>OY744521.1:140717263-141224763 GCA_963556195.1 Sepiola atlantica
TGTTGTTATTTTATCACTGAGATATAGGCAGTTTAAAGTAGCAGGTGTTGGATGCAAAGCGTCTCATCTATTTTTATCCCGGTGTATGAGGGTGGTCTTGAGATATCCATTTAAATCCAGCACCTGATGGAATTGCCTAGTGCAGTCGGTTTCGTCTTCTAATACACTACACTTGTCCTGGATGCGTGCTATTTCATTCATCGCATATCCTTATTTGCCTCTCAGAGGGTGGGCCGACTTGTAGTGCACAAATATGTTTCTGCTAGCTGCCTTCCTTTAGAATTTGGTTATAAGAGCTCCCTCATCAAAAATCTAAAGGTTAAAATCTAGAAGTTATAAGGATCAAGAGGCATCATGGTGCTCAACAGTTAACCGTATACATGAGTCTGCATTAGAAAATACAGTGTAGGTTTTCCCAACTTCCTTACGTGACGATGTTAGGACCAGAACGTCGTCGACGTATATCGACAGGGATATAGCTGAGCAGCAGGTGTTAAAACCTTGACGCTCCAATCTATCCGTGTACGAGATGGCAAGTAATCCTGAGAGACTGGATCCCATTGGAAGTCCTGTTATTTGTCTGTAAGTATGTTGTCCGAACGTGAAGTATGTATTTTCAACTATTATTTGTAATAGCTCGTGAATATAAGTGGTCGTGAGGCCAAAGCAGTAAAGGTCGTTGGAAGATATACGGTCAGTAACTAAATCGACCGCTTGATGTGCAGGTACTGGGTGTGAAGGGCGACGACAAATAAGCTGAAGGCGTATTGGTTTTCTCTTAACTGTTACAGCTATATTCCTGCCGAGATACGAAACTCAATGGAAACACTAGAAAATAAATATCCAAAAGTAAAGAAATAGATTTAAAAGTTTAAATAAGTGTAGAAAATTCTTCTCAGCATATCAAATAAATAATATTTTGAAAATTAAAATTTAGTGTTGCATTTGTATCTATATGTGTGTATATAAATTTATATATTTGTATGTGTGTATATATGTGTGTATTTGTGTGTATATGTATGTATTTATTGGTACACATTGTTATAAATTAAGTGTTGCATTTGTATCTATATGTGTGTATATGAATTAATATATTTGTATGTGTGTATGTATATATGTATGTATATATATATATATATATATATATATATATATATATATATATATATATATATATATATGTGTGTATGTATATGTGTGTATATGTATGTATCTATTGGTACACATTGTTATAAGGGAGATAATTCACAACGATTTTATGAGAGTTTATTTACCTTTTGTGAAATACATTAAATTAAATTAAAGTTTGAAAAAAATCGTTAATAAAATAAATTATGAATTTTAATTATAACCTTTTACTAAACTCATAACATTTAAGAGAAAGTAGATAATATAGCTTAAACAGATGAATAAAACAAGAATTACTTCTTCATTTAAAAATAATTAAATAAATTTTATAAATTGTATTTATTACTTTTACTGTCAGCTATACACAATCTGGCCATCGTATCAATTAAAACATTTACTCGTTAATCATGAACATAAATACAAGAATATTAGAAGAAAAACAAATAAATAAATAATGTTAAAATAAAATTAAATAATAATAGTATATAATTAAAAATATAAACAAATAAATATTTGATAGATAATATTAAGGAATAAAAAATAATTGAACACCGCTCTTAGCTATTATCCCTTCCTCTACACCTCCTCCAAAAGAAAAAAATATATATTTAAACAGTTATTTTTTAAAAACAAATATAACACTTCATCAGTTAATTCAAATATAAAATATTGAAGAAAAACCGGCATTTAGTTGTAGTTTTATTCCATTTTCTGCGGATATTAATATTTACTGCGTTATAAGCATATACCTATATTACCATGCCGCACGTGTTTTAGAGATTTGAAACACCCCATTTGATAAATAGGTCTTCCTTGAAATATATTATGGAATACAGTCACACATATAACACCACAGTGTTGAAGTCTTGCTTATTCAATTAAGATTTGCTTTATAAAAAGAAATTAAAAAATATATATATAAAAGATCACGTGTTTTTTCTTACATCTCAACGCCGACATATTTCCATTTCTTGCATTGTGATAGCCTTCTAATACTCCTATATATACGTAGTACCAACAATGATGCAATCAAACTATCTCTACTTATTATATATATATATATATATATATATATATATATATATATATATATATATATATATATACAAGCCTTTCTTTTCGGGTTGAGCACTGTTGTTAATGATATAGCCTGCTACTATTTTGCGTAATAAAAACAGTTGGTGAAAAGCAAATCGAACACTGACAAATAGCGGCATTGTTTGTATAACATCATTGTATATATTATTTACCAACAGCGCCCGGAACTGTTTCTGACTATCAGCTAGATAGTTGCAGGTTCGATCCTTAGTTAAAGGACCGTACATCAAACCATATATCGTTTTTTTTCTAAAAATATTTTGTTTTTCTCTTTTCGTTTTGTATTTCTTGTTTTTTACATATTTTTTTAGTTTTACTTTAAACTGAACGCATATAACCCTAAATAAAACTGGATAATTACTAAGACACTTTCTATGTAAACTCTCACAAACGAGAACCATTTACTTACCAGATTTGCAGCTATATTAGTCCTTGAAACAGACAGCGGAACTATTCTAAACAAATAATAAAACAGAAAGCGGGTTTAAACACAGGACAGGATGAAGCAACATCTCGAACTGAAAGTTAGTACTTCATTGATGCGCTGATTCACCAGAACGAAATAATTTGCATGACATGATATGATATTATCCTATATGTAAATATCTTATATGAATTTATAGATAAAATAGTTATCAACGGAAACATGTTTCGCCGTATTGAAGATAATCAGCGTGGTTAGCTATTACATGATACGAAGCCTTGATCACTGGAACAGAAAGTAAGTGCGCTAATCATCACACCACGAAGCGCTTGTCTAAAATTACAGGATCATGACTTTATTAATTTATGACGTGTCTGTGTGTTGTTCTTATTGTTTTAGAGATACAATGCTGGTATTTTTTACTGCACGCCTCAAACATTTAGGAATTACCTCCCTTAGATACGGAATGAGACCCCAGTCTTCATGGACGTGTTTATATATATATATATATATATATATATATATATATATATATATATATATATATATGCGTGTATGTGTATATATAGCTGGTGTAAAGAAATAAAGACAGTAAAGAGACATGTACTTATTTGTTATTTATTCTATCAAATTAATTTAGCTCCTTTGTTCGAGACTGCAATTATTTTGCAAAAGAACGATAATAAATATAAATATATATATATATATATATATATATATATATATATATACATATATATATGTATATATATATATATATATATATATATATATATATATATATATAAATAAATATAAGTACAACGTGTGAAATTAATATCGTATCCGACGCCAGCAAACATGTACAACTCGATGGATTTAAAAAAAAGGCTGCTAATAAAAAATGTTTTTGTTTTACTTTCTTTTCATTTCACTTTTGAATATTTTCTCTCACTTAGTCACGAAGACTGTCGTTAACAAGGCAATAAACATGTACGTTTTCTTAAAAAAATGTGTTTATATAGTTTTCATATCGTATGTTTTTGTTCTTATTAGCTATGAAAATGACATTAGCTGCCGTATGTTTTTGTTTTGTTTCTGAAACATTAACTGGATGTGTCAGCAAAATTTAAAAGTAATGAAATAAAATAACAAGTAATGAAAAAGTACTAGCACTCTGTGAAGCACATACTTACGCTACAACCCATCAAACCAATAAGATTCAATCACTCTCAATATAAAAATACAATTTGTCGTTTGAGCATGAATTAAATTCGCAGGGATTGGGACAACAAGGAAGACAATGAACGTGAAATAATATTTATCTCTTGGGAGAGGAAAATACTATATTCTATATAAAAAGCATATTGAAAAATGTTAGATCTAAAATATACCTTTGATCACCACTCAAACATAAACACAAACACACTTAATAGGATTGCGTTTTTGCGTTAAAATACATGCGCTGCTAAATCATATATATATATATATATATATATATATATATATATATATATATATATAGTCTCGGAAGTTTCTCAACAATTAAAACTATATATATAAAAACAAAAAAATAACATTTTAGCTTCAAGTCGTTAGCTGGAAAATAACTCTTTTGTAAGTCAATTTACTTTTTGAAGTCACTATATTAGTTTGCTTCCAATACTTTACGCTAATCTTAACATTATTTAAGGGATCATCAGTTGTTTACCATGAAAAACTGTTTCGGGAATTTAGAAACAAAACAGTATTTTATTTCATGGCTTACCAGCAGAGTTGATCAGACCCCACTTCCCTTAAAAGACAAGGACATAAATATTCCGTATATTAGATCTAAGTTTTGGTCTCATATAAATGTTTGGCTCACTTATTTAGTTAATAAAAAAATGTCCTCCTTACCTGTGTTGTTCGTCTGTGTCTAAGAAAATGTATCCGTTATTTACAAAAATGTTGCTGTATTTTAAAGTGTTCGGACGAATCCATTACACTATTTTTAAGGTGATTTGATAGTTTTATATTTAAAAATTAAATATATATATGTATATATATACATGTATTTAAAAAATTATCATTATATGTGTTATATATATACGTTTATACATATTCTACATTATTTTTATTTAGATAGTTTCGGATTTGCTTTATCAATTTACTCTTATTAATTTGATAGTTGCCTTATTTAATTGTCTAAATATTTTATTATGATCGCCACCTTGTTTAATCATTCTTATTATTAAGTCAGAAATTAGGGGTATAAAATCTACTAATTTTAAAGTAACACGAGCAATCCTCAGAAATTCGGACATAATGCTCCCGTAAAAAATATACACATGACAGTTATTCTTTTTATGTGGCATACGCACGATACGAAAAGGGAATTAATTTCTTTTATCACACAGTTTATAGATAAATATTTTATCTTCAATTTATATATCCAAATCAAGAAATGTAGCTTTGTGCCTGTATGTTCACAGTTTAATTTTAATGTTTAGGATATATTAAATGTTAAGTATTTTCAAACTCTTCGTTATCATTAATGCGTACAAGGTCGTCAATATATCGCCTACATCCATGATAACTATAGGCTCTAGAAATCTCATCTTTTTAAATTAATAATGACACATATATATATATATATATATATATATATATATATATATATATATATATATATATATTCAAGTAAATATTGATTTTCCCAAAATGGTGAAGGATCGAAACCCATTGGAATACATATTGTTTGGAGTAGTACTTCATTTCTTATTTGAAAGTAACTCTCCTTTACAAGGTGACGTATACGCGTTATCAGACCAGTTTTGGAAACACTCATCTTACCATTTTTAAGTTTACACCAAAAGGCTTTAGATTTCCAAAAATCTATGTATTTACCTTTTCCTCGTGCAAAATCTAAATCTATAGTATTACGTAATTCTTTAATAAGTTCTTTATGTAGTATCTTTGTATATAAAGTACTAAACTCATATGTTGAGATTGATTTAGTCTTTTTACGAGAGTTTATACAATCTAATTTTTCTTTTACTAGATCTGTATAATTTACCACCTCAAATAGGTTTATATTACTATAGAATTTACTTTTTTATGGAAATTATTCATTTGATTTATAATTAATTAAAAGACTTTAGATACAACCTTACTTAAAGGTTTTGTGATGCACATCTTTGTGGCAACAATAAAACGGGCGCCAACTGGTGTTTTATGCATTTTAGTTTTCCAATACATACATGCAAGTTTTTTGTACTTTTCCTCTAATTTTAATCCTAATTTTTCACAAATAACAGTATTGTTTATAATAATATCATCGATTTCACTATTACTTCATTTATAAGTATCTGAAGCTTCACCTATTATTCTTACTTCTAACAATAAGCGTTATATCTTTTACATATAAAACCTATATTATTTGCCACCTTATCAATAGGAACTATTACAAATCTATTTTGAAGTATTTCAAACTCCATAATTATTTGTGGATTTCTAAGGAGGGGATTCGTTTTTTTATATATATTATTATGACCCGTTTGAAATTCTGTCATTACGACTGACAACTCACTGATATATATATATATATATATATATATATATATATATATATATATATTCTTAGTGAGAGGTGCAAATATGGCACTTCAGGTCTGCCAGACTTTTACATACCCAATCATGTAAGTGGCAGGTGGTGTGATTATCTGAGAGGATTCCATAAATGAAGTCATCTAGTGTCCGTGCTTGATTTTGAATAGTACATGTACTCATTGGTGATTACATAAACCTTCACGTTACGTAGTTAGGTGTTTCTTATTCCCTCAACGTGATAAAAGTGTCATGCCCCGTCTCTTCCTCGCCGCTCTTTTCTTCTGCTTGTGTTTCATTCTATTATTTTCAAAAAGCTTGCTGCCTTAAAAAATCGTTTTCCTCCAACTTGATCTATCTACACCCACTCCTCCTATGTTCCAATACCAATTCCAAAACACTGTAAATCGTTTTTGATACACTCTTTTAAAGGCTTACGAGGTTTGTACTGTGGTCGAGTATTCCCAGTCAGTTACCCATAAATCACCTGCTTTTGTCTGTCATTAGCAAAGCGAATAAGATAACCAGTCCAACGAAGTCTGCGTTTTCTTATACAAGACTGGATGCTTGGAACAGCAGCTCGTTCCAACACTTCCGTGTCAGGGTAAGGCGCATCTAAGGAATGTAAAGCAAGTGCCTAAGACAATTTTGCTGAAAACGCTCTAGTAAGCGAATATGAGCTCTGTAAGTGGTTCATGTCTCACAAGCATATAAGAAAGTTTATACAACACAGGCCTCATACACAGGGATCTTAGTTTTCTGATATCACGTGGTTCCCACGCCCGCTTTTCCAAATGACCAAAATACACAAAAGCTTGTTGAATATTTCTACTTACCTGAGCATTAAACAACCCGTTCCTCGAAATAACACTACCCAGATACATAAAACGATCCATTACACACCGTCTGTGGCCTTCAACAAATATATCCGGTTCCTGATACGGGTTACCAGAGGCTCGGGCAAACATATCCTTTGTTTTGCACTGGCTTATTGTGAGATTCATGCTTTTACATGCTCATGCAAAGCGATCGATAATATCCTGCGTATCATTCTGCGAGATCCACATAATCTGTATAGAGCAAATCTGGAACAACAATATATGACTTTTGTTTGTTTGTGGAATGTGGTAAGCTAAATCGTCAACTGCTATCTGTGTAAATGCAAAACTCTTCGTGTAAACAAATAAAGCCTTTTCGGCAATTGACAGGGAGTATATGAACATTGATAATTAGCTTACTCATGGCGACTGATTGATATCCGAATGTATAGGAGCGCCGACCGTCTACTAGACAGTTATGATTCGTTTCGGTTCGAGGCACTTGTCAGTCTAGCCACACTGAGGAGATGCGATGCTGCGAAACAGTCTGCCTGCATTTACCTTGACGCACGAACATATTTTTTCTAATTAACTACTAGACACTATCCTCGAGTGTCTTCGGAATCTCCGTAAAAGGATTTGTCAGGAAAACCTGACATGAGGATACTTGACCCTACAAGTAAACCTTAATCAAATATTCAAAATAACATAATATTTGAGGCCAAAATAAGATCTCGATTTTGTAACACGCCTATGCGAGGAAATGTGAACCTGCTCCCAGTGGTGTTACCTCAAGTAATAGCACTTAGCTGTATACTTCTCCAGATCAGATGTATTCTTGTCTTGGAATGTGGTAAGACCAAGAGACCAAATGAAATATATACTATAACAACTGGTCAATTTGGGAGAGTAAATGTAATGTTCTTAACTTCTTTAAAACTTAAGATAAAGATAAAGGTGAACTTTAATGGAACACTCGCATATCTATGTATCTGATAAAGAGATCAAATGTTAGCCAAGAGGAAGAGGCCCTTGATTTCCGAGAACTTCGACTAAAGTAAATGAAACAAAAGAGAGAATATATATATATATATATATATATATATATATATATATATATGTGTGTGTGTGTGTGTGCGTGTGTGCGTGTGTGTTAACGCGGGTGTTTAATACGTATCTATTACGTTGCGTCTGCAGAAGTTGCCAGTAGGCCTGACACGTCCGGACACTCAAAATCCATTTCATGGCCAGTCAGGTTTAGTATATTCTATAATGATATGCATTGCCAAGCACTTTGAAGCCCCCACCCGTTATTCTATCAAGCGTCTACTAAAACGCAGCACGAAAAAGAAAAAAAACGACCCGAATCGTTGTGGAGATGTTTTATTAAATAACCGAAGTTTAGGGAAGAAAGGAAAGTAGCTGGAGAGACCAGGCGAAAGAGGATGGAATTATTCGCTACTCGCCTTATGTAATCTTTAATGTGCGACCCACGTCTTATTCTCGTGTCGTTGCCTTTGGCTATCTGTTGGGGAATGTAAGGAAAGTGCGAAATGTCTCAAATGTTACAGCGAAAACAGAATACAAAAGTTGCAGACGTAAAACGATATCAAAATAATTATATATTAGAAGACAAAGTTATATAACTAAATACACATATAAAATGATGAAGTAGTAATATATTTCTATAAATACATATATATATATATATATATATATATACACACACACTAGTGGTTTATGTGATATTTATCTATATATATGGAATATATTAGCTCTTCCAGACACTATGAATAGTATCATGACAGTTATTATTGGAAGCCATAACTACAGTATCGGACGCAGACTTTCTGTAACATACAATTTATGTACTTCTGTTAATACAATTTTGTAGATCTACAAAAAGATTGCTGCCCTATTTCTGACTAAAGACACATTCTTGTTTATAACACTAAAATAATACATTCCGAAACCAATCAAAAAAATTAAAATACTGGAAGCTATCTGCATAAAAACAGAACAACCTACAATTAATAACATCACATATAAAACCAGTTGTAACATTTTAAAATGCCTAACGTGATGCGATTTTATTTTGTGATGTCACTCAAGTGTCGCTAAATTTAAATCTTCAACGAACTTCCTGAATACTGCGAAAAACATTCTTTGCGCGTTTCTCAGTCGTCTTTTTAAAAAAAATTCTTCTTTGTGCAGCATTTTTTTTCATTTGCTTTTGACACCTGTGGATGATTAGACGAAGAATCGAAAACGTTCGAAATACCTATAAGAAATATTTTTTATTTTAATACAAACAACCATCAGAAAGAAAGGTATAAATAAACATACGAATCGTGTTTTTTAACAATGTTTGCATATATATATATATATATATATATATATATATATATATATATATATGAGTTTTAAACACTGTGCTACTGACTACCCACGTCTTAGCAGCAAACCGTTGGGGGAGGGAGGCCTCCTTAGTCCCGATCGACAACCTTACTAGAGCCGGAGCCTCACACAAAATATCCAGATTGCAAAACTAAAATTACTAGATGGGTTCTGCCTATCGCCAGACCTTTGCACTCCTTATTTGTCTATTAGCCAGACGCAGAGGTGATAACGCAAGGACAAATCTGAGACATCTAGTGATTGGCCTTGTTCCCTGATAAGGACAATGAACGCCGTCTGTCTTTCTCTCTACCTGGGCAACTTGGGGAAGATATTTTGTCACTAAGTCTGACATGAGTAGTCTGGGTCACTCTTTTTCCGACAGGTTTAGGGTACAGTTTAGACAGCTTGTCTAGATACTGTTTCCGACTGGTACTACAGGAGCCCTAACTTTTAGGTAGCGCCAAGAACGGTTGCTCTATCAACAATTGTATAATATCACGAGTAACTTTACATACCATGACGCGCATGTAAAGATACCCTACATATATCCTGGATGAGCTTTCACGAAGCCACAACCTCCATAGATAAAGGTTTAGATGTGCGAGCTTATTGACACATACCTTGCACTCGCTTTGCCCTCCCCACACTATCTAAAATCAAAATGACCATACAAAGAAAATGAAACTAACCTAAACCAGACAATCGCAAAAAAACATTTTCGCCTCCACCCCTGAGGCTAGCATTCACAAATAGAAACCTTTCCCCTAGTAAATTCCACGGATATACTGCTATTAAGTGAAACAAATCTAACATCCCCAATCTTCATTTACATCCTTTTACATGGCTGAATACCTCCCACTCTACCGTAAAGACTCCAACAAACATATGCCCCTGCTAGAAGTTTTTGTTCGAAACACCTGACCAATACTACATGTTTTTTTGATAAACCTTACAGCACAACGTTAGTTTTTTCATATTTTTTATACCGTTCGTCTTCGACACAGGAGTGTACTCTGCTGAACTTTGTTTCTGAAAGCATAGATACATCACTCTCACTTGACTCGAGTGCCAAAATGCACGTATTGGCATGTTTTAATACAGATCACCGTGACTGGCATAGATTCTCTAGCTTTACAGACGCAGACCTATAGTTTTCCATATTGCCCTCTTCTATACATACTGTCACTTTCCTAACCCGCCTCTCTGATCGTGCGGACCAGCAAGCCTCACTTCACGACCTGTTCTTTATCTCGCTTCCCCAGGCTTGTCTGACGAATACCTATAGGGTGCTCAGAAACGTTGATCACCGTGTGGTAATGATTGATATCCTAAAGCTTGAGCCGTTGCTAAAAACAAAACAATACTACAGGCAGGCTAATTTTGATTCCATCAGAGATCACATCAGAGAGGCCCCATGAAATAAAACCTTTTCTCCCCAGTTGATTAGTGCGCAAATGAGGTGACCGAATGCCCTTAAAAAGGCATTGAAGCACATGTCCACACACTAAAATACTACAGCAAGCCCCACTCTCCACAATGGTTCAACTTAGAATGTGCAGTTTTTATTGCTCAGAGACAGCAAGTATTCCGACGATTCGACCACCATTAGTCAACTAAGAATAGACAGAAATTTATAGCGTCAAGAAAAATATGTAAGACTGTGATAGGTGAAGCAAAGAGAAGGTATACAGAGATGACAAAAAAGTATTCTGTCACAGAAACTGGGTACTCGTGATTTCTGGAAACTCTTCAATATTGTGGTGAACAATGAGCAATCAATAATTCCCCCGCTATCTTACCACAATGAAGTATTTTACACGGAAAAATACAAAGCTGAACTAATTGCTCAGAGTTTCGCCTTACTCACTTTCGGACTCTACAAAGCACCCCCTCTTCAATTTCGAGACATGATAACACCCATTACACCTCCAAATCATGTGGGATCGATCTAATACCAGTAATACTAATAAAGAAATGCTCTGCTGAACTGGTCCCTTTCCTCTCCAAACTCTACAACAAATGCCTTGTCGAATCTTGCTTCCCAGATAGCTTGAAAATTGCCTCTATGATATTAGTCTTAACGAATGCTGGAGATATAACTGACCCTCAGAATTATCGGACTATCAGTCTACTCCCGCTCTTCGCTAAAATCTTAAAATCCTTAATCAACCTAGCGATAGTCCGGCACTTCATTTATGATAAACGTCTTTCTGATCATCACTATGGATTTAGGTAAGCACAGTCTACTGCGGATATCCTAACGGTCATCTCTGAACTCATATAACATACACTGGAAACGGCAGGTAAAGCTAGAGTGAACGCGCTTGATATATCCAAATCCCCTGACAAGCTTTGGCATAAAAATTAATACATACAGTATTACTAGACAAATATTTAATATAATTAGATCGTTCCTAACCAAAAGAAAGATACAGGTTGTCCTTGATGGCTGTTTATCAAAACAACATTACAACTTAACCGTATCCTGACTCTACGTGTGACTTACTGTTTTCCTGTTGTTTGAACTGCATCATTTAATCGATGATCAAGAACGTAGTAGATAAAATAATTATTAATAAAACTTTACAAACATTACCGGCCGGCTTGTTGTGTTACACATTTCTCTGTTACACGATATGCATTTTTTGCTTCAAGTACTGATACGTGCAGTGTCTTACTCCAGAGTGACCGCTGATAGCTATGCATCTCAAGAACTGGGCTGATCTAGGTATTTCAACATCGCCCATATACATGATCCTAGACTTGTATCTCTGCAATCGGTCAAGGAGAAGAGATAACACACGAACATGTATATTGATACGATACACACAATATCACATCACAACAATTAATCAAACATAACTTTATGCTTGTCTTATATCTCGTAAATGTTCATACGTTTACTGTGTAGATGACCACATCAGATCGGATAGGGTTTGGACTGTGTATGACCAATATTATTGGTGGCTATGATGCATAATTATCAGATCATAAAATAGGAATAAACATAACTAAATAAAGAAGGAACTAACGTTTCTATTTATATGTATGAATGCAGCCACGTTCTAACATTCTATACACCGTTACACTATCCATTAGGCTAACCACGCACCCCCTAAAGAACCAGAAAGAAACAACACACCTAAAATAACTAACGCCTTTATCATTATGCACATAGCTAAAATTCACGATTTTGTTCACTTAGCCATCACTTTTTTCTTCATTTTCCTGCAGAAAATCACTAAATCTTCGTATTTTTACTTTTACAATTATTTCCTTCGTGTCGTTTCTTTTATGATGTTGATAACATTGTGTTTTGTATCCCCAGGTTAAATAGTCGTCTTTCTTTTTCTTATTCGTATTTCCGTGCGCTTTTTGACATCAATTTCGTGTGTGTGCGGTTGCTTGACTAGGCCAATCTGAATATTTCAGCCGGTTATTTGTTAGTTACAAAACACGTGCAACCGACTTGCACGACATCCGCAATGTAAAAGAGGACCGCTACGCATGCACACCTCTCCATTTGTTCTCCTTCCGCGCGTGCGAACGTCCCCATTCATTCTCCTTCCGCGCAAAGCGACTGTCAATTCCTTCTGTTCAACGACACAGCCTTTCAGTTCAGCTCGTGTGTGTTTTATCCTGTTGAATAGGCAGAAACAAAATCTCAATATGCAATTCTCCTGGAAAGTATAAATATATCTGTTGTGTATACATATACCTATTCAGCTATAATTGTACACTTATTTCTACACACACCCTATATCCATAGTATACTTATGTTCTTGAATTGTATACATTCAGGAATATTGCTTGTGTCGATAGCACAGTCGATATAACATCGAGAGTTACGATCAGGTTTCAATCTCAGTCAGAAGCTCTTGCTTTTCTAACATTAGTGAAGGGTTCTGATTCTGTGGGACATACTATATGTGGATGACTATATGTACAATTCCACGAAAAGGTTTACAACAGTAGTTTCTTCGTGTATTTCTTAACAGTTGGATTAATAGGGCTTGCACTGTTACTAATCGGCTTAAGCGTGTAGCCAAAATCAGATTTAAAAAATAACATAAAAATGTCACACAAAGTGAAACCAATATTGTATAAGGCAAAAGTTTACAATAAATACATTAAATTATTTGTTTATATTTTGCAGCGTAACTATGATTGCTAATTACATTATGTACGCGTTTAGAGTGATCTCCTACAAAGCCTTTGCATGTTTTTTCAGCTAAAATGATCCCATTCGTCATGATAAGAATTATTTTACTTTATCCAGGATTCAAATTTACTTTTTATGAATTATGTATACCCCTTTTCCACAAAGGAAGATTTGTCCGCATCAAGCAACATCGTTTTTTACTAATTTAGTTCTTACCCATCTAATGCATTTAAAGAAACATTTAACCATAAAGTATAACTCTAGTTGAGATCTAAAAATAAGTTGAACATTTTAAAACGTCTATTCTATTTGAAATTTACCATGCGTTTTAAAATTTTGCAGTATATTAAGGATCCTTGTCTCGTTTAAACAACAAGCCTAGTCTGAAGTCCTGCTAATGTGCACTCTACAATAAAATTACCTCTTAAATATCACTATACTATGCTCCATTCTTCCTCCTTTCAATTATCTCAAATTCTCTACACTTTGTTCTGAAATGAGTGATCCTTAACCAAAATCTAATGTTGAGATAGAATTTTCGGCGAATATATAGTAGCTGTCTTTGTACAGACTTTTGCCACAGTATTTCTTCCAAAAGTATAATTCTGTTTTTTGTTCGAATAAAGTACATCTGCGTAAAATGCTACAGTTTTGATACAATGCTCATCTGTAAAATAAAATGCAAAAACTTCGACTTTCATTAAGATATTTCTCTAGTCATTATGAGGATAATACCACCATTTCACAATTTATTTATCAGTCATTAGACTAATCTAACAAATCATTTTAAACGAACTCAAACCATTTATAATTCCAACATAGTGACCTCTCTTAGACCCAGCGAATTATTTATTCAAATTACTTCGGGTTGTCTAAAAGAATTTAAACACGAAATTAATTAACGGTTTTCTCTTTCTCTCGTCCTTTTTCTCCCTCCTTTTAGAACGCACCTCTTCAAACCCCAAAACAGTAACGGCCGATGATACAAATTCACAAAATTGGCTGACGGGAATTATATAGAAACTTTTTTTTATTTTTATATTTTTTATTTCCCTTCTTTCTTTTTTTATATATATTTTTATTTTTATTTTTTATTTTTATTTCTTATTTTTAATTTTTAATTTTAATTTTAATTTTAATTTTAATTTTAATTTTAATTTTTAACTTTATTTTTATTTTTATTTTCATTTTTATTTTTATTTTTATTCTCTTTTATTTTTATATTCTTATATCTCTTCAAACCTCCTCCGGTTTTAAATCACAACCGTTCCATTAAACTAAATTTTAAATTCAAACAAACATACACAACACGCTGAGCAAATAATGCGTCCCAACGAGAGTGTCACGTGACTTCACATTTCCGAAACAGATGACAACGGAACTGAATGTATGTATGTTTGTGTGTGTGTTTGTGCCTTATAGAAAAAATGTTAGAGGATATAGATACAACATACAAGTGTATTCTTATGTAAAATTGACAGAGTAAGTTGATGGGCGCATTCCCGAATCCATAAACCTACCTCTTAGGGATCCATGGGGCAGATATAATCAGGAGGGTCCTTTCAGTTATTTTTCATCATATTTTATAGTAATTTGAAATTGCTGAGTCATATTGTAATTTAATTACGTAATAATTTGAAATAACTTTGAATTTTATTTAATGTTTCTTAGGAGAGGGACATATAGTGAGGCAAAGGTAGTAATTTTTGGTTCTTTTAATGTGATCGCAATTCTTTAATGGTATCATTCGCCCTTACGTCATAGTGATAGGTATGTGACGTCAGAGTGATAGTATTTGATAATATTTTAACGCCATCTAGGTTTCTCTTCTGATTGCTACTTGTGCAGTATATGATCCAGGCATGGTGCTTGTGCAGTATATGACCAGGGGCATAGTACTTGTGCACTATATGACTCGAGGCATGGAACTTGTGCAGTATATGACCCAGACATGGCACTTGGTCAGTATATGACCCAGACATGGTACTTTTGCAGTAAAAGACCCGCAGCGTGGTACTTGTGCATTATATGACCTGGGGCATGGTACTTGTATAGTATATGACCCAGGCATGGTACTTGTGCAGTATATGACTCGGGGAATGGTTCTTGTGCAGTATATGACCCGGGGACTGGTACTTGTTAAGTATATAACCCAAACATGGTACTTGTGAATTATATGACCTGAGGCATGGCACTTGTGCAGTATATGACCTGGCATGGTACTTGTCCAGTATATGACCCAGGGACTGGTACTAGTGCCATATATGACCCAGGCATATTATTTGTGCAGTACATGACCCAGGCATGGTACTTGTGCATTACATTACCTAGGGAATGGCACTTGTGCAGCATATGACCCGGGCATTGTACTTGTGCAGTATATGAGCCGGGCATGGTCTTTGTGCAGTATATGAGCCGGGGCATGGCACTTGTGCACTATATTACCCGGGCATGGCACTTGTGCACTATAAGAACTGGGGCATCGCACTTGTGCAGTATATGACTAAGGCATGATATTTGTGCAGTATATGACCCGGGCATGGTACTTGTGCAGTATATGCCCTGGGGACTGGTACTTGTGCATTATATTACCCAGGCATGGTACTTGTGTAGTATATTACCCATACATGGTACTTGTGCATTACATGACCTGGGGCATGGCAATTTTGCAGTATATGAACCAGCATGGTACTTGTTCAGTATATGACCCGGGCATGGTACGCGTGCAATATATAACCCAGGTATGCTACTTATGCAGTATATAACCTACAGCGTGGTACTTGTGCAATATAAGACCCCGGGTATGGCACTTGTCCAGTATAGGACCCAGGCATGGTACTTGTGCGGTATATGACTCAGGCATGCTACTTGTGCAGAATATGACCCAGAGACTGGTACTTGTGCATTATATGACCCAAACATTGTACTTGTGCAATATATGACCCGGGGCATGGCACTTGTGCAGTATATAGCATAAGCATGGTACTTGTGCAGTATATCACTTGGGGATTGGTACTTGTGCATTATATGACCAAGGCATGGTACTTGTGCAGTATATGAGCCAGATATGGTACTAGTGTAGTATATGACCCATACATGGTACTTGTGCAGTATATGACCTTGGGCATGGCACTTGTGCAGTATATAACCCAGGGCAAGGCATTCATGCATTACATGACCCAGACATTGTACTTGTGCAGTATAAGACCCCGGGTATAGCACTTGTCCAGTATATGACCCAGGCATTGTACTTGTGCAGTATATGACCCGGGGCATGTGACTTGTGCATTATATGACCTGGGTGTTGTACTTGTGCAGTATATTGCCCGGGGCATGTGTCTTGTGCATTATATGACCCGGGGATGGCACTTGTGCACTATATGACACAGAGGCATGGTACTTGTAGAGTATATATATTTTTTCTTCAAAATTATTTTTTCTTCAACACTTTTTTTTCTTCAACATTTTTTTTGCTTTAACATTTTTTTTTCAAAATTATCTTTTCCTTCAAAATTTTTTGTTCTTCAAATTTTTTTTTTTTCTTCAAAACATTATTTCTTTCAATGTTTTTTTTTTCTTCAATTTTTTTTTAACTTTCACTGCCTGCCAGTCGTTACGTACACAAATACATGCACATGGACATTTAATAATATCTTATATAAGAAAAGTATTCGGCATTGTCAGGCAAATTGTACCTGAAGCGCATAAAACAATTTATAGTTCTTAATGAAATTTATTTGTTAGAGGATAGCTAAGGAAGAACGATATCTCACGTTTAAAACACAATGTAGGTTTGTTTAAAAAAGGTTAGAGAATATAGATAACCTATAAAAGTGTATTCTTATGTAAAATTCACAGAGTAAGATCATTTATCTTCATCATATTTTGAAATGGAGGGCCAGAAATTAGGTATAAACCGGGCTATTTGTTCTACTCGGCATTGTTCGAGATCAATAATCATTATTAACATCATTTTGTCTTAATACTTTGATGTTACCGATACTTTTGGCAGTTCTGTCAATACCTCCTTACTAACATTACAATCTTAAAAGATAAAGGGAGAAACATAAAGAGATGATTAGGGGGATAGAGAGGGGGAGATAGAGGTTTTAACATCAAAATGTTATACATATTATTTAACTGCTATTTTTTTGTGTCACGAAGCAATACATGTACGATTACACTATTACATTTAAAGCAGATGGCTCCGGGAGGGAAATGAATTACATGATGTTTAGTTTTCAACACATTTAAACAAGAGAATAAGCATATGGGAAAAAGGGAAATAGAGGGTTGAAGGAGGGAAGGAAATAATGTGGACAAGGGAAAGAGAGATGGCTAGAGAAAGAAGAGAAATTGAAGTTTTTTATATAAAGATGTTACACACACTCTTTAATTTCTACTACTTTGTTTTCTATCACCTATCATATATATATATGTGTGTGTGTGTGTATGTGTGTGCGTGTGTGCGTATGTGTATAAATGTTTATGTATGTGTATGAGTAAATAAATGGTTCTATACTATTACTATTATAAGTAGAATACCTTAACATTATAGTTTGCATATGTATGGGTGTATATATATTTTTTTGCATATGTATGAGTAACGACATATTTATGGGCATGCGCGTATGTCTATGTGAATATATCTGTGTATATTTAGGCAAATCTTCCACATGTTTATGTGTCTGCGTTTACAGCTCAAATATAGAAGCGCTTCTGCCCTGTTGACAGATTAAGCAAATACACCACTACTAAGCCCAGAATAAACAAAATTCCTTAATGTTAAGATTAATAAAACCCAACTGTCGATTTGAAGATCTAGATTGAAGATAACCAATGAATTTTAAAACCTAAAATAATCAAGCTTATCACTATTACCAATATTTGACCACAGCAACCCACGCCCACGAAAGTATCTCAACAACTCACATACATATTTTTCGCCAAAACAAAGATTCCTTCTTTTGAATTGAATAACGGCTCTTAGCACATCATGCAATCTCAGCGTGCTAATGTAACGCCCGACGGAATGGATATATATATATATATATATATATATATATATATATATATATATATATATATATATATATATATATAACAGGTATACGAACAACCAACTTTGTTTTTAATTTTTACAGAATGGATATATACCGATTCATTTGGTCTAAGCAAATCCTCTCTGTACGTGGATGTAATAATGCATATTTATTTTATAGACATATATCTCTATGTTAATATGCGTATCAATTATATATTGAATTAATAAATATACGTATTATGATATATATATATATATATATATATATATATATATATATTGACAATTAAGATGATGAATTTTGAAGAATTTTATGAAGATTTACTAATTTTATTTGTCATTATTTGTCTATATATTAGCTTGATTTTTAATCATATAAACTCTATCAAATATGACACATAAAATATCTTTAATTAGATATTTATTAGACATGTATAAATATTTTTTGTATGTATGTATTATATATATATATATATATATATATATATATATATATATATATATATATATATATATATATATATATATACATTAAAACACACAAGACCAACACGCACACAAATGAGACTAATAATTTCCAGCATTGAAGAACAACTCTACAAAACTTCCTGGCTTCTCTCTCAGCTACTCAAACCGCTACTCCCTACCTTCCCCCACATGTCAGCAGCTCCGATCAAGTCATTAGCAGACATCACTCACTCCATTCAACGCTTACAACTACATATTTAGCTTCGATGTAGTCTCCCTCTACACACTAATACCCGCGCACCTAGTTATAGACGTCATCACAAACCACATATCTTCCTCTGACAACCTTGAGCTTTTCGGACTAACATCTACTGACATTCATGATCTCTTCTGCATCATGATCGACAACACATACTTTATTTTCCAGCAGCACACATTTAAACAACTCACCGGCCTCCCCATAGGTTCTAGCCTTTCGGTCTCTTAGCCATCACTTACATGAACCGGTTAGAGCAACGAGCACTAAGCACCTGCCTCTTGTGTATATTCTTCTCCAGATACATAGACGACATTCAAATTCTCACATCCTCTCGAGACGAAGCCACTCAAATATTCAACATTTTAACAACACCGACCCAAACATACCATTCACCATAGAACACCCAACGATTCAGGCTCACTCTCTTTCCTTGACTTCAACCTTAATATCACCGAAGACGGCTCTATACATACCAACTTCTATAGGAACATGCCTGCAAAACCTCTTCATACACTTTAAGTCTGCCCTGCCCATGAAAGTCAAAATAGGTTATGCCCATAATGAAATCACCCGCATACAAAACAAATGCTCTTCTGCTTCTGACATAATAACACGTATTAAAAACTTCTATCAAACCCTCCAAACTAATAGCTACCCCACTCTCACCATCGCCCACCTGAATAAGTCCAAAACACGTAAAACCGTACCCTCTCAAACACCTGTTTCTTAAAATTCCCTTTTCTTTAGTGATAAAATCACCACCTCCATCCGCAGTGCTATACACAAAGAAAACCTTGATATCCAACTAACCCACACTGGCACTTCCTTACGCAAACACCTATTTAAGAAACATACTAACCACACACCTGACCAATTGATTCATCCCCAACACTAATCTATGCTATCGCACCAACTGTGTATATAAACTACAGTGCAATAAATGTAACAAGTTCTACATAGGAAACACAACAAGACCACTACACCTGCACATCAAAGAGCATATGACCGCCCGTATATCCTCTTTCCACAAGCACACAGCAACATGCCTCAATATTCAACGTGATATTCATGTCTATCTTTGCGTCTACCAGAAACTTAGGGACCTAAGTATCACGGAATCGATCCTCATCTCCAGATTAAACCCCTCACTCAATCAGCGTCACGAGCTCAACTCACCGTTCATTCTATAATAATCTTCCCTCTCACCCACTGACCAACCCTCATATCTAACAGTCATTATATTCCATTCCCACCATTTAGCTCATTACTTACCTCCTATATCAAACCATCACCCACCCAAACAATCAAGTAGGCCCCTCTCCATAGGAACATCCATCTCAACACACATTTAGCCACATGAGAATAACACCCCCTAACAACCAAAAACCATAATACACCTACTCCTGCTATCCCACCAAAATAATTCACCTCATAACCTGACATTATAATTAACTAATCTAAATACATATAAAATGTATACAAATAACATACAAATATAAAAAATAAATCCATAAATAAATATATAAAACATTAAATGAAATAATAAAAACAAGAAGAAAAATAAAGAATAAATAAATAAATATATAAATGAATTTTATAAATTAAAAAATAAAATAAAATAAAGAAATAAACACAAGAAGAAAAATAAAGAATAAATAAATAAACAATAATATATATATACATAAATAATAACTTAATACACATACTTCTACCAACTGAATCTATAAATTAATTCGCATTAAAGCCCCGATTTAACAACAGGCAGAGTTATTCCCCTTACACTGTCTTTAACACCAGAATACTAAAATCATTTAATATAGATATAATCCTGTAACATATTAAATTAATTCGATACACTAATTTGATGAAACTCACAATTAATAATACCTTTTAGATATATGATAATCAATAAATTTAATAAAATTTAGAATATTTAAAAAAATGAGAGATAAATTACTTTACTTTATATTTAAAAAAATAATACGAAAAACAAATACAAAAATAAAAAACAACAGACAGAAACAAATAATAAAAAAAATAAAAATATATGTTATTAAAACTAACACTTAATCGATCACCATACAATAGCTATCATTTATCCAATATTACACACATATTGTTGGCCACTGCATTTATACACATACCATAACTTTAAAACTTATTACTTTCTATTCTCTGCGGGACTGGTTTGCTCGTACGCTTTTTTCTCGCATCCATTTTGGTAGATTTTCTTGACAGGCGGAATTTTCCTCTGGTGTTTATTATTTTTTACAAAGGAAAATTTCTTTTTCGCGAAATATTAAATAAATGATTTTAATAATCATACGGACAACACACAAACAGCTAACACCAGACTTGCTGTTATGTAAGATTTTTAGAAAAAATAAATAGTAAGTCCCATTTCGATTTCGATTTATTATTTTTGTTCCTACCTGGGACTTTGCATTGCCCACAGCCTTTTAAAAACATACTACTACTATTCCCAGCAATGCTTCAAGCAAACTACAATTCTTTCTCTCTCTCTATATATATATATATACACAAAATAATGTCATTATTCTATGAAGTTCAAAGTTCCACAAATTAGTGACGACTTCTTAATTTTTAGGAATATCTCGTCGTTTTCGTTAAAATGTGTCAAAGCTATCACACTAGTTACCAACACGACTTTAAAATCTGCAGTCCAAATTGTAAATCTATACGAGTCCAGTAAGCTCGCTTTAACATGAATATGGTTAACAAATTATAGCACTCCAATTTTCTTTTTAATATAGATAAGCATTGAAATTGCATTATGCCACAATTGGCATCGTATTACAGTATTCACTTACTATGAATGGATTAATATGCCGTAAAGGAAGAACAGAATATATATGTCGTAAAACTAACAACAAAAATAAAAGGAACATAACTTTGAGGGTGGTACATGAGATACAGTCTATTTCATGTGACTAATATCTAGTTCCCCACCAAAAGGGCACTCTGTATGGTACAAACCAAAGAAAATGCCCCAAGAAAGAAGGATTTCTATTACACTACTCCACTTTTTTTGACACAAAGACCAGATAATCGACGCTTTCTAATGACCAACTATCATACCAATTTAGCTTTGTATCATCATAAAGTGTATGCGACATTGGCCTGTATCTCTAGATGCCGGCATTCTCTTTCTTTCTGTCTTTTTTCTGACGCCCTTTTACGTCATGTAAACGTTGTCTGTAACTCTAACTTTTGAAGTTGAAGGTATAACGTCTTTAACTTCAAATAAACATTACTAGAATACACTGCGACACTACCCGCAATTGAACGCCTGTATATTTACTTTCCCATCGTTGTGATATATATATATATATATATATATATATATATATATATATATATATATATATATATATATATATATATATATATTACGGTATTTTTCCTGTTTTTCTATTAATATAATTTTCAATGTTCAAATTATTTATAAAATTAAGTAAACATAGCTAATCGTTAGACTTGCAATAAATTATGCGTTTATCCCGATACCTAGAGCAAAATGGCTCGGCAGTTTCATACGAACTCGGGGAAAGTCGGGTTCAGAAGATCTAAAAGAATGTTAGTTCTATGTACATACAAGCACTGTTGTTATCCTCACTCCATGCATTTGCTACCGACTATATAACAGAGATAATGAGTTGAAATTTAACGAATGTCGTCTCTTCTGTTTATGAGAGGAATACCCCCTGCTATTTTAGAACTCGTAATAGAAAAGTAATAACATCATTTGACCCCAAATACATCTTATTCAAGAAAAGTAGTGTTTGATATAGTTATAATTTGGTTTTAAACTGCATCTGCAGACAAAGAGATAGTACATATATTTAATCATATAGATACCTTCTTTTCTTTAAATATCAGCAACTTATGGTTGAATTATCCGGACAAGATAATAAATCACATATCTAGCGTTATCATGTATAACGTTTGCTTCAGGTTAAGTCTGAAATCCCAACTAAAAATATGAAACAAATATACGTTTCCTGTCCTGTTAAAAAGAAAGAGAAGGGGAAGAAGAAAAAAGAAAAGTAATTCTTTTTTTCTCGCAAAAAAATTCTGTTAAACAGAAAAAGATTAAAAAAGAGAAGAAAGAGAATGAAAAATTACTGAGTTTTTTTTTACAGTCCAAATCTCAACTTTAACAGGAGAGATTTGTAATTTTCTTCGAATTTTAATACTATGTTATAGACACCCAGATGAAGAAATGAATAAAGCAGCAATAAATGCGAAAGAAACTATAAAGTATTTCTTTCAGTTTTCTTGCAAAGAAACGTGGAAAAAAGGAAAATATTGTATCTAACTATTTTTATACTGGTGAGCAATCAGTGTATGTCGGGTGTTCTTTTGTTTTTGTTCATTTGCCTGGGAGGGATAATATATGGAACAATTAAGCAGATGTGTTAGAATGATGAAAATAAAAACAGGTATACGACTAGATTAACAAGTGTCAGCCCATTACTTTAAAACAGTAGTAAAGGATGCCCCGAGTTTGTCCAATAAATGTTCACGTTTGGCAGAAATTATACAGCCAAATCGGCCAGTCAAAGATAACGATTTGGATACAAACTATTCCGACATACATGGATACTGAGGAAATGATGAAAGACAATACGTGTAATAGCAATTGCATATCATATTTGCCTTCCCGGAAAAATGTATGGGTATGTTTAAATGTATTGGATGAGTTAAAAATAAATCGTGTTAAAACTATTTCTTCCAGCTTGATATGCACTGATGTGGGTATTGCAGACGACATCCCGCATTTTTCTTAGTTATATCATATAGGAAGGGTCAATGTTTAAATAATTGGAGCTCTTTTGAAGTAGGACAGTTACAAAGCACGTGCCGCTGACTCTGGTTAGTTAGATTCCCTGGGGAAAAAGATAGAGAAGAAAGAAATGTAAGGCCTGCTCCGAATATCAATTGGTCGAACCATTTGAATCGTAGTCAGAATGGTCGTTTCTGGGTCATTATTGAAGAGCGTAAAATTGTAGAAACGTTCGGTGCGTATGATAGTATGTAGTAGAGCTATCTCATAGAAAATTACATGGCTGACTGAAACGAAAAATATAGTGAATTTTTAAGAGGGATTTCTGGTTTTCCCAGTTTATAGATTCATTATGAATAGAAGCAAACATGTAGGCAGAAGAAAATTGATGTTAAAATGAGAGAGCTTATGATTTTGTGATAAATGCTAATGAAATGGTGTTACATAGCCGTGTTTTAATAGAAAAGTTTAAGGGTTCAAGTTGACGACATACAGAATTCACTAAACTAAGTGGTTGTCAGATAAAGTTTTTTCTCTTAGCTGGCGAGATTTCAAGGAATGAAGACGCGTTTGAGTAGTCCAAAATGGACAATGTAACCGAGTGTTGCGAGACGGGCCATATATCTATCTATCTATCTATCTATCTATCTATCTATCTATCTATCTATCACGTATACACATTTCTTCTACTGTTTTTTGTGAATGTCTAAAATAAACATTCATATAAACACCGGTGTCCGAGTTATTTGTTTTGACAAACGATCGACACTCAGGGATCAGCGACAACACGCGTGTATAAAGGTTTTACACGTATAGTAAGCTAAATTCAACAATAAAATAAACACAAAAAGTGTACAGAAACTTTACAAAGTCTATTGTTTACGTAAGAATGTCAGATGATGCACTATTGGTGAGGTTTGAGCCTTTGTGTTTGACCCCATCCTTCCTGATGCACGAGTTATATAATAATTCTGTTTGATATTTTTCGAATATTCGCTGCTTTATTGTCAGCAATTTGTTTTGTTTGCGTCGATGAAAGTTGAGCACATCTGACGTCGTTTCTGTACTAGTTTATTCCATTTATTATCTATGCTGTCAAATCCATAAAAAATCTTACATGACAATTCTTTTTTTCTATTTTCAAAGATCCTCAAATTTAACTCATGTTAAATGGCTTAGAACTATTTTCGTCTTTTAGGTTGGTTGTTTCATATATATATAGTAGCTTCTATAAAAACAAACAAAATAGCCCATCGGTTTCATCAAGATAGAAACATACCTAAGAACTGACTCATTTTTTTTTCGTTCAAATATGTTGTTTGTAATCTGTGATATACTACATATTTGTGTCCGTTTTATGATCATTAGTTCAGAAGCATTGTGATCTTTACTTAAAAGCACATTACCAGACAGATTCACGATTTTATTTCACAAGGTATTTAACACGAAGTATTTTTATTCATATAATTCAAATAATTCTGAGTGTTAATTCTTATCGTTTCATAATTCAAAATGCTACTAGAGTTGTTCTCTACGGCTTTCTGTATGTGAACTTTGTAAGGTTACCAAATAGGACAACACAACCCTGCAGAATGTTGTAGAGTACATCAGCTGAAACATTCTTAATATGAGAATTATAATTAGGATAACACGTCGGATTCTGTAAATTATCTATATAAAACTTATGTTAGTCTATCATTTAGCACAGCTCTCGTACTATCAATACATAGGTGAAAAATCAACGTAGACTTCATTATTAGGCTGTATATTTAGTGGAAGTAGTGGTGATACGGGCAACCATCACGCGATCTCTCCGGTAAGTACCTGGTTATAGAAACATTCAGGAAAACGAAGCTAACAACCAAATCAAGCCGTGAAAAAATTATATCATATCAATTCATAAGACTTTAATACCTGGGGGCTACGTTTTTTCTTTGTTGCATCCGTTGACAATAGAGCATTTACGAAGTTTGTTCCCCAACAACATGACTCGAACAATTTTGACAATACCATCAATCAATTTACTTCATGAGTGTCAAGACAATTAGTGTGTATTTTATGTTTATAGAAATAACATAATATGTAATATGTTTTGTACAGATAGTCGTCCATATGCTTGTAATTCAATAATGAATCATGTACTTTACTTTGCTCTATCTGTTAGAACTTTAACGAATAATCTGAATAAAAACTAGTGTAATAAAATCAAGTGGTATCAGTTTTCGTCTGCGTGTTGTTTACAAATACAAATAAATCTGGATACTAATACTGCGTCGATATTTGACGATTTACATTCCTTTGATTTAGCACATGCTTATTAGAAGAGTTACTGCCGCATCTACCTAGGATAAATACTCTCGGAAAAGGGCTATGCTCAGAATAGTTATCGTGGATTTGATTGACAAAGCAACCACACATTATGGGACACCTCAGAAGAGAGAAACCGGCATCTGTCCACTAGACTTCTATCAAAATTTACAGGGCAATTGTCCTGTCAACTTACGTTCATCGAAGGGAAGCATAGAATATACACTGTGCGAAGTGCAACCCGTTATGGCTACCTAAGGCCTAATCTTACCGAGACTATCAATGTATCGTGACTGGACAAGAATGTGCAGATCTACTTACAATGGTGGATTTACCAATATCGAAGAATATAAAATTGATAGGACACCTAAAATATATGGAAGTGTATCGCCTATGAAACTAACTGCTGTATTTCTAACTGTTTGAATAATGTAAGAATTAAGGAAGTTGCAAGCAAAATTAACTCGAAATAGAGAAATATAAAACCACAGCTATTAGAAAGCTCAGCCGTAAGAGAGAACCAAATGAATAAGAAGGACAATAGATCGGGGACGTTCGTGAAACATATGCATGATATGCTGACATTCACCCTAGTCAGTACAAAATGCATGACAATTAATGAATACTGTATATGGGAATCCTGTGTATGAGCGAGATATCTGAATTTTATTTCTCAAATTCGAAAAGTTAGTTCTTCTTTAGATCCAGGATATGGTATTTTAATCGTATTTCTAAACTGAAACGTTTGATTTTATAAAATATATATTCAGATATCTTTTATAATAGCAGTTTTTCATGCTGTTAAGTATGTAGGGGATGCCAGCTTTTGCATTTCTTAAAGATCTCAGCGAGGCTCTGTAATATGAACCGTAATGTTCTCCAACCGTGTATGCATGTTTTTGAGTTTGTAGGAGCGTTAGAAAGAGAGATTGAATTTTTGTAATTGCTAAATGTCACTTTTGACATCCTCGTGCTTTAATAGAGAACCTGAGTGTGTTTTCGTATCGCGTTACATTAAACTCATTGGCCCAACCGATATTAATAGAACGGCTCATTATTTGTCACTGTTTGCGTATTAAAGAAAAATACCCAGCGGACAGAATGGCAGGTTGATGCCAAAATTGTCAATAAGCGAATAATATTGAAGTAAGAAATGTAGAAAAGTGTTCATCTAATATGATATTAAATTATCGGCTATCGATATTATGGTGTACGTCATGGCTAAACATCAATTTAATATTCCTTGTAAGCATGGAATTATTCATTGTTTCCCAAGGTGAAGGAATTCGAATATTTGATATGAAGCAAGACTTTAAACCTACAACGTATATTGGGTCCGAATTTTACAGCTCGGTAGAGAATAATAATTGTCGATTAGGTTTTTAAAACGATAAAAGAACTTATGTACTATTTTAACATAGAGTTTCCATGTTTGTAAATATGTGAGCGTTTGTCTGTGTGCGTTCACTGCATAGTTCGTGATCGTCTACTCATTGTGCTGATGGGAAGTTGGTGCCAGATACCGGCACCGGTAGCAGTGTCAGTTGTGTGGTCCCAGTCAATGCTGCAACATATATATTCTCTCTACAAATAAAATTACAAATTCCGTTTAAAACAAATGACAAAGTCTTTTTGTTAGGGATATTACAATGATACTAATTATTTTCTATTGAACAAATCAAGACAATACCCAGTCTTAAGACCCAATCCATCCTACCCCGAGAATCACACAAAGCCAGCTGACCTTTCCTGTTACTCTGCTGGAATATATATATATATATAACATAAAAATAGATCGGACGACACTTCTACAAGACCAGGAAGGATTATTACGAAAAAAAAACGTTAATACCTTTTGTTTGTCTAAAGCTCTGTCGAGGCTTCTTATATCAAGCAAAATATTAAATAAAAAATGTCAAGATAAAGAAGAAAAAAATGTTTTTATTTTTTATTTTAATTTCATAAAAAATATCTGCATCGAACACATGGTTTCTCATGAAGGCATTATTCTTCTGTCTTTATGCTTAAAATTCAAAAGATGCTTAAAAATGCACTTTCTCAAATTTATATATATATATATATATGTATATATATATATTAGTATGTGTTTTCGCCATAAATAAAACTGATCCCCAATTTTCAAGTGGATGACTGGATGGTCTATCACAAATAGCCCAAATCTCTCTCTACTATATATATATATATATATATATATATATATATATATATATATATATATATATATATATATATATATATATATATATATATATATATATATATATGAGAGAGAGAGATTTGGGCTATTTGTGGTAGACCATCTAGTCATCCACTTTCAAATTGGGGATCAGTTTTATTTATGGCGAAAACACATACTTTTTGTCTTTTCGATCCCGTATAGAGTGTACATTACTTTTTTAAGTACTCATCTCTTTACATGAACCCCCAGTTTAATAGAACACCAAGCGTGCACTTCCCTCACACATGCTATATGGTAAGTCATAATTTTAACACACACCATAATTAAACAGACACGTGAAACCAGAGTTAGACTCTAATAGAGCGCAGGCTCATCGCATATTTAAGAAAATACAGAGTAAAAATACATTCTAATTTCATTAAGCATCGTCTAAAAAATCTAAACGAACAAGAAATTACCACTATTTATACTGGATAACCACATTCTAGTATTTTTCTCTTCATCTATTTTTCCTCTGTCCCTTTATCTCGTCTGTCCATGTCTTACTCATTTTTTCCTTCCCCCTATTTCGGATGACTAGTCCTCATACTTCTGTAAATTGTCATCATAATGAGTGTTTACTCCTCCTCCCACGGAGACTCATCAGTGCTCTCACCACCTGCTTTAGCATGCTCCCCAACTCACCCATTTCATCATCCCACTTACACTGCCTCACACATTCTCTCTATAAAATCGACTTCAACGTTACAAAAGTCATGCTAGTAATAAGACTCGACATACTAGAATAAATAAACACTTTACATAGTCCGCTCGTGGTAATTATTTATACTACCTAAAAAATTCCTTTTAAAGCTGATGAGTTGTTGCTTAAAACTACGAGATACTACGAGCAGATTTATTTTGATTCCATCAGAGATCACATAAGCGACGCCCCATTGAGTGAAACCATTCACTCTCGTCTGATCAGTGCGCAAATGAGTTAACGGAATGGGTCAAAACAGGCATTGAAGCATATGCCCCATGCCAAAATGCTACAGCAAGCCCCACTCGCCACAATGGTTCACCTCGGATTGTGCAGCTGCTATTGAACAAAGGGAGCAAGCATTCCAACAACGGTTACATCTGAACGCATATACCGTACACTGGATATATCCAAATCATTTGACAAAGTATGGCCTTCAGGACTTTTTCTAAAAAATAATTCATATGTTATTACTGGACGGATATTTCCTAACAAACAAAAATAAAGGCTGGTGTACCCATGAGATCTATGTTTTGATC
The DNA here is from genome assembly GCA_963556195.1 of Sepiola atlantica. Lineage (NCBI taxonomy): Eukaryota > Metazoa > Mollusca > Cephalopoda > Sepiida > Sepiolidae > Sepiola > Sepiola atlantica. The sequence continues at coordinate 140,747,227 of OY744521.1, forward strand.
ATTATTGTTCCGGATTTTCTATAAACGACCTTCCTGATGACATTGTATCTGACATAAGTATATTTGCTGACAACACCACGCCCTACTCTCATCATGTAGGCAACACGAGCGCGCACATATCCGATACAATGGCTGAATCCTTAGAAAGCTGTATTTTTTGTATTTGGTAGCGTGTGTATCGATGCCCCACAGAAAGTGGGACATAAACGATTATGACCTTTACCAGAATGCTGGATAAACAAAAGTGGCATGAGATGAAATGGCCAAGTTTAGAAAGCAGTAAGAGACAACGTGCTAGAATGAACTACTGTAAAAACAAAATTGTGTAATAACATATAATTTAGACTTAATTAGATGGTAACGTTATATGGGTCGAATAAAGACATTCGAATTTGGTGGTAACATCAGTTTGAATGACTGAATTGAGAGTGTAAAAGCCTCAACTATCCGATATTCTTGCTTTCTTCCTTTCTTGTCCCCCCAATTAAAACGATGTAAAATAATGCCCACCTCTTCATATCCGTTGTAAGATGGTCCGATGATGTTGTATTTCGAAAAAGATCACAACCAACACATGCGTGCACATATGTAGCCAAAAATGTTTGTATACATAAAAGAATTTATGCCTATATATATATATATATATATATATATATATATATATGTATATGTATATATATATATAAATTGATATAGATATATATGAAATTAGAATTTGATTATTAAAAAAACCGTTAAAACATACAATGCAAATGGTATTTTTATTTCAATCTTATTTAGATTAAAGAAGTGCGTCTTATGATTTCTAGCGGCTTTGTTTAATATTACATTGACAAAGTTGAACAATGCTTCATAAAACGAACAACAACCAATTTCTCATATATATATATATATATATATATATATATATATATATATATATAACTTGAAGAAAGAGGCAAAATGCCTTCAAAAACCATGTGTTAGATCCAGATATTTTTATTAAAATCAAAATACTATTTTTTTCATCTTTACTTTTTTCTAATAATTTCGCTCGGTATCACAAGCTTCATCAGAAATTTAAACAAATAAAAGGTATTAACCTTATTTTTTCTCCCGTAATCATCCTTCCTGGTCTTTTAGAAGTGACGTCTGATGTTGTGCGGACTTAAAGGAGTACATGTATTGTTTAAATCTGAACTTAAATTGCGCATAGTCGCTGGTAGATGTAGATTTGGGAAAATTCATTTCTTTAAGCATCTTTAACATTTTAAACTTAAGAAAAAAGTTAAAAATTATAAAGATGCTTAACACATGGTTTTTGAAGGCAATTTGCCTCTTTCTTAAAGAATTATATTTTAAAGATGCTTAAAAATGAACTTTCACAAATATATATATATATATATATATATATATATATATATATATAGATGATTAACTGTCGCGTCGATTTCGGTGTATGAGTGTCTAAAAGCAAAATACGTTCGCTCGTTTTTTATAGTGCTTATAGTGATTGTGCGATTTCAGTGCAGCGACTGATCTGCAGACGAGACCCCAAATTGAGCAACAAAAAATGTGATTGGGTCGAGCGCACTTTTGTCCCCAGCCTTGCTCTCCTCAACCTCTCAATGCGATCCACCTCAAAACTCCCCACTCAATTCTAATTCTCGGATCTCTACTCGCCCCTGCCCTGTGCCAAATTCGCAAAGCTCCCAACATAGATTTTAATAGTCGAAATATTGTACATCAGCTTGCCCCTGTATCGAAACCAAGGCCTGCCAGTACTCTTTCATCCACCCCTCAGTTCGCCATACATAAGGATCTTAGGTATTCGCTCATCACTTGTCCTCACTACATGATCAGCCCATCTCAGCTGGGACTAGATGAGAAACGTTTCAATACCTTCAATATCACATCTCGCGAAGAGATCACCATTTTGCACTTGATCATCAAGTGTGTCTCCACATATAAAGCGAAGACTGTGTTTGTGGAAGACATTGAGTTGATTAATCTGCGATGGATACAAACTCCACGTCTCAGACCCATACACACGAACGGAAAGAATGACAGCCTTATAGACCTGGATCTTGGTGTCTAGCATCACACCTCTTTTGCACCAAAGGCGATGGCGAAGCTTACCAAACGCATTAGATGATTTTGCTACGCGATGTGTGCACGTTCATAGTACTTCCCAAATATGTGAAAGATTTTACATACTTCAGGCTTTTGTCATCTACTGTTATTGGGATATTTGGGAACTTGTGAACAGGTGTTTTTTGATTTACACCTCTGATCCGTCTGGGAGTAGGGAGAGGCTTATACAAAACCTCAATCTTCCTTATGCTGATGGTGAGTCCAACAGCCCTGGAAGCATCTGAGAAGCGATCCACAATTTCCTGAGTCTCCCCAAGAGATGTCGCTACCAGAGTAGCATCGTCCGCGAACAGGAGATCACGTATGATACTTGAGCGCACACGTCCTCGCTCTCAAACGCTGATGGTTAAATAGTCCACCAGTTGTACGAAATTAGAACTGAACATCACTAGTTAGATCAGCATAAGCATATTGGAGCATTACAGAGAAAAACAATGCAAAGAGAACCGGAGCCATAACACAACACTGCTTTATAACATTGGAAACATCAAACGGCTCAGAAACCTCCCCGTCAGATACTACAGAACCCTTAATAATCCGGCACTGAGCATGTTTTCAGGAATACCGAGCCTCTTGAGCACCTTCCACAATGTCTCTCTCTTCACTGTGTCAAAGGGCTTGGTTAAGTCCACGACACTATGTACAATTTCTGATTTTTCTCTCTAACTTTCTCGGCAACTTGACGAAGGGAGAAGATCACATCGATAACACCATGACCAGCTTCAAATCCACATTGCGATTCCAGGTAAATCCCAATGACAAGATACTGAATTATACTGTTAAGAATAAGTCTAGCTAAGTTCTTCTCTTCAACTGACAACAGAAAAATCCCCCGCTAGTTGTCACAGACTTTTCGACTACCTTTGTTTTTGAAAAGATGTTTTATGAGAGCGTCCCTGAAATTCTGCGGTATATACCCATGCTTCCAGATAACAATAAAGAGATCCAATGGCTTTTTTATCAGTTTTGTGTCACCATACTTGTAGATCTCGGGTGGAATTCCGTCTCTTCGCGGGGCTTTGCCTGACAAGATTTGTTTGATTGCATCTTTATCTCCTTAAAAGTCGGAAGGCAAGAAAGCTGTGGTATTTCCGGTCGCTGAGGAAGTGAAACTAAAATGTTCTCATCCACCTCGGAGTTGGAATTAAAACTGATTTAAAATGTTCTCTCCAAAATAATAAGACATCCCCTGTGTCCGTCTGGAGTGTTCCGCCATAAGCAGGGAGGATTGGAGAGCTACCACCTTCTCGCGGAACATAAAATCTTCTGAAGCCCTCATAGAATGGAGTTAGTATATTTCTTGTCCGCTGCTTGTTGGAGTTCAGCGGCTCTAGACAACCACCAATACTCTTTCATATTGCGGAGAGCAGCTTGAACCTCATTTTTGCACTTCTTGTATGATTGGTATTTAACAGACGAGTTCTTATCATTGATCCATGTTCTGTACATATCATGCATTTGATTGCCCAATTCTTTAACTTTTTTATTGTTATCGTAAAACCAATCCTAGTGTTTACGAACAGAAATCTCAAGTATTTCAAATGAGGAAGAATACACTACATCTCTCAAATCCATTCCAATATATCCCAATGTCATCAGTTATTCCGACTGTGTCGAGAGACTCCCCCAGATCGTCACACAATTCCTTACTTTTTCTTGCAACACATTGATGCATTTCGGTATTGCTGACTGTCGAAACCTCTTACGTGCCAAACGGAAACTGGCTCTACTACAAAGGAATGCATGATCCGATAGAAAGCATGTGTCATAAAAAGAAAGAGTGATGAAAATGTCCCCAATGTCTCGCCTCCGAACTATCTATCATGTGCTAACCCCCAATCTGGGTTGCGTCCAGGAGGTCTTACGGTGATTCTTCTGCTGAAACAGAGTATTGGTGATGGAAAGTTCAAAATCACTGCAGATAGAGTAAAGACGAAGACCGTTTGAATTCATTCGCCCAACACTGTTGTTTCCCAAAACCCACTCCAAGCCACATGGTCAGTGCCAACTCGAGCATTGAAGTCACCCATAAGCACAAGCTTGTCCTCATGATTGCCTCTAGAAATGACATACCGAAGACAATCGTAAATATCATACTTTTCCTGCTCTGAGGCGGTCATCGTTGGAGCATAGCAACTTACCAAAGTAGCGTGGCTTTTGCCCCAAGGTCAAGTGTCAGGGTCATGATACGATCCGAGATACATTTCGGAAAAGAAGACAAGGATCCGACAAGATCCGATTTGATGGCAAATCCAACACCTGATTGACGCCGTTCTTCTTCGTCCTTGCCAAAACAAAGAAAGTATAACCCTCTCCATCTCCTCGAAATAGACAAATCTCGCAAGACGAGTTTCACTCAGAGCAGCAATTGATACATTGTACTCTTTAAGCGAAAGAGCAACGAGTGCTGTTTTGCGCTCGAGAGCCGTATTTCTGTCTTGAAGTGTACAGACATTCCAAGCTCCAAATTGAATTTTTGCTTCTTTTTTTCTTTTTTGGACTGCGATTATAAATAACCAGAGGTGCAGCGGTCTGCCAGGAATGTTTTATGAGCAAGCAGTGTGTAGGGCTCCTTTTCTCGCCCCCCTTCCCGGATTGGTGAAAGCAGTGCTGAACCTAAAAATACCTGCTTTGTAACCAATGGAGGAGACGGACAACATAATTGCTCATTGGTTAGTGAATGAACGGCCATCACCCAGTGGTCGCCACTGTGTAGTGCTCCAGCTGGAGACTGATAGTAATACCCTTTACTTGTCCCGGTCACACTCGCTCTCACGCCAGCGGTCTTATTGCAAATGTGTGTGAGACTGATCGAACTCAGTATTTCTGTTTTACTGCCACACACACATTCGTTTTCAGTGGTGAAGGCTTGTGTAACATAATTCACACTTCTTTTAACTGCTGATAACACAGAGTCGGTGCAAAATTCTGCCACAGATAGCATGAACGTCAGACCTCAGGTTTTACATCAGTTTTCCTTCTCCCAGATGCTTGTCTTAACAGAGACTGAAGGTGCATCTATCTCAGTGGGTAAACCGCGCCCCCGACACCAGCTTATGTATTTCCATGTCCTGGCGCACAAATACAGATGTATATATAAATATATACTTCAGCCACAAAGCCCACCACTAGCCGCCAGATGCTGCACAGACGCATCATGGATTTGTACATGAAGTCTTCATCGCATCTTTGGCAGGCTTACTTCTGGGTACTATGCCTTGCCAAGGGGCAACCCGCGATTTTGTCCGACACTGCTTATTATATATTCGCAGCTAATCTTTATATTTAAAGGCCGTTCCCCAATCCGCAACCTGGGGAGCCGGTGGATGGGAGTTTTTCTTCACCACATCACATATATTTATGTGTGTCTGTTTGTGTGTGTGTGTTTTAGTGTGATCTAATTGTTATTCATCTAGTATTCACAATTCCGAAAAATATATTTGAACATAGCTCAAGTGTTTATCTATTAGTTAGGATGTAAAAGAGTATTTAGCGCTTCTTCACAAAGACAGTGTTCGATATGAAACCGTACTTTGGCTGTGATGTCTAGAATCGTAACATCACTCAAGTCCAATCATTAAATATCTGAAGCACAAATTTACAATTGAGAGCGTTCAAGGCCAATACGGCTGTCACTACTCGAGTCGGACTGTAGGACTGTGCCAGATAGTTTGCCTATGCACATACTTTGAAATCATTCGAAACTCGCTGACTAAATTCTTCTTACTTGAACTGCATCCAAAGTCAACTAATAAGGCGTTTTTTATTTTGGTTGTTTCAATATATGATGATTTTACATTGTAACTATCTTCATTTCACTTTTAAGACAGAAGATCCTTAAAAAAGGAGATCAACATTTCTTGGCGCATCGGCAGCAGAACGTAAATTGATTCCTTTCGCATGAGATTATCTTGTCATTCGATAATTGGGTTCGACTAAAAACACATTTCGGATGAACGTAACTGATAAGAAACCCACAAATAAGAATTAGAAGGTGTTGCAGAAGGAGGAGGAGAATTAGAGATAAGAGAAGGATGACAAGTGAAAATTAAAGCAAGGACGAATCTTATGCAGATGATGCCATTCCATCTGCGCGTATAACGATTATAATGCGATTTCAGAATGAAGCATGGCAGACCAACAAAAATACTAATTATTGCAACGTTCTACCTGTATACTTTTACTCACCACACCTACCACGGAATTAACCTGGGACGGGTTTAACCGGCTTCCTTCGAAGAAGGAAGTTTCATGAGAGTATCAAATCCACAAGCGGTTCCCAGTCGCATGTATATCCCGATTTACGAACATGACGACGTTAGATTTTGCAGTTATTGTAGGGAAGTACCGACGCCCTGCGACATACTGCACCAAGTATTCACAAATGGTTATCCATCTGGTACTGACCAGGCTCAACCTTATTTAACTTCGGTGATCTAGCGAAGAACTGGAGTGTCAACGTTAGTATGCCGTATAATCTGTATAAGAGTCCGATGCGTTCTAAGACACAGTACTGCTGTCACATCTGGAAAGGTGTCGCTCGGAGCACCTTTCTTGCATTGATATAATACACAATAAACTTCGCAATCGTAAGAGGGGTTGTTTCTTCCCTTCTATACATCCCCCTTTTTACAGGAACGAGTGTACTAGTCTATCGTTAGTTCTATGGTTTTTGATCGACTAAGCTTCCCTATGTTGTTACCCCTGTAAAACACACACAGCCAAAACTCATCTATTCTTTCCCTAAACATTCCATCCGTTGAAAACATTACTACGGGATTGCTTCTCAGCTTAATACAACATGTTTTTTTAAGTCTAATGAAAACAAATATTTGTTGAGTCATCATAGTAAGTAATCAAACTCTACCATTTCCTATCCTCTCATAGTATTTTTATCAGCTAACTAACAATCGCATTTGCTCCAATTCTAAAGTAGATTTTAGCCTTTGTAAGTAGTTACACATTGGTACAAAACACAAACGAGATGCAAAGGTTCACAATAAATATTATCCAGAAAAGACAAATCGTTCAAATTTGACTTCAAATCACTAAAATTAAGTATATATGTGTGTTGATTAGTGAAGGTTGGAAATTCATGAATAAAAAAGAACCAGTTCCTGTTGAGTTAAAGTCAGCGACGGTTTCGCTAACGATACATTTTTATGGATTTCAATACAGAAAAAAAGAGGCGTCTGTATGATATGTCTAAATAAACTACATTAGCCTTACTCTGGTTGCAGACATATTCATAACTATCTATAATATCGGTATAGATCGAAGCAACATCAATTGTTAAAATTGTGATTTCTTACGAGTACTTTTTAAGATTGTCTTTTTAAATATTTTAAATATTATTTCAGTCAGCTAAATCGTATTATATTTCAAATCATATAAATACTGACGTGAAAACTATTAGAACAATTTTGAAAACATTGGAATTTCTCTGTCGCATTAGTTGTAATGATACGAATTTCGTAAATAGTATCTACTAAAAATACATCATATCTTACAATACTATGTTTACTTCAATAAACTACGTAAAACTTATAAGTGTAATTTTGAGTAAAACTTTTTTTATTATTTATAATTATTTTCCTTAAAAATACAAAGTCTCTTTGATATATATTTTTACTATGCGACTAATCACATTTTCGTCAAATGACATAATCTATAACGACCGATCCAATCTCGTCTTCTTTTTTCAATAGTTCACCCCAAACAAGGCAGTCCGCCATAATAGATCTAAGGAGCTACTAGTGAAAGTTTGAGTGACATACGAAGTTGAGAGCTGTGCAGCGATGTGTCCTTTTACATAAGTTTTAAACTTCTGCATGTCGGTACAGTCGGTACAGTCGGGGAAACAGGAAGCAGGGAGGGAGTTCAAAAGGCCGGCAGCACGAGGAAATAAGCTATCGGAGTAGAAAGCACAATCCATTGATATATTTTTAAAACAAGCACAGGGATGCAACAATGCGGCGATGAGACAGGGGCTGGAGCTTGGTGGATAGTGAGTTACCTATTAAATTAGCGACTCTTTCTGGGCCTTGTCTAAAAGGGAAAGACTAGTTAATGATGCAGCAGTCCAGATGTGGCAACAATACTCCATGCATCGGCGGATAGTGGATTTGTAGAGATACATGATAATGTCAGGTATGAGGAGTCTATTTGCACGGACCACTTTATTCCGCCCCCCCACACACATTTCGGTCAACCGTTTAAACCCGACATAGCAACCACCACACTTCTACCACTTAACTTAAAACTTGGCACCTATCAAATGCCTTGTTTCGCTATATAAACTTACGATGTGTGACCCTGAAATATACTATAAATAGATTTACCTATCAATTTTCTAACTCTTCTCCTAAGTTTACGACCGTTTTTATTTAAAATTATATCTAATTGTACCATGTGATCTACCGGTTTTGCAGTTGGCTTTTTCTTTTTCCTTTCTTTTCAATTTTTTTGCCATGTTAACATCTGAGTGAAAGATACGACTTTTTCGGCCTGATTATATTTTAGTTTCTAATAACTATTGATCCATAACATTGACATGCCAGTATTGCAGCTTTTTGTACATGTCTGTATAATTAATACATAAATAGGTATATTCTCTATTGAGCTCTAATTTGTAAACCCGGTTGAATTTTTGTACGTGACTATGAATAAAAAGAATTATATATATATATATATATATATATATATTACCAGCGAATACACCCCTTTCCCCACTGTTTGGCACAGTATAATGTATTCCATATATATATATATATATATATATATATATATATATATATATATATTAAATACAAGTTCTACTTCAGAAGACATCGTAAAGTGAAAATACTATACAAATTAAAAACTGAATCGATGTCAATATGTATTTCTTTTTTATATAATGAACCAAGTATTTCGATTAACATATACCTTTAGTAATGAAAAATTCAAATCCGACATTCTTTTTTTCTGTTTCTCCTTTCAAAGTGATATCGTTTATGTAACGTTCAAACACGATCGTATATTTATGAATTTCTTACATGTGCATACCCACTATTCACTTGTAAATATTTCCTTGTTCGAAGGATAGTTTGTGGAATACTGCGTATCTAATTATCACCCATATCGGATATGTTGACAAATATACATAAGGAAAATTTTTTAAAGCCATCTCTGGTAAAAAACAAACAAACTATTTGATACCGCTTTTAATAGTTGCGTTATTTGTAAGTGTGTTTTTCTGTCTTGTTAGTTAATGAACTTTTTCTAAGCGAGAAATCTTATCGCCGCCCTATTTTTACTGCTGTTCTAAGCATTCATTTAGATAGTCTGTAACCTGATATTATGTCCCCCAAACAAATAAACAAGGATTAGTAGGACATGTAGCAATATAAAAGAAATCAAGACTATTATATTTTTCATAAAGCATCACATAAAAGAGATTCAATCATTGAAATCTCTCGTTGTTTCACCTACTGTGTCAAAGCCGACAAGATTTCAAAATTTTCATCCCATTTCAATGAATCGAACTCATAGAAAGTTGCCATCATTTGATTCTGCTTGCTATACAGATGCGACAATCTTTGGAAATATTTTATTCAAAGCGCTTAAAACTTTCCGATCCCGGTGTGTCTTTGTAAATCCGTCCATTTTCTTATTTCTACAATCGAAAGAGGCGAGCTAAAGATCACAGACGTCGTGAAAAAGTGAGAATCCTGACAAATAGAATTCTATCAGTATGAAAACCATACAAGAATGAATTCAGAAGAAGCATCATTTTATATTTACGGTAAACCGGGAAAACATAATAGGCGTAGAATATAGAATAATTATCTAAACAAGTAACGCTATGAAGGTGTTATATATATAAATATTAAGAAGAATCAAGTAAACAAATATTACCATGTAGGGTACATCTGACTTGTTTATATGTAAAATTTTGGACCGCTTATATATGGAAATAATTGAAGTAGCCTAATGTAAAGGTTACAAAGGCGGACTATGAGTTGGCATGACGAGTTCGATTCCTTCTGTGCATCTCTTTCAATAACATACTTGTGAAAAGTTATGAATCCATATATCCTTCTTCCAGTTATATATTAAACAGTAGAGTAGAGTGGCCTGCCAATCTATAGTTGAAATACAAGTACAGGACATAGACAACTCTGAAATAAAGCTAGTTTTCCATGCTTACCACTAAATTATGACCTATTATTCTGAACAGAGGTTTCCGCGTTACATCTTCTAGGAACTTTTCAGACTAAAATGCATTTTATCCTGACGCTTCCCTACACGGATTAAACGCGAAAGACTCTGTGTAGCTTACTTGCCATACATATATATTCATAACTTTCTTTACTATATACATACATATATATATATATATATATATATATATATATATATATATATATATATAGAGAGAGAGAGAGAGAGAGAGAGAGAGAGAAAGAGAGAGAGAGAGAAAGAGGGATGGTTAAGTTCTTAGAGTAAGTCTGTAAAAAGTCACAGGTTTGGAAAGATTACTTAAAAAATGCAGGTTAGTCTAAAAAGAATAAGAAAACATGTGTAACGAAGAATATGTGTAATTATATGTAGCTGGGTGGGAGAGATTGTACAGATTTTTTAAGTGGTAAAAGAAAGCGAGAAAGATAGCTTGCATGATAAAATTGTAAAAACGTTCAGAATCCTCAGCCTAACCTTCACAGGACACATCAGTTGGAACAAATGCATTGAAAACATTGCCAATACTGCTGCAAAGAAAATAGGCTTCCTCTACCGTGCAAGGAAACTTCTAGCGCCTGACATTATCTTATATCTCTACAAAGCTACTATCTATTCATGCATGGAGTATTGTTTCCACATCTGGGCTGGTACACCATCCACTAGTCTTCTGCCCATTAGACAATGTTTAAAAAAGAGAGTCGCTAATTGAATAGGCCCATCACTATCTATCAAGCTCCAGTCTGTATCCAATCGCCGCAAATTGCATATTTTGGTTTGTCTTACAAGTACTTCAATGGATTATGCTCCGATGAACTTGCTGCTCTGGTGCCCCCCCCTCGTTGAGTATACACTAGACCAATACGAGAATCATCTAAATCCCACCCATTCACTGTTGAGATCCCCAGATGCCGGAGAGCTTCCTACTCTAATAGCTTCTTTCCTCGTGCTGCTGACCTTTTAGATTCCATTCATTCTCTCTGTTTCCCCTATCTTATCGACATGCAGAAATTTAAAACCAATGTGAACAAGCATCTCGCCGCACAACCATCAATTTATGATTACCCCCGATAGTTTCTCCCTAATTCTCAGCAGCCCCTTACGTCTACAGCGGCAGCTATTCTTGTTTTGGTTGAACTATGTTTAAAAACAAAACAAAACATTGTAGTAACTGTTGACATGCCAACAATTATCAAAGTAACTAGAATTTCCGAATATATATTTTTTTGGCAAGTATGGAAACAACGTAAAATAAATCGATTCTCTGGTTTGCTGTGTTGTTGCATTGAGCAATGAGAGTTGTTTCGAGGAGGCGTCAGTCTTAGGAGTTATTTTTATATTTTTATATATGTTTTTAAATTTTATATATATATATATATATATATATATATATATATGTAAGTTCATGTGGTGATGCTAGAATACGTACAGACAGACAGACATACTCCTCGCGCTTATCGTATTCTTTTTCATCTATACATTCATATGCAAAACGTATATCTATATACCTATATATTTATTTACATTTTTTATGTATTCGTGTATTATAACCGCTGCAAAATTCGCCGAATTCATTTTATAAATACGAATAATATTACTGCAAGGATTCCATTGTTTATTTAAAAGTAATTTCTTTACTGTCAGTGTATCAACACTTCTGTTGTTGACAGTTGTATCTGATATTCTATAGAAAAAACCCTTAGGTTGTAAATAAATCTTATTTATCTAATATAAGCAGTGCTGGCTTGAATTTGAAAACAAAATAAAAAATGACAGCCGATTAAAGTGAAGACAGTGACACGCTTAGATAATATTAAAAGAGAAAAAATGAGAGACAGTCACAATGTCTAAAACATACATATATATTTAAAAGAAAACCAAAAAAGGCGCCAAATAAGAAACTGTATGTAATACTTTAACATGCATTATCGCTGTCTTTATATATTTCCCCATGAACAAAGTAGTTGTTCTGCGTTTTAGGTTAATACGTATCTTTGAGAATCTTATTCGGCAGATTTGGGGAGCTTGGAACCACCCCTTTAGTTAAGACGATTTATAGATCTACTATGACCCGGATTATTAGTATCTGTCATGGTTCCATCAATATGGAAAATAGGATTTGTTTTGCGGGAAAAAAACAAATTCTTAAGACACTCTTTCACCTATATGAAATTCATATCATCTTGATATCAATCTTTTCTAGCACAATTTACTTTTGTTTCTGTCTACCACATTTTCGAACCCTATTTACTACACAAGATCCACACCGGCAAACGTTTTAGAAATTATATAAAAATGCATCCAATGTGTGTGTAATAATATAAAATACATTTCTTTAATAATTATTTACAAAATTGCAATTTTTCCAGAAATATGTGAATGATTTCTTTTGCTCCGAAATTGACATTAAATCACAGTATGGTATGACACTTATCTGTACTTTATATATATATATATATATATATATATATATATATATATATATATATGTGTGTGTGTGTGTGTGTGTTTCTGTGTCTGTGTCTGTGTCTGTGTCATTTTGTATATTTGTGCATCAAACATTGCAAGCATTTTGCTGAGCACTGGTGGCGTAGAATAGAGTGCCTATACTGCAACAATGATAAACATACAAATGCATTTAATCATTAGATTCTGTACAAATAATCCCTTTCTCCTACTGGACCCCCACCAACCTAGTTGTGTAAATACATAATTAAAAATTGCATACCAGGTTGATAATAAATGAACCACTAATTTTGGAACTTTGGGGAGTGTGGAGCCGCTATTTATTTACAACTCTTCCCACGTCAACTCGGACGCGTAGTGTTATTACATGTTTAATAAAACCTTGTCTAGCGTCAACCACTGTACTACAATTTCCTTATTCCTCTGTATACTTAAAATTAAACAGAACTACTATGAAAATAGTTTCCTTCTAAGAACTTCCCATTTATGGAATACAATTCTACGGAGCTGCTTCTCCGCTGACTACAACATGGTCGTTTTTTAGTCCAATGTTGACAAATTCTTCTCGAGCACCCTAGTTAAAAAACCGACTTCTGACTACTATATCCATAGTTTTCTAACTTGTTGTCAGTCATCGCAAACTGACAATTTTATTAACTCGTATTTTCGAGTGGTTTTACGGCCTTAATAAGCAATAACTTCTTAGTATCAACATTTTGGGGCATATAATGATTAACGACGGTAAAAATGTTCTAAACTCCAACAGCAATTAATAAGCTAACAATGGACTACTATCACCATACACTTATTATGTGAGACGTATAGTCAATTAGGGCCTTTTTAAAGCCAACTAAAGCTCGAACAACTTTACTAGTCTAGTGTAGAATAAAAATAGCTTTTTCCAAATGAGCACGTTACATTGTATTGCCTTTTATGCTGGTCAGACAATGACCCAAAACACTACTATAATGTGAACCTAGTAATCGATTCAGTCATCTGGTATCGACAAGAAATCATCTCCGACAGTGTGCGTAGTTCCACCATACGTTCCTATGAATTTCCTATAACGATGTCATATATCTGCCCCAGGAATTAACAACTAGCGTTGCTCACCTACTCTGGAGTGCGAGATGATGTTTAAGGGAGTACGAGACAATTCATCATGCAATTTAACAATTACATATTTAACCAATTTAATTGATTAATGTTTCCATTATGCCGTTAATGTTCAAATATTTTAACATGATCCGAGGAGACAAACTACTTGTCATTAAATTGCTCAGAAACGATAACAATACTAAATTAATCTGCTATGAATTAAACATTACACGTCTATATATGTTAAAATGGCGATATTTTTCACCCATGATTCAAAATTTGAGGAAGCTTCTGAATCCATAGGCAGGCATGCTGATTGCAAACATAAACACATTGCCCTATTGTCAAAAAGCATAACCAATAAATAAAACAAAAATATATGAAGTCTACATTTTAAATATTGTCATTTCTAATGTAATCTGCTCACTTTTAATCCTTCTTTCGAAATTGTTTACTTTACCGAGAATTAAATTAAAAGCTTAGTTTTTGTCTACTATAAATAGGTGAATGCCTTATAATAGTTTTCTTTCTTTTTCTTTTTTTTTCTTTACATTGTATTCAAAATTTAGATAACTGAATTTTTTGAAAACGTTTAGTACAAATATATTCGTTGTTATCATACCAGTCATTTAGTAAAAAGGGGGTGAATATATTAACAGTTTCGAAGGGTGACATGCATAGACACTTTGGGAACAACATATATATGTAGTCTTGGGAACATGAACATCGAATAAAATTCTACAGATAACCGCTGCTAAAACAAATACTTCACTAATCCTTTGACTATTTAAAATGTCCCCTTTCCTAACTCACGTGCATTTGCTCTACAATGAATCCTTAACTACTTCGCAGTCTATAACCTTAGTGAATTAAGATGTTGCTAACGACATAATCTACGGTGAATTATATCAAATCTGTGCATTTAGAAGCATAATTTGAAGAAGGAAAGTTGGTTGCATGTTTTATCTTACGAGATATTTCGGTGTATTTCATGATGAATACGAGCATCTTCATAAAACAGGTAATGATTAAAAATCTTAATATCTGTTATTGATGTGTAAATTGATGTTTTATAGAGCATTGAGTTGTATATACATTTTCTTTGAAATATTTATTTTTCTGTAAACAATACGTTGTACGGCATTCACCATGAGCGAGTTGACCCGGCTTCCACGGAAGGAAGAAGTTTCATGGGAGTATCAAATTCACATGTGTATGTAATATTTAATTCTTGGATGGAATCCTGACAAGTAATATCGCTTCGGGTAAGAGGTCTTGTGTTTAAATGAAACTAAAGAAAAAACTCGCCAATGTTTTGAAATTGAGACCTGCCAACTTAAGGCAGTGTTGTGTCATACCCGGAACGGTTTGATATAGAAAAGGTTTGAGCAGGGAATAAAATTGAGAAATAGGGCATAAAGAGGGGAAATGTAAAATGGATTGCGAAAGGTGGTTGTACTCGAGAGTTTACCTCAAAATTGTCTGATAAAGTGTCTTGTCTTAATCGAAAGATAATTAATAGATAAGATATTGAACTATCACTCTAATAGTAATGGCAACTGTGGAGCGATTTCACAGTTTACAAAACTAATTAATTGGATTCTTACCACCGGATGTAGCTTTTATTAAACATATAGCGGTATTATAACTCTTGGTCAGAGTGGACAGGGGGTGATAGTATATAAAGCTCCTATATATTATCATCTCTACTGGATGCATCTTCAAGTTGTAATTCATTTTAAAATTGTTTTCATATATACTTATCTCTTAGTCTAACAAAATTATACAATTGTTTCTTCAAATAGAAATGATTTTCATATCTTTGGAGAACCTCGTTGGTCTAAAAACACTGGCGATCAGTCATCTAGATCTCAGTCGCCTAAGCGTCATGAGTAATTTGTTTGAATCTGCATTAAATCAAGCAATAGTAAACCACCCCATTAATGACAACCAACGTAGCAATATACAATATGAGTGTCCTCCTGCAAGGTGGATAGATTATATGCCATTTGTAATATCGCATGTCATCTTTGTTTCTAGAGTAATAAGTCTTGACATATAAAAGACCTGACACAAAGGATTTATTTACAAATTTTCCAGCTATGGAATATCTGGAAATTGGCAGAGGTCGGATGGGAAGAGAATCAATGATGGCGGGCTTAAAGGATATATTCCGTAGCCCAACCTCTACTTGATCCTTATTAATAAACTGCCTAATATATTATGAGGTCATGCCTTGACATCTAGACTACACTAAGTAACCGATAAAGGCAGTATCACTACCTGGGATTTAATTGAAATTCTCTTGATATTTAGTTCAAATACATATGCCTATATGCTATTCAGAAAGAAATATGATTGCAAATTGCTCACTAGGAAATTGTCATCGTTAACCAGTGTTATGTTTGGTACTCTGCGTACAGCTGGCACCGATTCAGCTCTGAATGCAGGCCCTTTATTCTTTAAATATTTCCACAAATGTAAATGTTCATGGACTCAAGCTCTAACAAAGCCATTTAAAAGAGAGACATATAGTTGTTATCAAGTTTATAACATACTACTTTCTATCAATAGATATAATATATATATATATGCATATATATATATATATATATATATCAATAGATATAATATATATATATGCATATATATATATATATATATATATATATATTGATGTAATAGTCCTAAATGTAGAGCCTTGTTTGAAAACGAACAGATCGTTGTCATTTCTGCGATAAGCACAGTTCCGCTGGGGTGTTGAACACAATAGACGAGTAGACACTTCTCCCGGGTAAATGCACCCTTATTTGAATTGTTGTCTGTGTCGATTTCTCGCGGCCGTGTTGTCCTGAGCGTTCGTCTTGTGATACTAGCTTGAATATACGAACTGCGTTCGAGGCCATGCGATCGCCTGCAACCACCACTCCTACATAAAAGAGCCCAAAGCAATGGTGAAAATACTTTAATATTTATAAAGAACATTTCATATATATATATATATATATATATATATATATATATATATATATATATATATATATATATATATATATATATAATGTTGTGGACCTGGGTAAGGCCGAATGTATGACACAGGAACACATGGTTTAAATGAACAAAAGTATATATTATATAATAGAAAGAAAGAGATACAAGGAGATGGTGCTCTCAACCGCCATTGCCGGTTTGCCTGGGAAGAAGAGAACAAGTGTCACGTGCTTCCCGTATTTATAAGGTGGACGAGTCCATTAGTTCTCCGTAGGTAGGTACGGCACCATAACATATATATAGTTTTTAAGACAGTATTTTAGAGATATATCTTAATACATCTCTCGTTTTATCAATACTTATACGTATCTAAATGAGGATAATCTTTAGTCGTTATCAAGTTCATAACTTTTATATTTTGAGGTGTGAAACAGTGTTGATACTCTTTCTCAAGAAATATGTATTACATTTTCATCGAATTTTAACTCTCGACTCTATAATAAACACCAATCTATTTTTATTTGTATTTATATAGATATCCATTCTATCAGGCAAAATTTAGCGAGTAAAACACTGTCTGTAGAAACAATTTCAAATACTTGGAGGAAGAGAGAACATAACTTATTATTTTATGAACCCGGAAAAATCCTTCACGCTATTTCACAATTGACACGTCTTCTGCCATTCTGTTTTCTTTTTATTTTCTCATACCGATTTATACATTGTTACCTTTTTCTCTTTTTAAACGTTTGTGATTGTGATGTTTCCTTTCTTTCTGTCTAATTTTGAAACTTAATTGATTGAGACATTATTTTATGAATATATCTGTATTAGTACACACACTTGCGATGCATAATTTTTCTGCTATTATTTAGCTTCTAGAGTGGCCACGATAATCGCACAACAGGATCTGAACACGACCACTCGTTAGGCTAATAGAAAAGTGTATTATCTCTTCAAATACTGCACTTCATCTTTACTGTCCTTACGTTTTTGGGGAGTTGATTGTTCACCACATTAAAAACCGACCTCTGTGTGTGGACAAATGAAGCTATAAATATGTTTTCAATTATAACAAAATGGCGAAATAGAAACAGAAATAGCGGTGAGAAGAAATTGGTAGAACAAAACTACTGAAGTTATATGAAGGAGTAAAAGAAGCGCGGGACTTATTAAAAAGAGCGACGGGCACAACCACGTGGAATGGGCAATGACTAAGACGAAAGAGAAAGTAAAGAAACCAAATTCAATGAAAGAGATATGGCGGAAAAGATGACAACATATGAATACAAATAGGAACAAATTAAAGAAAAAGGCGGAGGAAATGAGAGAGAAGGAGAATGATAGATGTATACTTTTGTGGGGAGTGTTCGTGATATGCGATGCTTGTCGGAGTTTGGAGATCACCATTTTGTAGTAAAATAAGTACTCATCTTACTAGGCTTGCTTGAAATGGAGTAAACTTAATAGTCATCGTGTTCTATATGTTACCGACAATTAAATACATTTTTATTAACTTTCGTCAAACTAAATAGGAACCAACAGATGTTAGTAACCCAAGACAATAATAATATAAGAGGGGATTGTTCAGAAAAAGAATTAAGTTCCAGAGTTCCATCTCGTCCTGATACGCCATGGCAAGAGAAGAAAATACTTTTTTAGCGTCTGGTCTCCAGGGCGTCTGTTCAGAAACTGTTTATATTAGAGCGAGAAATAGTCTAGGCAAACACGAGAAAAGATGATCACGCGCACTGTGTTTCCTCACACCCACGGCTTCAGTACGCAAGTCTTTCTATGCGTATGGCTGCTATGATCGCCTGTGTATCATTACGGGAGTTGGGTATGCCGATGTTAGCCAACCAAATCATATAGTACTCACTCTGTGAGCGATTACATGTAAATACAAAATATAGTAGATTTCGATTATGCAACTGCTACATTACCCCCGTTTATGTTTTAGCCGATATAACCAACAAATCCTTTATTGGTTGTAGCAGCACATCTCAAAACATTTAAATACAAAAGCAAATTGCAGCAAGGGGATAAATTAATTGTCATTTCGATAGAAAGTATTTGTAGTTTGTGGCAATGTGAAAAATCAAACCTCTTTAGCGTAAAGGAGAAACATATCCTGGCGTTAGGAATAACATTTTCAAAAGAATCCATTGTATTTGTCAAATATGACTAATAAAATATACATAGTTTTGCATAATCGTTTTGGCCAATGAAGATGCCTGCGAAAACGTGTCGTAGTAACGTGAGATGGAAGAAATGGTTTGATTTACTCTGGATGTTCATTCGCAATTAAGTTAAGACAAATTGAGTGTGGATAGAACATGAGGTTCCTGGTTGTCGGTGTACGAAAATGTGCGTGTCAGTCTATTAACTGACATAATCTCTTTGGTACCTCCAACGTCTAGAAAAAACGATTGTTTCGTAGGATCACACGATATGGATTGGGATAAGGTGGTATGAGTAAAGTTGCACCGAACCTTTTCTCTATAAACACATGAGTCTATGACGCAATACCATGAGCTACAACTGATGTAATGCTTTGATGCCGAATGTTCACTGAGAGCAGACTGTTGGGGAAGCATCTGAGCCTGCTAACGCAGTATTCAGTATCGACTACAGGGGGATTTGAGGGGATGAATGTATGGCTAGGTAATGTCAGTAAGATTCCGTAAACCAGTTCAGCTGGAGGATATCCCATATATTCCTTAATAGAAGCGCGGAAAACAAAGAGGACAATGGGCTCACATATAATATATCGTTGATGATCAAGAGATGCATGAAAGGCGACTTTTAATTATCGATGAAAGCGCTCGATTATTCTATTAGAAGATGGTTGTAATTAGTGGTCCAGGTTTTTTTCTTTTTCTTTTACTTTTATTTATCCAAAGAAAACAAATTGACACTGAGACAAAAGAAGCTAGCGTGAATAAGGGGCCATATTTGTAAGGGCATCTGAAGTGGAAAGTTGTGGAGCAAGATATGTTTTCGACTAAATTTAAGCTGCTGCATGTTGGTACAGTGAGGGGGGAAAGTGGAACAGGAAGGGAATCTCATGGGATGGTAGGACGAGGAAGAAAGCTATAAAAGCAGACCGCGTTCTGAAATCTAGAAATCTCTACTGTGACGAGGTGCCATTTTGCTCATATTCGAGAGCCAGATTTCCATCTCACCATGCTACACCATGGCTAGAGACGCAAAGAGGTTTTACGCCTCTGGTCTCACAAGCGTCTGCCCAGGAACTGCTTATATAAAGGTCTGGGCAGAAACAATAAAAAGTGAGCATGCGCACTGTGTTTAAAAACGTCCAGGGCACTGCTTCGCTAATCTGAGCATGCACATATCTGCCCTAATCGCTTGTGTATATTTACGCATGTTTGGGCATATCTGCGTTACCCAACCTAACCACGTACTAATCACTTATATATATATATATATATATATATATATATATATATATATATATATATATATATATATATATATATATATATATATATATATATATATACACAAGCTGAACACGTGCTCAAGCGTTGCCAGATAAACATTTAAAGAAACTCCCGGCTCTATCGTTAAACTGTTGAATTATTATCTACCTATCGTTGACCTGAACGCAGACCGCAAGAACATCATGCAAAACATTTTTGAAAGGAAAGAGAGATTGTAACCCGGCGGGATTATGGGGGTAGTTTTATTACCAACCCGGACTTTAGGTAAATATTCGGATTAAGTAACAACATTTTTCGCTTAAGTATACATGGCACGATTAAAAGTTAATTTCATGAAACTAAAAATAAAAAATCGAAAAAAAAAGCAATAAGAACATTGATTTGTTTTTTCTTTTCTAATAATCAAGCGCGAATACAGAACCACAATATAAATATAAAATCGTTTTGTCTGAGTTGAGACTCGGACTTATTATGCTACTATAATTAGCAACCCGTTTATTCGCTTAAAAAGAAGCCTGGCCTTTAGAAAGCTGTTAAACCGAAAGCAAAATACAAGTAAAAACGATGAAATACGTAAGAAGTCTAGATAAAACACGTGAGTAATTTTATAAGAATACTGTTACGAAAATGTGTGTGGACAAATGTAACAAACAGCGATTTGTAAACAGATTCGTGCACTTGGTATTAGCGGACATAATACATTTGCCAGTTGTTTTCTTTGTTGGTGAAGTTTATCTCCAAAGGGAACCAATAAAAGAGAGTTTATAATAAAACAAACACGAAAATATGAACTAGGAACACAATTAACGGCCCTCCTACATAGACGCGTTGTATTACGTTGTATATATATATATATATATATATATATATATATATATATATATATATATATATATATATATATATTACTGTTTCTATGTATATACACTTATATTATAATATAATATATTACATATATATTTTTGTTTAGTATTTACTTCAACCTTGCTACATACATGAGTTAAGCAATAATAGTTAGAAATATATATATATATATATATATATATATATATATATATATATATATATATATATATATATATATATACTAAGGACAGATTCATTTATTTTGACGAATGATATTTAGTTCACTTGCACTATGTATTAGTGATAGGACGATCCCAAACTTTTCTCAATTCCTATACACGTACCGATTCCGTTTTAAATTCTTGATTCCGATACCATTACTGATTCCGATTCTGATTCTAAAATTGTCTAATTGTCTAAAGAGTATGATGCCATTTGTTTGTTTGTTTGTTTTTAAGGGGTACGAGATTTGGCGAAGGTAATTTTGTTTATCTAATTTGACAAACTTCTTAATATTCTCCTTTTCTGTATTTGATCCCAGATTCTTTTAAATGGAAATAGCTCCAGACAAGGCATGAAGCCACTTGATTTAAGAAGTTAAAAAAATATTACTTGAAAGTCAAAAACTAGCCAACAATAAGTGTTAGATAGATAGGTTCTGACCCAGAAAACAGCAATGCTTCTCCCTTTGTCAGAAACATCGCTTATAGAGTGTGAATTCAAAAAGATGAAAGAAAGAAAGGTAGAGTTACGAGGCTGCCGATAATCAAGCCAAGGTCTACTTTCTACTCTCTATATTTGTCTATATTCTTATTTATCTACTCGTGCCATATTATTTCCAGTGATATTTTTTACCGCAAATCGTTATTATGATCGTTAAATTACATTATACTGGTAGATTTAAATCAATAAATATTAACCATTTTTCATTAAGTACCAAGAAGAGAAAATTAACTTTTAAACAAAAATAAACACAAATAATTTACAAGAATTGTTTTTAGAATCGGAAATAAAGCTAACATTATTTCCGATTCCAATACCGATTCCGATACCAAAGAAGTTATGATTTTTCTCGATTCGAGATTCAGATTCCAATTGGTCATCATAACACTAATATATATTTCTAAACAACTGTCTTTATTTTCTTTCTTGCGCCGAGATTGTATATGCGAGGACTGTCAACTGAATAGTCGTGTTTCAATTCCAGCTGGTAGTACTTTCCTTTCTAGCAACATTGAATATACACCCGCGAAAGTTTCTGTCTGTTGGTTAATATATATATATATATATATATATATATATATATATATATATATATATATATATATATGTATGTATATATATATATACACATATATCTCTTTCGCTATATATATATATGTTCATAGACACACGTGCGTTTTAAAATACACACTCAAATATGCACACACATTCTTACACACGGTAACAATGCATACATATGCACAAAACTATACACATGTGCACATGTTTATACATACAAATCTCAAACGTACATACGCACGTTAACATGTTGTAAAACATTTACACATACAGATGTCCACAGACGCACACTAACGCAAACATATATACACATACCTATATATATATATATATATATATATATATATATATATATATATATATATATATATATATATAAAGCATGCACGCATATACATGTACGGACAGCATTCGCACACATATATGAACGCACAAACGCAGACATAATTACACATAACTTACCTATACACTCTTACATAAAATATTTTCTTCTTACTGATAAAAACATTATTCGATGTCAAGATATCCAGATAAAAAAAGAAACCGAGTGTGAAACAATTATTGGTAATAACAGGTTAGAATTGAAACCTATAGAAGAGTGCGAAGATAAACACATGTCATTCGAAGAAGCTACAGTAAGTAAACAGTCAGCAATGCGTAACTATGATTATATATCTTCCCCAAGTCACACCATGCTTGTATTTTTATTTTATTTTAAAGAAGTGATTATGACAAATTGAGGGGAAACAGAACGTGATAAACACAGAAGGCGAATGGAATGACAATTTCATACTTCGCCAATGCCACAACGGGCAGCTTTGCCGTCACGTTTTGCAAAGACAATGAAAGTTATTATACCCTGTCACCGACAAATTGTTTCAGTATAGTTCGCACTCACAAAACTATAGTTTATTTATTGAAATACAATGTTAGCATAATATTATACAAACATCGCTTTTACTATAGTTGCCATGAATAGAGCCCCCAGTCTCTTTTGGTATAACTGAAACAGCCATATATATATATATATATATATATATATATATATATATATATATATATATATATATATCGAAACAGATATGAACTAAAAAAAAATTGCTACACTTTATTTTACAATATTTTCCCCGGGTTAGATATTACTTTTATATTTCTGAACATATAGAATTTGAATTAATTCAGTTGGTATAGTAACGCAAAACGCCAGTGCTTACGGAGTAACACATTACATTACAAAAGCCTTTATATAAAACATTGAATACACTAAACACATATCGCTTCGATTTAAGAAAATAACTCTTTTAAAACAGTAAACGCATAACCGCTTAATCAAATAGACATACATCTTACTTAGAATGCTAAATACATTCACCTATAAATGCTTTAAGTAAGACAATAACAGCTTATATAATTACATTGAATGTAGTAAACGCATAATTGTTTTATATTTTATCTCATTCCATCTGCACATTACCTGGATAGTTTTAATTACTTACTAGACACCATCCTCAAGTCTCTTCGATCTCTATGTTAAAGAGTTTGTCAGGACAATATGACATGAGGATACTTCCACCTACAAGTAAACCCTGACTAAAGATTCAAAATAACATACTAGCACAAATGCTATCCCCTCAACACGGCTACACACTGGCTCATACAAGGAATGGTGCACTTTCTCCAAGTAATGTTAGCTCAAGGAACAGCACTATGCTGGATACTACATCAGATTTGATAGAATTATTTTCCCGGAATCTGGTCTGACAGAGAAACTACACTATATATATATATATATATATATATATATATATATATATATATATATATATATATATATATATATATATATATATATATATATACTATAACATAATTAATTGATCAATCGGGGAGAGGAAAATTAATGATTTTAACTTCTTTACTAACTCAACGTTTAACAGGTAAAGATAAACTTTAATAGAAAATTCGAATATCTATGTATCTCATATAGAGATCAAGTGTTAGCCCCAGGAAGGTGCTTCTGAGAACTTCGACTGAAGTAAAATGAAACAAAAGTAAGAATAGTGATTTAATAGTTTCGTTAAAGTTAGCCTAACAAACATGAATTGCTTGGTTGTATAACGCATACAAACGTAACAGAAATAAACTGAAAATTTAATTCCGTAAGGCTCTGTCATGAAAGTTATTCGCCTCACAAACACGGTATTCTTATATAGTATATCTAGCTTAAGAGTGTTCACCACCAAAGAGAAGTGGAAACGTATTAACAGTATTTTCTCTAGTGGTTTTCTACAGTAAGATTTGTAAGATATTCAAAGCACTGGCCAATGTAGGACACCTTGTGCAAGCCTAGTCTAGTTGTCAATCTGTGTCCATGCTATTCTCTCCGGTGACTTTTCAATAGTTTCATAGTACCCAATTTCACTTGTTCATCTCATGTTGACCCCTTGCATACGGATTTCAGACAGGTGATAAAAAGTGCATCAGTACCGAGCAAAAGGCATAACCGATTGATAAAAATGAAAGCATTCGGTAAAATTCGACCACCATTTTTGTATCAGGTGAAGCGCGAAAAACATATATGATACATTTGGTGTAAACTTGATGTAACAATTTAAAAAATATGAAAGCATATCATATTTGTTTTTACTGACTGATTGTTAAACTACTAGAAACACAATCAGAACGAAGCAGTCTCCCAAAAAATCCAACCTTTTCTCATAGTGGTAGCAACGATAGCAACATGATAGTGTACGAACAAGCTAGCTAGCAAGGCTTTGGGGAACATCCAAGATGAGTTTGCATAAAGATTCGTCGGCCTCTGGTCTTCCCTACCTTTGCATGAGATTACCTACGACGTGTGAGGCGAGGGAATGTAAATTAACCGAGTGTAAGTGCAAACGCTGCTTCTGCGCTATTTATTTATTTATTATGTTATGGTAAAAACCTTCTTCGACTTTGCATGCAACTGCTGAGCTCTACTGTCCCCTGTATCATTGGTAAACACCTGCAATCCTGCAGGTTAAAGAATAGCTGCGACCAAGGACTTTATGTAGAATAGACAAACCTCAGCTACGATTTTAGTGAGCTCTAATAGAAGTCAAATTGGCTTAACGACAACAACAAAAACAAGAACGAGAACAAGAATAAGAACAGCGTTGATATAATTTACGATGTGAATATTTTAGTAACCACGTGGCCATGCTAACGAAATCAAATAGGTTTAATAACTAAGAATACAGACTGTAAAAGAAATTCAAAAATATGTACATTTTACAACCGATATTCTCACACCGATACACACAATTGTTTGACTGTTTTCATTTCGAACTTAAATCATTCTTCAATCTGATAAAGACAACATATTTTACCTCGTTAGTGTTTACACATTTTCTTAAAATGAGTGTCACTCGAGCGTGAATGTGCTATATTATTATACTACAAATGTATGTCATTTTTAGGCAAGGCCAATGTATATGGAGAGAAAAGAAAACTAATGTCGTGAAGAATGCCGGGTAGAGTTTTCTGATGTTCGCCTTTGACATGGCTACAGCATACAATTTAAAAAAGGCAAAACATATACAATAAAACTAGCGCCATGTATTTTCTTTCACAAGTAACTGGTCAGTTTACAGAGGTGGTAACACAGCCAGAAGCATCAGAACACGCTAGGCTGCCATCGAGTCTGTAAAAGATATCAACACTACAGTTGTTTGTAATAATGGCAGTGTTAATGATAATAATCAACAAATATTAATATGAACAAATAATAATCCCTTATATAATTCGCAATACTAGAATGACAATACTATTCATATTACAGTTTATATATTTTATTATTTAACATTATATTTGATATTTAAAATAATATTTTCCATGACCGAGCTCTCATTTGAAAATAAACTTCCTGTTTTCTTTCCGATACACATTGTTTTTAAATAATAATAATAATAATAATAATAATAATAATAATAATAATAATAACAATAATAATAATAATAAAAATAATAAAAATAATAATAATAAAAATAATAAAAATAATAATAATAATAATAATAATAATAATAATAATAATAATAATAATAATAATAATAAAATCAACAACTTAAAAACACAGTTTTTTGACAGCAACTCATTTTACCGATATTTTCTGACTCTTCGAGAGAATCATTTCTAGTGACTGTTGTTGACGCCTCTGGCAGGCAGCCATTACTACTAACATCCTACCTGTCGTTTTGTTCAATCGAAAGTTTTCTTTTTTTCTTTCTATTTTCATGTGTTAATACACAGAAGGATAAACTATGCGCGTGCGTGAGAGTTGGAGAGAGGGCGGTACATAGTTATACACATGCGAGTGTGTACTCCGGTTATTTGAGTTATTCGAAAAATTGAAATACATATATTTAAATAGCGTTAGTGAATGGATTAGTTTGTAGGTTGAAAATAAAATCGTGTGTATTTATGTCTACACACTTTTAGAAGCAGTTTCGAAAATATTGATTTTTTGTTAATTCGATCATTAGTTGAGTTATATATATATATATATACTAGCAAAGACCGGCGTTACTTAGCACTTCATGAGGAAATCTATATTCCTATTTTTAGTTGCTTCCTCACAAGAGAAATGCAATACACAGAATCGTTTTTATGTCGAATATATCCTGCACCCCTGAAGAGAAGTACTTTGGATGAGCAAAAATAAAAATTGCCGCAGTCAGGAAGGTACTCTCGTCATCCGACTAAAGCCAGAACCAACACTACACTTTGAACTGAAACTGAAGTACACGAAGGGAACGTTAATGCATAACACTATAAGACGATTCATGATATCCAATTTTTGAGTAAGGCCGATTCATGTACTCAAGATTTATTGGGTGGAAGAGGATGTCAGTAAAGTTACATTAATTGAAATAATTCTCGCTCGACTTATAGTCTGTTGCCCCTCAATACACACCTGTTGTTGCCCGGGAAGAAATACGCGTCTCTCTTTATCGTCACTCCAATTTATGAACCTACGATTAATATGTCTATTCTTATTCTTTTAACATTTCATACTGTTTAAATAATCAATAAAATAAAAAGTTATGCTCATATTGTATGACTCTCAAGCACGCTCCCTTTAATAATATCGTGTTAGATAACGAAGGGGCGCCGTATGAAGAAGACCCTAAACGGTGGGGGAAGCTAAAAGCGGACATCAGGAAAATCACGTCACTTCCGGTTTAGGAGCGGTCTGTCTCTTCACCCTGCAACACACCTACTGAACAGAAACGAGACCCGATCACAGAAGAGGGCTGTGGAAACAGGTGGGCAAAAGTTGGTCTGCATTCGATATATTAATCAGAGGTTCATAAATTGAGCAAAGAGATTCTCCAATTAATTAATTCTCTCTTGATCTCTCTCTCCCTATCTCTCTCTCTCTCATGCCGTTAATTTCTGTCTCTTTGTCATGTTCAATCAAATCTTATAAAAACCAAATTCGGCGTCCACGTGCTTATCGTTTTAACGGCCGAGATGCACAAGCCAGTAGCGACGAAACCTGGTTTCCATCGACGAACAGGTATATAACGATGTATACACCCGCGAAGCTAAGCAATGTTGAACAGTCGTACCACAAATATATAGTATATTCATCAACGTACCTTCGTAATTAAGTTTTAGATACAGAGTGTTCCAAAATTTATTACCATATTTTGACATTAAATATATATAAAAATATTAAGGATATAAATAGTTATTATTAAAAGGACAGCGGTAATTTTGGGTATTTTTATGTGGAAGACATTTTAAATAAAAACACTTAATGGGGGGTTGTATACACAAATGTCCACAATCAGATGATAATTATTTTATTTTAAGTGTTAATTATTTTTAACGTTAAACACATGTAAAAAGATATATACAGAGTGTTCCATAATTCTTGTTCACATTTTAACATTAAATATCTTGAAGATTATTAAGAATAAAATAACGCGCTTAACATATTCTAAAAATTATTTAATCTCCAGTTTTACATGTAATGTTTAAATGTATTTAATGACACACCTCAAGCCGATAGTCCAATCAAGGCCAAACGCGTTTCAGCGTGGCGTTTTTGATGGTTGCAACAGCTTCCCTTATTCGGCTCTTCAAATCAGTTTTTTTGGAAGAGAGGTACATAAACAAGTGATTTCATAACTCTCCGCAAAAAGATATCGCAGGATGTGAGATCTGGAGACCTGCAAATTCAATGACGCAAAAAGCATTTTCTTGTGTAGTAAACAACATAATGGATCTGAACAAATATAGCAAACCCATTAGCATAACAAAGAACTTCACGGGTTTAGCTTTAGAAGAGTACCAATTGCATATTACTAAGATTCATAGTAAAACATATGTAATGGCTTAAAATGTTCCACGATTTCTTGAACACTCAATTTATGGTTATGCGATTTTGTCGACAAAACCTCAGGAGGAATTCGTAAATAAACAAACACACAAACAAAAGAACTGACCGAACCTACTATCTCTATATAGACATATAAATAGATGAAAGGATAATATAATCCGACGGTATATAACATATAAATAGATTAAATGATGAAATAATCTGATCGTGTATATATATATATATATATATATATATATATATACCTGTATATAAATACAAATAGTAATATATATTTAAATGAATAAACGCGAAAGTTTGTTTCATTTATCACTACTTTGTTAATATCAAAAAAGGTTGATGTTATGTTAATAAATAATACAACATAATATTATTAAATGCGATATATATAGTACTTATGAAAGACCCTTACACAGAAATTAGGAATACTAATTTGCATATCTAGTTTGTAACCAGTCTATAATAAATTAATGCTTTTAACAGGATAAGAAACCTTTATTTAAGCTTCAAAACACTCAGAAACGCTGCAAATTGGCAACGCGAAAACACTTCGTACTATTTATTAATAACATATGTAAATCTAGAGAAGTAGTGCACGCATGTCTCTAAATAAATTAGAAATTCTAACAATACAAAATAATGAAACAAACTATGAAGCAAAGATTAAAACAACAAAACATTTTCGAAATAAACCCACGTCTGACATCAATGAAACAAAAGAGGAACTAACGAAAAAGCTTGGTGAACATAATAAATGTATAAACTAAAACAATTCCATGAATGTACTAGTCTCTCATGCATCAGAAAATGATTATTCCTTTCACTTTTACCAAGCTTGAATCTATTAAACCTATTTAAAATAAATCTCGGCGACAATCTCTTTTAAATTAGCACTTATAAAACAATTAAACAACGCAACGGCGTCTGCAATTTATTTCCTTTAATCAGCAAACTTATGCTAACCGAACAGAAGTTAGATTTAGATACATGCTACCTATTTTACACTACATTACAGCTATGGTACTAGCGTCAGTTACTGAGTACGACATGACTTTCGTATTGCGGTTCAAATATGTGGCCGGCATGCATTGTTCCCCCCCCATACTGACGATTGCCTGTTTGGCATGAAACACATGTATATATGGTTTTGTTTCGAAAAAAATATTTATAAATACTTATATATTTATAAATACTTATATATATAGATAGATATATATTTATATATATATATATATATATATATATATACAACTATTTATTCAAATATATCGATGGTGTGTACTTGTCTAAGGGCCGGAATGAAAACACTGACACGGGCTTAGGTAAAACTATTATATTTGAGAAAATATATACAACAGAGAAATAAGACAAATGGTACGTCAGTCCTGAGTATCAGTGTAGACTGGAGTTTACTTAAAACAACTGGGAAGCCTAATGCTTCCAGGATTTATTGAAAATGGAAAGGGTCCAATTGTTTATTATGGGTACAGCACCATAACACCACCTCCTAAGCTTTACCTCCTCGGGAGTCTAGTAATGTTTTCCTTTTAGATTGACGCTATTCTGAGGTTGCTTGAGATAGCTGTATGATGAAAATAGTGTTTCTGGTAACCATAACTTCTTCCTTGGTAGTTCTGTCGGTATCTTCCGATAGTCGTTCCTGAATTTGGTTTATGTATCTGCTATGATAAAACCGATGGCCTCTATCAAATTCAGATTTGATATCCTCCAGCTTTTCAATTCTAGATTTCTGATTTTTGAGCACATATTTAAAATTTGAGTAAAATGTCTTGTTTGCTTCGACACTCAACTTCAAGACAAGTCATCTTATCTTTCATAGTCTTTAGTTATGTTGAAAACTCTTTGATGTGTAACTTTAGTCGTTTTAGCTCTTTAACTATGAGTTCACTCTCATCAACCTTCCACTGGTTTTTCAAAGAATTTGGCTTAATTTCTTTCAGTCTTGTGTTCGCTTTATCAGCATGCATTTTGTTTCTTTATGTGATTTAATTTCTTTCTTTTCTGCCGGCAACTTATTTGGGTCCATTTCATACGATTATTAAGGGTGTAAACAAAAGTCTTCTTTGTTTTTCTGACCCGGTCGTCCGATGTATTTTCTTCTGGCTACAATTCTTGGTTGATAATCCCTATAGTTTAAATAGTTGAATCAAGTGTACGCTAAATAAGGTACTTGTGTTTTTTCATTAGTAAACTTTTACATTTTTCGTCGTTTTTTAAAAGTCATGTCGGCAATTATTTCACCCTCGAAATGTAAAAAGAGTATAAAATCTTTTCATTTTCTCGAGGAAAGTCACTGTTTTTAGTACGCTTTTACGCGTAGGCGTCGAATTTGCGGTCGGCCCTTTAGTCATGGAAAAAAAATAAAAGTACGGTTTCAAGTTTTTCATTCGGCAAAGTACTTTTCTCTCTTTTGGAGAGAAACATATCATGTATTCCTTTATTGTTAACATTTACAAAAGTGTCGGAATAGCAATTAAAAAATCACTGACCCTTCTTCAATTGAGAAAATAATAAGCTAGTTATTACGGGTTTCTGTTTTCTTAACCAGTAAGCCAGTCATAAGAACCAGGACGTTACCTGGTGAAGTTGTAGTACATTTCTCGAAGTTTTGTTCTTTTTAAAGGGTTTCCTTAATATATTTGGTCACCCGTTGTAGCGTCCATTTTAACGTTCTGCCGAATCCTTTACTACAACCATGTTGTCAGCTCTTGTAGTGGTGTTATTTGAAATTTTAAATCCCATCTCGCCGGTCGTTGTGGTGTCTTTTTTCTGAAGGTTCTCTAAAAAAATCCTTAATGTTGTTGTTGTTTCCCGTATAAATTCGAATAATTTGTAGCTAGTTTCTTTTAGTTGGTTTATACTTCGTAGTCAGTTTTTTGAGTTTTTAAAGGGTTTTCGTGAATTGTTATCGGGTCCTTGTAAATTCAAATATCTCGTCGAAAGTTGTTGTGGGATCCCGTGTAAGTTCGAATATCTGGTCGCAAATTGTTGTGGCCCTGTTTTAGAGCCGGAATCAGAACGCGGTCACGGGGTTTTGGTAAAAGAAGTATATGTGATAAAATATATACAACATAGAAACAAGAGAAATCGTACGTCAGTCCTGACTGCCAGTGTAGACTGGGGTGTACTTACAACAACTGAGAAGCGTAATGCTTCCACTATGTATATAGAATGGAAACATCCAAATGTTCGTTATAGGTACGGCACCATAACATTCGAAGAGCATTGATGATCATGATATTTCTGGCACTATTCCAACTTGGAAGACATGATGCAATACGGGAAAGGTAGCTTTTTACTTTTATCGCGTCTAAAACCAAGCTTCTTTCTTTCGACCATCAACGCTCGGATCCTCACTTTTCCCCTGTCGAAATGATAGCGTCTTGGGCTGAATTTTACCCTAGACCTGAATTGTAAGACTCACATAAAAGCTGTTGCTAAAGTTGATGTAAAAATGGTTAGATAAGTCTACCGCTCCTGAGAGTTCCTCACCCCCGACGCAATCTTCTACATGTACAGGAGCATAATACGCCCTTAGATTAGATACTGCTGTAATATCTTCTGCTAGGAGTATCATTTTCTCTTTCGACAGAGTACAAAATACACTCCCCAATCAAAAAACCTGACTATCTACAGCCACAACAAGGACATTTTATCCACTCTCCTAACAAGATAACACACAAAACTTCTATGAACAAAGCGTTGTTACTAGAACATCCCATCTGTGGAACAAGGGACTGCGAGCCTGCTTCTCCACCGACTACAACATCGTCGTCTTCAAGTCTAATGTGAACAAACACTTTCTGAGTCGTCTTTATGGTCAATTAATTTTCCTGAAGTAATGTTCTGTCCATCCCATCTACTGTTTCCGGTTCTGTGTGGAGGCTATAATAACTGACAATCACTTTAACTCTTATACTCGAATAGCTCCCGGGCCTTCATAAGTAGTGACTCTATAGTAAAAAGAATAGGTTCTAACAAAGTGTATATTGCCAACATTTTAAAAGGTATCAGTCTAGCAGGATTCGAACCTTGAAGGCCAGGTCGTTAGTCTGCGCTGCTACTCACACCAGTAACCTACTTTTATTTTGCAAGTCAATCTATACGTCCAAGCACCCTATCAAATCGCCATTTCCATGCATTTTATTCCGGTAGACTCGACAGTGCAATTACTGTTTTATGATTAAAAAAAAACGTCTAATATAAAAAATAAACAAAATCGATACATATCAATTCTTAAAAATTATAAAATGAAAGTTGCCAGTTGATATCAGATGAATACTAAAGCGTGCATGAAATAAGATTTTTTATCGCGCCAAAAACAAAAGACAGTTGGCGCCTTTTAAATACTCTATTTGCAGATCATTGCCAGATTATGATAATTAGACTTAAAAATCGCGCGCCTTTACGAATGAAAAATACAAAGATTATTATTTACAAAAGAAACTGAAATTGAGAAAATGTGAACAATTCTCAAACTTAAGGAAATTATAACGATACTAGACCACACGTTGTGTCAGTTTTGTTATGTATTATAAAACATATCATGTCTTACAATTGGTTTTGGTTGGCAATTATGTATTACAAGGATTACATATCCCTACCTATTTCTCATCCTTTTAGATTGGTGATGTATACGAAGATTTTCGTCATGGCATGTTTTTCTACAAGGTACATCAACCTCGAACCTAAATTCATTTCATTCACATAAAAGACGCGAATGAGATAAAAATTAAGAAGAAGGGCGTATATACATCGAGAAAAAATTAAACAATTAAAAAGAGAAAATAGTATGATGTCACGAAGTAAGAATACATTGTGCTATATTCTTTCTCTATCTCTGTCTATTCCGTCTCATCTTCATCCCTCAATTTTTATTATTAACATCATTGAATTACTCTCATCTTTTCTCTCATCATTCACACTATATTCACGTTATTCGCCCTTCCTTCCACCATCTAAAACACATGAATGTACATATGATGTGTAACCGCTGACAAGCAAACTAACACCATACTCAGAGATCAAGTAGTGTGTACATATACATATATGTGTGTTTACTGTAAATACATATCCTACGATTTGTTATATTTTAGTTATCTCAATATATATATTCGTATATATTATGATGTAAGATGTGTGTATGCTGGTCTGTAAATTTCACTACATGATTGCTTTAGAAATTTAATCCTGAACCTCAGAGAGTTTTAAGAATAAATAAACATTCGAGGAAACTCACTTAATTCCTATATAGATGAATAGAATTTAACTCAAATCTGAAATAGTTGAATGTTAAAATAGGAAGTTGTTCCTATATTATGAAGTACGCTGATCATTTCTACAGTTTTCGCTTTATGATTGACTTATTTTAACTTGGTGGTCAAAACTATTTAAATGTCTTAATACTTTCTGTAGTCTATCTCCAACTGAAGTTTGAAAATTTGAATTAAGGATAATTAAACCAGTACTAAAATACACGAAATCTGGTTAATCTAAGCAAATATGGAGCATTTTAATATTCGCCAAAGAGAGCTTGACTAATAAAATTAACACGTTAAAAAGTATATACCATAAGTGATTTAGACACTGTTTTTCATGCTATTTTCACTCATACGGTATATTTATATTCCTTTGAATGTATTCGGAAGGTCTTACTTTGTTCGCGCGCTTTCAAAACATATTCAAGGCCTCTTTAATTTAATAAACACGTCACGTGATAGGCAATATAGAAGCATTTATATTGATTAATGTTGTTCTTTTAATTTTAATTGCAATATTATTTTGAGAGTTTGTTTTCGAGATAATATCCAACTTGTTTGAAATCTAAAATCTAGAAATATCTTAAGAGTTTTTGTCGGTTTATGACATCTACCCATACTGAAATGTGTTATCTGATATTAACTAGATGTAAACTATAATTATCAGACACGAAATTAGGCTTACTTGAGCAACTTCTGAGCATGGTAACATCTGTTAAAAGTAGCTTAACTTTAAAAAACCCTTTACAACACCCATTGCTTTAGTCGTTCACATCTAATACAACTGTCACACTTGCAGTATATATATATATATATTATTAAACTTTGTCCCATGATTGATATCCCTCCCCCCCCCCATTAGTGACGTAACATAATGAACGCGCCATGGGACGGGAAATCGAACTAACAGTGGTATATTTAATTTTGCTGTTTTCATATTCAATAAAATATAATTTATAATATTTTATTTTAAATCTAATAAGCAACTTGTTCTAGGAACTTCGGAACACTTTGCTTAAATTGATTTTATGTCATCTGTTATATGATATGAGTTCGGCATTTTAAAAATTGACAAGAATGTCAAGTTACACAAAATCAAAGACTAAAAAATAAAACGAGTTGTGCCGTAAATATGTCAATTTTTGTTTTGTTTTATGACAAATATTGACAAATATTAACAACTGGGAAATATTTTATGCACCCAGGATTCCAGTGGTCAAGTAATAAACACAATATAACTTCGATACACAAATATGTCTATCTTTATTAAGTATTGAGGCACCTTTTCAAAGAAAGATTTTGTAACTGGATGTGTTTTTTTTAAACAGAAAACAGGAATACAGTATTTTAAGATTACATGTCCGAAATACTGGATTGATCGTCTTGTCTTTTAATAGTGTCAGAGGTTAGCATTATCTAGATCTAATAGTTTAAACGCCTCTTTTCTCGCATTCTCACGTGAAGCTACTCGCCATTGACGCAGCATTTACCTCTGCATGGGTCGACCTGACTCACTCTATTAACAGTCTCGGTTAGCATAGTCTTAATGGGATATCCTTGAGTTGATTGTCCCATCATTCTGTCTCTGTGCATGACTTTCGCTTGATAACACTAATCGCTACTTGCAGATGTCGATATACTGGGAGATGCCCCAAAAAGCGTTCTACAGAGAGACACCACCTTTCGTCTGATAATAGTGTCTGGGAAGTCCGGCAGCTCAATCCCACGTTTCCAAACAAGGGCACCGTCTACTCCCCAGACAGTTACGTCAAGTAACCGAGACCCATACTTAAGTCGCTCTGGTGTTTTGTTGACCAGTCAGAAACGAGACAAGTGTTTAGCAACACTGCATGCAGATGCAACACTTTCATCCATGTAAGTTTAGGCTATCTTCTTGATGTTGTTGTCTTGCGATAAGACTGCGTTCACAATTAACTTCATTATTTGCGGAGCCACACTCTTAACAAAATCCCAACCTCGTTTAACAGTACTTTCTACACTGGAAAATAACAGTCTAGTAGGGCCAAAGTGACTCAACAATGAACACATCTAGATAAGCAACCCTGCATTTGATCCTCGCCGTCTCCATTCTCTCAGTTTGCAGGCGCAAACATCAGCGTCTGCAGTATATGCATCCACATTGAGGTTTACCTCCCGATTGTCAATTACAGGGCATACTTCCGATTTATTCTGCTGGACGACAGCCATCAACGGAAACAGCCTTTCGGAGGGGGGCAAATTTTGTTCGTCATAGGCAGCAAACCATCTTTTCTGGATCTGTTGCTTTACAGTTTCCTTAAATTATTTCCTGACTGTTTCCGGCATTGAAGACTAACTGACACAGTTTTCTAGGTTGGCAGAAGCCTTGCTTCCCGTCACATTTCTAAGTCGCTGTTTGTCAAACTCCGCTCGAAAATCTTGTTCTTCAATTATAAAGGCTGGCGCAGCAGAAACTGGCCTATAAATAAATTTGACCTCCTTTTACTTCAAGATGGATACTCCTCCTAGAGCTTTTATTGCGTCAATCCTCCTCAAGAGGTCGAACCCAAGCGGATTCCACACCATCACCAGAATCTCAATTACAACTGCACGTCTACTCTCCAGTTGGAGGCGAACGTACTCGACTCTATATGTTTGCGTTCTCCCGCTAATAGTAACCACCTCGATGGTCTGCTGTCGCTACGTCCGGAACATTTGTTCTCACTATTGTGCAAGAGCACCGAGAATGAACTAGTGCAATGGACTGTTTCCCTTTCACAGCTACCCTTACAGTTGGTAGCGTCGAGGTTACATCTTGTCTAGGGAAGAAGCCGGCGTATAGCTGCCGCTCCTTTACCCTTTTAACGAAACATCCACTAAAATGTTGCTTAGTCGGTAACAAGTGCACCACTTCTTTGCAATTGGGTCCCGAAGTGACCGACTTTCGCGTCGAGTGGGACAACCCTTTGCTAAGTGGTTAATTTAATCGGATGAGAAACACCATAACCTGGTGTTCATCGTCTGACCTTTTTCACTTTGCGTTGACTATCCATTATATCAACTTTACAGAGCACAGACGACGCACACGCTGAGCCTTCTCAATCCATTCAATAATAGATTGCCTGTGGTCCGAACAACTACACACTAGATAAGGTACAGATCCATCTTTTCCCCCATCATGACGCCGAGACTCTTGTAAGAAAGCAACGCACAAAAAAAAACCCGAAAAAGTCTGTACAATTGGCTAACAATCAACGTCGTTTCTGCCGCGTTCCAGTTAATTCTCATTTCATTTCTAAATCCTTTTTGTATCAATTCACCTAGACGCTATGAAAATTTCCTGCACGTAACAGCCTATTTTTTTCATTCATGTCGAAGGGATTAGCCTAACTTATTACAGCGCATTAACCAGACCTCTACTGGTTGTTTTGTTTTATGGTGTATTAACCCTTTTGGTATTTTTAATGACAAGTCCGGTCATCTTTGTAAAACTGTTTATGATTAAAGTTCTTTACATCTTTAAATATTTATTTATGGTGTCTGGTTTCGCTGTTTAGTAGAGGAACATTGTTGTTTCTGTCTTTGGGTTTGAAGAACATGATTGAGTTTTTCAACGGGAAAGGAAAATACGTAAATGTTTGGTGCATTTTTTTTTAGGAAGGTAGTATTTTTAGACAACCTGATCTGATAGAACCAGTCATATCTCTACTGAAAGAGTGCAGAGAGTACTATGAAGTTGTGGGGGTGTATTGTTACTAAAATTCCAGGGAAGACCAGCGATAAATCAACTGTAATGCAAATCCAAAATTATTTGCAAATAAGGCCAACGATAAGAGAACGCGATGGGAGATTACAGAGAAGAAAGAATGAGCAAGAAACATGAACTAAATCAAATATATTTGCGAAGAAAAGCAGATTAAGATGTTATCAATACTTTAATAATTCAGTAGGCTGCATTTTTTGAGCGGTATATAAATGGCAAACTTTGCAAGTGTTACATGCTCAGGCCAAAGAAAAGAAGGGGTGGGCGCACTAAAAAAGTGAAAATGTTGCTTTTATTTGAGCCGCCCAGGAGTTTATTTCTCTTTAAAATAAATTAAATAGCTTGGTGACTTATGCTGAGATATTCACAGATTGTCGCCATAATAATCCTCTATCCGAGAGTTATCTCCAGGGATATCACAAGTAGTCCGTGTCTGGGTGGTCCATGACCAGTGATAAATAGCCGACTAGGAAGGAAGAGATGAGAAGGCAGACCTAACCGTCTGGGCATGACAGAGAGGTGTGTCTTTTAGGAGAGCTGGCCATCAGTTGAATGTGCCCGCCAGTCGGGATGGATCCATTGGGGCTCTTAGCCAAAAGACTATATATATATATATATATATATATATATATATATATATATATATATATATATATATATATATATATATATATGTGTGTGTGTGCGTGTGTGTATACTGGTGTAGACCCGACGTTAAAAGAATGATAGAACAAAACTATTTATATAACATTGTATATTTCACATATACATTTTATTTATCACATCTGACGATATAAAGAAACACAAACCAGTGATTTTTTTATATTGTGGGGAAGATTCCTTTTCTATTTTATAACACGTCGGAGTTCTCAGAATGCTGTTTGTATTTTCGCTTCTTTTCCTTATTGAAATTATTGTGTTCGTCACCTTTTATACTCGCTTACTTTTACGTGACCCGATGGAAATATTTATATTTCTCTTAATATATATATATATATATATATATATATATATATATATATATATATATATATATATATATATATATATATATATATATATATATATATATAAACACGTGTCCATGGATTATTTTTATGTACGTATAAAATAAATAAATATATATATTAACGGAAAAAATACGTCCTATGAAGTTAAAGGCGACTAATATTGCACATTTCTGCATCTTAATCACTTAGGAAAATGAGACAATCGAAATAATAGTAAGAAAAATAACAACGAACGCTACAATCACTATTAAAAATAATTACATACAAATACATTAAATATTTAGGTGATAAAAATCGTACATATTTCTAGACGGGGCGTCTTGGTCCAGTGGTAGAACGCTGAACTACAGACATCAATATCGAAGGTTCGATCTCTGTCAAAGTTAGCCATGCTGATGACGGCTGCGAGCCAGAAACACGTGTCCATAGATTACTTTTATGTACATATAAAATAAATAAAATAAATATATATATATAAATAAGTACACATTACTCTTTATTATAGAGTGAAGGATACACACACACATATGTGTATATATATGAATCTCAATGAAGACTTTGACCAATGAGTTTATATGAGTGTAGTAATATTTCATCGGTCCTCGTTTATTGAATCATCCTTCTAGATATTTAAATTCACGTGTGCTTTTCTTTTTTTAGATGTGCCTTTTCCTTATCTTACATGTTTATTAACTCAACAAATGGTGGCATGTGAGAGAAACCTGAACTCATTGCACAACTGACCAAACAAGCTGTACATTTTCTAAATATAAAATTCGTTTACTCTGGCCTCAAGCAAGAAAGCAATCAGATTGAAAAATGGTGCGCAACTAAAAAATAAAACAACATAAAAAAACACGAATAATCCAACACGGGTGAAAAAATATTTTCAATAAAATAAAATGCTACTATTTTATTTAAATATCCGACAGTTATTTCCAATAAAAGCACTGTAAACTATTGGCGAAGTATTGCTTAGCGGCGTTTATCATTTGGTAACATAGATCTACTAAAACTACTTTTTAAAAAGTTCATATTAAAAAAAAAATATTTTCGATTTTATATGATGTGAGATTTTCTTATTTAACTGTATCGAAGTCAATGGATAGTTTGGCTTGACTTAACATTAAAGGAACCCTTTCTTACGGTGTTGAATTCCGGACCACGATAGATATCAATACAGTTATTTCCAGCATTTCAGTGTTTTTTACACAAATCCAACAGGTTTTTAGTAATTTTCTTGTCGCCAATAATCCTGTACATTTTGGCACCTACCACACACCTTTCTGGTGATTTCCTATGCTTACATTCTCCTTCCATATCCTTTTCAGCACGTGTCAATACTATTCTAGTAGCTTTTCTTATATCCGGCATAGATCTAAAACCTTTCTCAGTCTTTTCCGGTACCTATCCTTTATTTACGACACATATCCGGCAATTTTTCCGGCATTCGCGATGCTTATTCCAAAATAAAAATAAGCAAATGCACTGCATTTCAGTTTTATCAGATCTCCTTATTCTTCTTCTTCTTCTTCTTCTTCTTCTTCTTCTTCTTCTTCTTCTTCTTCTTCTTCTTCTTCTTCTTATTATTATTATTATTATTATTATTATTATTATTATTATTATTATTATTTAATGAGTGTGAGCTTTCATGATTGCTCACTGACAACAACCAGTGGTGCCCATGTAGTCTGAGTGACAACACATCGCTACAGGTGTCTAGAAGTCTCAGATTCTTTCGATAACCGATATTGAGGTATCGTAACCATTTCTTTCTCACTGGTGGCGCCCTTTTGTCTGCTCTGGAACCTGAATGTCGACCCCCCCCCCCCTAGGTTCCAGCGAATTCTGCACTCCACCAGTATGTCTGGGTGGTGTTCACATTCCACGGTTCTTAAATTCCGACGGACCTTTCCTGTTCATTATGTTTTACATCAGCTGTTATTCATGCCTCCCCTGATGTGGGTCTCTGTGTTTTTAAGGGGATTTCTAGCAGTGTCATTTTCTTTAGATTTGTGTGATTCCCCTCTAATTATCTGAGTTGGTTTCCGCATTCGAAGACTTTTGGGATAAGAACTGTTTTAATTATTGCAGTGCGCTTTCCCTTTGATTACAATTCCTCCTCGTCATGATAATCGGGAGTGTTCCTAATTCTCCTACAATTACTATATCCGTCAAAGCGAAAGTTATGTCTGCAGTTGTATATTTTATTCAGTTTTCGCTGTTTTTGTATTAATGTAATGATACATTTACTAATCTACTACGGTATGTCTGTTTTGTGTATGCATATGCATGTGCTTTTTCTGAAAATCTATGGAATTTTCAAAACAAGTGTACATGTATTCCATCATGGCCCGGCGCTTTCTAATTTGCAATTTTTGTCAGGGTTTCTGGTCTCTAATCAATTGCTTGGAAGATATATTTCAGGTTTTTGGGCATTTCATGTAGTTTGTTACTTTTTCTGTATATTACACCAGAAGTGTTTATTTTATATCGAGCTTGGTTGTTCTGTTTTTATTTTTCCTCCGTTTAAAATTTGCTACAATCGGCTTTTCTTGTTTAAGAAGGTACTATTTTGTTTGTACTGTTCATATTTGTAACTGTTCTCTTTGGCTTGATGTACTGCTTTAGCTTCTTCTTATTATTATGTTATTTTATTATACAGGGTGATTCATAATTCACTTAGCTATTTATTTTTGAAATACTAAAGTTAAAAATACGGTAATACAAAACAGAAAATTTATTCAACGAATTCATTCATGGGAGTTTAAAATTACAGCAAATTTCCAAAATGTCCACCTTCGTTCTGCATGCAAAGCTCCATTTTTTTTTGCAAGGAATTTACAACTCTTTGTAGCATATTTGATTGATTATGAAATAAATATCTATAGAAAAAATATATAAACGAACAAATTTAAAATAACAAATAGCAGTAATTAGAGAGTAAGATAACAATCATCAAAAGTTCATAGTATGTTTGTGCTTCATATGGTAATCATTTTAAATAGCTAAGTGAAGTGACTTATGAATCACCCTATATTATATAATTGCTCGCTATGTCTCTTTTGGCATCCCTGTTTTAACTATCTTCTGTATTCAATCCTGAAAATTATTTGTTGCACAACACAAATATTAATATAAATATTAATATCAGGTGAATGTATCATATAATTGTCCCCAGGTATAACCTATCAGTTCCTTCTTTTTCAGTAACTTCTGAATTAATTTAATTCCATTTAAAAATATTATCCGCGAATATATTTTTCATAATCTAATATGTTACTTTGTTTCTTAAATATATTACTCGATAT
This sequence comes from Sepiola atlantica, assembly GCA_963556195.1. Classification (NCBI taxonomy): domain Eukaryota; kingdom Metazoa; phylum Mollusca; class Cephalopoda; order Sepiida; family Sepiolidae; genus Sepiola; species Sepiola atlantica. The sequence continues at coordinate 140,789,453 of OY744521.1, forward strand.
ACTAAAAAAGTAATTACTTAATTCATATTCACAATGATTAACCCATTTTGTGCCAGGGGTCCTGTGCTGTTATATAAAATAATATATATATATATATACATGCCTATAAACACATGCATAATATATCTAATAGTATAAACCAGTGTGTGTGTTTGACTTGTTATTATGTACTTATATAGAAACGTATTTATAAACACAGTTTAGTGCTTTTGTTTTTATTAGAGTTCATGACCAGGATAATTGTAAATTTGGCATCCAAAAGTGTGTCTTGAATACTATATACTATTGCAAACTACGATCTTTTCCACTCAAGTTAAAATAACTGAAACTCAATTAAAAATCTTTAATCTTTACAATGCAGCAAGTTTTTTAAAGAACTGTTCCTGAAGCCAATCAGGTTATTAAAAATATAACTTATTGATTTACCGTTCTTACTTCCATCGGCGTTTTATTTCGGTTTTTAATTTCTTTTATTTGAAGTGATTCTTTTTAATTTGTAGTTAACATTGTATAAGTAATGATTAAAAGTTAAAACTTTTTAATTTGTAGTTGAAACATTTATTAACTCTGAATATTGATATTTTCTTTAATTTTAAAGTTTAAATTTTAAGATTCTGTGCTCAGCTTTTTGTAATTTGATGATAAAACCGCGCATTTCCTGATGATGAGTCATAATGGCGAACAACACAGCACGTCCTCAGATATATACGGGAATACAAATAGCTGTATTTTTGAGAGGGCTTCGGCGCCGAAATACTGCCGTGACAAAGTAGAATGACAAAAGTGACAGTTGTATCAGTTTGCGAAAGCGGAAGTGGCCTTGGGGCAAGTGCATCAAAAGCACTGCAGAATCCTATATTTCATATTGACAGACTCATTTGCGGGGAGCTAGATTCGTTTATCGGCATTATTCCAGCGATATTACTTACTGTCGTTCTGAAAGGATAACTTCAGAAAAGAGGAACCAACTCAGTTGTCAGCTTCTGAATGTTTGCTGATTCAGCTTAGAATAAAATAGGTTTATTGCCAAATAGATTATTCTTTACTGTTTCGAAATGGCGAACATAGTACATTGTTACACTATTACGTATGCACACATTAATATTATGACAAATATACACACATCTGCATGTGCTATTTCATACGATTTCCAATAAGATAATGCTGACTATTCTAATTGCATATTTTCGAATAACACGTAATTGTTTTAGGCGAAACTGTAACTTTAATTATTCCATTAATATTTGACTAGCGTAACCTGCGGAAATTCAAACGGTGTATACTTCATCTGTTGTATATTGCTGCCGTGCGTCAATGTCGAACACAGATCCAAACTATTATTGTACAGAATTTTTTATAACAGCTTATATAAGTACTCTGGATGATATAGTTTCAGAATATGTCCGCTCTAAGGGATCTATTTCCAAAACACGTCCAGGAGATTGTGACATTGAACGTCCAGCTCGAATGCAGACCCGACGATATTATTGTACCATCAGTGAAAAGAAAATATACTACATTTTCATCAAAACCCAAACGGCAAGAGTAGTTTAGTCCGTGGTCAACTCTAAATTTAACAACGACATCGGATGAAGTTTTAAGATAAATTTTGTTTCTTCCACAATCGGGAAGGAAAGTGATAACGTAGTACAAACATAACATTCGCTTTAACTGTCTACATTATTAATATTTTTCTATTCTATCAATCATTTCAAATCTTCTCATGATAGTATTCATAATTTAACAGTCAATTTATTTATTTCATCAAACATCATCATCGAGTGGTGTTTTGCTCTGATAAGATGTTACTCATTAGTTTATATATGTATATATATATATATATATATATATATATATATATATATATATATATATATATATACCAATGAGTATATCTTTTTATAAAAGTAGTAGATATGTGTCGTGAAGAACTTGCGACAAAATTACATACAATACAAAATTAATATTAAAATATTATTTCATAAACAAAATAGAAGTAAAATACCTTATTTATAGATTTAAAGATAAAAACGCAGACACCATAATTTTTTTATGAATAAAATTAACTATAACGTATCACCTGTCTATAGATGTCTAGCGAGAGGCAAAACAATAGAGAATTAGCAGATGGCCGCCAATGATTTATGCATTGCGTTAAAGTTCTATTTTCAAGTGTTTAAAAAGTAATTAGTAATTTATTTCAAGATGCAAAATACAATTTCAGCCTAATTTAAAAGAAAGTGTTTTTTTTAAATTTATTTAAAAACGTGTAGTCACAGAAGCACATTCATTATTGCTCCTTGCCTTTTTGGCTAATATCAAAGTGTAGTATATGTTCTCTTAACACCGGAAGTTTTCATATAATTATCTCCCCTGAAACTGAAAGTTGTTACATGTTTTTAAGACGTAATCGTTTTCTTAATAAAATGTCTTTAATTAATTGTGATGATAGTTATAACAATATTACTATCGAGGATAATATAAATATATGATACCATTTAACAATATCAATTATAAATGTACAGTACCGTTCAAAATTAAGGAACAAAAATTAAATCTTCTGAATCTAAACAAAATCATGTATTAATTTTTGTGAAAATTTCACTGAATATACACATTATATAGTTGGAGTTTTACCGAGATTGTAAGATGAATTAAAATAATATCCAACATTTTATATATTTCAAGTATCCAAAATTAAGGAACAAAATATCATTTTTAACTAAATCACATTAAAAAGACAAACAAAATTTAATCTTTGGTACTTTCACCTTTCAATAACTGGTGCGCATCTACGACTGCAGGATTTCACTAAACCTTGACATTGGGCCACATTTATCTTGGCTCATTTATCCTCCAGTTTCAGCCTCAATTCTTCCTGTTTTCCGGATTCTGTGCCATAACATTCTGTCCCAGAGTCTTCCATACGTTTTCTATAGGGTTCATGCCAGTACTTTGAGAAGGCCAGTCAATTAACTCTATTTCTCGATCAGCCAGATAATTCATGACCAGCTTTGCCTTATGGCAGGGAACAGTATCCTACATAATAACAGGCTTTTCGATACCAGAATTGTGGAAAACTGGCAAAAATAATGTTTCAAAACATTCTTGTATACAGTGGTATTTATTCTAGTATTTAAGCGTACAAGTGGTGATGTACACTGTCATGATATCATGCCGAAAACCATCACGCAATCTCCACCAAATTTAACAGTTTTTTTTATGCAGCTAGGATCCAATCGTTCGCCTTTTCTTCTTCTTACAAATTGTTTTCCATCACTGGCAAATACATTAAATTTCGATTCGTCACTGAAATAAACTTTTCCCAATTTTCTTCTGACAATATAGCATGCTTTTTTTGCGAACGCCAATCTAGCTGCTTTGTAAGTTTTACTTATTAGCGGCCTTTCTCGAGGATATCTTGCAAACAGACCTATTTTGTTCAACCTTCTGGACGCAGTTTGTCGTGAAACATTCGGGACACCTTCCATTTGTTTAGAAATTTTGCCAGCTGTAAGGAAACGGTCTTTTAACACTTGTATAACTCTGTCCTCTTTTGCCGTTGTCTTTCTTGGTCTACCAGGTTTCTTTGTGTTACTTAACCTTCCAGTTTCTTTATAGAATGTGAGAACTCGGCTTAACACTTTTTGAACGTTTCACACGTTTTCCGATTTCTTCTATTGTCAACGTTACCTTTCCCAATTTGACGATTTTTGCTTTGTCGCTTAAATTAGTTTTATTTCTTTTGACATGATTGACATTGTGTGACTTGCAGCAGTGATAACAATTAAAGTTTAGAATATGTATGTTCATCCTTTTATACAAAATACCCTACTGTTTGAAACTTTAAACAATTATTTTTCCTTAATGTTCCTTAACTTTGGACACTTGAAATATGTAAAATGGTAGATAACTTTGATAATATTACTTTGACTCATCTGAAAATCTCGGTAAAAGTCCAATAACATAATTTACATATGTAGTGAAATTTTCACAAACATTAAAATATAATTTATTTGAGATTAAGAAGATTTTATTTTTGTTCCTTAATTTTGGACGGTACTGTATATTATAGAATATTAATTAATTCGAAACTTTAAAAGAAAGGAAATATGCTAATGTACAAAAGCGGGCTTTGTTTGACGGAGTTTTGCTATTATTATATATACTGTATAATTGTATTGAAGTAATAATTAAATAGTTTGATGTTAATAGTCTTAGGAAAGATTCACATTTATTCATATTTAGATTGGATTTTCTTGGAATGTTAGTACTCTCAATTATTCTGCGATGTATTTATTACGTTCAAAAGATTCTGACTGATAGATAGACAGACGGACAAAACCCCTATTTGTCTCAGATAGTATAGGTGAACTATATTTTTTATGACTTAGTGTGATAGATAGGAATTGCAGTAGAAAAAGGTATAATAAGCAACAAACTGGAAAGATGAAAGAAGAGGAGTAAAAAAAGGAAAATTCATAAAGGCGAGGATTCAACTCTGATATTGTCTAACTCTGTTTTTATTTTTTTTAGAAATTTATAGCTGTGACTTAGTTAAAGCAGAATGGGTAACATGCATAATTTCTAAGTTTTAGTAATAAAGGATAACAACTTTAGTATAAATAAAAATATATCAAATTACAAATCACGAAATCTTCCAAACTCCGACAAATTTGAACTGATTCCATTGTACATTTTGATGGGACTGACATATTTTTTTGAATAACTAGAATTATGGGATCTACGAGCACAAATACTAGTGTATATTAAATATTATTTTAGTAGTTAAAGCAAAATAAATTATTTTTGACTATTACATAATTTCCAAGGCTATGGATAATGTTTCACTATTCATTTAATTTTTTTATTATCAGTTATGTTTTTCATTTATGTTTTGAAACATGACGCAACTAATAAATGTTTAGCGCAACGCCAAATCAATAATCATTTTGTTTATGTAATGGTTTAAGCTCTATTTATAAGAAACACCCAATTGGTAGAACTTCAGACTAAGATCTCGGTTTCCATTTTCGGTCATTTTGTTTGTATTTGTTATTTACTATTAATGCAATATCTTCCATTTAAAAAAGTAGTTAAGATCACTGACATATCGAAATGAGATAAATTTCGCAATGCATTTATTACGTTTCAAAAATTTGTGACTAATTTTGATATGAAAAAAAAATGAGATTAGAATGAGAAACATGAGAGAAAGAGATATGAATGCAGAAATAGAGAGACAAGACAAGCTCGGCGTGCAAATCAGAAAGAGGGAGTGAAAAAGTGAGCACAAGAGTTATAAAGAAGTGAGGTAATGCAGAGGAATACAGATGATGAGATATTGGCATTTCCGAAACATCAGCAGCCTGGGGGCCAGAAAAAGATAACATAAAACATATAATCTAAGAAAACTGATATTTCTCATAAACACGCACCGTTTCCCTACCATACCTTCGCCCTGATAACCTGTGAACTGAACACACAACTGACACGCAGTTTCCCCCGGATGAGATTTAATTAGAAAGATTTTCCTAATCTGCTTCCCTAAACCATTTCTGAATGTCGATCGATCTCTTTGAACACGCTCAAACACTTTTTAAATCCATAATCTGTATCTTCATTCTTGTTGTTGTTGTATTTCTTCATTTACTTCTTCGTCTTATTTTTCTTCTTTTACTTTTCCTCCTTCTTCTTCGTCTTATTCGTCTTCCTCTTCTTCCAGTTATTATTATTATTATTATTATTATTATTATTATTATTATTATTATTATTATTATTATTATTATTATTATTATTATTATGATTATTATTATTATTATTATTATTATTATTTCATGTATTTATCATTTGCAATCTTGTACATTTAATTGGATGTTTTTCGACCAACACTCCATGTTTAACCCACCCACATGTCCTTCTTAATAAACTGATATAAGTTCAACGTTTACTGGTCATTTACATATTATACGTAGAGAAAGATCAATGTAAAACATCAATTTTTATTTTACAACTGTAACGAGTTCAACCCATAACCCTGGTACCCTATGTATATTGGTTAAATAGCGGCCCTGTATCCGAAAAAATGAAAGCATATTAATCGATTTTATAATTAAATATTTTTTTAAAATCGGATTTTTAAAAAAGCATTTTATTCTATGCTGTTGTATTTAGGATTTAAACATTACTTTACTTTCATGTATTTATGATAACTACATCATCTAACGTTGTGCTAGTGTGCACAGAGAAAGTAGCAACTCTAGTTGAAGTCAGTGCCCCTAATGATGCAAGATTAAACATGGTTGAAAGAGAAAAGATTACGAAATACCAAGGTCTTATCTACGACATGAAAAGAAACTAGAATCTTAGGAAAACCTGCATCATACCAGTAATTATAGGAGCAACAGGACTAATAAAAAATAATTTCAAAAGCTATCTGGCGAGTATACCCGGTGAACCGAGTGCAAGAGAAATACAAACAATTGCAGTTAAAGGGGCATTTAGAATTGTAAATAGATCTCCGGACTGGAGTGTCTGAAATAGCCGGTGAATGTCTGGCATAAGGTAGGATGCCCCATCTCCAGCAAAAACGGAAAGATAAGAACAATAAAAAAGAGTGAGAAACATAGACACACACACACACACACACACACATATATATATATATATATATATATATATATATATATATATATATATATATATATATATATGAAAAGTGCCAAAATCGCTTGTGCAAGAACATATCTATTTTTATTCGATGTATAGTATACATAAGTTTGATTTTCGGACGGATAATTATCATTGTGAGTCATATCTTCAAAATTTAAGCTGATGGAGTGGTCACATTTTGCATATTTAAGCCAACCGATTGTGTTTCTATTTTTCTTTTGAAACCAAAGGTACATGTGGAAGATAAAAATAAAGTATAGTGTGCATTGAATATAGGTATATACATATTTAAACGTGTCTGTTGTGTGTGTGTTTATGTCGCCTTCAACTAGTATTATCTATATAAGCATACCTTCTGATACATGTATTAATGGAGCCAGAGAACACATCGAATGATGCGCAAATTTGTTTCATTAAATTTGTAATTATTTTGCAAAATATAGTTTTTCTTATTCTTTATCATGGCTAATTAACGCAAGTCATAGAGGCCAACGGAATCTCAACGGAAAAGCCAGACACATTCTGCCGCCTGATAATACAATAGTACAATGATAACCACATTGTCATCGACAAAAACGATATTTGATTGAGAAATACAAACAAAACAAAACTAAGTTTTATATTATCAGATGACTAACGATTCTTCATTATTTTACATTTGTTTTCTTGTCTATTTGAACAAGATTGCTGGGCATGACTAATATGTTATGTAGTTTTCTTTTTAATTAAGTTTGATAAAACATGATGATTATAGAAAAGTAAATTTTGGACAAAATAAAAAACATCATAGAATTATTTTTTTCGGGAAGAAATACAAAATATCTTTCTTAAATAATACCCTACGTTTAGTCTTGTAACTAAACAATGCTCATTACATAGTTGTAAAAAGTATGAATTACATTATAAATGTAGCGACAGTTTACACGAAATACACCAAAAAAACATGGATTATTCTGCCCGTTTGAATTAAATTAACCACAATTTCATAGTAATAGAAAACGAAGGGAAACACAAAGAAATAAGGAACAATACTATTTATATATCTTGGGTTATCCTATTATTTTCACTTAAAAAGTTAAAATATTTAATATCTTACAAATAACCCCAAATAAAACCTAATCATCTATTTTGGTAATTTTGCACAAATGAAACAAATATTGTCTCTTAAAAACGTACGAATTACGTGAGTTTTTCGAAGTTCTCCATGTGATAATTGTATGAAAGAAAAGTAAAGAAAAGCTGAAAATTGCTAGCATAGAATATTTTAAACGATCTATTGTAAACTTCGAAAATTGTAAATGTAATGTAACAGACTCTATAACTGCAACGAAAATAATAGACACCAATTGAAGAATTGTAATAAACAGATTTGTAACAGGTAAATACATAGATAAAATCAGGACATTCAGGTAAAAATTGAGAATAAATAAATTGGCAGAAAAATATCTGAAAATCGCTTCAAAAGTATAAACATAACAAAAACTAATCATTCAAAATATATGAAATATATGAAAGGTCAAGAAAAAACATTAAAACGAAAATATTTTGTAATTTAATTAATGAAGAAAACTAAATTTTAAGAAAATATAACCGTTACTTGGAGTAGAAACAGAATTTTAATTGTCACACAACAGGAAGGTGATGTTAAATGGTTTCACAATGTTGAAAAAGAAACACGGATATAGATCAATCCAGAATTTACAACAGATGGGAAATAGACGCGAATCGAAAGAATAGAAATACATTTTACAAAACCAAGCGATGCAAATATTCTTCACCAGATCCGTTCAGGACACAAGGCTGAAACGGATGTTTAAAGTTTGCTACACATGACTTATGTCTATATACGAAAGTACAATCAGCCGACCATCATAAGGAGACACTAGTGATGACAAATGTAAATACCATGGAAAATCAATAATCTATAAAGCACTTAATATCAGAGTTCACAACATTAGCCGTTTATGAGTAGAAACAAATACACACTATTAAGTAAGACAATATTTGGACTAGACAATCGGCGAATATTCTTGGAAATAACAACAAAAAATGCATGGATATCATTTAATCTTGTCATGCACATATGACCCACAGCTATCTTAAGGGATTCCACAATGAAAATCAACAGAGAGATTTGATTGTAATAATGGTAAACAGCATCATGTCTGTTTGTAGACACGGTGATACCAACAACTATTAGGACCAGAGAGTTAAACAAATGTTGCAAATAAAAAACACTCAGAAAACTGATAAATATATAGCAAACATCCTGTAAAGTGTAATTACCAGTAATGCACCTACGTTAAGATGGACATTGCTCCAAAACTAAATGATAAATTCCCATCAGAAACGATCACGAGTTTAAAATCACAGCGAGTAACATGGTTTTTATGTTAAGGAAATAAATAATAATTCATGTTAATAACGTTAGAAGAAACATCAGTAGGTGTCTCTTTCTCATTATTCGCACACTTGATTATTATGTTGTATTTTTCATCATAATTTATTGAAATTAAGGATTCAAATCTTACATAACACGGAACTTTTTTCGTAAATACCCACCACAATACATTTCGGTTTCTTATCTATCAAGTAAATGTAATTTCGTGAACATCTATCAGAAGATTATGGAGGTGGGATTGAACAGGTTTACATTTTTATGAGAACAATAACATACTATTGGATTTTATGCTCGATGCAATCATTCCTTATTCTTTCCGGGTATTGCCGGATATTCGTGCTAGTAATAAATGCAATCAGACAGAAAAAAACAGGCAGTATTTTTTACCATTAGACGATTAAGTGCTAAAAGCTAGAGAAAGTTAGAGATAGAACACACTAACATATGTACTTTTTTCTGTGAAAGGGTAACAATTGACCTGAACTGACTATTTGTGTTTTATGTTTTGTGTTTTCTGTTATGTTTGGAACATTTCATCATAAAATTATGCATTATCAATAATTGAATAAATGAATTATTTATTTTACGTCAGATAATTTACTGATGCGTGTGGATATTTGTTTTAGTAATTCACTTTTATTTTACTTCATACATTTTTGTTATTTTTTATTATATTTTGATATCATAATATTTATTTTATATTGTTTATTTATTATTTCAATATTTTTCGATTTATTGTGTAAGTAAAGAAACAGACTCGCTTAATAATGGTCTAATTTTGTAATTACTGGAAATCTGACTCCCGAAATAGGGGATAATATGCATTGGGATAAAAAGTTGTTTTTTTTAAAATTCACCTTAGTCGAAAAGAATATAACCGTTAATGACCGATTAAGGGAAATATGAAGTATAATACCAGAACAGGTACTAGGCTTTACCCCTATCCAAAGGCTAAGAAGTGTTATTGATTATAGTTTTAATGGTCTAAGTTTTTTATTTTGTTAAATTTTGTATTAGATATTAAATAATGTGATTAAATTGATTTATTTAATATTTATTTACTTCCTCTTGTCAAGCTCGATGTGTTATTTAGAAGAACGGGCCATCAATTAAATGCGGTGGTCACGCAGGTGTTGGAATATTACAGATAATAACAAAAGCAAATGCTATCAAATAGATATATCTCCGTAGCCGTGTATTTTGGTTGGTTCTGACATCGAGATATGAAGCATAAATAAATAACAAGCCGAAACAGAATATTCTCTTTACGAAAAAAAAACGTTTATCTTAAAAAAACGTTAAACTCTGACCAATAATGAGTAATATTTATTCGACGCCAAACGTCTATAATCTAAAACATTATGTTAAACATTGTAAGTTAATGAAGTGCTAATATACAAAATCATAATGTTTTTTTTACTAAATTAATAGAAACGATTTAGCTTTAGATGTACAAAGTTTCTTCTTTGTTTACAAGGAAACCGTAGCGGTGCAATTATATAATTATATAACTTGAAAATGACAAATGCAATCAAAGTAATATTATCTGAAGAAAACGTCAAATAATTATATTAGTTTTTGTATATCTTTCACTGCAAGAAACCGTTTAAGCCTCACAGAATGTAACTTGAATATCCATCAGCAATTTATATCTTTTACAAAATAAACATTAAGATGAAAGTCATCAAACAGACTTTCCGTTGGACAAAAACGAATCGTGTTTCTTTGTTCTGTATTCTCTAGAAAATGCCGCTTTGAATGTCTGTCTATTCAAAGTTAAGAATACCGAGATGCAAAACATCTACAAGTAAGTTGTCGCCATTTGCAAGTTCAATGCAAGTAAAGATTTTTCCAGGGGATTCAGAAAAAAATGAACTGTCAATAATTTAATAGGTTATGTTGCATTTAAACTTGACAACGTTCCAACGAACACCTGTACTGACTGCTGCACAAAACAATGCGACTTGGACAAACTACATTAAACTAAAATAGATACAACTCAGGAAAACAGTAAATTCAGAATGTATGGGTGAAGAAATGAAACAGTAAATCATATGATAAGTGAATGCAGAAAAAGTAGCATACAAATAGTACAGTAACAGACATGATTTAGTGGGGAATGCAGTACACTATGTACTGTTCAAACGATTGCATTTCGAGCACGCAGACAAATAGATGCACAGATAAAGGTATGCACGCAATGGGAACCGTATCTCATAATAATCGGCACGGGGGAAAAATCCTGCACAATTGCTGACGTCGTTGTTCCAGCAGACAACAGAGTAAAGATAAAGGAGACGGAAAAACGAAGCAAATACACGGAATTTGTCAGATAACTGAAATGAATACAGAGCATGAAGCAAATCAATATAATACCAATATTCATTGAAGCACTAGAAACAGTCTATACAACTGGAGAAAAGGCTGGGTGAAATCCAAGAGATCCCTGAGACCATTCATAGGACGGCAATGATCAAAACAGTTACAATATTAAGGAACATCCTCGAATGCGGAAACATAACCGCATAATGTACGAATGGTACCAGTCACATCAAAGTTAAAATAAGAAGAAAACAACACCATAGAAAGAACACCACCGCGTGCACCAAGGAACAGAAATTACAAGAAATATCATAAGCGCCTCCCATCTCTCCCGAAACCAAGAAAATAAAGATGGGAGAAAGGAAAAAGAAAATGATGGCGCCGACCTCGGCTTACACCACACAAAATAGTCATAGAGGTTAAAGGAGGATAGACAACACAAACCAGACCTCCACTAGAAGAGTGCAGAGGGTACTGGGACCTTGGGGAGGCTTATTGCTAGCCAAATCCCAACGGAGACTAATGGTTGTTACTAGCGAGAAATCAATGGTAATCGTCTATTGCGATACCGCAAGGTAATTTGCGGTGGTGATCGAAAAAAGTTGGAGAGTACTGGCAATCATGGAGGCTTGTTGTCACTCAGACTCCAGGGAACACCACTGGTTTTTGTCAGTTAGCAATTTCTGACGATGACTTGTGTGATAACTCCTAGTGTGCAGAAATGATACTACCCACATAGACTCCCTGGAACAACACCGGTAATCATCAGTGAGCAATCACTGATGATGCCCTGTGTGATAACTCCTAGTGAGTACAAATAATAATGAGTTCAATAACAATCGAATATCTGAAAAGATCCACACATGTTATTTCACAGCCTCGGGTGTTACCACGAAAAATTGTTGTGAATTGTCAACGAGAATAGGAAGACCGAGGATGGAGAGCATCAGGCATACATTCATTTAAAGGATGCAGATATTGGCAACAATTATCGAAAGAGAAGACGCGTGTTGGAAATCTGCGCAGATGTTTTTCACTTAGTTTCAAGAAACAATCAATTATAATTACTCGTGTGAGAACCCTTAGTGAGTAAATAATAATAATAAGAAGAAGAAGAATAAGAATAATGATACCATCATTATAACTACAAATAATATTAATAATAACAGAAACAATAACAATACAGAAAGACGAAACAGTAACTTACATAGTAAGTAAATGCAGTAAACTTGACCTCAACTCCAAGCAAAATAATTGGACCAACTGAGTTGGGACATTAGTACACTAAGAACAATGCTAACGTCGGCATTTTGCACCAGCCAAGATTAAACAGTCACACCGGAGATTGTATTGAAATATTACAACTATAAAATTCTCTGGGACAGGTAGCTACAAACAGTCAAACTGATATATCAAAAAAAATACACCAAATGTGATCATAGCAAACAAAAAAGGAAATCACCTGTTAAATCTTAGATTTCGCTGTTTCCGCAATCACAGAGTAAATATTAAGCAGTCAGTAAAATGAAGCAAATACCTGTAACTTGCCAGAGAATTGCTAATAAATATAGGACAAAAATATTTTGATACCAATTATTGTAGGAATACTAGGAACGTCCCCGACAAATATAGAATAACACCAAGAGAAGTGGCCATTAAAGGGATGATTGACGCTCCAAAACGCACATCAATAATGTAAACTGCCAAAATATTATGGTAAAGTGTTTGAGTGCAGAAACAACACGTATAAACAACAAACGCCAACCAGCCAAGTAAGTTGAAATAATAACATAACAAAAAATAAACTAAGATAGTCACACGAGTCCAAAGAGTAATCAAACTGTCATAAATCTAATAACCAGCTAGGATCAAACACGTGCTAAGAACGGGCCTCGTATAGTACAATGCAAAGTGACTGCGAACGGGCAAAGATCGAATCACCAAGGATGCAAAGCAGCAACCAGACCTTCATTAAATGGATTTTGAGTTTTCCGGAACTTTGTGACAGATTATTGCCACTGAAATTCCACAGAAGGCAAACGTTTGTTATCAGCGAGAAATGAATGGAAAACGGTTGTTTGCGATTACACAAAATCATTTGCTATAGTTATCGAAAGTGGGAACACGTGCTAGGCATCTGGGAAGACTTGCTGTTACTCAGACTTATAAGAACATCACTTGTTATTGTCAGTGAGCAATCGCTAATAATTTATGTATAGAAGATTCTCGTGTGCAAATAATAAACTGAAACAATACAATTGCCAGGTTTAATAGAAACTGACACGTCATACGTCCATAAATAAACACGTATTTGCCTTAATTACTTTCTGATCCATGGTTAAATCGTTACTAGTTTCCTTTTTTCTCAAAGTTGAAGTTGGTCTTGATTTAACTTTTTGTATTTTTTATTGTGGGTCTGAATTTGAGATTATGTCTCCAGGTGTATTAGATATTACATCTGTATTTACACAAGGGGATATTATCTCATCACATTTTCTATGGGATGTTTTACAAAAAAAATATTCTAAGTTTAAACTTATGTGCTTTTTCGTCCTGGCTACTGTTTCCGATTGTATGTTGATTACTTTCCATTTAATAATCGTTTAAGAGTGTAAGTGTTTCTATTTGTTTATATGTTACTGTCTGTCTATTTGTTTGTTTTCATTTGTTTCTACTGTGTATAGCAGTCCACTATTATTTTTCACGTATTCGAGGGTTAAAATTATACCAGTAACAGGAGTACATAAACAACAATCCTGATTCTGGTTTTGACACATAAATTCACACATGAAACGTGACAGGAAACGTAAATGAAAGCCGCATGGCTAATCATAAGTACCTGAGCTTTATAATCAGCTAGTCCCCTCTTAATGGTATCACATACCAACTTGGGAACTATGAATAACGAAACTGTATAACAACTTACACGCAGACTACGTAACTGACTGAGGAAGAAAGAAAATAGAAATCGAACGCATGAAGAACATTATGAACGAAGACTGGATGAAGGTAACACAAGAATAAAGTAACAGGAAAAGAGATAATATTACAGATTGTATAACTTGTTATATGCTGGGACCAATCTGTCATATTGAGACTACATATAAAAGTCATTCTCGAACAAAGAGTGGATCAACATGGCTGAACGTTCAACTAGATTTGAAGGCCAAACGGAAAAATATACTGCAAAGTGTGAAACCGGGATTTAAAAAAAAGTATCAGAAAACGATACCGGAGGATGAATACGCCATACAAAGAAAAAATACGCTGTTTTAGAAACATAAATAGAACATGCATATAAACAAATGCTGTAAATATATAGGAGTCAAAAGAGTCAAAATCTGCTAGAATCTTAAACGTCAGCACATTGTTACTATAATTAACATCGCATTTGAAATCAAAGGTAAAAACATCTCCAGCGTAGTTGTGCTATGTTTCTCTGGTAACCCCTTTACAAGAACATAAGTTAATATGGCGTCCTTACGACAATCTGTATGGGTGGATGATAATCGGTATAAAATTTCAGGTTTCTATGCCTCCTAAAATTAAAGTTGGTCGGGAACACACATACCTACATATTTCATACAGGTACAGCTTTTGAAATATATAGTCACTTAGGTAACAAATAAGTTGGTTAGAGACAGAGGACAAATATTGACAACCATAGCCTTTCAGGAGTTAAACATTACATCCTTCGTAATTTTAATACAAACGATTGTCATCATGCAACAATCATACGAATGTTTACAGATTAAACATTTAGATCAATTAGAACATACTCATTCTCGATTAAAATATAAAGAAAACGGGAAAATAAGTATATCTATACGTCTTAACCTGCCGCAAAACTAAGTTTATAGTGGAAATTAAACTCCGTTAAAAAGGGCTAATTTGCATGAGGTTAAGACTTGTCGCTGATGGATCAATCAATTTTGTAAGTATTAAGTGTGAAATAAAAACTTAACATATACGAGTATGAACTTTTAAGTTAGTTGAATTTGAACATATACAACATGAAGCTTACATGTGCGCCGCCTTAGCTTTACGCTTTAAATAAATAAATATATATATATATATATATATATATATGTATATGTATATATATATACAGAAGGAAACCATATTTTTATCAATGAAACAAGCGGGTAAGAAAAGAAATTGCTAAAATTGTCCTTAAGGCCTTATCGTCTGACCCTTGCAGACGAGAACGTCAGACTGATAAACTAATAACTAAGAAAATTGAATGAGATTTGAGAGGAGAATTCTTTCAATTTGTGTCTCTATGCACACATTATCTCTCTCAAAGGATACCGAGTTCTTGGCTTCCTTTGATATGAATAGTCTGTTTATCAATGAAACATTGGATAAAACCATTGGTATATGTGCAGATTATTTTTACCGTAGCACCTTACAACTTCCCGAAGCTGGCTACTAAATCAGTTTCCTTCAGTTTTAACAATATAATGTATCGGCATAGTGATGGCATATCGATGGGTATCCCTCTTAGTCCATCGTTAGCCAAAATTCTCGTTGGATTTTGGGAAAACCAATTATTTTCCCAAATGACCAAGCAGGCTTTTTACTCACGTTACGTTTATGATACTTTTGCTTGCTTTCTCTCACGGAGTGATGCTGAAGAGTTTCGTCTTCTTTGTGACTTTAATCCATCGTTGCAATTCACAATGAAGGTCGATAGTTTGTGGTTCCCTCCCATTCTATTATCTTTTAGTGTCTAAAGCTGGTTTAACGTTTGAAACCTCTTTGTTTCGAAAAACCAACATTTACAGGTCTTTATTTAAATTGGTTTTCCTTCGCCTCTAAAGAAAGAAAAATAAATCTTTTTGGTACTCTTACTCATCGAGCACTTATGATTAGTTTACTAACCCGGCTCGATGCGAAATTTGGTGAAATTACTAATATTTGTCTTGCTAATGAATATCCCATCAATATCATAAAAAAGAACCATTACCCGCAAAGTTGCTATATTAAATAGTGGTAAATTTATTGGCCCGTCACGATAGCCTATCTATTTGAAACTTCCATGGTTAGGTTCTGACGGCCTTGACATTGACAAAAGGATGTCTTCTTCTACTCAACGCTGTTTTCCAGCAACCATGCTGAGAGTAGTTTACACGACTCAAACCTTTTTGTCTTCTCTTTAAAATATTTTTGCCAACCATTTAAAACAATTATGTTGTTTATAAATGTCTGTGTGAGTGTGGAACTTACTACGTTGGCAAGAAATTCCAAAGATTATAAATGAAAATATTCCAAAACATAACACGTGATGTTCTTTTACACAGATTTTCAAGACTATCCGGGAACTTTCAAGCACGTAAATCTGCAATCGGTAATCACTTAATTGGTACAAATAATTGTTCTGACCACTACTCCGAATAGTGGTTTTCTGTTTTACATATCTCAATATTACTGAGGCGTTAGTTATTAAAATTCCCGTTAACCTAACTTGTGTAGACAAAATATTTTGAAACATCAGTTGAAATCTTCACTGATTCAAATCCCTCATAACTTTGAGAAATTTACCGTTTTTTCTCTTAATTGTTTTCTCCCACTGAAACAATTTTCTTCTCACATCTCATTGACTTTCTTTAGTTTTTAATTTATTGGTCTGATATTTACATCTTACAGTGCTAGACGATAAGTCCTTAAAGAGCATGTTAGCAATTTTCTTTTTTATCCACCCGCCAATTTCATTGATTAAAATAATGTTTCCTCTGAAATTTATTCTACCATTTAGTTGTACCCGAAGTCTTTATATATATATATATATATATATATATATATATATATATATATATATATATATATATATATATATATATATATATTTAGAGAGAGAAAAAAGAGAGAGAGAAAAATGCATACCTTTACTTACTGACCTTTGTATCTAATTGCAAAGAAAAAATTATTTTTGTTCTTTAGCTTGTGGCTAGTCAACAGGGAACTCAGTAACCATGGCGAGTTCAGCATGCCGTAAGCAGTAATTGGGAAGTATGTTCATCGTTTTGAGATTATCGGAAGCTGATTTCACACTTTGAAAGAATTGAAACAGCAAACATAAACCGAACGTTGTTAGTCTCATAAATATATTGAACCTTAGAACCTTGTTTTACAAATGGGAGCTCAAGTTAATCTTAACATTAAATTAGTTATCATCGAAAAGTGAGCTGCAAAATGGATGTGTTGAGCTAAGTATACTCAATGACATTCAAATGCCTCAAAACTATTAGAACAGGGGATATCATATTTAAACATGTATATGAAAAATTAAAATATGTATATAGAATACGCTTAGAAAAGAAACGATAAACGTGATAATGTCTCTATAAATACAAGCCAAATGGTGCCTAACAACGGCTTCAATATAGCTAATCCAAATGGCTCTTAAAGCTTTGTTCAAGCCTTGTAGTTAATATTTTACTTGTGTACATGACGCACCTCAAGGACTCACTATGTGAAGCTTTCTGCAAGTGTACTAACTAGTGTTGTGCCTATCATTGTTTATATTATATATAAATATAAGTAAGTTTTTCCCCAATTTATTTCATCGGTGTAGCCCTATACACCAATGCCACAAAAATGGTTCATATGCACTTTAGTCCGATTATTTACTTAAAATAATAATTTCATGTTAATTTATCGTGTTTTATATTTTATTCGCTCAGCCGGTTTTCTTTACTTACCTATTTAAGTTCAGGTGTTGATGTGACTAGTCCATCCTCCGCAGCAATAATTCCTCATATTTAGACCCACAACACCGTGAAAGATATACGGTGGTGAATCTACTTAAGGTCAATGTTTCGTACTACACCGTCTGTGCGCTCACTTGATATCAATTACTATGCTTAACAGAAATGAGCCAGCTCATAAAAAAAATGTCGAAAGTTACTTTTTCAAATTAGAAATAATAAACAAACATCCGAAATATTTTGCCCCATTATGTCTTTAGAATATACATCATGAAATATTCCCTACAATTCTTTTAATTAAACATTGCATACTTTTTGTTCCTCTGATTTTTAATATGGCGAAACAATTCACTTACATAAAACTAACGTACAACACCAAACAGTAATAAAATATGTATCTTTGTTTATACTTTTAGTCAGGTTAGAGCATTTTACATATTTTCATAATACTCTTTTTTATTAATAGCTCTCACAAAGTAAACTTTATTCTATGTTTACAGCTTTAGGAATCTCTATTTTTCGGTGTAGTGTTTTTTTTTTAATTCTTTAACTTTTAAATTTTCTAGTTTCCCACTCAGCCCTAATTTACACGGAGTATCTGAAAATCTACATAACCTAGCACTCTTATGTTTTTATTAAGCTACCGAATATAGTCGCTATCAATAAATTACCAAAATAGTTAGATAGTAAAGTATTAGATGTAGTATTAGCTTCTATAAGATTTACGTTAAAATGAACTTAACATGCAAAATGGTTAGGGGAAAGTGCGAAGGCTTAAAATAGATGTAATAAAAGATAGAATGAAAACAGTAAAAATATTGTCCCATGAATAAATGCATGGTGTTATTTTTCAATTTCGCTATTAACCTGAAATATCCCATTAGCTGGAATAAAACACAAACATTTATGATTTGCTCGTTTACTATAAGTGTACATTACACTACTATTGATATATGTATACATTTTATATTCATTCATAGTCCGTTGTATGCTTGTACACACGGTGCCTTATCAAGACTAAAACCTCGCTAGAACTGGTTGATATCCAATTTCCTCGGCTAAATACTTCTTAATTATTACGAGATTAATTATATTGATGTCTATATTTACCCTTCAAATACAATAAGAACAATATAGCATTGGTGACATGAGGTTGTATTACGTTTTTTTTTCTATGCCTAATAATCAAGGTTTTTTTAATTTTAATTATTTAAAAAAAGGACGTTTACAAATAACGACCCCTTTATTATTCAGAATATCAGATTGCTCCAATATTACTTACTTTAAACAAAACCACAACGTTCTAGCCGTCTTTCAACCATCCTTATGTCTTTAAATAATTTTATGTTATAAGATGCAGAAAATATTTTCTACATATGCTGACTGATTACTTACCTCACTCCCACAGCGGGGAGATGTGCCACATGGTCGGAAAGTGGGATTTGATGGGCCAGCGCACAAGAGGTTCGCACTCTGGCCTCATGCAGTCAGCAATAAACTAATTATCACCAATTTAATAGAGGCAAGCCCTGCGAGCGTAGGCCTCCTTGGACTACCCAGAACAATACATCAGCTTGACAGTAGAAAAGCCACCATCAGTCATAATTATCTACCTCCGTCCAACCGATTATCGGGAACGAATTCTGTACATGGTAAGAATGCCGTCTTTTACTTTCATTTTGCATATGATGACTATCTTAGAGTTTGCTATCTTTTATCGTTTTTATCATGAACGCTCACAGATTTAATTAAGTTGTACCTTTTATTTTAAGATGATATGGACTATCGTTTGCATTTATTTGATTCCTACCACAGCAATATGTGATAAAAAGCTGTAACGTGCGGGAAACCAGATCTCCCGGTCATTCTGATCATAAAAGTACCATGTCGAAGTAGAACCTTCAGAATTACCCGTCAGGCGAACAACATTAAACCAAAACCTCATGTGGAAGCTGGAAAAAACGCCGGGAAATGTGCACCTCGTAGGATAAGCTTAACTGTTTCTCATACCGACAAAGAGGTTTCTAATGTGTCATAGTCTCACCTAGATTTAAGATTAATGCAAAGCCGAACCCGACATGAACCACTTGGCGAACCAATCCTAGTCAAATTACAAAAACTAAAAGGGATTTTAATAATCTTAAATCGCCTATTAAGGACTCTGCGCTATAAAAGTAAAACTTTACAATACCAATAACTTAAGTCCTGTTGGCTGTACTTTCACACTTTTGAAACATAACAATATATTTCAGAGAGATATGAATTTTTCGTCTCAACGTTTCGATATTTTTCAGGTTACCATGGTCGATTATTTCACTTAAATTAAGATGCCAAACCTCTGAATAATATAATTCAAATAAATTCTTATAGGGTGCATTATTATGTTTTGTCTAAGGTTTTTGCCAATTTCGATTTAAGATCTCCGCATGTTAGATGAGCTTTTAAAAAGTACAACTTTTTATAAAACTATAAAATCAGATGCTAACGTCATATTCGTGATATAGTTTTCCTAATTTGAGAACGATTTGGATTGTTCAGACAATTTCTAAGATCCGACATCTTGTTTCTTAGAGTGTCCAAATGTTTCTTAATACTATGGACCTTTACCAATAATTCAGCAAGTCTATATATATATATATATATATATATATATATATATATATATATATATATATATATATATATATATATATATAGTTATGCATTGTGATGAAATAGTCGTCGGTGCTTCCTTCGATAAATTGTTACAGCCACTTATATTTCACACTGAGGATAACATTAAAAAAATGACAAGAATTTCGTCAGCTTATCTCGACCTGCTTATTTTTGAATTGAATGCAAATACATAATCATATGTAATCTTGAAGAAAAAATATTACTTTTAAAAATATTTTTGCTCGTCAAAATCTTATTTAACTTATATGCACACACATACGTACACTAACACACGTTTATAGGCTAACATATACATCGGTGTGTACGTATGTACATACATATGCATACATATATATATATTTATTTGTCTAGTACTCTCTTATGTATTTATATATATATGTGCGTGTGGGGGTGAGGGGAAAGAGCGTACGTAAACGAGAAAAAACGATTAAAATCTTCGTTCATTCGTTATTAAATCTTCTTATTTGGTTTGAAGATTAACAACACAAAAAAATGTTAAAGCGTTTGAAAAGATATTTTTTAAAAGCGCTAATACCTTATAAAAACTTAATGTGTGCATTATTATTATTATTATTATTATTATTATTATTATTATTATTATTATTATAGAATATATGTTTTTAACAATAATTAAATAAAACAATTCTCTCCTTCTTTGGAATTTTATCATACGCTGTGTTCAAAGTGATGACATTTTTTCCACAGGATTTTTTCTGCTTTTTTTCAAGTTTCAGAAACTTTCCCAAATCCTAAAACAGTTTTATATTTTTTACTCCGAAAAATTTAACACAAACATAAAATGAATGTGTTGTCTACAAAGTTTTTCAAGTTCTATGTTTTATTACCTATTGTCTTCATCTTTGTAATTATTACTAGTTTTTTTTTCTTTAGTTGATCAGTAACGAATGAGTACTGTGTTATTCACATATCGTGTGTATTGCAACATCTTTGTCCGGCTATTAGTATAGTTACAGTTCTCTAAGCTTTCCATAATGAAACTCTATTTTATAAAACAGAATACCATGTGTTCCTTAGTAGGTTGTTTTGTGTGCCTACTGCTGGGTGCTAATCTTATTAACGTGCATATATGTATTGCGAACCCGCTATTTTATAAAGTCAACATATCCGGATCAGCTCATACTCTACTTTATGATAAATACTAATATCTATGTATTTGCATGTATATATATATTATATATATAAATATATTATATTATATTATATATATATATATATATATATATATATATATATATATATATATATATATGAGTGTCTGTGTATGCGTATACATATATATATATATTTATATTCACTATTTTCTAAGTATAGATTAGATTTTAATAGATACATTTCGTTGTAATAGCTCGTTAATATAGAAGTAGGGCTCTAATAAAAATATTTTTATCATTATGTACACCTCCTCATTTTACCAAACGAATATGGTCGAATCTATCGACCGAAATATCTTGATCTAGCTTTAATGATTGGATTGTGTCCTTATATCTACTAAGATGTTCGGTTGCTTATTCACATCTTCAATATATAAATTTTCAATATATTTTTGTACGTATTTAGGCATATATATATATATATATTATATTATAATATAAAATGAAGTAATAAAATAAGGTGTCAATCTAAATTTTATTAGTATTAAAAGTTCAAGCAAAGTATCCTTAAGTCCTTAGCTCATGAGTTTTCAAAGATAATTCTTCTCTTCAGAGGACCATTACCGCAGTTATACTACTACAGGTAATAAAAGTAAGCTTTGAAAATATATAAAATTATATACACAAATACATAAAAATACATAACATCAAATATATCAACCCCCCAAATACTTTTTTGTTGAATGTATACAATCCATCCAGGTCATACAAATTGAAAAACATAATCAGGAAAGACATTCAGAGAGTTGACCGAGGATTACTCCAAGTTATAAATAGCAGTCTTGTTGGATTGCTTCATATATATATATATATATATATATATATATATATATATATATATATATATATATATATATATATATATGAAACAATAATGTTGATTACTGGCGCTTATTGATTTTAATTAAACGTGACAATATTATATTTTATTCCGCACATATCTCTACACAGACCACGCCAGGTGAATACTTATATTTCCCTCTTTATCTCAATATCTTTATTATTATCTCTCCGTATATATATATATATATATATATATATATATATACATATGTATACACATATATATACACACACACACACATATATATATATATATATATATATATATATATACAGATAGATATATACACGCATACACACATGTACATATATATATGTATATATATATATATATATATATATATATATATATATATATATATATATATATAGTAAGCTATAAAAATATATTTATGGCATAAATATATATTCATAGCTTACTACCTAGCTCTACTTACGTATCGAGCATAGTTGTAGTAAATACTGAAAATTGATACATAAACAATTATATCTCCTTTTAAAATTGTATGTGGATACATGAAATACTAATATATATATATATATATATATATATATATATATATATATATATATATGCGCTATCTTATTGTTGAAATATTAGTTCGTTAATTAATTTAAATTAATTAAAGAACAATGTATTATCACAAGATCGATGTGATAAGTGCAAACATAAAATTATTTCCAGTCATTTTATTCGAAAACAGCCACATTACTTGTACCATCACTATAAAATAAAGACCCACATATTTTATAAGACAAATTTAATAAACTGTTAATGTCAAGGTAATTGTGAGGAGCGTACAAAAAAACTAATGCGTTTTGGTCTTACATAGAAGTGCAAATCATGGTTTCAATTTCAAATCTCACTCGGTACATCAGCTTCACATTTAATTATTGAAATTAAATGAAACTTCTGTTACTATCTGTAATAGACCAACACTCTATATTGTGATTTAACTTGGGGGATCTGTTACCGGTGCTAAAAAAGCTTTCATTGATTTCACAATCAGAAAACAGTTAAGAATGCGAGACAATTCATGATTTGTCATGCGAGCAGAATAGTGAAAATTATCGACAAAAGAACTAACGCACTAAGGGTTACTAATAGAAACAGTAATACTAATAAGAACTCGGCAAAAAGCGAATCCGAAATATAAAAAGACCGAGAAAAACGTTTATCTAACCCTAACCCCAAACCTTACCCTAACCCTCTAAGCAACCTAAGATTTTAGATATGTTCAAATTATTTACCTTATTAGTAGCATCTTTAAGATTACTAACATTTTATTTAAAGTAAACCTAAGAAATACAAAAATAGGGCATTTTTAATATAAATAAACTTGGGCCATAAAAACCAGCCCCTAGACACAGTATAAAAAAAGGCGCAAAAAAGCCAAACATGTTGATCACGTGGTGTGCTCTTAACTAGGTCGGCTTAACCACTGGTGAAACAATATTAAAGCAGACTTCGCGACAAAATCCTCACTCTCTTTCCCCCTTTTCAGAGAATACAAGTTCGACTACCCTCGCCTTTGTCCGAGGGGTGCCAGCGTGTCGGCTGACTACGACACACACACACATACACAAAGGTTTACACCCCTATCATTTTTCAACGCATACAACCACACACGACTGACGAAGACACACACGCATACGAATGCCTACACGATTTATCAACACTCAGGCGTACACATTCGTACAACTACAAACAAAAGGTGACATGTACATTAACCCACTTCAACGCACTAACGCCAGTCTCATACGTGGCTACACGCACACATACAAATACGGTAGCACCGCGGCTTTCTACTACTCTCGGAACTGACTTCCAACGAACATTTCAGACTAATATTTTACTATGTAAGATTTGTAAATATATAAATATTTTGTGTTACCTTTCAACTACGTTCTATTCTTCATTCAACTTATGCGTGCGTTATCTTTCATTCAACTGTAATACATGTTTTTCCATGTTCTATCTGTGTTTACCCTTTTAAACATGTCTTCAACAATGTAAATGTAAGCTTTGATCATAGCATATTATCTTAGACACAATGTCTTACTAAGATTAAAACAGAATATTTATTACGATAAACTGAACCTGATTAAGTATTTAAAAGGAAAATAAATATTATAATATACTGAATTCCCTTTAACAGCGCATACGTGCATTAAGTTACTAATAGAATTATACTAAACAATCTAATGAAAACAAAGTGATTTTTGTCAATTTGTAGGTATTGTTTTATAAAACACCGTCAAAGAAGGACGACAATGTGACCTGCTTTACATAGTAAATTAGTAAATAAAAAAAACGAAAGCACATTTTATCTAAATGCATATATAAATATACCCCCCCCATATATATATATATATATATATATATATATATATATATATATATATATATATATATATATGAGGTGATTTCCACTTGTCATGTCAACAGGAGACATTTCCCCCGGAGTATTAAGGGTCTTATACTATACCTTTGGGTAGAGGCATGAGCAGAATTTAAAATATAATTATATTTGTTATAAGTGAACGATCTTACGTCATGCACTTTTGATTATCTTTCTCTCTCTCTCTCTCTCTCTCTCTCTCTCTCTCTATATATATATATATATATATATATATATATATATATATATTAACATATTCATAATGTTTTTGTTTTATTCGTTTTTAAGACGAAGGCGCTGCTCAAACAAATGGTTTCCTCGCCGTAACACATATTTTAAAGTGACCGATTTTCTGTAAAATACTTTTGATTTATGATTTACAAACAAATTAAATTGATTTAAAATGTATATTTCTTAACAACATGTGCTAATGTTCAACAAAAGAAAAAGGCTAGTCAGAATGAAATATCGTTGTTTCAGATGCATTTTTATTTGTTACTATCTTCAAACATCAGACCGACTTTTCCTTATATATATATATATATATATATATATGTATAATATCTGCGAAAACGCTCACCCCGAATATTTCCGTGTGTCAGTAGTAACTTTCATATATAAACACGTTAAGATATGTTTTGATATATCAGCAGTAATATACTTATGAAGATAGGAATATAGAATTTTCTGATTTTGGGACAACACAACAACATAGATTCGTTTAAAGTAACAACTTTCCTGACTTAGAAAACAACTGTATGTATATTTGAAATAAACATTGGTATTAGATAATTCATTACAAATAAAACGAGTAAATGATTTGATTTGATTAGATTTTGTCATTGTACATATCATAATAATGCTTCCTTAATTTAATAAGCTTGCGGAATGTAATTATCAATTTAAACAGTTATATTGTTACCGGTGTCATTCATCTGTAATGTTGGTAGGATTGATGTGTTAGCAACATTTGTAACATGTTGATCCCGGATATGTTCACGTAAAAACAGTATATCGATTACTATTGTCAATCGTTATCAAGATAAAAGATATATATATATATATATATATATATATATATATATATATATATATATATATATATATATATATATATATATGTTTAGAAAATAAAGGAATACTGTAAAATAAATAAAAGCTGTTAGAGGGTGGACAAGATCACAAGTTGAATAGATGAGTGTTTAAAAATATTCGTTTCTTTAAAGAAGTCTTTAAGAGACACAAACCATACATTAGTAATCGTAAATGATTTTGACTCATGGATACCTGTATAAGAAATCATAATAAACACTCGCAAGAATGTATGGTGTAATCAATCGGCAGGTTATTGGATGGTTATACGTTATTAACTCAATATTATTAACTGAATATTTTAAATAGTATACTTATTTTAGCCATCAATTCATCGATACCTCCCAGCGAAAAAGAGGATGTATAAGTTATAATAATAAGTTACTGGAAGGCAGTTCAATAAGCAAGTTGGTTGTTAAACTCAATAGTATTAGCTGTTCATATTCATCAAGTAATACTAAACCATGCAATATAAAAAAGTAGACTGGATAGTATACGGTTTTTGGTTTATGAAGAAAGACATTTTATTCCACAGATTGTATTTCTCAGTAATAATTCTAAGTAGTCGTATAACTCCGATTCTTCACATATGAACGTTTAATTCGTAGATTTTATCTTATTATTATAGATTTAAACATTGAAATATGTTGCTTTATTCTTCAGTTTG
This sequence comes from Sepiola atlantica, assembly GCA_963556195.1. Taxonomy (NCBI): domain Eukaryota; kingdom Metazoa; phylum Mollusca; class Cephalopoda; order Sepiida; family Sepiolidae; genus Sepiola; species Sepiola atlantica. The sequence continues at coordinate 140,816,410 of OY744521.1, forward strand.
AAACTTCTATTAATTTTTGTAATTTTCGTTATTGCAATGATGAATATCGATTCTCGATTAGAAAATTATTTCTTTAACTCCATAAATTATTTTCTAATGAGTAAAGATGATAAGACACAACATTATAACAAAAAAAAAACAACTCATAAAAATAAACTAATACATTTTAATACACATCATTCACACATTTATCATTGTTTTCGTCATCTTATACTCTGTCATTCTCCGAGTATTTTATAGAGGTTAAATAGGATATCTCCACTTAAAAATTTCAGTGAATAACATATGACTGATATTAGTTAAGCTGTAATATGTAATAGTGTTACTATTCAAAAATGTTTTACATTTTAAACAAATAATTAAAATGTAACTTCGATCGTTGATTTAGATAAACACGTACATAACATCTTTATTATAGTAAGATATTTTTGGAATATTTACGTTTATGTTGATTGTTGTCTCTTTGTTAATATTTATTTTGAAATAAAACAATCGTTGATGTAACTTAATACTGTTTCTACTACACTTCAGCAGATTTCTCACTCCTTATTTCAACTATAGCATGTGCCCTTCATAATATTAGGTGTGATGCTAAGGGTTAAACTTGTCATGGGCTCGCTAAGAAACATAATAACCCTGTATAATAATCTCCTTATTTTAAATATGTAACATCATCACGTTTTGTATCATCTTTACTGTTTGTTTTCATATGCTCGTAATCTGGCTAAATCCACACTAAGAATTCGTGAAACATTGAATCGAACACGCTTGGATTGGGGATAATCGGGAAAGACAGTAAAAATCAATTCTACAATTGCTTTTGCCAATAATAATATACCGAAAATATATCGAATGACACTGGTGATTACGGACACGCCCATTGATATATGTTATTCATATACTCATACATATATATCCTCATAAATACATAATTATGTATGAATATATACAAATACACACACATACGTATATATATATATATGTATATATATATATATATATATATATATATATATATATATATATATATATATATATATATAAATTAAACAGGGACTTTTGCTGGATATATACCCATAACACTTCTCTCTTTTTCTCTATCTATCTATCTCCCCATCCACCTATATATATCTATCTCTTTATATAAGTGTATGCGTGCATGTAAAATAATCGCTTTTAATTTTTCTGTATTTCCTTGATTTTGTACATATAGTATATATATATGCCTGTTTATGTTCGTATGTATACATAAAGTAATATATATTTAGGTCAGCTATCTGCCTAAATATTTTAATGTGCACACAGACTAAATGTAAGTGTATATATTTTGAGTTTTACCGATTATCGTATTCGTAACGAAATTGAACTTCAAGAAAGCCAATTTATTTTACGCATATATGTGTATATAGCACGGGCGGCTGTACGTACATTATTACCTTTCGTATCCATATAAAATAATTGTTAAATTTAAAAAATTATGTGGTTCACTGTGCGAAGAATTACATAAATTCTGACTGGCTGCACACAATTGTTCTACTGCCATGCGGTGTGTAAAGGGTCCGGACAAATTCAGTGTTGAAGCAGCTTAGTCGGGAACATGGGAAAGTAGTCAATTCTGTCGGTAACACAAAAATAAGAAATACTCATTGCACAATAACAAATATTTATTTGAACAAAAGTTTGTAAGGAACAGAAATTTAAAAAAAAATTGGAAGTGTATGTTGCTCTTTTTTTGGAATAAAGGTGCTAAGTCCTGGTTAAGGAACGTTGCAAGTTACTTTGTGGTTTTGTCCTTTAGAGGAAATCGAATGAAAAAAATTGTCTCAGTCTTTTTAATTCGTATCTTCGCTTATTCGCTATGTTCGGGTCCTTTCAGTCAGTTCTGTGTCTGTCGGACTAACAGCCTGTCTCCTGTTTAACTGCCCAAGCTTTCGTTATCTTATTTTAGAAGTTTCACCTAAGACGTGTTTGTGATTCGCTAACCAATCACACATATTGTCACGTGTTCTGCTTTGACTACGGTTGGATAATCAATAAGAGCATTTGTTTCACCTAATTCACTTATACAACTTTGTTTGCAATAATCAATTTGCCGTGTAAACTGGACGAATTAAAACTATTGTAATATGAACGTTTATTTTTATATATTAAAAAATGAACACATAAAATTCATGAACATTGCTTACTCTACACACTAGTGTTTCAACCGAAAAGTAGTGTTTATAATACTTTTAGTTTTCATCAAAAACAAAAAAGTATAACTAAATAACAGGATGAGCAACATATTTCTTATGAGTCAATTAAGATTAATCCGTTTTCTTGAATATGTGATCCACCTGAAGTTAAATTACCAACACCCAGTAAAAAAGAATATATTATACCCATACACATCTCTGAAAATATCTCGGGTTTACCGTAAATATGTAATTTATTTATCTTACAGCTTTACAAAATATGACGGCTTCTTAATTTAAAAATGTTTTGAAAATAAACTCACTCAATTTTAGAATAGAAACCATTTCTGAAATAAAAACGATTACATATATTGACATTTTCAAATATACCTGTGATATAAATTGTATATATATATATATATATTAACTATTTCATGTATATAAACATATAATATTATAAGGTAATATATATATATATATATATATATATATATATATATATATATTCAGTATTTACTTCAATAGTGGTCAATCTGTGAGTAGAAGTAGTATGAGAATAGATCAATAGCAAGTAATCAACACAGAAACGTTAATATTCTATTCTCGCAAGTTTGCTAAGGTTGTTTTTTTTACAGCATATTAACCCGTTTCTGGTTATTTAATGCCAGATAATGTTATTTTAACAAACGTGTTTATGCTTCAAGTTAATTATATGTTCAAATTTGTGTTTATCGTTTTAGGTTTGGTTATGTTGTAGACAGAAATGTGTTGTTTTTGTTTTTGGCTTTGCAGAACATGATTGAATTTTGCAAAGGGAAAGAAAACAAACAATAACATTAATATTTAGTGCCCTTTTCCGCAGGAAGCCGGTATCTTTAGACATCCTGTCATTTTAACAGGAAATCATCAAGTTAAACCTGACTTAAAAAGACACATATACTATTTTTTAATGAAGATACAAGATTTGATTTTCTAGTAATGAATGATCTTGGGCGAAACAATTCTGTGCTAACTTGATATCTAAGATGAAGTAACAGGGAAAGTACGAAAGTGATGATAAAACTACCAGTAAAGTAATACTTTTAAGCATTTTCTTGAATCGAAATCATATATGGATTTTGATCAAAATTAGAATACGGATTCTAGACATGAGGTTTAGTATTATGATATCTTGATTTTGATTTTCATAAAAATGGTGCAAAGCTTTTCTTATCGTGTAATTACTTTTACTTGTCGTAAAACGGGTATTCTTCTTCTTACATGTATATCCCCCTTAGTTTTAAAAAGTAACTCAGACTGTTAAGTTAAAGTTTCCATTTCTCAAAATGTTATCTATTACTGATTTATTTTATGTATAGTAAATACGATTTTCCCCTGTACATTTGTAAAGAATACAGAAATAACCACATCGATCATAGGCTACTAAACTCACCACTATATTACGCTTATTTACTCGAGCGTATTATAGTAAATTTGTGATTATTTTCTCCAGCTAACACTAAATATTACTTTTGGGTCACTAACTACGACTCTCTCAGAAACATACTCTATACAGAGGGCAACAAATACCTTTTCCACTATATCCCTACTGCTGTCATTCTCCCTATCGATACCGGGAACAAATAAACAACGTCTACTTTTCAAAAACGTGTTCGTTAATATGTACTATTTTTCTGCTATTTTTTTTACTACATAATACAAAACAGTACGTACACATTAAATTGAGGCTCCCTTTAATTCCGCTGATTTTCGAGAATATCGGATTACGTTGTTTCTACCTATTGCGTATACAGTTATACTCATTCTGGTTTTTAGAGAATGCAATTAATGAACATGGTTCCTTGCGATGCTTCATTATTCAACATGGCGGCGACAATTTCTCAGCGACTTGACTTCCGAATTAAGTCAATATACGGTAAGATACTCGACACCACCATGAAGTTTACATTTACTAAATCCTACACATTTCACACGTATAATATTGAAGAATTGAAACAAAAACCTCAGATTCATGGTATAGAAATGACCCAAAACGTGTGACGTGTCGACCCTAATTGTGTCCTCTTGGTAGATCGTAAAATAAAACGCAAGCTAGCTACAATCATCGTTAAACGTAGCTTGTAGCTGACAAACGTTTTATTTGACCTATTTGTCAATAGATTTTCTTCTCACTTTCATGGGCAAGAAGTGATCGCCGTAGATCGAACACTGAGAGGTTTAGGGTTCGATGCCAGTCGACTCACGCGGTTGTTTTTGATTTACATTGTTAAACTTTTGCCTACGTGGGAATGAGAGAAGGAAGGACTATTGCTCGGATTTTTTTTTAATTCAACGTTACTATGTAGCAATTTGAAAATAAATTAATGTAATATGTCGTATTTTAACTATTATGAATATCATAATTTCTGTTTGAACACATGTGGTTTATTAGTTCTCTGCAGACTACCTTAATTATATGCGTGTGTTACATTAGTCTCAGGTGGCATACTCATTTTAATTTTTATTTTTTTCTTTCCTCACAATAATATGGGATTTCTATACAAAGATAACGGTAAGAATTGCATTTAATATGGTTATGTAAGTCTATTTAGTTTTAAAGGTTCCCATTATCATAAACAAAGCGAGTGTTTGGGAAATACCGGTAGCATGGGATAGACAAAAGACTCCTATTGCTCTCGGGCAACGCCGGGGGACTGGCCCAGCTTGTATAGAATAACATCTAAAATATTGAGCAACATCTGGCCCTTTTGCTTGTTATTTTAGCTCAGTATACGCGTTGAAAGCTAATGATATTAAAGCCTACGGCTTCTTGATTTGAAGATCGTTTCTATTTTTACTATGATATCGCCTAATCGGCAATATTATTTTTATACAAACTGACCTATTTTTAAAACAATTCCTTAACATTGTTGTTTCCATGAACGGACAACATAGTTACAATAAGAAGAAAAATCTTGAAAAACAAAAGTTTCTGGCAAAGCAAACGTAATTCGTGTGAATCAGTCAGCTATGATTTGTTTTAATTGATTTTTTAAATTGTTTTCCACTAATGTAATATTCAGGGTAGAGGCCACATGCAATTTACGACATCCTAAGTAAAAGTTATGCTATAGATTGGTCAATACTCGAAGACAACAAGAAAAACCGTCAGTTCGGGATACTATCTATTGTACCATCAGCATTTGCCATGATTATTGTCAACTAGAAAACACAAACACTCCTTTCTATGTAAATATATATATGGTCCGTTTTCATTATATAATATCGGCCAGTGTACCCGATGGGATTTTATAACACGGTCGATTTTCTTATCATAATATTACCTAATTTACAATGTTATTCTTATAATAACTACATTTCATTAAAACTAGCGTCTCGTTGATTTCTTTCAATAAATGTTAACTGTGAAGCACAACAAGTTTAAGTGTAATTCAAATACTTAAGATGACTTCAGGGAAATACCCGTTGACAACCTAGAAATATGTGCGACAAAGCGGAAAGACGATTGCCTTGTGTGAGAGAGCCATGGCAAAGCATACATACATTTTACACGTTTATTTAAAAACACTTTTTAAGCCCTTGTCTTCTCAACAGTGGGTATCGATGGACTATAAGACGTAAAGCAGTTACACCCAGGGTACAAACCACAGTAGGGGCCATCCTGCCGTTTAGGAAAGTAAGTCGGGAAAATAATTACAATTTATGGCTTGATAGTGTTTATGGGCATATACCACCAACGCTACATAACCAACTCTTGACGAAGGGGTTCCGTCGCCTAAAAGGTAGAGCAAGTGGTATTGAAATACATGTTACACTAAAGAGATGAAACAAGAAAAACACAATTTTTGAATAGAAAACCATATATTAAAGTACCCCATGAATCCGATAAAACAATATATAATATGTAATATGCTTGTTATAATCTTTAGTTCGATGCATCCGTCTAAATCTCATTTTAAATGTAAAACTGTAACTTTCTTATACTGAATAAGTTTTCGTTAATCAGCAAATACACGGTGTTTTTTTCTAAAAAACTTATTTTAAATACATTTTTAAAGCTTAATGTTAGTATTACTGTATTGTCTGCTCAATAAAATATTAATGTAAGACAATTAGATGAAGCTAAAACATCTTTTCTGAAGGGCATGTTGTTTCAATTTCTAATCATAATCATGGAATGATTGGTGGAAAATTGTTTCAACCACTTTTAAACTTTAATGAGGCTTTACTAAGTAAGTCATTCCTTATTCAACTATCAAAAAAACAATGACTAGTAGAAACCGTAATGCATTATAATAGATGAAATTATATTTTAAATAACATGTTAATAAAGTTCGTTTTCATACTTTGCACTTTTGCGTTCTTGATTCTAATGAACACTCAATTAATAGTAAATACAAACACTAGTAATGTGTATGTCACATAGGGGTATAAAATACCTACACACATACACTGATACATAAGGATTCATAATACAATTGTTTTATTGTTTCATTAAACCATAAAGTGCATTAAAGAAGAAAATGCCTACAATCTAAAAATTATACCCCCTTTACTGACTCACGTTTTCTCTCTTTATTAGACCTATACACGTATTGCTTTTTTCGATCGAAACTCTGACGAGGTAGGAAATAAATTAGTCAACTTGTTGTCGCTTTATTATCTTATCTTTCCGTCTGCCCACTCCTATGTCTTTTTAGCTTTTACTGTTTGCCTACATATTTAGGTTAGTGTATATATTTGGACATTTTATAGAGAACTAAAACTTACACTTCCTGAGACTTGAGATGATTTCTGTTTCCACTATAATATAACCTAATTGGCAATTTTTGTTTGCCAAACATAACGAGAAGATTCTTTTTCGCTTTTTGTCTGTTTATGAAGCCGCAAAACTCCATCATTTCCCCAAAACTAAACCATAAAAGCAAGAGTGGAAATGAAATTAATACGAAGAGAAAATGGGCTCGGCTCAGAGAGAGTGAAATCAATCAGGAGAGAGATGCGCTCTGTTTCCAATCAGTAAGCATCTTTCAGGTATCAATTGCTGGAATGGCCTGAAAGCGTATTTCGACGGGCAGCAAAAGTGGACGGTATTTTACTTTCGCAAAAACATAATTATTCATATCAACACTCCTTAAGACGAGAGACGGGGGCGCGAAAGAAGACCTGTCGAGTCACTTATCAACAGATAGATAGCATCGATCCATATCACATACATATATACATAGATAGTAAAATAAATATGCATATAAATGTATATGTATGCTCTCTATTTTACATACTTGCATTTTATATATATCTATATATCTATATATATATATATATATATATATATATACTGTGTATATTATTGTGGTAATATTGCTGCATTTACCTTTGATATACTGAGGAACAAGTATAAACAATTATATACTTTATGTGTATATTGCTTGAATTGCGCACTTAAGACGATATCGTATAGTCAGAAATATGCAAAGTGAAAGTTACCAGACATAATACGCTATTGACTGTATAATACGAAACTTAAATTTACGCAAGCTCTTTCACTAATTTCAGTATTTATACATACTTACATCATTAAACATACGGGCGTACATATTGTTCAATAAATATCCCCGCTAAAAGAACACTATTTATTAATATTATATATCTATATATTATTATACTAACTGTTAGCTTTACAGCATCCGTTTCTCTCAACATTTTCCTCTATATACATTCATATATAGGAAATATATGCTAAAATATACCTCAATTATGGGATTGAATAATGTCTGAAGAAAATGATAGTTTGATTGTACTCTACACGTCACGCATCTCTCTTAGCTTTCTATGTATTTCCCTCGACTACTATTATTCTATATTTAGTAAACCACAATCTAATATTTATAAATGCCTCTATCAGTATTTAAAAGAGTACATTTGTTCACTGGCTTTATTTGATTTATATATGCATGTGTGTACACACAACAAAAACGTATGCAAATTGTATATTTTACTTTTATATAATAATAATAATAAATAATAATAATTATACTTCTATAATAATAGCATATTAATGGATTATGTATTATATAAAAAAACCGTAACATAAATTAAATAAACTTAAACAGCGTTAAGTCTAGTCATTTCAGGTTCGAAGTACTTCTATTTTTACAATTCAAGCTAAGAACACGTGAAGTCTGACTACAATATTTTACTAAGGATTCCTCTTTGTTATCTTAATGTATTAAATATTAAATAAGATAGACACACACAAAACATGTAAATGCAGTTTGCAGATAAACACTATCCATTTAACTAAATTACATGTTAATTAAACTTGGGCCTGCTGTTGTAACATAGACGAAAACATGCAAAATAATTTCAGAAGCAGGATAAAGACAGTTGAACGCAGAAGAACGATCTGAGTGCCATGATCGACTCGCACCTTAAATAGTCAACAGGGAGAACCAGTTCTGCATCCTGTGAATGTTTGTGTCTCTAAATTCAGTTACGAGAATATCATGGACCAAAAACAGATACTTAACGAGTCGAATTTCTTCGTCGACAATAACACAGACAAAACACAGGAAAGTAGGAATAAACAATTCATCAAACAAAAAGCCAAGACCAAAAAAGCGAATAGACTTGCAATTCAGTGCCATTACAGAAAACACCCATAAAACAAGGTTATCTGTAAAGCATGGATAATCTATGCGACATGTCCACTGACTATCAAGCAACAGAACAAGATCAACGGTTTTCGGAATTTTAACTAATGTAAATAACAGTAATTTTAATTTTAAGGAGAGTAGAAATTGAACCTTTGGGTTTACTTTTGGCAGCTTCATAAGTCTCGCTTCCCTTATTTTGTCATTTAGTCCTCACATTTCATTTGCGATGTTTCCGACAAAGGGAGAAAATTGCTATTTTCTTGGTCGGAATATATCTATCTAGTTTTTAACTTTAAAGTATAATTCTTGTAGTTCTTAAGATAAAATGGCTGTATACCTTGTCTGGAGCGATTCCTATAAAAAATGGTGTTACAGAACATCACAGACTGATAGAAGACTGGCACAAACCAAACACTTTGAACAGACTACCTCAATATATCTCAACAGATATTATGACAGACCAAACAACCTTTTTTTAAAGGGACTAAATCGATAAGTACGAGGGGGAAAACGGAAAACAACACCAGCCAAGAGAATAAACCAACAACGACCTGGGTAGAATATTACATTGGATACCCACAAACTTCAAAAGAGCTAAACCGTTAGATAACACGAAACAGACTACAATAGAAGAGAGGAAATATGACCGAGTAAAACATATAATATAGAAGTAAAGAGACTTTTCTAATAAAAACACATTGGATTAAACCCCATAACAGTTTACCAAACAACTCACGATTATGTCTACTATATATATATATATATATATATATATATATATAATTTTAGTTTAGATCAATATAATTCAAACATTGGTCTATGAATTAAAAACCAACAAGAATTCGGTGTACGATCGTTTCAAAGACTTTCTGAAAAATTGTTACTGCTTATTTTTTGTTATTTTTCATGATACCAAAAGTCACTTCGTCAGCGTGTTATACACCATAACGTACAGAAGCTTAATTAAATGAGGCATATGGTTGTCGTATAAAAATTCCGTCCAACTGATAGGACTTTGGAACAGAAGTACGACAGTGAATTACATTAATTAACAGTTAAAAGATAAACAAAACACATTAAACACATATAGAAATTCGCCATACAGTTTTACTCGGGGAGGTGCAATTACTTTGGTGTAAAACACATGTGAAAATTCTCCAATTAAAAGCAAATAGAAATTTAAACAATGGAAGCATTTAATACTATTAGGAGCAATAAGATAATTTGTGTTACAATGATAAACGATGTTAGGATATTTCAAGAGGAGATAAAAATAAAATGAAGTGAAGGTAGATATGGTATATGAGATGGTAAAATTGGGAATTACAGAAGCAAAATAATAATTATAGGTAGATGAAACTCATTAATAATAGTTCAAAATGATACAAAAAATAGTGACGATGAAAAAAGTAGTTAGTTAAAAAGAATTATAAAGACGAAGGAAAAACACTCGCAGATGGATATATATATATATATATATATATATATATATATATATATATATATATATATATATATACAGGGTGTCTCAAAAAATGTACTCACTCGTAGAATGACGAGAAAACTTTTATTTATGAACATAGAGTGAAATGAAATAGCATCGAATACATAAGACAGATGTAATTGAAGAATCATGTTCGCAAATGTTCAAACTGATGACCATTATTGTTCAAACAAAACTGATAACGCGCACCAAGATTCTAAGAGTGAGTACGTCATTCTAAGACTGAGTACATTTTTTTGAGACACGCTGTATATATATATATATATTTATATATATATATATATATATATATATATATGTATATATATATATATATATATATATATATATATATATATATATATGAAGCAATCCAACAAAAGATATAAGCGTCAACTAATATCTTATAATTAGTGAAACATCCGGATAAAAAAACTGAAGCTCAATATACTGGATAGAGCATTAATATTATAATATAAAATGAAGTAATAAAATAAGGTGTCAATCAAATGTTATTAGAATTCAAAGTTCATGCAAAGCATCCTTAAGTCCTTAGCTCATGAGTTTTCAAAGATAATTCTTCTCTTCAGAGGACCATTACCGCAGTTATACTACTACAGGCAATAAAATTACGCTTTGAAAATATATAAAATTATATACACAAATATATAAAAAATACATAACATCAAACATATCAATCCAAAAACATACTTTTGTTGAATCCATACAGTCCATCCAGGTCATATAAGTTGAGAAGCATAATCAGTATAACTGCGGTAATGGTCCTCTGAAGAGAAGAATTATCTTTGAAAACTCATGAGCTAAGGACTTAAGGATGCTTTGCATGAACTTTGAATTCTAATAAAATTTGATTGACACCTTATTTTATTACTTCATTTTATATTATAATATATATATATATATATATATATAGGTACAGATATATACAGACACTTACACAACTTATATCTTATGGATAAAAAATGTTTTGATTGTGTAAACAGTCAATTTTCTCATTATCTATACATGTAAAGAAACAATATATTTGCACATACATAATTTAAGAACAAGATCAAAAGGATTAAAAACATAAACACAAAACCATTGAGAAATAATATAATATATATATAGCTAATAGAAAACTATTACTTAGAAAGAATATGAGACGAGGTACACTCATCGTGAACTTAAAAAGCTGTTTACAGTTGCCCATTTAAATACGGCGAGCATGTAGGCGTCGATCGGTTCTTAGAGTCTGGCAATGGCCTTGGAAGATTATTTTATTTAAATCTTGAAATAACTGCGCTACTTCTAATTGTTGTTCTAGGCAGATGTTATTTCTACACACAGCAGAATCGTTTTTTAGCTCCGGACAGATATTGTTCCTAACACAGTAAAATCAGTTTCCAATGTAGTGTATAATTCACTGTCGTCCCAATGTTGATTAAAAAACGGAGGTATATAATACATTACTGTTTCATTATATATATATATATATATATATATATATATATATATATATATATATATATATATATATATATACATACATATATATATATATATAGAGAGAGAGAGAGAGAGTGAGAGAGAGATATATATAAATGTACTATGTTCTTTATATATATATATATATATATATATATATATATATTAGTATATAAAAAACTGCTTAATACGTAAGTAAAGCTTAGTAATATTACGAAAATATATTTCTAGTAAGTTCAATTACAAAGAGGCGTTGATGTTCTATTCCCAAAGGTAATCATCAGAGAATGGAAATATATTGTTAGCAAGTAAGCTACAGAATATATATATATATATTTATCTCTCTCTCTATATATATATATATATCTATATATATATATATATATATATATATATTAATATATATATTTATATCTATATATATGTATATAATATATAATATATATATATATATATATATATATATATATATTTATATATATATATATATATTCCAAATCATAATGTGTTATATATAGCGGTAGAAAGTATTAAGATGAAGGAAATAAGTAAATATTTTCTGGAAGCGGTATATATAAGATGTGTTGATAGACATACTTTACTGAATGCTGATTTCTCCTCTAACAAGTCGAGTTACTTCTAAGTGGAATAAATACTACGACCACTTGTTCATCGACGTACACTTCGAGATAGAACATTGCAACTATCGCATGTAAGCGATACTGATAGGATGAGGACGAGACAGGAAGCCTTTGACAATCAGCATAAGTGCTTCAAATAAAACTGAATATCTCCTTAAATATTGTCATGTACAAATAAGAACCTACTCAACGAATGTCCATATCTTACTCTTGGAGATGTGATTATACGGCTATATATATATATATATATATATATATATATATATATATATATATATATATATATATATATATATATATATATATATATATATATATATATATAAAAGAAGATACTAGTACAAGAAAATAGTTGGATTCATTCCACCGGACACATATTTAATTTATCAAAAATTAAAAGGGGAGAGGTTTCAAAAATAATAAAAATTGCTAAACATTTTCTTGAAGCCTTATTGCCTGACCCTCTAAGGAAATCAGTTGAAAGAAAAAGGGAGGGTCCTTTAATGTTATTAGGAATTTCGATCGTGGAAGATCTCCAACTGATGGTTTAGAACCTTTTTGTCTATATAGGCTGTGTCGATTATTTTTAATAACTAACACCTCAAGAAAATTGAGACAGTTGGTCGACCTAATACTGTGTAAACCAGAAAACCACTCATCGGAATACATGTGTTAACGAACCTTTCTATAAACCAGGTAATTACCGATGGTATATTCATGTGTTTGAAAATTTCCTTATGTTCTCGTAATCTTGTTAGAACTAATAGTATGTGGTACGTGTTGGGTTATTCTCAGTCCAAACCTTTGGGCTATCGTGCATATGTAGTTAGCTCTGCACTGACAAAGGAATTTATAAACAACAGAATTATTTTAAATGACAGGCAACACATCTTTACGGAAGGAAAAGCAAAATGTTTCAGTCGTAGATATTTTTCTATACATGCTTGATGGGAACATGCGTTTAGTAGAAGAGTAAATCTAATTAACAATATCATGACCATCGGGACCTAAGCATAGAAAACTTAAACGACAAGACCATAACTTTATCACCATTAAATGTTGTTGAAGGCGTTTTTGATCAATGGATTAATTGTTGATCGATGGATGTGGTCGTTGTTTGATGTATTAGTTGTTGAGTTCTATAAGCAATCAATATCCCATCCATAAACTGGATCAACGTGACATCTGAAGTTCTTAGTATGTTTCCCCACTGAAAAACAATCTTCTGACCAGATAGCCCAACAATAAAAACATATAGCACCCATAGAAACCCTCAACATTTCCGTCACTCAAACAACGACTAATAGAATTATCACACCATAAAATATGGAAAATATAATACCTATTATCGACCATTAGAATATACCTCACTATTTACATAATGTAAATCATTTCAATAAAAGTAGGATATACGCACTTAACATTCACCAGGATCAATTATCACATGCACAACCACAATATGACCATGCTTCTCCACTACTCAACTCTCAACACATTTACAGTCCCACTCTCTTACACGTTATACCACCAAAACAAACATATATAGCAAAAATACATGTATGAAATACATGCTTTTCTCTAAAATTAGAAATATTTTTTACTCAATAACAAATCTTAACCTTTTGTTTGTCCTGATACAAAATTAACGTTTATGCTTATCGGTCGACTGGCAAACAATAATATCAACTAGAAATGCTGTTCAAACTTGCTTCTTTTTGTAGAAAACATATTTTTTCTTCCGAAATGTTCTTGATTTGTGCGCAATAAAATTCTCAAAAAGTTCAAATTTTTTTGGTTCTAGAAACAAACAGTACTTAAACCATTTAATTCTAGCACTGTAAGCAATAGCAGTAACACTCGATTGAATTCCACGGGAAAATATACTGTGAGCAAATATCTAATAATTTTTTTTATCAGGTGTTTTTCTCCCCCTAAAATTTACCGTTGCCCATACCTTCCCATCTGCTCCCCCTCCTCCCCTCCTACCCTACTAATCTTCTTGCGGAATATTTTCTTTAAAAAACCTCTAGAAAAGGAGCCATGACAATATTCAACCTTTGTGTTCTAAACTTATTTATGCTTCTATCTTATTTTGATTTATAGTTATAAGTTCTTAATTCATACTATTATTATTAATTATTTCTTTTATATTAATCCTATAGTTTCATTTTGTATTTCTAATATTTATTATCGTCTCCTTACTGTTAATTGGTTTTTATCCTCATTTTATTTTTAATTATACCATTATTATTTCTAATTTTAACTTTATTCTATATTATTAGTAAACTATTATATTATTTATTTTTATTTATTTATTTATAATTTTATTAATTTCATTATTTTTTATATATTCTTTATATATATTTTTTCATTTCTTTTTATTTCTATTATTATACTTAATTTTATTTCTTATTTTATTTTATTTTTTATTTTTTTATTTAAAAAAATATTTTATATTTTTCTTATTTATTTTTCATTTTTCTACTTTTTTGTTTTTAAATTTTATTTTATTTTACTCCATTATACTTCTTTTTATTTTTAATTTATATCTTTATTTTTATTGTTTTATATTATTTTTTAATATTTTTTAATTTTTTATTTCATATTCTTTTTATTCTATTTTTCCTTTATATATTCTATTATTATTTTTTTTTACATTTTATATTATATTTTAATTTATTCCATATTTTTATTTTAATTTAACTTTATAAATTTGATAATATTTATGTTTTATTATTATAATCAGTTTATCTTTATATATTTTTTTAATATTTGTAACTTATTCGTTTTTCTAATATTTGTCCCTGTGTCCCCTCCTGTCAATAGATGTTCCTCTACGACGAACTTGTTATTTTTTCCTTGAATTTTCTGTAAGATGTAGTGCTAAAGGCGCTGATGAAGACACATTTTGGAGTGGTTTTGTAATTTTTTTTTAATTAAAAAATTAAAAAATAAAAAATAAAGTATTTCTAGAATTTTTTGGAAACGACCGTACGCCATACTAGACTTGTCCTAATTATTTGAACAATTGGAATGTTCTAATTCATTAAATCTTCTTATATATACACACACACACACATATATATATATATATATATATATATATATATATATATATATTGATTGTAAATTTTCGACACATTTGGTATTTTGATCTCTAGAGTGAATGTGGTGTCGTGATGACTAATGATTCAAAAAGGGTAAGCTAGACCGAGCATATCCAGCAACATTCCCCCCTCCTCACACTTTTAATGGTCTTGTGCCTTATTTGTTACAAATTTTAATCGTATTTTTTATATTTTTACAACAAAATCATTGGAGTGTAATACCTGTTCTGATACTACACTTCATCTTTTCTGTCATCGGTCAGTAAAAGCGAATGAGAAATTCCTCTAGACTGTCAATTT
Source organism: Sepiola atlantica (assembly GCA_963556195.1). Lineage (NCBI taxonomy): Eukaryota > Metazoa > Mollusca > Cephalopoda > Sepiida > Sepiolidae > Sepiola > Sepiola atlantica. Next base: position 140,832,259 of record OY744521.1, read on the forward strand.
TAACTTTTTTCCAAATCCAAGGTATCCATTTTGAGAGCTTTAATTTCCTCACATTAAAAACCGTACTTCCGTCTAACTCTGTCCTGTCCTTGTGGGGAGGCAAGTAAAAAGAAACAGTAAATACAAATCCATGAAGTAACACCACTGAAGTATTCATTTTGAATTCTTGTTTTTTTTATTTTATTTATATTGAATAAAGTGTTCTTTCAGTATAATTCGAATCCTGTTCATTTCTTTCCTTTTGTGTAAATGCACATTTCTAATGCTTTTTTAACAGGCTCTAAATTATTTCTGACATTCTGACTGTTCGACAGATCCCGCTTACTATCTACTAGAATGACGTCACTTTTCAATACACTCGCTTTAGTTTACTTAACGACGGCAACGGTTATATCCAAGATACAGTTTTTCTGTGATAAGAAACCGTATACATAACAGACAGAGTAATGTATATTTTTGAAATTATTTATATTAGGCTTTGTACACCTAACGACCAAGCACTTAATCGGTTTCTTTTGGCACATTTATATATATATATATATATATATATATATATATATATATATATATATATATATATATATATATATATATATATATATATATGTGTGTGTGTGTGTGTATGAATAATGTTACAGAAAATTAGGTCAAACCCATATGGTTATATAGATTTAAAAGCTGAATTTGCCTAAACTGTAAATACTATGTTTCTTTGGGTATTTATTATAAACAAATCACCTCCAGCCATGATTAAATATGGCTGAAGATAACGCAGTGCGAATTGTTAAATCATTGAGCACTATTTGAGGTTTTCCCTACCGGATTATATACATATATATATATATATATATATATATATATATACATATATATATATATATACATATATATATATATACATATATATATATATATATATATATATATATATATGTGTATATGTATATGTATATGTATATGTATACCTTCTTTGTAATATAGCATGAAAAATCCCAGCATAGTGCTCGATTAACTGAGAATTAAAGTAAGAAATAAAAATATTTGGCCGTTACTCATTTACCCCAAAACAGTAAAAGGGTAAAGGTGAAAAGTAACAGTTGAGATTTAAACCAGAGTAAAATTTAAAGAGATTTAAAAATAAAAATAAAAAATATAAATAAATAAAAAAATATTTCTATATAAATCTCGTTAGCCAATATTATGAATATCGTATGTTTGGCCGTTACTCATTAACCCCAAAACAGTAACGGCTATATATACGATATTCATATTAGCTCACACGATTTATATAGACATATTTTATTTTGTATTTTTAATTTTTATTTTTAAATCTCTTTAAAGCTTTTCTGGTTTAAATCTCAACTGTTACTTTTCACCCTCACCTCTTTCTTTCAAACATTATTAAATCTTCCTTACACTAAATTTAAACAAACTTGCATAACACTCTAAGCAGCAAACGCGTCCAAACGATAGTAACACGTGACTTCACATTTCCGAAACAGATGACAACAGAAGCTGAAAAGAGCTAGATGGCTAAGTCCTTCTGTTCTTGAAACCGGCGGTACGAAGGTTGTACTAATTTTTCCGTACCAATATATATATATATATATATATATATATATATATATATATATATATATATATAACAGTTATAAATTCATGTACGCTTCCTAAAATATAAATATATAATATGTGCATTCGAAAAGTGAACACGCGTTTTAAATAAACAAACTGTTTTCTACCGGAACAGAAAGAGCTTAATTTGAGAAATGTGATATATAAAATGGTAGGTTCAATCCACAATGAAATAAAACAAAATGTAATTCATACTTTTTTCTATGAAACGTATCACCACATTAGTAAATTCTGTTTTTTAAAATGTTATTTTCACGTAGTCTCATACTACACCCCCCATATATATATATATATATATATATATATATATATATATATATATATATATATATATATATATATATATATATTCTAATATTAATCATAGGATTAATTATTTCAATAATTCTAGTCTATTTCAAATTTATATATTAAATTTTTACTAATTTTTCATGACCAAACTGATCGTGTGAGGCAAAATGTTTGTAATGAATAATGACACACTGGTGTCATTGTTAAAATTACTAAATTGATAGCCTATAAAAATTAAGAGTTTTAATAACAGACGTGTGAAGTAAAATTATTGCTACCCTTAGACTTATCGGTGACGTAGAAAGCTTAATCTAGTTTTTAGAAATACTGCACCCGTCCTTATTTTCGCCTACTATCGCCCATTTTATTTTTTCCTTCATGCATGGTGCTACAACTGAAATATCAAATCTTGTTACGAACTTGTCATTGTCATAGAACTACTGTTTAGCTGTATTACATCTTATTTGCTAAAACCCATATCCCATCATTTATATCATCTCTTGTACAAAAACATAAAAAAGTAACATTTAATTTGTTATTAAAGAGACGAAATAGTCGTTTACCACTGTGTTTATGTAGGTTCTTATGTTATATGTTCTTCTTTTTCGTTTATTTTTAAATACTTACACAACTTTATATATATTTGTATATATATATATATATATATATATATATATATATATATATATATATATATATATTATATATATATGTGTATATATGTATATATATATATATTATATATGTATATATATATATTATATATATGGATATATGTATATATATATTATATATATGTATATATGTATATATATTATATATATGTATATATGTATATATATACAGGGTGTTTCAAAAGTCTTGGGAACATAACGATTTTTAATAACTCAAAAACTATTAGGAGTTGAAAAATGAAATTGGTACCGTTGGAAAGGTTAAAGTTTCAAGTTTTGTGGGGAATCTTCAAAGTTGCTCAATATGAGCACCATTCTTCACACGGCAGACATCTAGTCGATAGTCCATTTCCTGCCAAACGCGTTCCAGCATCTTGACGTCAATGGTTCCCACAACTGCCGTTACTCGAGCCTTTAGTTCGTCAATATCTATTGGAAGGGGCGGCACATAGACTTGTTGCTTGACAAAGCCCCAAAGGAAAAAGTCACACGGGGTAAGATCTGGAGACCTAGGAGGCCAGGGCATGAGAACGTCATCACCTCGCCCAGATCTCCCAATCCATCTACCAGGCAGCCTTGTGTTAAGAAACTGCCTTACTCTAAGACTCCAGTGTGGTGGTGCACCATCTTGTTGAAAAATGAAGTCATCAGATTCTGCTTGTTCCAACTGAGCCATTAACCAGTCTTCCAGCATGTTGAGATAGGATTCACCAGTGATAGTTGCCTCTTCAAAGAAGAACGGTCCATAGACACCTTTCTTGGAAATTGCACAAAACACGTTCACTTTTGGTGAATCTCGCTCGTGCTCAAGAAGTTCATGAGGATTCTCAGTACCCCATATGCGAGTGTTATGCTTGTTAACTTTGCCATTCAGATGGAAGGTCGCCTCATCGCTAAAAACAAGCCGGTCATCAAAGCCGTTATCTTCCAACTTCTCTTGCATTGCAATGCAAAAGTCACGGCGAAGTGGCTTATCAGTGTCCTTCAACTTTTGGACCAACTTGAGCTTGTAAGGTACCATTTGCAGTCGTTTCCTTAAGACACGCCAGACAGTTGCTGGAGCAAGCTGAAGTTCCCTGCTGGCTCTTCTCACTGATTTACGGGGGCTCCGCTGAAAGGCTGTCCGAACTTGCTCAACTGCATCTTCTGAAGTTGAAGGGCGACCTGTTCGCTTACTTGGGCACACACACCCATCTTTCACAAATTTAGCATGCCATCTGACAATAGATTTCCTTTCAGGGGCTTCTTTTTAAAATTTCCTGCGAAATGCACGCTGAACACATGTCCACGATTCAGTCTTTGCAAATTGGAGGACGCAAAATGCCTTGTCTTGTTTAGAGAACGCCATTACTGCACCTGGAAAGATAACACGAAAATCATTAGTATGACCAAAAACTTGATTAAGCAAGCTTTAAAATGGCACCAGTTTCATTTTTCTACCTGGAATAGTTCATAAGATATACGCATTTGTAATGTTCCCAATACTTTTGAAACACCCTGTATTATATATATGTATATATATTATATATATGTATATGTATATATATATTATATATATAATATATTATATATATATATATGTATTATATATATATATATAATATATAGTATGCCTACTAGACACCACACTCGGGTGTCTTTGGTCTTTCTGTGCAAGGGTTGGTCAGCGACCCTGACATGAGCATACGTCCGATTTTAAGTAAACCCTGACCAAATATTCAAATTAAAATGATGTGATGTCTCCACTTCTATGGATTAGGAGCAGCTTTTAATAAGAAGCTATTGACAATGAGAAACTACTAAAAATATTAATAAAAAACAGAACTAAATACTAACAGACTGGCGGATAATGTAAAAGGTGTCGCTCAGAACGTTTATACACCAGACAAGAATATGTAAGCAATGACGTAAACTTTCCCCCTCTAGATTTTGCACTCCGGCCATGTAGCCACCAAACAGTGTTACCATCAAGCTTTTATGAACCAGATCCTGGCCTTACTAACTCCACCATATGTAGCTACTGAAAAAAGTAAATTCAAAGGCTTAGACCCATGATCTGTTGAGAAGGTGCTATGTTTTGTTCCCACTCCTCAAAGTTTGAAAAGTAGAGCTTTGTTTTTCAAACAAAACCCTGGCCGGGAAGAGCAAACCATTTGCCCTTTCCCAGAAGAGAAAAATACATCGGTTGGCCGCTTCCGATCGATTGCTTCCCGGATGGACATATATATATATATAACAGAAAATGAGAACGTCCTCGTAAAACATGTAGTCTTTAGAGAGGCAGAAAAGGCAACTTTCCTATCAAGCAAGAAGACACCAGACAGAGACATATACCAAACAAAAGCATAAGACAGACACGAGGAGGAAAATATTCCTCCACTACTGACCAGGCAAGAAAATCACACGAATAAAATAAAGATATAATCAGACTAAGCCTTCTGTATTGCATCCTTATTTCAGTTTTGTTCAAGGAGAAAGATAAATTTAAGTAATCTTGTCTAATTGGTGTTTAATAGCAATGTATAAGCATATTTTTATTTTCAAATAAAAGATAGTGCTAATATCATGCCCCCTAAAACCCCTTTACAATACCCAGAACACAATGGGAGTGTTAATGGATGCCCAGTACTCATTGTTCAAATTTCACAACATTCAGAGGTATCTGCATTTTCACAGAGGGCTTATACATCTCTTTGCCTATTTCTAAAAAAAACTAAATTAAACTAAATGTAACCCATATTACGTACCTTTACACATCGTAACTATGTTACGGTGTGAATCGTATACCTAAAAAATATAGACATATCAAGATAGCTTAAATAATGTAAATTAAGATAACAGAAAACACAATCATAATTATACCATACTTTTGGGATTAAATTATGTTCGAAAATACCCCTGTTTTAAGTATTTTTATAAGCCGTAATTCATAATTTACTGAACACTCGCCCCTTCCCAATTAATGTCGAATCAACCACTCCTTTATTGTTTTTAATATATTTGTGAGCATCTGGAGAAAGAGTAATTCTCTTTCCCCCCGCGTAGTCATCTGATTTACATACGTGTATATGTACAGACTATCAGGTTGGAAAGAAAGTAATGTATTATTTTTACTTCATCACTTGGCAGCTTTCTAAGTTGTACACAGTTTTAGATTTTTGGGTGAATTGGTGTCTTAATACTTTCCTTTGCCTTTCAGATATAGTAATTAGTTGGGAAATATTAACTTTAACGGTCTCAACCGTCAAAAAAGGGATACTAGTTAGGAGTATCTGAAACATTGCATGCTCTATAAATTCAAAAAAGGAAACACATCTGCAGAAGCTACAAGGAATATTGGAACTGTGCATGGGATACATGTTCTGAATGATAGAAAATGTCAACGGTGGTTTGCAAAATTTTCTTCTGGAGACTTTATCCTGTCAGATCGGCGACGTTCGGGAAGGCCCACCATTAAATACACTGTAGTAGGAACTTCAAAGTTAACTAGCAGATAATTAGCTCAACAATTCAATACAACCCATACCACAATTATTTCATGCATTCACGAGTAAGGAAAAGTTTCAAAACTTGGAATCTGGGTTCCCCACAATTTGGCCGACGCTCGACGAAATCAAAGATTGACTGTTTGCACATCTTTGCTTTCCGAGAATCATCGAGAACCATTTTTGCAAAGAATTGTGACTAAAGATGAAAAATGGATTCTTTACAAGAATATCCAACGCAAAAGACAATGGTTAGACCGAAACAAAAGTCCACAGTCTGTTCCAAAACAAAGACTACACCCAAAGAAGGTTATGCTCTGTTTATGGCGCGACATGAGAGGACTGATTCATTATGAGTTACTAGAACCTAATCAAACAATCACAGCAGTAAACTATTGTTCGCAAATAGATGATCTAAGAATTGCTCTATAAAAAAACGACAAGAATTTCTAAATAGGACGGGTGTAGTGCTTCAGCATGATAACGCGAAACATCGCACAGCAAAACTCACACAGGAAAAGATCATGAGTTTCAATTGTAAAGTTTCGCCTTATTTACCTGACGTTGCTCCATCCGACTGCCATCTTTTCCGGTCGTTGCAATCTCACTTAAACAAGAACACTTATGAAAATGACGACTAACTAAAAAATTGCCCAAATTTATTTTCCCTAAAAGATCAGATAAATGTTTTGAAGAAGGCATCAAGAAGCTAGTTGATCGTTGGACAGAAGTCATAGAACATAAAGGAAATTATTGTAAATATTTAAAATGGTCTAATGTGAATGTTTCAAGTGAAATACATGTGTTGGACAAACACGACATTACTTTATTTCCACCCTGATACATGCACGTATACAAATATGATGGCAAAATATGTCTATTTACTTCAATATAGGAATTATTAAGAATGATACAACTTACATAATAATAATAATAGTAATACTAATGATAATAATAATAATAATAATAATAATAATAATAATAATAATAATAATAATAATAATAATGTAGGAGAACTCCTAGTGAGTACAAATAACAATAACAATAACAATAATAATAATAATAATAATAAGAAGAATAATAAGAATAATAAGAATAATAATAATAAAACAGCAAACTGAAAAGATATAGAAAGAAATGGACCATGAAAGAGAACAGACTGGTGATGGAGTGCTATTATGAAAGTCGCTACCCTACAGAAAGAGGCTACCGAAAACGAATGAAACATCTCTGGGGCATTGCTAGTGACTACCATACAACGGAACAAAGGATAGCAGATCAAGCAAGACAGATCCTCAAGCGAGGATGGTTCTCGGAGATGGAACTGACGGAAATCAGACAGAAGGTTAATGGCGAAACAGAACAAGTAACACCACCGAAGGATAAACCACAGGAAGAGGACGGGCAAAACATACACACTGAAACTGAAGAGATTGAAGACTACGGAATCACAGAACCAGGTTAGACAGAAGACTGCGGAACTACATAACCTGCTGAGATAGAACTCAACAAAAAAGAAGCAAGTGAAGTGGAGAACATTAGACGATACATGTTAGAAAACAAAACAAAACTCCCATCTCTCAGGCATGAAGTAGCGAAGAAGCACAACAAGAATGCCAATGGTTGAAAAACATGAAAGATGAACTGCAGGAAATCGAAGAAGGAACCGAAACAGAAATCAACAAAGAAACGATCAAGAAAACCCTAAGAAAAATGGCAAACTGGAGAGCACCAGGCCACGATGAAATACATGCATACTGGTTAAAAAAATTCACGACCCTGCATAAAAGACTAGCGCAGAAACTGAGTGGATGTATCCGCAAAACAGACGTACCAGAATGGATGACGGAAGGAAGAACAACATTAATACAAAGAGACCCCAAAAAAGGAACGACACCCAGCAACTACAGACCGATAACATGTCTACCAATGATGTGGAAAATTCTCACAGCACAACTGAGAGAACAAATCTACCAATCCCTAGACAAACGTGGCATGCTCCCCGAGGAACAAAAAGGATGCCGTAAAGGACAAAGAGGGGCACATGATTTACTATACATTGATCAAAAGACCCTGAAGGAGGTGAAGAGCAGACAAAAGAACATAACCATGGCATGGATTGACAAAAAGAAAGCCTACGACAGGATCCCCCAAACATGGATAATTGAATGCTTAAAAATATACAAGATACCAGACAGGATTATTAATCTCATCCAGAAAGCAATGGAAATATGGAGACTAAAACTGACAGCCGGAGGACAATACCTGTCTGAGATAAAAATACAGAGAGGCATTTTTCAAGGAGACTCTCTATCACCACTATTGTTTATAATAGCCATGATGCCACTCAACTACATACTCAGAAAGTGTGATGCCGGATACAGGTTTACGGATACAGAACAAAGAATAAACCACCTGATGTACATGGATGACCTGAAACTGTTTGCAAAAAACAAAAAAGAACTGGAAAAGCTGATAAATACAACCAGGATATTCAGCCAAGATATCCAAATGGAGTTTGGAATAGAAAAATGTGCACTGCTAGAGATCAAAAGAGGAAAACTGGAGACGACAGAAGGTATAGAACTCCCCAATCAAGAGGAGATGAGGGCGCTAGGAGAACAAGAGAGTTATCAATACCTGGGAGTTCTGGAAGCAGCCACAATCAAATATACAGAAATGAAAGAGAAGATTGGAAAAGAATATCTACGAAGAACAAGGAAACTCTTAGAAACTAAACTATATAGCAGAACCCTAGTAAAAGGGATAAACACATGGGCTGTATCACTAATAAGATACTCTGGACCATTCATAGGCTGGACCAAAGAAGAACTCAGGCACCTTGACCAAAGGACTAGAAAACTAATGACTATGCACAATGCATTGCACCCAAAAGACGATACGGACATGAAAAGAAATGAAGGAGGTAGAGGACTGGTAAGTATAGAAGACTGTGTGGAAGACACCAAAAAAAAGATGGAGAAATATGTAACCCAGAACACGGAAAGACTGATCACCACAGCAAGAGACACCAGCCCAACAAACAACTCCGGAAGCACTGAACCCAGAAACAAAAAGACAAGAAAGGAAAAGTGGGAAGAAAAACAACAGCATGGACGCTTTATAAGACTCACAAGCGATGAAGCCAATGAAAACAGTTGGGCATGGCTAAGAAAACGACACTTGAACAGAGAAACGGAATCTCTGCTGACGGCCGCACAGAACAATGCGATTAGAACAAACTTTATTAAAGCAAAGATAGATAAAACCCAGGAAAACAGCAAATGACTATTGTGTGGACAAAGAGATGAAACGATAAATCAATTAATGAGTGAATGCAGCAAGCTAGCACAAAGGGAATACAGGAACAGACATGACAGCGTGGGGAAAGAAGTACACCGGGAAATGTGCAAACAACTGAATTTCGAATATGCAAAAAGACGATACAAACACAAACCAGAAACTGTACTAGAAAACGAAAAACACAAAATCATATGGGATATGAATGTACAAACAGACAAACCCATAACAGCAAGGAGACCGGATATGATAATAATCAACAAGAAAGAAAAATCCTGCAAAATCGTAGACTTTGCCGTTCCAGCAGACCACAAAGTGAAGATCAAAGAGACGGAAAAAAGAAGCAAATATATTGAACATGCCAGAGAATTGAAAGGAATATGGAACATGAAGAAAGTCAATATAACACCAATAATCATAGGAGCACTAGGAACAGTCCCCAAAAACATGGAGAAAAGACTAGGAGAAATAGGAATCAAAGGGATAACTGGGACCATACAAAGGACAGTAATGATCAAAACAGCTACAATCCTGTAAAATGTCCTCGAATGCGGAAACCAACCCACATAAGCAACGAATGGGAACAAACACATGGAAGCACAAGACAACAGAACCGGGAAAAATACAACCGCACGAGAGAGGCGCAAGCATAGGCTGACGCCACGAAAATTATGGACAGAGGGTCGAGGAGGGAAAGCGCAAACCAAACCTCCACTGGAAGAGCGCGGACAGCTCTGGGACCTTGGGAAGGCTTGTTGCCACTCGGGCCCCAGAGGGACCAATGGCCCTTATCAGCGGGAAATCGGTGGTAGGTGGCTGTTGCGATACCGCAAGGTCATCAGCGGTGATGAACGAAAAGAGGTGGAGCTTACTGGAAGTCTGGGGAGACTTGTTGTCACTCAGACTCCAGGGAATACCACATGGTTGTTGGCAGTGGGCGATCACTGACGATGATCAGTGTGATAACTCCTAGTGAGTAAATAATAATAATTAATTTATGGTCACTTGGACCAAAGAAATGTTCTGCCTGAAGAACAGAAAGGCTGCCGAACAAGATCATTTGGCAGCAAATATAAGATTCTGATCGATAACATGATCCTGAGAAACTGCAAACGAAGAACTACTAACTTGCCATGGGGTGGGAGGATTATAAGAAAGCATTTGACATGTTCTTTCATTCATAGATACACAAATGCCTTGAGATTTCCGGAATAGCCCCCAATATTCAAACAACTTTACAGAATGGCATGGAAACTGGGAAACCAATCTAACTTCAGGAGGTGTTGTATTGGGTAAAGTGAAAATCAGGAGAGGGGTTTTCCAGGGCGATAGCATTTCCCCTTTGCTTTTTCTCATTGGTTTGATCCCAATGACACTTCCCTTTCGTAATTTGAAGACATGTATGGACTTGGGGAAATACTTTATACAGTCTACAACTTACTATTCATGGACGGCCTTAAGTTTTTTGGAAAGAATGAACCCCAACTTGATACCCTAATGAACACGGTTTTATTATTTAGTGATGAAATACAAATGGAATTTGGCATTACTTAATGTGCCATTTTTGTTATAAAATGGGGTAAACCTTTCCATTCAGATAGCTCGAACTTCTAACAACAGATTTTATGATAAACTGTAGAACGTGAGAGAGGCTACAAATACTTGGAAATTCTGGAGGCGGATAAGTTAAAAACAAGTTAATAAAAAACAGGGCACAGCTGAGTACAACAGAAGAGTAAGAAGCATCCTTAAATATCACCTCTTAGTCGAAACACAATATATGCTATCAATACCAGAGCAGTAGCTATCATTCGATATACTGCCGGTTTACTTGACTGGAATGTAGATAAACTAAAATGATTGGATACCAAAACACGGAAAATGCTTACAATTTATGGAGCTTTTGCAAAGAATTGAGATGCATATAGTTTGTATCTACGTGGAAAGGACGGTGGTCGAGGTCTACTTAGTGTTGAATATGTTGTGAATATAGAAGACGTTTATTTATATAAATATATTTCTGAAAATATTGAGATTCTTTTTCGTGATGTTAACTACATAGTGTATTCTTTAAGAATACTGCATTTAGAGATAATGACAGCTGGAATTAGTTGGTCATGGGTGATCTCAAAAGATCTACTGAGAGCAGCTCATAGCAGCCCTGGAACTAGCCACCCACACTAGATTCATCAAACATTGAAGAGTCACACATGTGCATGTTGTGTAATGAAAAAGAAGAAACCTTAGCACATATTGTATCTGAATGTCCAATTTTAGCACAATAACAGTATAAAGAATGAACACACGAGAAAGTCGCCCATGTACTACCCTGGAATATAGGAAAACTTTATGAATTGAAGAGGTACAAGCATAAGCCAGAAGTGTCTTTGGGACATGCGCATACAGACGGATACGTTTCTTTAACATACTAAACCTGACTTAATCTTTTTAAACAAAAACAAGAGGACTTTCTTAATCATTAATATAGCCTGCCCTTTCGATACCAGAGGACAGGAGAAAGAACGCAAAACATATCAAGACCTTAAATATTAATTATTTAGACTATGACATAATAAAGAAGTAAATGTGATTCCTGTTGTAATTGGAACGCTTGGAACCATAAAGAACATCCACCAGAAATGGCTTACACTTATTGACGACAACATTTCTTTTCCAATTCTGCGAAATGCTTGCCTGTTAGGAACAACGAAAGTGTTAAAGTACATCTTAAATGTCTAAGGGCAAGGGAATTGGCTTGATGTTCAAAAGAAGAAAACGCCAACAAAAAACATCGAATAGAAGAGACTACTACGAAATAATAATAATGATAATAATAATAAAAATGATGATAATAATAATAATAATAATAACAACAATAATAATCATAAGCGTGCCCCGTGTAAATTACACGAAATGATGTTTTCAGTACTAATTATCTTGTTCCTAACCTACACATGTTTGAATAAAATATGATACGATTAGACTTGTATATTTATTTTTTTAAATGGACAATACATAAAACAATTTACAAAACTTCTGTATATACAATATTTCTAATGAAGGTTGTTCCTTTTCTCTTGCTTATTCTGAGCACACATTTTCACTTCTACATTGTTCAGAGACCTTGCTCTTGAGAAGGTTACATAAGGTTGTCCATGAGTAAAACGAGGCTGTGGTAGGTAGATCTCCACCCTACTCCCTCCCGCCTTCGATGTAGAAAAACAATCTAAGAGGTTGGTTGGGATCGAACTATAAACCAATCGGCCGACGTAAAAAACGGACGTAAAAATCTTATGTCAGACAATTTGGGTAGCTACGTGGAATGGGAGGGCAATTAGAGGCTTTGACCTTAATTTACTCACCCCTTCCTGTTTGACCTAGACTTATGATTTAACCTAGACAAGTAACATCCGGTATTGGTTGAATTAATTTAATATATGTTAACTTCGAAATATAACATCCGCTCAGATAACGTCGTTTGAAAAAGAAGGAAGTCTGCGACTTTAGTATTGCGTTCTGATCGGCGAGAAGGGGTTATGTTTACTTGGCTTGCGGGAGAGTGATTTCTTTCAAATTTAACTTTATTCATTGGAATAATCTTTATCGGACCCGGAAGAAGAAATGGCCGAATATATTGACTCAGTTTGATTTAGTTCTATTCAAATTTGATTTAGCGGATTTTCCATTTAGCAGCGAATTTTGGTTTGTACTACTCCGATCAAATCATTTGAATCCTGAATTTTGAACATCATTATTTCAACACGAAGTGAGTTTATTGAACTTTTTATTTGATTTGTTTCAGTTATCATTGTATTAATTAACATAAACATTGGATGTATTTTTCACAGTAATTTACTGTATCGATTGCGGACGCATTTCCCGACTGGATAACTTTTTCGGTTTTTCAGTTCTTTCAATTTTTTCGCCCTTGGATTGTTACCCAATACCTGGATCAATCTTCAATCAACCTCTTGGATATCTTTCCTGAATATGTTTTAATTTGTATGACTTGGATGGATTTTATAACTTCAAAAAATAAGTATGCTTTTGGCTTGATATATTAGATGTGTTATGTACTTTTATGATTTTTGTATATATTTTTATATATTTTCAAAGTGTAATTTCATCACCTGCTGTAACGTCACTGCGGTAATGGTCCTCTGAGGAGAAGAATTATCTTTGAAAACTCATGAGTTAAGGACGTTGAGATACTTTGCTTGAATTTTGCATTCTAATAACATTTGATTCGCACCTTATTTTATTATTTCATTTTATATTATGCTATTAATGCTATATCCAGTATATTGAGCGTCAGTCTTGATCCGGATGTTTCACCAATTAAAATATATTAGTTGCCTCTTATATCTGTTGTTAGATTAACTTCATATATATATATATATATATATATATATATATATATATATATAGAGAGAGAGAGAGAGAGAGAGAGAGAGAGAGAGACATATATATATACATATATATATACATATATATATATACAAATATATATATATATATATACATATATATAGAGAGAGAGATAGATAGATAGATAGATAGGTAGATAGATAGATAGATAGATAGATAGATAGATAGATAGATAGAAGTTGTTGTATTCATACAAACGTTTTTGACGACCCATTTGCAGACATTTGAGCCGACACCTTTTACTATGGTTGCAAGATGTGAAAGGTTTAGACGTAAAAATGTCTGGCGTTATATAGCTCTGACCGAAATATACAAATGTGCACCGAAATAATGTTTGTATGAATAAATTTATCATGCTTAATAAACAACTTTAATATTGAGCACTTTTAAGAAACACAATAAGAGTAACTTTTACTCTGTACATGTAAACTTAACTATATAACTCTCTATCTCTTATATATGTATATATATATATATATATATATATATATATATATATATATATATATATATATATGAAAACACTAACACACACATCTCCCTGTCTGTCTGCCTGTCTGTCTGTCTCTCTCTCTCTCTCTCTCTCTCTCTCTCTCTATATATATATATATATATATATATATATATATATATATATATATATATATATATATATATATATATAAAGTTAAGATAAACACAATTAGAACATTATTTATATCAGTTACACGGATTATTTGGCATACGATCGTTTCTAAATCAATTTGATTGTTTAAAGGTTTGTATTTTACTTTAGATGCTTCCAAATAGTATCTTTATCCGCGCCCCTTACATTATTACATATAGCAATCAAGCAAGAACAACTATAGGTTGATGATGTCCTGTGGGGATGAAACATTTACACGTCTGTATCGCTTAATTGCTATACATATATTTTCACACTAGAATATATATATATATTCGCAGAATCACACTGCCACATAAATTTGTAAATTATGTTATAGAGCTTGTGTGAAGAAAATGTGTGCGGTTGTGTACATTCTTGGAAAGTGATGTTTAGTTTCGAACAGTAAACGACGGTTGATAGAAAACGCGTGTTACGTGTTACCTATCAACGACGAAACTTAAACGCCATCGTCAATAAACGAGTGACTACTCGATGACAGTATATATCATTCTATGTGATCATTTAAAATCTTAAGACATTACATTATTCTAAGTTTTCAGTTTATTCTTTAACTCTGTAATTAAATAAGTAATTAAACGCTTGATAAATTCACATGCATATACTTCACCATTTCTCTAGCCGAGCAAGTGTGTTACCAAGTGAGTATTAGTAGCAAGCTCATTAAAACTCGCTTCTAGTAGAGGGAAGTGCGATATAAAATTTAAAAAATAACGCGATTTTACTGTAGTCAGTTTATACAAGGCCCAGAGAAATAGAGAAAGTTAGAAATAAATAACACAAGAATGAATATCAAGATTTTTCGAATGGAGTCGGCCTACTAAATCTTCGCCAGCTTTTTACTATCTTCACAACCAGCGCCATTTTCTAATTACCAAAAAAGAACACCCTCCACCGTCAGCCATCCGTCCTTTCAACAGCGGAACAAAAACGCAAGAGAAAAGGCTGACAAATCAGTACATCCACCACCTAACCTATACCCACCTTTAAAAGCTCCTCATTCTCTCCGCTGGGCATGCACTGAAATATTTTTACCTCTTAAATTAGAGAGTGCCGCTGTCATGGCAACTCGTTGGCTGACATCAAATCATCATAAAATCACATGAACACTTTAACGCTCACCGTATCAAGCGAAGGCAAAGGGAAGAGAATAATAATAAGAAAACGCTAATGAAAGGAAATGAAATAAAGAGCGAGAAAAAGGAAGAAATGGAGAAATGAGAGAAAAGAAAAAGATGGCCGCTCCGTTGGTGAAAAGTTATCAGCTGGGAGAATAGAAACGACAGAAAGAATTAGTAGTTTTAAATGAATAGAATATAAAAGTGAATATCAAAAGTTATCTATATATTACTAAACTCTGTGTATATACTTATAGTTTGCACACTTCACCTGTTCTGTTTAGATGGTGGGAAGTAAGGCGAATAATCTGTATAAATGTTCGATGATACAATGTATGATCAGAGGAATAGATTAATGTCATTAATTAAAAGAGAAAGTAAAAAGAGTAGGAAGGAAATAACAGAGACAAGGTAATGAAAGAGAAAGAATGCTTACTATGATATTAAAATATATTCTGACTTTGAAATTATTTAATAATCTATATTGCATGAAAAAAAAAGGATTGAATGGTGCAAATATTTAAAAAAGTGTAAAGGGGGTATAAAAGAAAAGAGGTGATGACATAAAAAGAAGGCCTCTTATAAAACTACAATATATTCTTTATTTGAAATATTTTAATAATCTTTAAAATACATGGTTATCAATGAATGTCAAAGTGAGGAAAGTATATATTTAAATATATATAAGAAATACTGACGAAACCGGTCAGGGTGATCTAATAATATATTACTATTTACTGGAAATATAGTGTGGATATAAAGAATATTGTAGAAAATGAGAATTAAATTGAAACTACTAGGATGGTTGTTGAAGAGGTAGTTATAATAGTTTTTGTTTGGAGAAGTTTTATTACCTGGATGATACCATTGGAACACAAGGAGAAGAAGGTGCTAGTGTGATTGCAAGGATGTAGAATTGATGGATTAGATTAAGAGGGTCTACACTTTTGAGTGTTGAGTATATGCATTGCATGGAGGAAAATGATATGAGAATGATAATATGGATGTGTCATGTAAGTCTTAAAGACATGCTTACATTTAATAATCTAACACGAAAGATTAAATATGATGTGTGCAGAACAGGATACTTAGATTGTATGGCCGCGTTGAGAGAGTGGATGACACTTCATGTATAAGTAGTTGTAGAACAATCGGGGTATTTGTGCCAGTGGGTAGGCCAAGAAAAATATCTAAGAAAATTATAAGGATTGACTTGAGAAGAAGAATAAATTAAAAAGCTCTCCAGACATAATTTGGAAGTCAAATTCTACAAACTGTCCAACACATGCCAGCATCTGAAACAGCAGTTAAACCGATGATGATGACGATGATGATAATGATGAGCAGCGCAAAAGTGCGGTCCTTAAAAATAGAGAAAGCGAAAGAAAGTTAATTCAACGAAACTATAAAGAAGTAAATATAAAACATTTGTAATCTAAGATACTTATAATTTCCAAAATATTACAATGAAATAGATATCCCAGTAGTAACTGATCAACATGATAAGAGAAACCAAAATAGAGATAGTCAAATGGAGGCACATTGTATCTTTGCCTTACCTAGTTTAGGAGAAGCTAAGATACATGTCTGTTATGTAGATAAATGCATTTCATTAAAAGGATTCAGTGCACCGAATAGGAATGTTGTAATGTGACTGTCCCACGTGTTTAGATTATTGTTCGTTGTTATCTAATGTGTAACGTAGACATTATGCTCCGTGAAGGGTTGACTTGTAACTCGTCAAGAGGTTACATCCCTACAAACCTACACATCTGCATTTATTTTGTTTTCCTCTGTAGGGTGGTCATCTTAGAATGTTAAGTATTTTTTCTAGCAGGTCCCGAACGGAAGAAACGAAACAAAAGAATATTCGTAGTTAACTTTATGTTTTAATGGTGTCGACATTAGCTTATCCTCACACGCATTTATCTACTTCCATCAGATCTCATAACGAAGACCGACTGGTAGAGCAAAGGCCATTACTGTTCAATCAGCTCACGGTATATATCAATGTCTGTTATTCTTTTATAAAATTACTTACTAAACAATAAAAAAACACAATGATGTAAGTTCGTACCTACATAATATATTCATTTAGAACCTGTCAAAATAGAAAAACCGCGAATTATACATGAGACAAAATATATTTATTATATTTTACAATCTTGTTTGTGTGACCGACCTTCGTGACAAAAATCATCATCGTAATTTGCATTACTAATTACCCATTGTTATCATTAATTCCTTTGTACCTATTACTATTATTATTTGTACTCACTATGAGTTCTCACACACATCATCGTCAGTAATTGCTCACTGGTGTTCCCAGGAGTCTGAATGACAACAGATCTCTTTAGATTTCCAGTACATTCCGCCTGTTTTTGATAACCATTTTAAATTACTTTGCTGTATCGCAATAGTCGTTTCCCATTGATTTCTCGCTGGTAACGACCATTTGTCTCCTCTGGGAGTGGGTGGCAATAACCCCCCCCCCCAAGGCTCCAGTACTCTCAGCACTCTTTGAGTCGAGGTCTGGTTAGTGTTCAACTCCTCGGTCTTCCCATTTATTATTATTATTATTATTATTATTATTATTATTATTATTATTATTATTATTATTATTATTATTATTATTATTATTATTATTGTTGTTGTTATGGTTGTTAATTTATCTATCTATTCAACTATTAGTATTGTTACAACATGATAAAAGGAAGAAAAAGAGTAAGCATGTACACAAGAGATATGTGTCAACTCTTTCAATATGTCCATGTTTAGTATCGCCATAAACAAGACCAACTAATGTCGCCCCTTATCTCCCTTGATATAGAGACAATTGCGAACTCTCCTGCCCGGAGAGACATATTTGTATAGTAAACAGTCTAATCAAGTATTGTGTATTGTTAACGCGTCTTTTAAGCCTCTCTCACGTTCTTGATCCTTACAACTAAGTACTCACTATTTCCGTCCATACTGAATATATATATTTTGTATAATTTGCACTGAGGATAACCACCCCAAGTATATACATATATATATATATATATATATATATATATATATATATATATATATATATTTAGAGAGAGAGAGAGAGAGAGAGAGAGAGAGAGAGAGAGAGTGAGAGAGAGCAACACAGTATAGAGAAAATATGTCAGACGTAAAAGAACGAATATGTCAGAGTTAGAAAAAAGGGAAGAAAGCGAAAAACTCAACAACGAATATACGTAAGATGCGTTCATTCAGTCTGGGTGTCCAGCAATGGAAACTATATCATAAACCTATGCGTGGCAGATCAACACACTTACTAACAGATGGATATAGCCTCTAATAAATATGCGTGGGCGCATTTAAAATTGTATTTCGATATCGAAGCGTGATATACCCACGAAATGCTGTTTCAAATTGAAGTCGGACAGACCCTATTTATAGAAATACGTGTACACATCTTGAAAATGTGAAACAAAAAAGAGAGGAAGAAAAAATGAAATATGCAGTTTAGAAAGTAAGGTAATATTAAAAATAAACGAGAAAATAAAAAAAATAAGAAAGAGCGATGACGAAATTCGGACATGCTAGAAGGTTAAAGACAAAACTAGGATATACATGAAAGAAAGTGCAAATATAGATAAGTATAGGTTTTAAGAGATCAGAGTAAGACGGAAAGATATAGGGAATGCATGGAAGAAACACTAGCTATCATATGAGAGGAGAAAGAATAACGAGAAAAAATAATTTAAACAAATTAAATATATAGATTCACACAATAAGGCAAGGAAAATTACTTTCTTTTTAAATACATAGAGTATAATAAAAAAGGAGAGGATTGAAGGTATACACAATAAATGACACTGAAAGAGATAAAGGTAGGAAAGAAAAAACTTGATACGAAAATGAAAGAACAATCAATAAGTATATATATCATGAAGATTTTGAAAAGACGATTTTCTTTGTCTATTGTATAGCAATGCACAATATAACGCATCGTGTTACCCTTAGCACGGGGTCCAGTGCAGCTTCATAACGTTTTCACCGGCTTTAGGCGATGGCATTCATAGTTCATTACAGTAACATCTAGACAAATCACCAGAATAAAAGATGAAGGAGTTAGTAAAAGAAACGAACCGAACACAACATTTCGGATGAATACGTATGAAACGATTTCAGATCGGCTAGATTCTGTTTTTTACATTGGGTCCCCACAACTTACTAAAAAAAGACAACGTGAAGTTTACCAACGTTCGTATTGTAAGTTATGTTATTGAACGACACGATTCGAACTTGGCACATCCACTTAAATACGGCCGCCTCTCAGATATGTAAAGAATGAAAGTAATGAATCAAGAGAAACAAAAATAATCTTGAGTAAAACAAAACAGGAAAAGAAAAGAAGAGAAAAATACAGATACAGTCATACATGGAATATAAAGGAAGCAAATATAAATAAAGAGAGAGCGAGAATAAGCCAATATGAAAAACAATTAGGGGGAAAACATCGAGGGGAACAAATAAGAAGGAAATATATGGTTTATCGTTCATCAGTTGAAAGGGAACATGTGACAACCAAGTGTTAACAATAAAGAGAAGAAGAAATAGAGACGCAAAAATGTTTGGAAAATGTAAGACACATTTACGCAGAAAGATAGTACTATGTGGAAAGAATGACAGGGATGAATACAGAGCGAGTCATACGTAACCGTGTAGTCAAACTAATTTTACTTCAAATAATATATATTTATATTTAGGTAATCTTTTAATGAGGCATGGACAGCCCGATGACTTCTGACTCACACTTTCTATCGAGAAAGACGCAAGTGAAAATAAATTGCAAAGAAAACGTAGAAAAATATATAAATATAAAAAGAAAAAAAAATGAAACAAAGAAAGATAGAGAATAGTATATGAGAAAATAAAAGAAGAAAACAGATGGAAAAGAAAAAAGAAATATAAAAAAAAAATATTTAGTGAGGCTGCAATAAACGAAAGTTACAAAAACCCGAAGAAGACAAAATATAATTTCAAAAAGGAAGGTAAAGCACGAGGAAGTAAAGAAAATATAATGAACAAATGATGAGAAAAAGTCATAAGAATATTTGATAAATCAAAATCAAAAGGACATGAATGGAAAGAATGAAAATGACGAGGGTAAAGAAAAGAAAGAGTGAATACAAATGATAAAAAAGAATACATAATCTGATGTGAAATTCGTTATTGCTCCCAAGTTCAGAAAAGAGATAGAAAAATGGAGAAGATACGATTTCCCATTCTGCTTGTGATAAAGACCAAACGAGGCCAAAAAATGGCGCCAAGTAAAAAAAAAGGTCGTAAAAAGTGGGAACCGAAAAAAGCGTAAGTCAATCTTCTGACAACAATGAACGATTTTCACGCTTCACCTGAAATGGAAACTTTTAATGAAACCCAAAACAAAATTTATTATCGTCACAAGTTGAATGTGATGAAAATACAAAAGTCAAATAGATATTTTATTGGTTTTCTTTCTCGCCTTTGATTTTTCTTAATTTGAACCCAAATAAAATGATTAACAAATAATAATTTCACTTCATAAACATTTTCTAACATTTTCTGAGTTTTGATAAAAATTTCAAGGACTATTAAATCTGTAAGAGAATGTGTGTTTCTGGGATTATTCTTATAATAACACATACACATATACAATCATACGCAAAAACACATATGCGTATATATATATATATATATATATATATATATATATATATATATATATATAAAATTTTTACTATTTTATGTATCCACATACCATTTTATAAGGAAATAATTTACTAACCGAACCTTTGTTTGTGGAAAACCAAATGATTGGCTAAGAGAACAACAAATAATCTTATTAGATAACTAGCTAGCCGTGTATATAAAAAACACCCGGTAAAACTAACTCCATGCATTTTAGCCTGAAAGTTACCCTCATAGATAAAACGCGGGAGCGTCTGTGTAGCTTAATTGCTATAAATATGTTTTTATAACTTACTAACTAGATCTACTTATGTATCGAGCACTGTTTAAGTAAATACTGAAAACTGATACATAAAAAATGATATCTCCTTATACAATTTTATGTGGATACATGAAATAGTAATCATTATATATATATATATATATATATATATATATATATATATATATATATAGTGTATTATCGTGTATTGTGTGTATATGTAGAGATATATATATATGTGTATATATATACATATATATATATATGTTTATTTATATATATATATATATATATATATATATATATATATATATATATATATATATGGGAAATGAAAAAGCAAATACCAAAAAGATATTTTTTTAATGTATTTATCAATGTTTCATCTTTATTAGTAACCATTATATATATATATATATATATATATATATATATATATATATATATATATGTAGAAAAGAGGGTAGTGCAGTATTAGTGCAGTTCCAATATTAGTATATATATGTATATATATATATATATATATATATATATATATATATATATATATATATATATATATATATATATATATATATATATTGTGTATTTAGCAGCATTTTCTCATCTATGCAAACATTGTTCAAAAGAAAAGAATTTGTCTGTTTAATTAAACCTTTGTAATTTTTTCAATTTTCTAGTGTATTTTTTTTTATAAAAATAAAAAATAAATGTTCAATAGGTTTCACATTTTCACGAACGTTTTCGAATCTTAAGTCGAATCATCTTCAGGTGTCAAAAGAAAATGAACAATAAAGCCAGAGAAAGAAGATAATTTCATAAAAGACGGTGGTGAAACACGCATAGAACGTTTTCCGCATTGTTCCAGGAAGTCGTTGGCGATTTTAAATTCACAACGCTGGATTACATCACAACCTATGGAACATATATTTATATTTTTTTTATTTAAATACAAAAAATGAACATCAGAAAAATTGAAAAGAATAAAAAAGTATAATTAAACATAAGAATCTTGTTATTTTTAACAATGTTTGCATATATATATATATATATATATATATATATATATATATATATATATATATATATATATACATATACATATATATATATTTCATTATTTTTGGGGGGTACAAAACTTTATTAATGCAATAATGAAGGGAAGACGTGTTGAATTTTTGATAATTGAAAGATTTAGGGGATTTATGGGATGAGAAAAGAAAAAAAAAGTGAGAAATTTGCCAAACAAATCAGCTAAGCGGTGGAAAATTGTTATTTTTCATCTAATGTGCGGGTTGTGTTCTGTACAAAACCTCTGTTACCATCCTCTTGAAAAGACGTCCTGCCCCGCCACCATAAAAATAATGTGATTTATGTTTTTAAATGGTATTGCAGTTCCAATTACGTGGGCCGGACGACGTTGAGATTAGACAACAGAGTACAGCAGCACATCCCCAGTAAAATCAAGAATGGAACCTTCCGGTCACGGGACGTTCTAAGAAATACATACGGTTCTTCGATAACTTACCACCTGATAAATAACCCGTCGTGCGCAACGAACTTTAGCACATATTCATTTTCCATCTTAAGCTGTGCTCACTCATCTTATCATTTGAAAATCTTGGAAACTATCCACGTACGCCTCAAGAGGCCCTCTCCCTGCAAACAGAAAGAGTGTCTCTTGGGGTTGAGTGAGATTAGTCTCTAAGACACACCCCCCATTCCATATAACATCATGCTTATTTTATTCCAAATTCGAACTTTTTGTTTTTTCCCCTTCATAACATAACGCTAATTTCATTTTAAATATAAAAGGTTTTTTTTTAATCCACCAATATCAGTCTTGTAAAGTGTGGGCGAAACTAGTCGACTGGCAATTTTTTTTTCTAATCCCCTAAATCTTTTAATTATGAAAAATTCAACACGTCTTCCCTTCATTATTGCATTAATATATATATATATATATATATATATATATATATATATATATATATATATATATATATATAGGTAGCTGCGAAAATATGCTATTTTGAACGGTTCACATTTGGTTTGAACCTGCATACAGTGTTCTATGTGTTCTGAGACAGAACTTTATATTGCCTGTACATATTAGTTATTTTTTATCAATCTGTTTTTGTACAAATAGCAGATTCAACCCCAATTTCAGAAATTAAACCGTCTAACTTTCGTGTGCGCGTGAAAGCATGGAAACAGCCTAGAAAGCAACTTATTTTTTACATACTATATATATGCATCGGTATGTTGTTTTGACGTGTAAAAACATCACATCTGACATTCTCCGGTGTTTTCTGTGCATTCTTCTAATTTATCAAGCTATTAGTTTATTTGTGTTTAAACATTGAGAGGATTCAACGAAGAATCTAAAGTTCTAGTGATTCACTAGTGTTTTTGATTTTAACAAGAATCTACCATTAAGTAGAATACTTATGTCATGTTTAACAATTTTTGCTTAAATATATACATATGTAAATATATATATATATATATATATATATATATATATATATATATATATATATATATTTAGAAAACGTTGTTGAATAGCACGGAGTGTTTCTGCTTTGTGATCTTTTTAAAAAATTTTTCCATCTTCCGAATGGTCAACTTCGTACCTCGATCAAACTGGTGTATGAAGTTTCCGTAGTTTTGTTGTTCAATCTTCCTTGCGAGTACCTTCGATTTGATATCTTCAAATCATCTTCAGGCGTGTTAGTGTGAAAAAAGAATATGTATTTATAGAATGTAAAGAGAGGAAAAGAGTATGTCTTTACTTTTTATTTAATTTATTTATTCTATTTATTCATTTATTTTTTTATTTTTATTAATTTATTTATTTATATTTATTTATTTATTTTTATTTATTTATTTTTTTTAAATTTCATTTTTATTTTTTAATTCATACAACTTAAAAAAAGGAGCGTCTAAAGTATTGAAAAGTTACAAGGGCGTGATTATGTTCGAAGGGGTGTGAAGTTAGAGTTTGATTTCTTAAGCGCAAAAAAAAAAAATTCGACCATATTTTAAGAGCGTTTAAAATTCAAACGTGTAGTTGTTTAATGGTTAGGAATTTAATAACGTTGATTACTAAGCTAGACACTTCAAAATGTTGTGACTAGTCTCATAAACAATGTTATTGATTGTAGGGCGTTTCGTTTTTATGTAAAGGGCCTCAAGAATCTTCAGCCTTTTAATGTTGGTAAAAAAATATATATATAAATAAATAAATAAATTAATAAAAAAAAATAAATGAATAAATAGAATAAATAAATAAAATAAAAACTAAAGACATACTCCTTTCCTCTCTTTACATTCTATAAATACATATTCTTTTTTCACACTAACACGCCTGAAGATGATTTGAGGATATCAAATCGAAAGTACTCGCAAGGAAGATGGAACAACAAAACTACGGAAACTTCATACATCAGTTTGATCGAGGGACGAAGTTGACCATTCGGAAGATGGAAAAAATTTAAAATAGATCACAAAGCAGAAACACTCCGTGCTATTCAACAACGTTTGCCTAAATGAAAACTTGCTGCCTAAATCACACAATATATATATATATATATATATATATATATATATATATATATATATATGGAAAATGAAAAAGCAAAAACCAAAAAGATGTTTTTTCTATAGCTGTGAGTGACACACACCAAAAACACAGAGCCTCCCCCTCCACTTCTCTTTCCCCACCCTCCACTTTTCACTCACAGCTATCCACATTTATTTTATTCGTTCCCACCCCTCCACTTTTTCACTCACAGCAATCCACATTATTTTCATTCCATGCCACCGACTTCCTTCAACCCGAACCTCGGTCCTGTGCTCCCAGTAGTAGCTACGACTTCTTTCTCATTAACCCATCATGTCAACCCAATATTTTCATGTACTTGTATGACATTTGTCTTAAAATTATTATCCTGAGGAAGTCTTTCAAATAACTTGGTGAAATTACTAATATTTTTCTTGCTAATGGATATCCCATCAATACTATAAAAGGCACCATTGCCCGTAAAGTTGATTTATTTAATGGTGGTAAATTGATTGGCCCGTCACGTTGCCCTATTTATTTGAAACTCCCATAGTTGGGTTCTGACGACCTTGACATTGTTAAAAGAATTTCTTTTTCTACTCAACGTCGTTTTCCAGCAACAATGTTGAGAGTAGTTTACACGACTCGAACTTTTTTCTCTTCTTTTCGTAAGGATGTTTTGCCAGCCATTAAAAAGAATTCTGTTGTTTATAAATTCATGTGTCAGTGTGGAGCTGACAACGTTGGCAAGACATCCCAAAGATTAGAATTTAGAATATCCCAACACATACCACGTGATATTCGCTTACACAAGGTTTCGAGACCATCCGGGTATTTTCAGACACAGGAATCAGCCATCGGTAATCACCTCGTTAGTACAAATAGTTGTTCTGACAACTATTCCGATGGGTGGTTTTCTGTTTTACACAGTGCCAGGTCGAACTACCATCTCAATATTATTGAGGCGTTAGTAATTAACAATTTTCGACCTGGCCTGTGTAGACAAAAGATTTTGAAACATCAGTTGGAGATCATTAATGATTCAAAGCCACCATAACTTTGAGAGATTTACCTTTTTTTTCCCTCTCTCAATCCTTTTCCCCAACTGAAACAATTGTTTCCGCTCATATCTCATTCGACTTTTAGTTTTTAATTTACCATTCTGACGTTTCCTCTTAGAGGGTCAGACGATAAGGCCTTAAGGTAATTTTAACAATTTCCCTTTTTCTTCCACCGGCCTGTTTCATTGATTAAAATAATGCTTCCTCTAAAATTGATCGTACGATTCTGTTGTACACGAAATTTACTTACACACACACACACACACACACACACATATATATATATATATATATATATATATATATATATATATATATATATATATATATATACGTAATAGAAAATGGCCCATGTACTAATGAAGAAGAAACTATTTACTTTACAGTTGAAATATCATCAAATTTCATTTTTAACACAATATCCTTCTTGTAATTTAGCAGACAACTGAAGCTAACAATTAATCAGATGCATATGTTGTATATTTTATGTAAATATTGCGCTTAAACTGATTTATTTAATTGTTTATATTTTTCTTGATTGCATCATCTTATGTAGATTATATGCAGGGATATATGTCTGTCTGATAGGCTATATGTCTGCTTATCTTTCAATGCTCAATGCAATTGGGTATTTTAGTATTTGTTCCGTTCTCATGATACCACTTATTCAAGCATTACCTCCACTTTTAGGAAGATACGTAGTGTAAGACATGTTTTGTTCCGAACTGCAGGGCATGATGAACAACACTAACAAGTGCAGTGCAGGTGGAGTAGCACTTAGAACACTGCTTCCTTTCGTACAGCAGTACCAAAAGTAGCACGAGTATGCAAAATCGGTCAGCGTGATAATGTTATTTTAAATTTCATGCTTGAGTGAACAATTTTCTTACGTGAAAAATATCGCGGTATGAGGAACGAAATTACACTAAACAGCGAGTATAAAAATGTAATACTTAAGATTATTGCCTTCCGACAAGAGAAAATATACTTCACTATTTCTCTAAAGAAGAAATGGAGGACGTAATGCCTTGGAAGATTGTATCATGACAGGAGAACAGATTCTACACTGCCCTTATCTCTAAAATAAAGGCACTGTTTGAGAGGATCGTATGATGACCACAAACTGATGCTACACTACCCCAATTAAAAATGGGATGAAATTGTCTCTGAGAAGATGGTATTTTGACGACAGAACACAAACCACACTGTCCCACAAAGGAAGTAATGCTTTGAAGGATAGCCGCATGAAAACAAAATAAAAAGATACTAAACTCAATCTCGCTCCAAAAGTGGAGGTAATGCCTGGAAAGATTGTATCATGACGACAGAAAAGATACCAGTCTAGTGAATTTAGCACTGAAAGATAGTGGTATTATAGTTTCACTTGACACAGCCATATAACTATCCCCCCATTAGTAATAGTAGATAAATAGAGCTTAATAGTAGGATAAAAAAATATATATATATAGCAAGTAAGCTACACAGAAACTTTCGTGTTTAGTTATCCAGTGGATGTTATATAATCGAGAAATGACCGTTAGGATATCGCGAGTAAAACGGGCTTGCCTAAAACCATACTGTAAAGTAAGGCATTTTTAGGTGGCGGGCTATAACTAGATTGATTAATGATTCAAAATTTTTA
Organism: Sepiola atlantica; assembly: GCA_963556195.1. NCBI lineage: Eukaryota > Metazoa > Mollusca > Cephalopoda > Sepiida > Sepiolidae > Sepiola > Sepiola atlantica. Next base: position 140,860,093 of record OY744521.1, read on the forward strand.
GCGTAGAGCAGAATACTGTTGGGTCAGTCCTTTCATCAAATCTTTAGAAATATGGTACAACAACGGTAAGTTTACAGCTACCAGGGAAGCAATATTCGGCATAAAATTTGTGTAGATATTGGAAGGACGGGGTCTATTTCAACAGAGCATTTTCATTAATATAACAGTTATAACATAATCATCATGACCTCCGGTCAATCTTAAAAGACAATGCATACCCCTTATAATGGTAGCTACACGTGTAATTCAAAAGCAATGGTTGCACAATTCCCATTCGGCACTGCTTTAATCCACTGGCAACATAAAGTCCAGGACGACTAGAAACAATGCCGAGATAACGGAGAGCTCATGCAGTACTTAGTATTACTAAATAGAACCCCATTTAGTACTCGCCAGGCCAGGCCTAGTGTCACTTAATTTGGATGATCAATATGAATATGCCTATAATATCACGTCTACATGCATACATATATAATGTACACGGTTTTTTCCATGCGCAAACATTGTTAAGTGACTAACTGTCAGACCTATTACAGTTTTCTTATTCGAACATTTGTTAGTTAGAATAAAGGAAAGTTTTTTCTGAATCATCACACGCACTAATCTGACCCTTGTTAACCGCAAGAGTATGGCCATTAGAGTATTATAAACCATAACAAGTCCGTGGTAATAGAACAATTTTCCGAGTTTAAGCCGTACACACAGAGAGACACACGGGATTTCTTTTGTATAATAGATAATTAATCTACAATAGATATTGTTCGTCTAAACTAAATAGTTCAAAACGAGTCAGTATCGTAAAATTAAGAAACTTAACATTCTGATCGTATAACTTTTAAATCACATAACCGTTATTTTCATAAAATGTTCAACATAAAATATTTTGTATTATTTAAAAGCATTAAATTATTGCATTTCTGTTAAGTGTATTTTTATTTTTGATTTTGGTTCCACCCAAACGAGTCATATTGCCACTGAAGCGTAAGGGGCTATTATGATCGGGGCCATGTTTATATGGAGTAACTTGTGCGACGTGTCGGCCAGCAAGATATTTGTTCATATTAAATTTATATTTCTGCATGTAGGTGCGGTCAGGGCGCACAACACAAGGCAAACGGTGCGATGACAGAAGTTATTCGAGTAGAAATTGCTCCGGCATCTAGAGTCCTCTACAGGTGTGACAAGTATCATCCAGACCCACGAGTCAGAAAGACTCCGATAGTGTACTAGTATGCATTTAGTGAAAATGCTCTACTGAGAGACAACACTACGAAATTGAGCGGGGGTTATGAAACTAGTGTGAATTTTGCTTAAAAATGGAATTATCAGTGCAACAGAGCAGCGAACAGAGTAGTCTGCAAAAATCTTGTAACCTTTCACGCTCAATCACGTGGGAGAGGGCAGGGAGATTGACCAGAACTGCTCGAGAACAACAAATTGATTTTTGTCGTTTCGTTTTATTTTGCTATCATTTTTCGGTGACAACTCCGACCCCCCCCCCCCCGATAAACAGGGTTGGAAAGAATTAGTTGGTTGTGACCACACAACGAGAAACACAATTGTCTTACCTCGTCGTGGGCGAGCTGAATTGAAAAAAAAAGTAGGAAGTGACGGGTGAAGAAATATATAGGCCACGTAAGAACGAACGCGTGCCTGCCCGATTTAGAGACATTCTTTTCACGGACAATTAACAACTACGATTGTCGCTCACACAGAGAAATAGTAGGGGATCGCTTTTTGTTGAATGAAACGAGTGTAATTTAGATACTTCCTATTTTTGTTTTTATATTTCTTCCAGAGAAAACACACAGAGTGAACTTTATAAGTATCGAACGGTCTTTATTTGGTATCCAACTAAGTGTAATTTGATATCATCATTTTTTTGTTGAATAATACTTTCCTAAGGAAAGCGCAAAACCCCAGACCAAGTTGAATATCATTATTCATTTGTTTTGTTCTGCTTGAATGCCCCTTCAGAGATAACCGGTTAGTCTCCGCCCTATGATTGCTCGCTGTTATAAACAGTAACGATGTTGGGTGTGTGTTGGTAACTAGACGAGAACCCTCGACATCGGCGGCCTTCATCTAGACAACAAGTTTAGCAGATCAACGCCCAGTGACCGATCTATATCAGGGACGACCACGCCGGTGACGTCATCATATCGATTCGACGTGTGCCGAGGGTTGGAGTACACAGGTAAGTAGTCTTTTCATGACATTTACTAACTTCCTACTGCAGTAATATGTAACACATTACCTGAAGGTTGTGCAAACCATCTTTTCTTCGGGGGGGGGAGGCATTCTTGCTGTGTACAGAAATAACGTGAACGGATCCATCGGCATTCCTAGGTAGAAGCACCCCCAGCGATCAGTAATAAATATAACGCCACAAGGAAAAGATAATTGCTGAAATGGTTCACTTTCGAGGACCGAATCAGACCATATCTCGTTTCGACAAAAGAAAATCTGACACATATAAACTGGGCATAGGGTGTCACACTTTTATGAAAACATCCTGATGCGTGTACTGTAGCTAGTGATTTCATATGTGATTCAATACAAAAATAAAGCAAGGTGAACCATTCCAGGTGGTGATTTCCTTGAGGTAAACAAGTGCATTAGAGAGATAACTCACAAAACTTTAGTTTATCATGTTAGGTGTACAATTCTCATCACATAATCTTTTTTCCAGGATTCTCTGATTCCTGACTGTTCAAAAAAATCTGTATCTTTTCTTTCTTTTCTTTTCTTGCCTACATTCTGCAGGTTACAGAGGGGTCACTTACGTTCAGGTTTGAAAAGGGGTGGGTGGGTGTTTGGTAGTTCACTAGCGAATGTAGATAGAGAAGGAATATCGCCCAAACTAACCATGCCAGTCTAGTTAAAGACACATTTTATATCTGCCTCTGAAGAAACCGAAATCTCAACTGAAATGTATGGGTGGCATTTAACAAAAAAAAAACTAAGTGTTTAAATTATTTTACTCTGTAATCTTTTTCTTAATTAATCCATGTATTAACATGCAACGACTTTCTAGCTAAATAATCTTTTTTCCAGGATTCTTTGATTCTTGACTGTTCAAAACAATCTGTATCTTTTCTTTCTTTTTTTTCTTGCCTACATTCTGCAGGTTACAGAGGGGTGATACATATCACGCTAAAAAGTCGTCCAAAAATTGATAAACCGTTGCTCAAAACAACAAGATACTACGAGCAAGGTGATTTCGAGTCAATCAGAGATCACATCAGTGACGCCCCATGGAGGGAAACCTTCTCACTCCCTGCAAACCAGTGTGCAAACGAATTAACTGAATGGGTCAAAGCAGGCATTGAAGCCTATGTCCCCATGCGAAAATTCTTTAGCAAACCCCACTCTCCTCAATGGTTCACTTCTGAATGTGCAGCTGCCATTTCTGAGAGGCAACAAGCATTCCGTAAATTCGGCCGCCATAAGTCAACTACTAATAGGCATAAATTTATAGAGTCAAGAAATAATTGCAAGGCCGTGATAGGCGAAGCGAAGAGAAGGTATACTGAGTTAACAAAAAACGCATCCAGTCACAGAAACTAGGTACTCGCGATTTCTGGAAAATCTACAATAGTGTAGTGAATAATGGTCAATCTACGATTCCCCCACTTTCAAACCACAATGATGTCGTTTGCACGGCCACTGATAAGGCTGAACTACTTGCACAGCGTTTTGCTTCTAACTCTACTTTAGACTTAGGTAACCACCCTCTCCCTGAATTAACTTTGCGGACCGAAGCCACACTTGATAACCTGGTCATCACCCCGTCCCAGGTCAGAGACATCATAAAAAACCTTGACACCTCTAAAGCTTGTGGGCCTGATCTTATACTTGTAATAGTAATAAAGAAATGCTCTGCTGAACTGGCCCTGTCCTCTCCAACTCTACAATAAATGCCTAGCCGAATCTTGGTTCCGCTATAGCTGGAAAATTGCCTCTGTGGTACCAGTCTACAAGAGTTCTGGGAATAAAACCGACCCTCAGAACTACCGCCCAATCAGTCTACTGCCGATCTTTGCCAACATCTTTGAATCCTTAATCAATCTAGCGATGGTACGGCACTTAGTTAATGCTAAACTTCTATCTGACCGCCAGTATGGATTTAGACAAGCACGATCTACTGCAGACATCTTAACGGTTATCTCTGAACGCATGTATCATACACTCGACAAGGCAGGTGAAGCTAGGGCAGTAGCGCTTGATATATCCAAGGCCTTTGACAAGGTATGACATAAAGGGCTTCTCCTGAAAATACGCTCATACGGTATTACTGGGCAACTACTTAATATAATTAGATCCTTCCTAAACAAAAGAAGGATCCAGGTTGTCCTCGATGGCCGTTCATCTAAGCTACATGACATAAATGCTGGTGTGCCCCAGGGATCTATTCTTGGACCTCTGTTGTTCCTGATCTATATAAACGATCTCCCTGATGACATAGTGTCTGAGATTGGTTTATTTGCTGACGACACCACGCTTTACTCTCGCCATGTTGGCAAAACAGACGCGATCATATCTGAGGCAATGGCTGAATCTTTAGAAAATGACCTCCAGGCTGTAGTGGATTGGGGCCATAAATGGTTGGTAACTTTTAATGCCGCAAAGACTAAGCTCCTTTCCTTCAACAACTACAAGAAGCCTCTCCGACCCTCGATTGTCATGGCAAATAACACCCTACCTGAGAGTTAATCATTCAAACTCCTTGGCCTAACCTTCACAGGTAACATGAATTGGAACACATACATTGAAGACATTGCCAAGGCTGCCGCAAAGAAGGTTGGCTCCCTCTACCGTGCTAGTAGACTCATTACACCTGGCATTATCCTGTATCTCTACAAAGCCACCATTCGCCCATGCATGGAGTATTGTTGCCACATCTGGGCTGGTGCATCATCTACTAGTCTCTCCCTCCTTGACAAAGTCCAAAAAAAAGTCGTCAACCTAATAGGTCCCTCACTGCCAGCTAAGCTCCAGCCCCTGTCCCATCGCCGCAATGTAGCATCCTTATGTTTGTTTTACAAATACTTCAATGGATTATGCTCCGATGAGTTGGCTACTCTGGTGCCCCCTCGACGTAAATTCACTAGACTAACTCGACAATCAACTAAATCTCATTCATTCACTGCGGAGGTCCCCAGATTCCGGAGAGCATTCTACTCAAATAGCTTCTTTCCTCGTGCTGCTGGTCTCTCGGACCCCCCTCCTGTCCCCTGTTTCCCCGACAGTACTGACATGCAGAAATTTAAAACTAATGTAAACAGACATCTCGCTGCTCAAATCCCAATTTAAGCTGAACCACCAATCCTTCTCCCCTTTTCCTTTTTCTCAGTAGCCCCTTACGTTTACAGTGGCGGCCTGCCTTGTTTGGGGTGAATCATGTTAAAAAAAAACGCACTTCTCGATAGAATAACCTTAGGGTTCGGCGAACGTCAAACACACTTACCATTACAATACGAACTTGTTTTTGAAAATATAACCGATAAAAACAAATCCAATACTTTCTAAAAGTAAAATGTCTATATAGAATTTAACCAGTTATTTATGAACACTAAATTATAAACTACGGTCTATATTCTTAAAATGGTTAATTATATCTGTGTTTCATGAAAATATATTTTGATAAACCAAACACAAGATAATAGAATTACAAATACATAGACACACACGAAAACACGCATAACACTTTAGGTTAAATTTATTAACTTAGCATTTTAAAATCAGTAAATAATTTAAAATAGCAAACACGGCCAAAACAGGCGTCACTTTGAAACATCAACTTTAATAACCAAATATGAGAAATATAAACAGAAAAGTTAATAATAAATAATGAAATGTTGGGAATCTCACTTTTATAAAAAGACACGAGACATTACCACGTCAAGAAAGTGAATTAAACTTCCATTTATGCGAAGGGAGGCACATAGAAAGACCGTCTAGAGAATATTCAACAAACGTTGTCGGAATATGTCATATATATATATATATATATATATATATATATATATATATATATATATATATATATATATATATATATATATATATATGTGTGTGTGTGTGTGTGTGTGTGTGTGTGTGTGTGTGTGTGTGATTATTTTAAGGTTTACCAAAGCATTCCGTTCAGGAGACCAATCATCACCACAAAATACTTCTTCTTTCAAAGATTATTTATTTGTCATATATATATTCAAATTTAACCGTTTTTTCTTACACATGTTTCACTACCAAGCAGGTACTTGCTTGGCAGATCATCAGGGAAATTAAGTATCTGGAATAAGGGTTTCAACAACTGACGATACACAATGTAGCGTTGCCTTAATTGAGGTCACTTAAGAGGAGAAGAAAAAAAAAGTAAAAAGATAAAAAAGAAAAATAGAAAATGTCTTAGAAAAGTAGCTAGTAAGATTTTCGGAGTATTGCTGCTACTAAGCAATCCAGCAAATAATTAGTCCCAAATGTATTCAATTTGGGTCTAATAATTTGCTGGTTGAACGTGCTGAGACACGTGTAGGAAAAACTCTTTTATTTGAATATATATAAATAAATAAACTTTGAAAGAAAATGTTTTTTGTGGTGATGATTAGTCTCTTGAACGGAATGCTTTGGTAAGCTTTCAAAAAATCACATATAAATGCTCTGTACCCTATAATCGAGTATCATCGAGCTTGTTTTTATTGGCCTAATCCCGGTCTTAATTGAATAACATATTTTCTAAGTGAAAACTCTAAATCTAAATCTCTCTATATATATAATCCCAAACAAGCTTTTATATATCTGGTAGTGTATCTCTGCGTGCACTAATTAATTTTATGCCTCGATATAAGACATAACAATGAGTTATGTTATAAATGATCGCGTACACTAAAAAATTGTGAACTAGATATTTTATTAGTTTTTTAATAACATATGAAATCCAGAAAAGTTAGTAAATTGATACAAAATGATATTATATATGCAGAATGTAAGCAAGTGTTGTTCATTCGAAAACGTCCTAATGATAGTTTAACTCTACAATAACAAAACATTTCTAATTTAATTGTAGTCATTTATGTGTTAATGCTTTTGTTTAAGGTGAGTAAGCAGCAATTCCTCACCATATCTGCGTAAAATTGTATTTAAAAAAAAAATGTTATGAAATGTGTCTGTTACAGTAGGATGCTTGTTTCAAAATTACATCACTTAAAAACGATAAAGCAGACAGATCAAACATTCGCAAAAATGCATTCCTGTGAGCGGAATTTCATCTCAATTTCACCAGGTCTTTATTGCAGGTCAGTGGAGCAATTTCAGATGCTTGTTATTTCGATGAAACCAGTTAATAAGTATACATTCAAAAGATAGGTAAAATGTTTGACATTGTTTTTTACTTCTCATATTTCTGCGCCAAACTGCGGAATGCTTTATATATTTATATAATCATAGCTATGTTTGAATCTATTTCTTAAACTGCATTTTTATTTCAATTACAAATAATCTGATTATTTAAACACAATGATAAATTACATTTTAGACAATGAAGAAATGAAGTGAACATTATTATCTCTATTCACGCACTACGGGATAAGTATTACTAGTATTATTTTTACTTTTATAATAGAATAGTATTGAAACATGAGGTTATGTGTTTTTTACGTAGAGTGACCGCAATTTATTAAAAGTGTTGATTTGCTTTATTCTGTTTCGTTGCCAGTGATTTGCCAAATTAAATCAGATAAAAGCATAATTTAATCCGCCATATCTGAAGCTAGCGTAAATACTAAGGTTCACTTTTTTCATTCTTTAAATAGAAACCATCTTCTGAAGGAAACACTTGACATTTCACAATATTTTAGCGCAACCTGAAATAATTATTCACGTAACACGCCATGAGAAACAGTATAAGTGAGCGACATATTTATGAGTTCAAAGAACTAACATTTTATCCCAAGTACATGTATGGGATATCGATAGATTGATAAAGAGCAAAACGAGATAAAAGAGAATGAAAACCAAAATCAAGTTGTAAATACACCAATAAAATTCACCAAGTTAGAAGAATTAATATGTGCGGAAAATACAGATATATGAGATATTATAAAAATAAGAAAAATATATCTTATATTTTATTATTTATTATTGTTATACAGCTTCATGGGAAAGTACATAGAGCCTTTATGTGCAAGAAGTTATATATTGGATTTGATCTTTTCTGATTCCGAGTTGATTTTTATATATATATATATATATATATATATATATATATATATATATATATATATATTTATATATATATATATATATATATATATATATATATATATATATAAAATGAAGTCGTACGTGTTCTAGAAGTTACACCTATATAGGGCTGTATTTAATAAATGGATATTTTATCATGACTAGCCAATTTTATTTATAAGTGTTGCACCATGTGCTTTGCTATACAAGCGTTTTCTCGTTCAGTTTCTTTTCCAAATATCTACACCAGCCAAACCATTGAAAAAATATACACATTGGTGGATAATATTCTAAAATGAAAAATAAGCAATCGTTTTTGTTTAAACTCTTTATTTTAAAAAATCTATTTTAGTAATGAGATAAACATTATATTTGTTTTACGTAAATATTAGAATATGTAATTCTAAGAAAGTAGTGGCTGATCATAATTGTAAGCACTTTTTCATTAATATCCAATATTTAAACTATTGTTTTACTGCAATGCTTCAAGCGGCCATGAATGTAAATGGCAGAGCATAGAGTTAAGTTTTTTACTTTATTTCCCTATACAAATGTTAGTTATAATATAAATAATTTAAATTGTATATATTGTTGATGACATCTTTCAATTTTTGATTTCCAATTTGAAATATAAAGGATCCCTTGTGAGGAAAGTATGAATAATTATTCGCTTAAACTCGTGGCATAGGCTAAACATAAAAAAACAATTAATTACTATCTATAACTTAACATTGCCTTACGTTATTCGAAAAAGGAAAGTTCGTAAACTAAGATAATTGGCTATTTAAATAAGAACAAATAAATATATGTGAACCTTTACTACAACAACATTTGTGCTCATTTTGCAGTTATAATCGTATCTTCTCGGACAAAAAGATGTATACACAGCAGAGGCAGCTCTCTTCAGATTACATTAAATGTTTCTATCTGCAGCAATAATCATGATCATCAAGACCTCACTGCTTACAACACTTATTAACACAAGGAACGTTCAGTGATATAGTGAATTCATTTCTGTTTTAAGAAAAATCAATGTACTTACAGCACTCATCTCTATACTAAGATAGATTCCAACTACAATCGATTAAAATTACGTTCATTTATCATCATTTCTATTTTGAACAGTATAATTTAAAAATGTTCTCGCTTTCTGTCAGTAAAAGATAAATTCTCGTAGACTGTAACACTTTAAATTGTTGTTCGAAGCTATGGTGTCTCTTTTTGAAAGAGGTGGATTTCCCATACATGAATCACCGACTTTTTCTTAAATTTTCCATCGTGGGAAAGCAAGTAAATAGTAACGTCGGATAAAACACGCTAGTCTCTCTCTCTCTCTCTCTCTCTCTCTCTCTCTCTCTTTATATATATACATTATATATATATATATATATATATATATATATATATATATATATATATATATATATATATATATATAAGGGAGTAAGAGTATATATACATGAAGGGAAAAAGATTGAAAATCAAATCAGGAGAAAAATAGATAAATAGAAAGATAGGCAGATAGTGATAAAGCATGAGAAGCCGAGATGTGTACTTACATAAGCCAATCAAATTTATCCATTGTGCAAAATGTCCAACCGGCGGGAGAAATCATGGCCAGAATGTGACATTATTGATTTGTGCGCACGGGTGAACACTCATTTTCCAATTTCGTCGTTACACATCGACTTTACTTATGCCTGGTGAGTCCTGTGACGAGCGTAATAACAGTACGTGTAATAATACGGTCAATGCAGGCTGGAAAGGGTAAAGGATATATAACAGTTTCAAGGTGTGTTTAAACAGTTTTAGTCATGCTGAATTTTGTCCACCATCTTGTAAGAATGATGAACTTCTTCAGAGTAGCAACACACACCGTATATTATCGATTTGTCTTCATTTCAAAATATCTATCTATCTATCTATCTATCTATCTATCTATCTATCTATCTATCTATCTATCTATTTATCGCATGTACATTAAAGAGATTATATCAATATAACTTTTTTTAAAAATCAAACTGATTTCGATTACAACCAAACGTTTTCGTGCCACAGATAATGATGAGTAGAACCATAAAAATCATAGAAAGAACATTTCACATACCAAAGGAAAGTAAAAACTGCAATCCAGTAAACTGCTTTTCCTCTACTAAAAATAAAACTGTAATGATAGATCAGGTAGGATGAAAATCCCAATGAGGAAACGGTCTAATCAGACCTCCATTAGGTGTGCAGCGAGTGCTGGAACATTGAGAGGCTTATTGCCTTTCAAATTCCAGAGAAAACCAACCGTCGTTCCTAGCTAGACATCAGTGGTAAAAGATTGTTGCGATACCCCAAAGTGAATTGCAACGGTTATCGGAAGGGATCGACAGAGCTGGATATCTGGGGAGACGTTATCACTCAGACTCCAGGTAAAACTACTGGTTATAATCGGTGAGTAATCACTGATAATGACTTGTGTGAAAACTCCTAGTGAGTAAATAATAATAATAATAATAATAATAATAATAATAATAATAATAATAATAATAATAATAATAATAATAATAAAAATACGACTACTACTACTAATACTAATACTAATAATAATACTAATAATAATACTACAAATAATATTAATAATAATAATAATTATTATTATTCGGATAATAATGATGATGATCATAATAATAATAATAATAATAATAATAATAATAATAATAATAATAATAATAATTATTATTATTATTATTATTATTATTATTATTATTATTATTATTATTATTATTATTATTAATGGTATAATAATAATGATAATAAAAAATAACAGCTATATTCATCTAATATGAAAAAAAAGATAAATGTTGAGTTCGATAGTAAAAACATTATTGCCATTATAAACAGCCATGCTGAAAGATAATTAATATTACATAATTATTATAACCCCAATAATACCAAAAGGAATATTTCAACCTTCTACAGTGATATTTAAAAAATTGTTTCAACATAGAAAATAATAACAGCTATTCATTTCATGTTACCTCGTTCAGAATTGAGATACAAGCAATCACATCCGGTTGATACGGATACAAATTGTATGGAACGTTCAGAGTTAAAACAATTCTCAAATCTGTATAGAAAACAGATAGCTCTTATTTTTAATCATAATTTCTCGTCGTTTAATTATGACAGAATTGTGATGAATTAAAAATCGACTTAAGTCTTGTTTGGAATCAAAATGGCAGCACGCTATTCGGTATGGATTTTTTCACTCATGTATAACATCGGTCAATTATCCGGTAATTGTTCGGGAAAAATGATCGGTGAACACGTAAACAATTCAACTTAATCTAACATCAATCAGTTTTTATTCCAATTAAATTGTTCTCATTTATTTTAATGCTTTTCTACATGTAATAAAAACGTAAACCGAAACTGATTTAAACGGATCAAACTAATTCTGAGGAAACACGATTATTTTATTCTTTGAGAAAACGAATAAAAATACTCATGTATAGATAATAGGAACTAGAAATAGACACTATTAATGGCTTCGCGTTAAGACGTAAAAATATTATTTCAAACTTAAGGGTGACGGACGAACGGACATTCTATTTTTTCTCACTTAAGCGTGAGAGAGCGACAAAGGTTCTCTTTCAAATGTAACTGTTCACGAACAACGATTAAGGATTAAGCGTGACAGATGAATAAACATAATATTTCAGCCTTAAGCACGAGAAACTAACGAAAGTGCTGTTTAAAACTTTCGATGACATTTCAATTTTTAACTAAAGAGTGACAGTCCAACACACGAATATATCATCTTAAACTTATATTAAGCCGCATATAACAGTCCATTGTAGCTGTGTGTTTAGCAATAAAAATCCTATTAAAAGTTGAAGCAAGAGAGACGGACGTAGTGGCCGACAGCCGTAGCTTCCTATAGAAATGCAAAGATGTTGCTAAGTCGGACTTTTCCCCTGAATATAACTAAGTCTGTTACTAAAGATATTTCGTTCAAAATCCATCATTAAAATTGAAATTCATTTTCGATCAAAGAAACAAATGTACATTATATTGGAATATCTTTTCTCTGTGTGTCCCCGTGTAAGTCTCCAAAATTACTCGAATTAATTGTACCAGATTTAGTATGAAAATAGTTGGCTTCGTAGGTTTGATCTAAGATTAAATAAAATAATACTAATACCAGCGTTAAGATTATTGTTGTACTAGCGCTAATACCAAACTATTTACATGTGTAAATACTATTAATTAGAATTTCACAGCATATGCCATGAAGCACGCTATACCCTCAGGATGTATTGTAGAGGGCTAACTTGTTATACTACTACATTGTTTCTTTTTATAATCTTATCAAGGCACTACCATGCCAACATGTTGTCTAATGGTGCGACTTCGCGCGCCTTCAGACTGGTTACTCTCTATTTTTTTCAATGCGCACGCTGTATTTAAAAGATCCGAAAAAAAGTTGGTGTTGTCGCATCTTTGTCGTAAATTAATAAAATGTTCGCTTAGTTATTTTTCCATGCTTTGGTTCGAGAAAACGCTGTCTTAATCTATGGGTAGGCTTTTTTGTATTGTGTATTACTAGTTGTGAGCAAGCAAGTTGGAATAAGTATTTGCATACAAAAATGACAAATATATTGCTGTCTTTAAAATATATACATGGTGTAAGTCAATTAAGCTGAGAGGTCCATTCCAAAAAGAAAATATAAAATAGGCTTAGACCCAGAGATTTTACATCTTTCGCCGTTATAGTGTAACAAACTACTGATTTTCTGTATAGAAAATATCTCTCATACGAGAACACATCCATGCCAAATGACCAACCTGCTGAACTAATGTTTTGACGGGACTCTGACTTAACAGTTGATCTACTAAACACAATACAATATTACATCAAACCCGGCCATGTAAAATAGCATATATATATATATATATATATATATATATGTGTGTGTGTGTGTGTGTGTGTCTGTGCGTGTGTGTTTCACCAAAATAGAAGCCATTTTTAGTACTTAAAAGAGGTACTTTTTCGGAATAGGTATCCGAAAAAATTGTTTCACCGAATACACCCAAGACTGGTGAACAGTAACGAACTTCACCGAAAAAAACCCTGAATTAGCGTTTTTTCAGAAGTTATTTAAAGAAATAAAATGTTGATTTTATCTTGTATTTATTATGTAATGTTGTTTCAGTACTTCTATAGAATACGAACCGAATTGTTTTATTTTTGTAAATACCCAAACAAGCCCTACCCTGACCTAAACTAAGTCAGTCCTTATCTAGGTTTCAGGTTATGTTAAAAAAAATCAGTTTTGTTCGGTTAGTATTGTGTGGAGGCATCGGAACTTTATTCGGTTTTCTCCGTTTATAGTAAGAATTACTGCGTCATAGCTACGTCACGATTGCAACTCTGGATAATTATTCTTAAAAGTACCTGGAAATTTGGCATTACTTTTTCATCTATTTTTATTTGATTATTGAACTTTAACATTTGCTGGTATTATTTCCTATATGTTTTGCTATCTTTTCGTATATGCTTTAGAATCTTATCTGTAAAATTTTATTTTTAGAATCAGCTTTGACTGTTCTGTTACTCAATTTTTCCTCTGGTTTTTAACAATCTCTCATCGACCATCTGCAATATTCCTATGGGGTTTTGTCTAGATTTCGTGGAATAGTTCGGATTATTCGTATATCTGGTGACATGTGGAGAACATTATAACAGTTTTGATTACCCATGAATACTGCTGACTTTTCAGAAACACGTGTAAAAGTTATATTGTTCCGAAATTGTACTTAAATCAGTGAATAGTTTAACATTTATTTAATACTATATCTATTTATTTTTTTAAATATTAAATATTGAACGATCTGAATTGTACAAAACTCGTTTTTATATTCTATTCTGTTATATATATATATATATATAATATATATATATATATATATGTGTGTGTGTGGGTGTGTGTATGTGTGTGCGTGTGTCTGTATGTATGTATGTATGTATGTGTGTATGTATGTATGTGTGTAAAGCTAAAAAAGCGAATGGCTCACTCTTTGATTGCTGAAACTCTTCATATACTGGTAGAATACTATCATCAGGAGAGGGAAAAATAAATCCCAAAACAGAACAGTTCAGCACCATGTTTATGTCACTTTACATGATATAATGATACTAAAAATGATGACTTCATTTTTTATTCATAATTTGAAGAAAACCCATTACATAATGTTGATTCTAGAAAATGTTTACTATTCAATGCTTAAGATTAAAGGGTCATTAGAAAAAATTGGAATTTATCGATTTTTTTTTAATTGGTGACAAATAACTATGGATCGAATTCGATATGAACCTGTTATATTTTAATTTTCATATGAGAGGTTGTTCCCATATTATATCTCTTAAAACCTCTTTAAAATGTACCAAAAAATGTAATTTTGGTAAATAATTATTAACATGAGTTATACTTATGGTTAACATTTCACAAAAATCGGAAGTATCTAACATTTAACAAATGGCTTATATCTTTTTTGACCCCATTTGATTGAAACTTAATTAAATTATAAGCGGTGTTCCAAGAATAACCTTCATAATGATCTGTTAATTAATTTAGGATCCAATCCTGTACATATACATATATACACATAACTAACTTTTAAAAGATATTGTAGCAGTTACCTCCTCCTTTCAAAACATAACTACACCGGTTTGTTGGTAGGTGTCGCTTTTTCACCGACAGGTGGCGCTGTAAAGGGACACCAGAGTTATCTGCCCTTCTGACTATAAAAACCGTTGCAAACGGAAAATCCACCTCTCTTCTTCACAAGCCTCGACAGGAGTACGCTTACACTAGCGTTCCGTTTCACTCTTCTCTTCTGGTCAATTGGCCTCGGTAGAACGACGCTAATACACTAGCGTTTCGCATCACGCTTTTCTCTTTTTCTTTTTCAACTAGCATCGGCATAACAACTACCAACACACGTGGTCAAACAACGGTAAGAGTTCTCAACTCATTTTCTTTGTGTACGGCTTTCAAAGACTTTCCTCACGCCGGATTCATTTCTTCTTATACTTTTTTCAAGAGCTGTTTTTCCATCGACACAAATGCATACATCACACACTTCATCATTCCACGTACACACACGTTCAATAAACGTTATTTGAACTACTTCATTTTGTTTATTAATTATTACTCTGTCTTTGCATGCAACATTGCTTGATTCAACTTTGCACGTTTATAATCGGGAGAACACGACCCTCGATCCGAACAATATATATATATATATATATATATATATATATAGTATTTCATGTATACACATTTATAAGGAGATATACTTTTTTATGTATTAATTTTCAATATTTACTTCAACAGTTTTCGATACGTAAGTAGAGCTAGGTAGTAAGCTATGAACATATATTCATTGTATTGTAGATTGCCGACGTCAGAAGTGTTTAACTTATGACGGAACATGCAAAATGAATATTTTTGCAATAATCACACACACGCACACACACACACACATATATATATATATATATATATATATATATATATGTGTAGATGTGTGTGTGTGTGTTTGTATTCTTGTTTATTGCAAGTCAAGTTGTTGTCTTTTATTTCATCTATACTGCTATATGACTTTCATCGTGGGTTGGAAATTTTTTTTCCCGATGAATACATAGCATCTTTTGTAATATATAAAACAAGTCAATTGGTGTATTATCGATCACTAATGCCATATAAATATATTTGATAATGGTTCGATAGATTTAAAATGAATGGCCATCCAGACCTGATGACGGAAATATGATTTAGCGCTATGCAATATATAACAGAAAAATAGAATCTAGTCTCTTTTTATTACATGTATCCTAATATTTGACGATAGCTGGAGAGATTCATTTAAAATTATATACTTTTCCTATTCTAAGAAACTGGTTCATTACCATGCTTTCGGGTTTCGAATCTCGGAATTAATGCGTTCGCTACTTTTAGTCACAACGATTCTTCAGTGCACTTCTGACAACACAATTCAAAGTTGCAGAATATCGTCGACGAGAGGAATATCAAAGAAAATTTGCGTTTAATTTTATTTGATATATTAAAAAATATTTCTGATATTTATCCATGTGAGGGTATATAATAGGATAAGTATATCTTTCCATAATATTTTTTTAATCAATTCTGTCAGCAGAAAAAATAAGACGAGAATCATAAGTACACCTTATTAAACGATAACATTTTTATTAAACGGCGGTTAATAAACGAAAACAAAATCGAAATGATAAAAATTCAACTCATATTACTTGTTTAAAATTCCGTTCGTAGACTAGAATTCTTTTAGCCGCTAAAATTAAAAATAACCTTGTGGAACCGGCTGTTTCAGATTTAAAATACTACAAAAAAGGACAGTCGCTAAATATGGTAAGACATACATGAGAGCTTGTCCGCTAGAGAGTCAAACCAAAATAATCGTGTCAAGTTAATTGTGTCGCACTAGTTTACCACCCGATACGAATGTCAAAGAGCACATAATGGTAAGATTTTTAGAACCAGGTTTTTAAGTCGAAAGAGATTATTTCTGGTGTCCTTAATGATTTCAAATTTCGGCTTGCTGATATTGGTGTGCTACACTGACTAAGAAGCTGACAGCTTACCCTAAACTCCTTCAGTTTCAGGATCACGATTCAGATCAACCTATCAAACGTCAACTTCTTAAAAATAAACGTAGGCCAAAGAGTAGATTATTCAAACCATTCCTTAAGCTTAATAACATATTTAATACTTAAGCTGCAAAATAACATACAGTGTTTCTATATTCAACCAAACAGAATCTTACTGTAATTAACGCGCCCGTGAAAGCCGTTTCAAGGACAAGATCTACTTTATATCGAACCAGTTCCCTATTAACCAGCAAAATAGAAAACTAAAGAATAATTACGTTTTCTCAAACTGTCTCGCTCAATGTTAGATACAAAATAAACCTTCTTTAACCTAATAAATAAGTATTTACCTTATTAAGCAGCATCCACAAATTGTTTAAAAATAATCGATTAAGGCTACTCCTGCACTCCATCGATGAATATACTGAGTAAATCTAACATAATCTTCCCGTTCGTGTTTTTGCAAACCTAATTACCTAGTTAGTCAGTTGGTGGCAACTGTTTACCCCAGTCATGGTCGTGTATGAGGATACTATAAACACTGTAAGAAGTGGCATAGGTAAGTATGACGCAGGGTTGCTTTAAACGACGACTTTACGCGATTATCCTTTAGATGTAATGACAAGCGTAACTTAACAGACCGCACGTTAGGGTTCTGAAAATTGTAGGAGACACACACGCATTCACAAGTGAGTGCAAAATTATTTATCGCAAACAGCCTTATTAGCCCGGCTCTAAACAATTCAAACTGTACGCTGCCGAAATTTTTCAATTGCTTAAAGCTTAGAAGTAAACTCATTAGAAACTTTCCTCCAGGAGAAAAAAAACAACATATTCTAGCCAAGAAGTCAGACCATGGTGTATTTACCTACAAATTTATCATACGAATCCATATATCACTCTCTTGAATGGACTTATATTGCTAGGGACTTATTTTTTATTCTTCCTCTTCCTTACCCCCTACTATCTCACCTCTAATACATCATTCTTCAACCCTGTCTAACTTTTTCTTTCTTCTATACTTTTCATATGCAAGTGCACAGATCAATATGCATGTTGATAGAGATATATACGCTAGTGTTTTGTTTCCCTCTCCTCTAGGAGGTTAGAAAAAAAGGTCAGGTGTGGGTTTTGATGAAAATGTTTCTGTGTTAAGAACTGAAGCCGAACCCGGAACATTTAGGTCCTCCGTCTGCGTCGTTTACCATTAGCCACCGTATTATCCTCTAGTATGTACATCTGTAATTGTGAATTTACCTTTACGTTGAACTCCACTCTGCATGAATAAGGACGAATACTCTTTCTGACTGGTCGAACCGACAACTTCACTTAGACACCACATGCCTCTTATTATTTTTAATTATTTTATCCCTTACTTATCTGTCAGTGGTTTATGACCTTATGAGTCGAACTGTCTTATTTAAAGGGGTCATCTTCTTTACTAAAATTAGACAAATCATCTTCATGCATCAGTAAATCTCTTGTCTCTTTACTCTTAGATTTACCCACCCCGCTTCTAAGTATATATCGCAGTGAACTGATATTTTTTCGGATTAACCTTTCTTACTTCTTTCTAAAGAGCGACATTCGTCTATCTTTTTTTCTTTCATTACACTCTACTCAATAAGAGACTGAAGATTGCTGGACATACCCACTTTTTTCATGAAAGCGACGGTTTCTGCTAAAGTCAACTTATTGTACAATTAAACATTACTATACCTTAACTTTTGTTTTCTTAACGTAACACTGTTAATATTGAGGGGTTTTATGTGTACATGAAAATATCTATGTGATCAATATTTTCAAACACGAATATAATATTTTTATATTCGAGCAAAATTACCTACGTGTATGTTTAAAGACATGTAATCTTGAGCCGGAGGAAACTACAATTAAAACGCACAAGTAGAACATTAGTTCATATTTAATTTCTTGCAATTTGTCAGTTCTATGAAGAATATTAGATGTGTGAATGCATACGTAACTTAAAAAATATCCAATAGATGTTCGGGAGAAACATGACAGCTGAAGCAGAGCTTGTGCTGCTGATTCAGCCTTTTTAGGTTTATATTACAAGTTATTTGCTTTTGCATTTCCACTCGATTGCTATATGGCTTCGACTCTGAGTAGAAAGAACTGCAGATTCTTGCCGATGTAGAGATAACTTTTTTTCGAATATATATAAAACATCACAGGTTATATATAAAACATCTCAGGTTATGTGTTTCGGATCACAGAGTCCATTTCGATATCATTTCAAGTGATTCGATAACTTAAAACAATGGTTATTTAGCGGCGTACATTAAAAAAAAGAAAAACTGGGTAATGTAGAAACTTTAGTGTTATGAAAGTCATTATATTTTTCCTAACATGACTAGTGGGTCAGTTGAATCCACGCTCCTGTATAAAACTAATTAAAGTTGGTCGGTGTGTCACACTTAAGTTTAAAACGTCATTCCATTTGGTCTGTCAAGCCTAAATTCCAAGTATCATTTTTCCGATCTATTAGGCTTTAATTGTCAGTTGGATTTTCGTCGATCTGCCATGCCTAAATTTCAAATAGTAATTTTGTCGATCTGTTATGCTTAAATTTTAAATAACAGTCACAGTTGCGCCCACGCATGCCCATGAGAAACTCTGTCAATTGGACAGTTTGTATGTTTAGTATAGATGAACTCGTATTTTCTATAATATGAGTACCGATTTAATGAACGCATATTAACAATAACTGATTGTGATTTGTTTTAACATTAATACTAGAAGACATTAAATTATATCTGGAGTTAATTTAAGCTTATAAAGTAAAGTAAAGAAAATAAATTACATATGGGATTTAACATTATTTGTAAACCTTATAAATAATATGTGTATTAATATGCTTTATATATAAACCTGCCATTTTTCCGGCAGTCTGTTTAATTTCGATAATCTTTCCCTTATTGTCGTCCGTCAATTTTTGTGCTTTATTTATTCTTTTCTTATTTTTGACATAAGATAACTAAAATAATTAATAAAATTAGGACCTTTCCATCTCTCTGTAAGAATTTCACGCACACATTTTCAAATAGAATATTAGCTGCTCTTTCACGTTTAACTTTGAAATAACATTTTTAGATGCGTCCACACATCTTTACCAGATGCTTCGTCTATCTGCCATATTTAAATTTTAAATAGCATTTTCGTTGTTAAACGCGCTGATAGAATAAACACATCTTAAGCGTATCGGTTCGTTTGTTTTTTCTATTTTATAATTATTTTCTGCTGTACTATTCTTTTCGTTATTCATACAATATAAGAGGAAATGGTAGAACATGAGCAGTCGATTATTGTTATAGTAGCATGTGTGTGTGTGTGCCTCTATTAAATAAAATGGCGGCAAATCACAGGTTAATACCTGCGATAGCGAACATGCAAGGAATTCGGTCGAAAAGTAAAACACCAGTACATGACGAACAAATACTGTCACATGGACAAAGATATACAGAAAATGATGCAAGTCGCAGCGATCGATGCTACACCGGCAGTGCCGCTCTCCGAAGTGGCCAAGCACATTACTGTTTTGAAGGCACATGATTAAACGAGCACTTTTCATGGTCAAACTGTCAACAATTCCAAATTGTTTTAGAAAGGCCGGCTTTGTCATTGAAACACAGGATGAAATGGAAGAAATACTCGACGAAAATGATCAAGTTTCTCCGCCATCAGGCATGGAGCAAACAGATGTTGACGAATTTATCAGCTTCGAAGACAGTACACAATATTATGAAGAACTGACTGATACGTGGTATAAAATCAGATGATCACGATTTAGATGAAGATAATGATGCTGAAAGCGTAAGTTGTGAAGTTTCTGAAAGTGACAAACCACTGCGAAATCTCTGGCTGCATTTAATGTGCTTGAAACTCCGACAGCCTACTTTGCAGGAAAAGCAGTAATCCTGAATGCGCATTGAAAATGATTTACGGACAGGATGAAAGTGTTCGTGATGTTAACCGAGATTTCTGTACAATAAAAAATGACTGAACTTTTTTAGAAAAAGTTAATTTTGACTGAATTATTTGTGAAAATGATCGGAAATGTATTTTGTCTGTATTTGTATGTTTTTTTTATATCTATAACTCTTAAATAAACTAGTGATCTGTGCGTAAAAAGCGTTATATAAAGTGTTCTTATACTTACCTAAACAAAATGGACCAAACGCGGATATAAGAGATTTCTTCTTCGGTCCTGACAGCTCTCTTATATCCGGGTTACACTATATATATATATATATATATATATATATATATATATATATATATATATATATATATATAGTAGAAGGATATCAATACCAGAACGGGTAAAATTAATTCTCCGAACAGAAGAGTTTTGCTCACTTTTAATTTCCCCGTACGAAAATAATGAATAAGATATAATAATATTAAACCTTATGTCAATAATTTTAATCATAGTTCGATGAATCTTAAGAACGAGTTGAAAATCAATGCCTTATTGGTGTTTAATGACGGTGGATATAATTTTATGTAAAGCTGAAATATTTATATTTTCATACGTTCGGTTGTGTAAATATTATTAGCCCTAAGCCCTTTTAAAATACTACAAAGACAATGAAATTTTAATTCAAGGTTTGTTGAGTAGGTTTTATTGCGAACATTTGATATTAGGAGGAAAGAAAGTATTCTCAAATATAATAACACTTCAATTAGAATAAACCTTTACGTGCTTAACAGCGACATTAGTTATTTGTTAAAGTAATTAGCCATATGAAATGATCTGGTTTCAAGTTTCATACTTAATTCTGTCTTAATCTTGTAGACTCGATAACACTGATATGACTCGAAAACCTAAATGAGCCTGCTGTTCGAACGATCTGAGTTTCTAAACGAATTAAAGAGGACACACAATTTTTATCATGTAATCGTTATATATATATATATATATATATATATATATAATATATATACACGCAGATCTACTTATATATATACATTTACATGTACGTAGATATACACCGTTGAAATAAATACTGACACAAAAACATATGTGCATAATAAAAGTTTATATATGTGAAACAGCAATATCTATCTATCTATCTATCTATCTATCTATCTATCTATCTATCTATCTATCTATCTATCTATCTCTCTCTGTCTCTGTCTCTCTCTCTCTCTCTATATATATATATATATGGATATTGTAGAAAGTTGTTTAAAAATAAATAATTAGCCTCTTATCTATATATTAATACGATAGCGTGTGTGTTCGTGTGTCACACATCCGGCAAAAGCTATGCGCAAGCGTGCCGCACCTAGATTTTGAAAAACATTCAACTCGCCTAATTTCTGAAACATTTTTAAGTATTTCCCTTTGTCGCAACGGTTAGCGACGTAATATTTTTGACTTCGGCCCGACTGGTTTATAGTTCGATCCCAAACAACCTATAAGATTTTTTTCTACATTTCGAGGGGAAGGGGAAGAGAGGTGGGGAAGGGGAAGAGAGGTAGGGAGGGGACGACCGGGAAAACACATATTAATACAATAGCGTGTGTGATTTTGTGTGTCATGCTTACATCAAAAGGCTTTTGGCTAAGATCAAATTGTAGTATCTGTTCCGATGGATACTGCTCTCCATAGACTGGTATTGTCTTGGCCTTCGGGGCTTGATTTCTGCCGGTCTATGGGTCTGTCATATGCAGTTCTAGGAGGTCCATTCTCCCAGGCTTCGCCTCCCCTCTTTGGGGAGGAGTAAGTTTATTGCTTACCGCCTGGGGCGCCCGTACCGGGGAATGCCAACGGGGCGGCCTAGGCAATTTTTAATGGCAAGAGTGCTATCCTTCTCGAGCGCTGGCATTTCAAACCCCACTTTCCCGACCTTGGCCACATCTTACTTGTGGGAGTAAGATAAAACTGGCCTTGTGCCTAACTCCCGGAGAGGAGTAAATACATATTCATGAATTGGAGCCAAATTTAATTTAATGGAAAACATTTACAAAGTAAGGTTTAGTCGTCGAAATATTACCTTCAATAGAAATATTGTATATAAAGAAGTTTTGTAAATTGTTTCATGTATTGTTCATTTTAAAAAAATAAATATACAAGTCCAAATCTTATCATATTTTATTCAAACATGTATAGTTTAGGAACAAGATAATTACTATTGAAGACATCATTTCGTGTAATTTACACGGGTCTCGCTAGTCTAGATTACTATTGTAACCATCTCGTTCATATTTCTGTAGTGATTCTATGGAAAAAAATAAACAATAACAAAATTCTTATGTGTTTTCAGAAAATATGAAATACTTTCATCCGGAGGACCTATACATTTATTTAGTCGATATACACTAGAAATAACAATAGTGTCTACGCTTTTCCACTTCTAGGTGCCCGTAGATGTACTTCTGTATTGTGCACTTTTAGAGTAAGTTCTAATAGTCAGATATATGCATATTATATTATCTCACAAGATTAGTATATATATGAAAAAGTAATATATATATATATATATATATATATATATATATATATATATATATATATATATATATATATGTGTGTGTGTGCGGCGTGCATTTTAGAAACAGTGTTTAAATAGATAATTAGCCGGTATTAAACATTACTATTTTAATTAGTTTGTTTAATACGTATGAGCAACAAGTTTCTGTCATCATTTTATGAAAAAGAATATTAAAGAATAACAAACATTTTATATGGTTTCCAAAAATGTATGTAATATTTTTATCCGGGGGACTCATGTATTTTCCAGTTGATGTAAACTAAACAAATAACAAACATGGATATCCCCCCTACCTCCCTTGTGCGGAAGTATCAGTCATCTTTTGATGTGAGTAAGCTAAAAACTTCGAACTGTTTTCTATGCATTTCCTCTTCTCGGTGCACGCATGCGCACACAACAGCACTTGAAAACAAATATTAAACCAAGAAATGTTTTCCCATAAAACGATAAGTACAGAACACAATGGAGACGTTAAATGATAATACATGATTTATGATGTTCCTACTCTTCAAACAGCCACGCGCAAATTCGCACGTATTCAGAGATGTCTAGATAGATGGAAAGGCAGTAAAGGTAGAATAGCATAACAAAGCATTTCTTTTCATCGTTTATAACGACTGGGAACAAAAGCAAAATGTGACATTTATCACCTTGAAGCCATACAATCGTGAACTTTGACGTGTATAGAAAACATCAACTTCCTCAGAAATAAAACTTCATTTTCGTTATAGACTAGCTGAAGTATAGGTACACCGTTATATATTGAGACCCAATTCAACCAAAAAAACGCGACCTGAATCGGGGCACTTGCTTAAGGCACACATTTAAGAACAGCATGGATAATATTTTATTTATATTAATTTGCATGACTTTAATCACTCAATTATTTGAAATGAATAAAAAGCGTAAGTTAAGTTTCATATATTTAAAATATAAAATGAGCATGATTTATTTATAGTTTTATTTGTCTATCAGTTATGTCGCCGGGTCGTGGTGCACATGAAAAAAAATAAAAGCGATGGATAAACGAGATTTTAATGATAATGGTCAATGAAAAAGCACGCACATTTACATCTAAACCATGTTTTCGTGTAAACATACAAAATATCTCGTTTAAAAGAATATTCCTTTTCTATAGATAGAGTAGACATAGTGGTTGTGGAACAATACATTAAAACGTATTTTTTATTAAGGATTCACCATTTATCAAGAGTAAAACGCCATTAAAAGATAACTGGTAATAAGTTGAATTAATTAGCAAAGCAAGTTGAGCGTGTAGTATTTGTATAGGTAGCTTTTAAGCGATATCAATACAGTACATATCGGAGAGGTCTACATAATGCGTTTACCCGGTGTCACTATTTTGTTGATGCCTAACTGGGTATACACCGATTCGTTTGTAGTAAGAGCTAGTGTTTACTTCCCTTTCATGTCGAGCAGTGCTTGAGGTTGTGACCTAGATTCGTTATGTTAAATCTCTTATATGAAGGGCACTTGTCTGTATGTATATATATATATATATATATATATATATATATATATATATATATATATACATATATATATATGTATGTCTGTTTGTATGTGAAGCTTCTCCTCCGAGAGTACCCAACAAACAGTCACACGGTTGACATTATTATGACCGGCCAGCCCCGGGTTGTGTAATATCACAGAACCGGGGAAAAAAATTGACACGTCGGGGGTCGACTGAGTACTTTTCTCCAATGGGGGGGAGGTAGGGGGCCTTTTCCTCGATTTTAAACGTTGTTTAGTACTAATTTGAAAAAAAAAACAATGTTATCATGTATAATTTGAGAAATAATGCAAAGTCACGATTTTAACAGGAAATGACGTCAGAGGAAAAGAGTGTACGAAAGAAAATCCCTCACACAACAACCGTTCTTTCCCTCTCACTCCCACCCTTTCTACCTTCTTTTCTTAAGTTAATATTCCTTCCTCCCTACGCCCGTTGTGTTGTCATGATACCACTTTCCTAGGTATTACCTCCTGCTTTTTGAGAGGTATGGAGATAGTGTAGTATCTATTAAGAGGAAAGAGTGTCGGAATTCGGCAGTGTGATTGAAAATGATGAAGACTATCATGAGAGGATTGCGAATGATGAAAAATAGCATGAGCGGATTAAAAATGATGAAGAATATCATGCGGAAATTGTAAATGATGAAGAATAGAATGAGAAGATTGTAAATGATGAAAATTATCATGAGAGGATTGAAAATGATGAAGAATAGCATGATGGGATTGAAAATGATGAAGAATATAATGAAGAAAAGCATAAGGGGATTTACAATGATGAAGAATATGATGAGAGGATTGAAATTAATAATGAATACCATGAAGGTATTGAAAATGACGATGAATATCATGAGGGGATTGAAAAGGATGAAGAATAGCATGAGAAGATTGAAATTAATAATGAATATCATGAAGAAATTAAAAATGATGAAGAATAACATGAGAAGATTGAAAATAATGAACAATATCATGAGGGGATTGAAAATGATGAAGAATATTATGAGTTGATTGAAAATGATGAAGAATAGCATAATAGGATTGAAAATGATGAAGAATATCATGAAGAAATTGAAAATGATGAAGAATATCATGAGGGGATTGAACACTATGAACAATATCATGAGGGGATTTTAAATGATGAAGAATATCATGAGAGGATTGAAAATAATGAAAAATAGCAGGAGGGGATAGAAAATGATGAAGAATATCATAAGAGGATTGAAAATGATAGAGAATATCATAAGGGGATTAGAAATAATGTAGAATATAATGAGAGGATTGAAAATGAAAATTACTTCATGAGAGGATTGAAAATGATGAAGAATATGATGAGGAGATGTAAAATGACGAAGAATATGATGAGGGGATTGAAAATGATGAAGAATAGCATGAGAGGATTGAAAATGATGAAGAATATTATGAGAGTATTAAAAATGATTAAGAATAGCTTGAGGGGATTGAAAATGATGAAGAATATAATGAGATGATTGACAATGATGAAGAATAACATGAGGGGATTGCAAATGATGAAGAATATCATGAAGGGATTTTTAATAATGAAGAATAGCATGAGGGGATACAAATGATGACAAATATCATGAGGGAATTAAAATGATGAAGAATATCATTAGAGGATTGAAACTGATACAGAATAGTATGACGGGATTGAAAAAGATGAAGAATATCAGGAGGGGATTGAAAATCATGAAGAATATGATGAGGGGATTGTAAAGGATGAAAAATATCACGAGAGGATTGAAAATTATGAAGAATATCATGAGAGGATTGAAAATGATGAAGAATAGCATGAGCGGATTGAAAATGATGAACAATATCATGAGGGGATCAAACATGATTAAGAATATTATTAGAGGATTGAAAATGATAAAGAATAACATGAGAGGATTTAAAATGATAGAAAATATCATGAGACGATTGAAAATAATGAAGAATATCATGAGAGGATTTTTAAGTATGAAGACTAGCATAAGGAGATTGAAAATGATGAAGAATATCATGCGGGGATTGAATATGATGAAGAATTGTATGAGAGGATTTACAATGATGAAGAATTGCCTAAGAAGATTGAAAATGATGAAGAATATTATGATGGGATTTAAAATGATGAAGAATAGCATAAGGGGTTGAAAATGATGAAGAATATCATAAAGGGATTGAAAATGATGCAGAATATCATGAGAGGGTTCAACATTATGAATAATAGCACAAGGGGATTGAAAATGTGGAAGAATATCGTGAGCGGATTTAAAATGATGAAGAATATCATGAGAGGATTGAAAATGATGGAGGATATCATGAGTGGATTGAACATTGTGAACAATATCATGAGGGGATTGAAAATGATGAGGAAAATCATGTGAGGATTGAAAATGATAAAGAATATCATCAGAGGATTGAAAATAATGAAGAATAGAATGAAATGATTTAAAATGATGAAGAATATCATGAGAGGATAGAAAATGACGAAGAATATCATGATGGGGATTTAACATTATGAACAATATCATCAGCGATAAAAAATGATGAACAATATCATGAGAGGATTGAAAATGATGAAGAATAGCAGGAGGTGGTTGAAAATTATGAAATATATCATGAGGGCATTGAAAATAATGAAAAATATCATAAGGGATTTGAACATTAATAACAATATCATTAGAAGGTTGATAATGATAAAGGATATCATGAGGGGATTGAAAATGATGAAGAATAGTATGAGAGGATTGACAATGATAGCAGATTGCATGAGATAATTGAAAATGTGTAAGAATATTATGATGCTATTTAAAATGATGAAGAATAGCATGAGAGGATTGAAAATGATGAAGAATATCATAAAGGGATTGAAAATGATGAAGAATATCATGAGTGGTTTGGACATTATGAACAATAGCATTAGGGGATTGAAAATGTGGAAGAATATCATGAGGGGATTTAAAATAGTTTATAATATCATGAGAGGATTGAAAATGATGAAGAATATCACGAGGGGATTGAAAATGATGAAGAATATCACGAGGGGATTTAAAATGATGAAGAATATCACGAGGGGATTGAAAATTATGAAAAATATAACGAGGGGTTTTAAAATGACGAAGAACATCATGATGTCATTTAAAATTATGAAAAATATGACAAGGGAATTAAAGATTAATAACAATATCATTAGAAGATTGAAAATGATGAAGAATATGGTGAGGGGATTGAAAATGATGAAGAATATCATGAGAGTATTGAAAATGATGAAGAATATCATGAGAGGATTGAAAATAATGAAGAATATCATGAGATGATTGAAAATGATGAAGAATAGCATGAGGAGATTTAAAATGATAAATAATATTATGAGGGACTTGAAAATTATGAAGAATATCATGAGAGGATTTAAAATAATGGACCATCATAAGGGGATTGAAAATGATTAAGAATATAATAAGGGAATTTAAAATGATGAAAAATATCAAGAGAGGATTGAAAATAATGAAGAATATCATGAGAGGATTTTAAATTATGAAGACTAGCATGAGGAGATTAAAAATGATGAAGAACATAATGAGGGGATGTAAAATATTGAAGAATAGCATGAGGGGATTTAAAATGATTAAGAATATCATAAGAGGATTGAAAATGATGAAGAATATAATTAGAAGATTTAAAATGAGGAAGAATATCATGAAGGATTGAACATTATGAATAATATCATGAAGAGATTGAAAATTATTAAGAATATCATGAGAGGATTGAAAATGATGAAGAATATCATGAGGGGATTGACAATTATGAAGAATAAATTGAGGAGATTGAAAATGCTGATAAATATCATCAAAAGATTGAAAATGATGAAGAATATCATCAGTTGATTGAAAATGATGATGAATAGCATGATGGGATTGCAAATAGTTAAGAATATCATATGAAAAATAATGAATAATAGTATAATAAGATTGAACATGATGAAGAATATCATAAGGGGATTAAAAATGATGGAGAATATCATGAGAGCATTGAAAATGATTAAGAATATCATGAGATGATTGAAAATGATGAAAAATATCATGAGAGGATTAAAAATGATGATAAATATTATGAGATGGTTTGAAAATGATTAAGAATATAATGAGAGGATTGATAATGATGACTTATTTCATGAGGGGATCGAACATTATTGAGAATATAATTAGTAGATTGAAAATGATGAAGAATATCATGATTGATTGAACATTATTAATAATACCATGAAGAGATGTAAAATGATGAAGAATATCATGAGAGGTTTAAAATGATGAAGAATATCATGAGAGGTTTAAATGATGAAGAATATCATGAGGGGATTGAAAATTATGAAGAATAAAATGAGGAGATTGAAAATGATGAAGAATATCATGAGAGGATTTAAAATGATAAAGAATAACAATAGAGGATCGAAAATAATGAAGAATATCATGAGATGATTGAAAATGATCAAGAATAGCATGAGGAAATTTAAAATGATGAATGATGTCATAAGGGACTTTAACATGATGAAGAATATCATGAGAGGATTGAAAATGATGAAGAACATCATGAGGGGATTGAACATGATTAAGAATAGAACAATAGGATTGAAAATGATAGAGAATATCAGAAGCGGATTTAAAATGATAAACAATATCACGAGAGGATTGAAAATTATGAAGAATATAATGAAAAGATTTAAAATGATGACGGATAACATGAGGGGATTGAAAATGCTGAAGAATATCATGAGGGAATTGAAAATGATGAAGAATAGTATGAGAAGATTTACAATGATGAAGAATTGCATGAGAAGATTGATAATTATGAAGAATATTATGATGGGATTTAAAATGATGGAGAATAGCATAAGGGGATTGAAAATGATGAAGAAT
Source organism: Sepiola atlantica (assembly GCA_963556195.1). Classification (NCBI taxonomy): domain Eukaryota; kingdom Metazoa; phylum Mollusca; class Cephalopoda; order Sepiida; family Sepiolidae; genus Sepiola; species Sepiola atlantica. The sequence goes on from OY744521.1 coordinate 140,889,981, forward strand.
ATCATAAAGGGATTGAAAATGATGAAGAATATCATGAGGGGATCGGACATTATGAACAATAGCATTAGGGGATTGAAAATGTGGAAGAATATCATGAGGGGATTTAAAATGATTTAGAATATCATGAGAGGATTGAAAATGATGGAGGATATCATGAGGGGATTGAAAATTATGACGAATATCATGAGGGGATTTAAAATTATGAAAAATATCATGAGGGGATTTAAAATGACGAAGAATATCATCAGGGGATTGAAAATGACGAAGAATATCATGAGAGGATTGAACATTATGAACAATACTATGAGGCGATTGAAAATGATGAAGAATATCATAAGAGGTTTGAAACTGATGAAGAATAGCAGGATGGGATTGAAAATGATGAAGAATATCATGAGGTCATTTAAAATTATGAAAAATATTATAAGGGAATTGAACATTAATAACAATATCATTAGAAGATTGAAAATGATGAAGAATATGATGAATGGATTGAAAATAATTAAGAATATGGTGAGGGGATTGAAAATTATGAAGAATATCCTGAGAGGATTTAAAATGGTGAAGGATTGCAATAGCGGATTGAAAATAATGAAGAATATCATGAGATGATTTAAAATGATGAAGAATTGCAATAGGAGATTTAAAATGATGAATAATATCATGAGGGACTTAGAAAAGGATGAAGAATATCATGAGATGGTTTGAAAATGATGAAGAACATTATAGGGGATTCAAAATGATTAAGAATAGAACAATAGGATTGAAAATGATGAAGAATATCATAAGAGGATTTAAAATGATGAAGAATATCAAGAGAGGATTAAACATTATAAAGAATATAATAAAGGATTGAAAATGATGAAGAATAGCATGAGAGGATTTAAAATAATGAAGAATAGCATGAGAGGATTTAAATGATGAAGAATATCATGAGAGGATTGAAAATAATGAAGAATATCATGAGAGGGTTTTAAATCATGAAGACTAGCATGAGGAGATTAAAAATGATTAAGAACATCATCAGGGGATGTAAACTATTTTAGAATAGCATGAATGGATTTAAAATGATTAAGAATATCATAAGTGGATTCAAAATGATTAAGAATTGAATAAGGAGATTTAAAATGATAGAAAATATCATTAATGGATTGAAAATATTGTAGAATATACTAAGAGGATTGAAAATGATCAATTATTTCATGAGGGGATCGAAAATTATGGAGAATATAATTAGAGGATTTAAAATGAGGAAGAATATCATGAGGGATTGAACATTATGAATAATATCATGAAGAGATGGAAAATGATGAAGAATATCATGAGAGGATTGAAAATGATGAAGAATATCATGAGGGGATTGACAATTATGAAGAATAAAATGAGGATATTGAAAATGCTGAAGAATATCATCAGAAGATTTAAAATGATGAAGAATATCATCAGTTGATTGAAAATGATAATGAATAGCATGAGGGGATTGAAAATGATGAAGAATATCATGAGTTTATTGAAAATGATGAATAATAGTATAATAGGATTGAAAATGATGAAGAATATCATAAGGGGATTAAAAATGATGGAGAATATCATGAGAGGATTGAAAATGATGATAAATATCATGAGATGGTTTGAAAATTATAAATAATATAATGAGAGGATTGAAAATGATGAATAATAGATTGGGGGGATGGAAAATTATGAAGAATATCATTAGGGGATTAAAAATTATGAAGAATATCTTGAAAGATTTGACAATGATGAATTATTTCATGAGGGGATCGAAAATTATTGAGAATATAACTAGAGGATTGAAAAGGAGGAAGAATATCATGATGGATTGAACATTATTAATAATATCATGAAGAGATTGAAAATGATGAAGAATATCATGAGGGGATTGAAAATGATGAAGAATATCATCAGTTGATTGAAAATGATGATGAATAGCATGATGGGATTGAAAATGATGAAAAATATCATGACTTGATTGAAAATGATGAAGACTAGCATAATAGAATTGAAAATGATTAAGAATATCATAAAGGGGATTTAATATGATGGAGCATATCATGAGAGGATTGAACATGATTAAAAATATCATGAGATGATTGAAAATGATGAAAATATCATGAGAGGATTAAAAATCATGAAAAATGTCATGAGATGGTTTCAAAATTAGTTAGAATATCATGAGAGGTTTTAAAATGATGAAGAATAGCATGCGGGGATTGAAAATAATGAACAACATCATTAGGTGATTAAAAATGATAAAGACTATCATCAGGCGATTGAAAATGATGAAGAATAGCATAGGAGGATTAAAAATGATGAAGAATATCATGAGAGGATTGAAAATTATGAAGAATAGTATGAGGGGATTGACAATGATCAAGAATTGCATGAGAGGATGTAAAATGATGAAGAATATTATGATGGGATGTAAAATGATACAGAATAGCATGAGGGGCTATAAAATGATGAAGAATATCATGAAGGGATTGAAAATGATGAATAATATTATGAGAGGATTTAAAATAATGAAGAATAGGATTAGAGGATTTAAAATGAAGAAAGAATTTGATTAGGGGATTTAAATGATGAAGAATTTTATTAGGGGATGGACAATGATGAAGAATATCATGAGGGGATTGAACATTATGAAGAATATCATGAGGGGATTAAAAATCATTAAGAATATCACGAGGGGATTGAAAATGATGAAGAATATCATGAGGGGATTTAAAATGATTAAGAATATCATTATGGGATTGAAAATAATTTAGAATATCATGAGAGGATTTAAAATGATTAATTACTTCATGAGGGGATTGAAAATGATGAAGAATATGATGAGGGGATTGAAAATTATGAAGAATATGATGAGGGGATACAAACTTATGAAGAATAGCATGATGGAATTCAACAAATTGACAGAGTTTCCATAGGTTCGGTCCTTGATCCGATTCTTTACGAGTTCTATATGTAAAAACAAAATATTAATTAACATTATAAAAATCTCTATGTATGTACACTATGTCGACGATATTCATTTTCATCCAAGAAATTGAAAATATATAAAAGGTATAATTAAACAGACTAATTCTGTTATTTCTAACAATGTTTGCATATATATATATATATATATATATATATTTTTGATTTTATTCCATTTTTATTTTTATTCCAAAAAAATATATAAAATATATATTTTGCTCTGAATTTTCATTGAGCACTCTCATAAACCCGGTTTCAACTTCCTTCGGATTCATACCCCCTGGATATTTGTAACAAGTTAATTATTAATTATATATATATATATATATATATATATATATATATATATATATATATATATATATATATATATATATATATTTATTTATTCTGGTACAGAAAAATTAGTACAACATTCGTACCGTCGGTTTCAAGCACGGAAGGTCTTACCCATCCGGCTCTCTTCAGCTTCTGTTGTCATCTGTTTTGGAAATGTGAGGTCACATGACACTCTTGTTGGGACGCGTTATTTGCTCAGTGTGTTGTGTGTGTTTGTTTAAATTTGAATTTAGTGTAATAAGACCGTTGAGATTTAAAACACGAGGGAATTCAAGATTAAAGGGAATAAAAAAGGGGGGTAAAAAATAAAAAAATATATATGAAAAAATATATATATATAAATAAATATAAAAAAAACATATATATATAAAAAACATTTCAATACTAAGAATAAAAGAATAAAAAAAGAGAAAGAGTATAAAAAGGTATAAAAAAGAAGAATAAAAAAGGGGGTTAAAAAAATATAGAGAATAAAAATGTAGAGAATAAAAAAGAGTGAGAGAGAAAGAAAGAATAAAAATGGCAAGAATAAAAATAAAAATAAAAATAAAAATAAAAATAAAAATAAAAATAAATTAAAAATAAATTTAAAGATTAAAAAATAATAATAATAATAATAAAGAATAAAATTTAAAAATTAAAAATTAAAAATTAAAAATTAAAAATTAAAAATTAAAAATTAAAGATTAAAAACAAAAATAAAGAAAGGGTTTCTCTGAAATTCCCGTGAGCCAAATTATGAATTTGTATCATTAGCCGTTATATTTTTGAAGGTATGCGTTCTAAAGAACCGTTAGTGTGTAAAGATCTTATTCCCAGATTGGAGTGATTTTAATGAAGAAATTCGGATCTAAGGGAGGTAACTAAGTCGGAAATATGAAATATTTGAGTTTGTTAAAATGGGTTTGTAGATTTAGCTAGTGGTTGATGAATAAATTAAATATTTTTGCATTTTTGTATTTTGGTGAAAGTCGAAGTTTTTGCTCTTGGAATTTATGTGGATATAGTTTGTTTAAATGGATTTGTAGAGTAATCTAGTGACTGGTAGATGAATTAAATATTTTTGTATCTTTGTGAAGGTCGGAGTTTTTGCTCTTGAAGTTTAAGTGGATATAGGTTGATGAGGTATTTGTTCGTTTTTATTGTGTTTATATTAGTAGAGGGGGGTAGTTAGACATTATGTGAATCGGTCAGACCAGTTTATAAGCAATGCTTGTCTCTTGTGGACACATCCCCTGAATATTTCATCGCGGACATTTAAACAAGCTGTATTCGGATCGATGATGGCCTTTGATATGTGGTATTTTTCAGCGTCACATAGAGGGCATCTGTTTATGGCTGGAGAGAAGGATGGTTTTCTCTCAATTATTTTCCATTTGATGGTGAAGTGTGTATTTTCTTCTTTAAGCTGCCATATTCGGGTCGCGAGTGCCGTATTAGCCTTGTTTTTGTATCTGAAGGAGTTTCTGTGTGCGTATAGCCTTTGTTTGAAGTTTCCTTTCGTCATCCCAATATATTTTTCTGCATTACTGGTATTCTGGTCTGTGACGGTTGCTTCATATATGATTGAATTGATTTTGCAATTTCCCTCCAGGGGGCAGTTGTTTTTGTCTTGGCATGAGCAGCCTGCGTTTGTAATTGTTTTGGGTTCTGCAGAGATAATTTTTCTTATTGAAGGGGCAGTGGAATAGCTGACCTTAACAGAATTTCTGTTAAAAAGTTTGTGTAATTCATTTGTGGGTGGGAAGTGTTTGTCGAGTAACTTGAGGAAAAGTTGGCCTACCTTTGTTTTGGTATTGGTCGAATAGGGTGGGGAAAACCAGATCACCGATCTCCTTCTATTGCGGGTCCCCCGTGGTTGGTCTCGGTTGGGGGTGTATGAGATTTCTTCTCTGAACCCGCTGTCGCGGAGTGCTTTGTTGTAATATGGTGCTGCTTGGTTGAAAATTTCGGGACTGGATGAGAGGTTTGAAATTCTTTGGCTAATATTATTGATTACATTTTTAAAGATGGTGGGGGGGTGGCAGGATCCCTTGTGTATGTATTGGAGTGTTTCATTGGGTTTGTGGAAAGGTTTGTGTGTATTGTTTTTAAGGTTTAGTGTGGTATCTAGGAAGTTTACTTGGTCTAAATTTGTTTTAATGGTAATTTTGAAGCCGAGATTATGGAAGGTATTTGTTAATTCTTTTCTAAATCTATCTAATGTGTTTCCGTTGTGGTTGCGTGACAGACAAAGTCCGTCATCTCTATAGAGACCAAAGAAATGGTCTGGAAATTTATTTTGGAGTGTATCTAATATAAGCAAGCTGACTAAGTCACAGATGTCTGCACTGTCGTAGACCCCCATTGCAACATCAAATGGGTCATCTGGGTTTGATTTTTTAACCCAAGCCCTTCCCTCGAAGAAGAGAAGGGTTTGTCTTGCTTGCAGTATTGTGTCCCTTTCTAGTTGACTGATGTTTGTGTGTGAAAGTGCAAATGTTAAGGCCTTATCTAGGGTGTCTTTTGTAATGGATGGGTAGAAGTCTACTATATCTAATTGTGTGAATTTGCATCTGTGTTTATCTTGTATGTTATGGAACCAATTTAGGACTGAGTTAGTATTGCCCCACAGACTTAGGTTTATTTTTTCCTTAATTTTATTAACTATATTTTTAACAATGGATTTGCTTGCTAGTCCTAGTTCGCTTTTAGCTGGGTTGATAAGTCTGCATGAGGGTTTATTTGTGAAGTTTTCTTTGTCTACAAAGAAAAAAATATATATATATATATATATATATATATATAAATATATATATATATATATTCATAATAAGTATTATTAGAGAGCGGTGACAATGCATTGGTTTGCTGATTCCGGCGGTACGTAAAATGTTAAACAACAATTACAATATTGAGAAGTCAATAATTTCAAAATAATTTTATTATGTGTAGTCGTGATTTTTAATGGTTCATTATTTGTAGTTGATATCTTTATAGATAAGCGTAAGTGTGTAACCACTGAAAAAATAATTTACCAATATTTAACTATACTAAACCACTTCATCTAGTCACACCCAAACGTTCATAAAATAAGTTTATGCGATCCTAAACAAACCGTAATTTCCGGCCCAGGCTATAGGTGACAAAATATACACCGACGAGTGGATATATTAATTTCTGAGGAAGAAGGATTCGCTCGAAAATATGAATAAATAAAAAGAAGACACACCACCCTACGATCACTGTTCGAATTAAACTCTGTTAAATATAATAACATTATTTGAAAATTATTGAATTTTCAATATTTTGTTTACTATTTCACGTACCGCCGGAGTCACCTAACCAGCGAATTTCCACTGCTTTCTAACAATAATTATTACATATTTCGCACAATGCTTCAAGCAAACGACAATGTACACATTGTTATTTTTATAAAATGTTAAAGATATATACATATATACATACACATATTTAAGTATATATGTATATACATATGTATAAACAAATAGTTATAATTATATTTCGCCTCCAATCTAGGCAGTACATAGTATTTAGTAGCATTAATATAGACGTCAAAATAATAACTGTAATTCACGCTTCTTCATAGATTGAAAACGTTTGACGTAGGTTGTCTACAATATGTTGAACAATATCACCGTTTGTGCAGTTGTTCGTGGTTGCCGTTAGGGTTAAGACGTTTCAGAAGACTCAACATCAAGTTAGTTTACTCACTTTCTCGCACCTGAGGCAATTTGATATCCATACAAATCTACTATCAGACCATGTATAGAGTAATGTTGCCATCTTTGGGCTGGTCAATCTCTGCCCCTATTTGAGTTCAGATACGTATCTCTAATTTGATTCTGCACACCCTTTCTTATTCTCTGCAACCACTCTCTGGCAGACGTGATATTGCTGGTCTCAGTCGTTTCTACGAATAGTATTATGGCATGTGTTCTACAGAATTATGTGATCTATTTCCTGATTCTTTTGTTCGAGCTTGTTTGACTCGTTTAATGTGATCTTCATCATTTCGTCGTTTTGATACCTCAATGTAATAGAGTTTCCTATTCCAGTAGTTTATTTCCAAAAACTGCAGGCTTGTAGAACTCTCTTCCTGATGATTTCACTTTCTATCTACAGCCTTACTCTTTTAAAGACAAAGGCGAATAGGCATCTGCTGTCATTGCGATAATAATATTTCGTTCGTGTAGGCGCCTTAAATCAAGCGGCTTTATGCCTTCTCTAGAGCAATTTACATGGAATATATATATATATATATATATATATATATATATATGTGTGTGTGTGTGTGTGTGTGTGTGCTTCTGTGTGTGTTGGTATTTGCGTTCATATATATGTATATGTGTATATACTAACAGGATTTCTAAAATTCCAAACAGCGGAATCAAGACAACAGACATTAATCATACAAACAACTGGATACACTTTCAGATAGAGTCTTATAACACTAAAACATGTGACTTGCAGTTTCACGTGTTTTTCGTGTAGTAATGAATCCCCAACTCATCTTAATTCTGATGAAAATTTAGATTTAAATATTTATTTATGTTGCATTTGAAATGTAATCATACCCTAATACATTCAGACGCTCGAATCCAAACCACTTAACCAAAAATAATAGCCTCACAATGGAACACAAACTAGATACCCTCACAAATATTAATTTAATTTCAAACCATCAACACTGCCTGCACAAAAATACATTTCACCTATTTTTCACCTAAATTAATATCACTTTTCTCTTTCTCTTTTTTTTCTTTTTCCTTCCCCTCATTGTCATATTCACAGCACAGTTCGACACTTTCCTTTTAACTTACTTATATTCACACATTCCTGACATAGCCAGCTGGTCCAATACTCCCACTCTCCAAAAATTTCACACCTAACCACAACAAAATCTCCCTCTCACCTCCTTACCTACCTATCCCTTTCGACTACTTCTTTCACACACTGACCCACCCACCCCGCCCACTTTCAAATCATCACTATTTCTTCAAATCATTTTCTAAAACTATGACACTACCTACACAACAAACACACAGAACCTCCTTCCTCTCCTTCTCCTTCCCCATCCCCTAAAAATCCATGCTACCCATCACAACAAAAATCTCAGCAACCCTACCCCTCTCTCCCATTTTAAGACAAATTCACTAACACTCCTACTCTCCCCTTTTTCACTCACAACCATCTACATTCATTTCACTCCCTCACTTCTCTCAGCCCGGACCTTGGTCCTGCGCTCCCAGTAGTGGCTACTACTTCTTCTCATTAACCTATCATGTCAACCCAATATTTCTATGTACTTGCATGACATTTTTCTTAAAATTATCATCATGAGAAAGTCTTACAAATAAAGACAAAACGTTGATAGATACATAAAAAAACATCTTTTAGTTTTTCCTTTTTCATTTCCCATATGTATCTATATATGAATATATAATAATTTATTGAAATACAACATCAAATAATAAATATCGTGTAATCATTCTCAAAAATGTCAGAACAAACAGTATTTATTTATATGTATACATGTTGCATAACTTCAATTTATTTTCACTTTTACAATAGGTAGTAATATACAATCTTTTGTTTTTCCTTATCAGCACACACATTCGTTATAAATTATTATTAAGTAATATATAATGAAAATCATCGCCATAATATCAACCACAAAATAAATGACCTTTTTTAGCTATTCATATCCCGCTTGAACATTTGATCTTATCCTAAAATTATTTTTGATATATCCTTCTTATTTAGCCATCCATCATATATAAAAAAGAATTCACTATTTTAATCTTACCGTGGGATTTTATTTTGTGTTTGAAGTTAGTGCGAGACTTTCCAATAGATATTGCGTGCAACACAAATAAGGCACGTATATGCTGACGAGGAAAATCATAAAGTTGAGTAGTTTTCAACAAGTTTGTAAGAGTTAAAAAAAAATTGAATTTCTGAAACACGTGCCCACATGGTAATTATTGTTAGTGATTTTGGAGCATGATTGTAGAATATTGATTATAAATTGTGGTATTCTATTTAATTAAAATATATAAGCTTTAATAATCCGCGGACAAGTGTTTCGCTGTTTACGACTTATTGGCGTAGCTACACCTATATATATATATATATATATATATATTTATATATATATATATATATATATATATATATATATATATATATATCCTTACTGGTACAAGTAGGTGCCTGATTAAAGCTAGATAGTAAAACGGTCGAATGTTGTGTAATATATTTTTATTTTCACGTAAATAACCACTTGATAATTTTTGGTAATATTACAATTTCTAATTATGTAAATATTTTGTCGTAAAATTTCATACTGAAATTAAAGGACATTGAAAAAATAAAATGTTAAATTAAAGGATCAATGCGGAACAGTTGTCAACTTTGTGTAATCGAACATACTCATATATATATATATATATATATATATACATCTATTTAATTATTTTTATAATGAATATTTGTTAATATCAACATACATATATGTCTCGTGTTAAGCAATACTCATCGGTGTGGCTGTATATAATCATTCATATATATATATATATATATATATATATATATATATATATATATATATACATTTATATTTATTTGTAAATATACCTTTATAGAGAGAGATTATTACAATGATTATTTTATTCTTCCAAAATCGCCTTTTCGGTCCAATGATGGATCACTTACTCAGATGTAAACTTGGGTTCTCATTCTTAGCGACACTATGGTAGCTGTGAATCTGATCATAAAATGTGTCTGTCGGTTTTTGATCACACTCCCCGGGATCCCGAATGCAAATAAATTAAACGGACATAAAAAGCGCTAACAAACAAACACCTCGTCACACCCATAAAAATAAACGCGACAATAACGTGAAACAACAGCATGAGGAACGATCCTCCATGAATAACAAGGATGTCACTTTCCACCGGCTATGACAGGTCACAGTGAAAAAAATCGCCTCAAGAATAAAAGCGAACACGAAGTGCCATAAAATTCGACACACGAACAGCGAATGTTCATAAAGTTTCGCAAGTTGTACTTTCAGGCTTCTTGCATGTACATTATGTCGTGGTCTTGAGAATTTCGAAATGGACTCGTTATATATTCCACTGGTTTTCTTTGCAGGATGGCAGACCTATTCTAACTAAAACTTAGGATAATAAACTATATTTCGTTAAGGTCCTTATCTCTATTTTAGTCAGTCTGATGCTAAGATCAAACTATCAGAGTGAGCTGTTCCTATCACCATTATGTCTCACTTAAAAAAACAAGCTGTTTCCATTCTCTCTTGCACATAAATATCCAGTTATTAAGTTTACGAGTGGATTTTGTATATAAAATTATACACACATATACACATAGCTAACTTAATATAAATACTAGAACACTAGACTTCTCAGGGCGGGTAAATTAATTCCCTGAACAGTAAAATACTACTTTAATGTTCTCTTACAAAGATTTACAATAAAGATTAAATTAAACTGAACCGTATATCTTTAATCCGTATTCTAATTTAGATCAGAGTCTATTACAAGATTTTTATTAAAAGAATGTCCAATGTTTAACGTTCAAGTGTCGTATGAATGAACCGAAATTCAGGGATTCTTGCTTCATTGGTATCTGATAACTATGGATGCATTTTAATGCAATTCTGATATATTTGAATTTACACACTGGAATTCATTTGTTTAATGTTATTTTTTTCATAGTTAAACTTTATGAATAATGTAAATCTTAATGTAAACCTATTCTCCCCATAATGTTACATATCGAACTTACATACATGACCCTGTAAAATGCTAACATACTTAACTAATACACACTATGAATATTTCACGTCTTTATAGGTTCGAATCTGCGAACGCTGAAAGAAAAGATACAAACACAGATAATAATGCATACTACACATTTGCAATATACGCTGGAAAGATGTTGTAAAGATAGATATCACTTGGAATTCGTCAAATGAAATAATTAACGATGAACACCGTATGCCAAATACACACAATCGATAGTACTTTTAACTAGTTAAACGTCATATAAGATCTTTGTGGTCTATCCGTAAGATAAAGTTTATAAAAAAAATATTTTACTGGCAATCAAATGTTAAACCGATTTTCAGCCCAACTACTCTCTCTCTCTGCACTTCTCTCTACTGGCTGAAGGGCACGACTCTTCAATCCAAAGAGTACAGTTTTTATACTAATCAACCCAACACCTAAGCAACTAGACTACCAACCAGATCTATCTAGCTTTTAGAGACTCAAAACAGCATATCTGAAAAGGGGAGATAACTCTATCAACGACTAAACAACAATCTTGAAGAATAAGTTGGCAAATACTCCTTTTTCCTAATAGAGATATCATAAATCAAATGTATGGAAAAAGAAATAAGGTTATATAATGTTTAAACTAATACCATATAATGTAACCTTTAAATACCACGTCGTATCCACTTTCAAATATACCTTTTACTACAAAACTGATGAAGGGAATATTTTGTCATTAAGATAGGTCATCTAATAATAATATAACCGTCACAAAGTCTAAAAAAAGAGTCATTTGTTTTAATTATGTACTTTAGTACTTTATATGAACACATTTTTTATATTTAGAAATGTAATATTTCTAAGAATCCGATCAGTTTATACACTTTTATTTACGCTGTAACACATCATGGTGTTCATAGAAACATTCTTCTATGAACACCATTATTGTCGTAAGACAAATCTAGTTTTGTGAACTTTTTTTATATTCTTGTTACTTTATAGTAAAGTGAAACACGAATTCCGGACAGTCCTGCACTGTTAGGTTATAGAAAAATATATAAGCATTGTAATAAGTATGTGTCTGTCTAATTGGGAAATAATAGTTTTAAATAATTCAAGATTTTATAACTATAAAAAGATTTTCCAATATTTTATAAACTGTTGACTGTAAAATACAAAAGGCAAGTGAATTCGCGTGATCATTTCGTTAGTTCATCATATGTTGCCTGTGGTTGAATTATGATATTTTAAAAGGTTTTTACTTTTTTGAAACTTAGAATATTTAGGCGGGATTTCACATAGTCTTATCGGAAATGTATATCTATACAAAGGAAAGTAATCTCCTCTGAATATGTTATTATTTCTATATTTAAGTAAAATTATGTCAAATCTCTTTACTCAACTTTATTAACAATTTCTTCTTGACATTCACCTTAAAACATATCTCGAGAAATAATATCATTTTGTGATAGTTATTTTTTAATAATTGTTTTAAGTTATTTCCCTGTTTTAGCCACCGGGAATTTAATGATAATAATAACATGAGGAATTATTTTCCAGATTAATTTGACATTTACCCTTTAAATAAAAAAAATACTGAACAAACGAATTTTATTTATTTTAAACCTCCAATGTTTAGTCAATAGGAAACTTGGTGAAGTGTGTGCGTATACCCACAGCGTTGAGATAACAGTATAATATTATTAAGATTCAACCAGGCCTATTTTTCTCCATTTTAACTTAACAGTAATACCTCCGAACTCGGTTATTGTTGTTGAATTTGTCACTATATTTGCTATCCTCGAATTTGGTGTTTACAACGTGTTTGGCGTCAAGCGATTTAAAGGTGCAACATTCTTTTGCATCATTCGTCGACTTTTTTTATAGTCGACCCATTCTCGTGCTGTCCATTTTTCAAACGATATTTTATTTTGCTGATAGTCGTCATCTCGTGCCATGTCATTCTATCCGAGTTTATGGTCTCACGTAGAGGAATATCGCACGATGACATCGTAAAGTATAAAACGCGACATATGTAATGCATGGTCTTGTCTGGAGATGTGTGAAATCAATCTTTAAAGGTATTCCACAGACAGAAGATAGACTGCAATAAAGGGAAACATATTTAAAGAAAAATAACGGAAATGAGGAGGACGAAGAGACATAGGGAAATAGATAAATAAAGAGGTAGGTAGGTAGATAGATAGATAGATAGATAGATAGATAGATAGAAAAAGACAGAGAGGTATGAGATAATGCATGCATTCATCCAAAGAGATAATGAAAGAAAGAAAGGTAGTTAGAAGTGAAAGGAGAAAAAAGAAAGGAGTGGGGGCGAGGATGGGAAGACAGCGAGATGGAGAGATAAAGAGAGAACGATAGATAAAGAGAGAGAAAGAGAAAGAGAAGGAGAAAGGGAATCAGGAAGTGATATTATTTCTCAGACAAGCGGAGACATGGGGTGTCGAAGATATAGGTAACATGATAGAGATAGGTAGGGAGAAATAACTATAGTTAGAATGGAAATGAAAGAGATAGATAAAAGTAGAGAGTTCATATAACTAAGTTATAGAGAAATGGAAAAATATAGACAGTAAACGAAACGAATGGAGAGTGAGAGAGAGAGAAAGAGAAAGAGAAAGTTAAAACAGATAGGCGGGAATATAAGGATGTGTTATAGAATATAGATAATAATAAAACGAAATACATCATGTATATATCAGGGTGAGAGAGACGAGCGAGGAGGAGAGAGTTGACTCAAACTAAGACAACACACAAGAGAAAGAAACACAGCATGAATGGAAATAAAGAGAGAGAGAAATAGAGCAACAGAGATAATAGAGAGTAGAAACAACAGAAAGCGAGCGAGATTTGGTAAAAACAAGATAGGAGAAATACAAAGTAGAGCATCGAAAGCAAGGGGAGAGCGTGATGGGATTAAGCAGAGAAGAGATTATATACTCGACAAAAAAAGCAAACATATAAAGTAACGAGATAATATAAATAAGATCGATAAAAAAGGAAACACAAAAAAGAGTAAATGGCATGTGGAGACAGAGTATAAGAGACATGTATAAGAACATGTAGTGTACGTTAGAAAGGAAAAGCGTATGGGATGAGAGAGGGAAAGAGGGGGGGGCAAGGAGAAGGAAAAAAGAAAATAAAAACGAGAAAGAGGCTAAACAAAGGAGAGGTGGGTAGAGAGATAGATAGATAGATAGATAGAGAGAGAGAGAGAGAACAGAGGGAGAAATGAACAAGAAAATATAGCGAATAGAAAAAAGAGGCAGAAACAATGTTAGATAATATAATTCTTATATTAACGAATATTAATACTCCCAATGCTCTCAAGATTTGCGGGGTTTATGCTCAAATATTAAAAAAAAAAATCACAATGTGACTAAGTATAAATTAAACATTGTATGGTTGTTTAAATATAATAAAAAGAAATATTTGCAGATTTGAATTGAGAGATACTCACATAATACTGAACATACTTAACACGACGTAAACACTCGGACTAAACAAACAAGTGTTGTACGGTTCTGCTCCATCACATAATTCTATTCTCCCACACAGTAATTTGTTTTCGTGATAAGGGTTTGGTTTAGTGCCATTCGTCTGAAACGCCTCCACAGGGAAATAAATGCAGCTAAAAATATATACGAATTAATATTTTAAATAAATATTTCAATTTCACCGCAATTTTAAAATATGCGTTTTTATTATTTGTTTGAATCATTGCTTGGAAAGGAGTGGCTCTCTCTCTGAGTTTTAATTATTCCAGTGTCATAAACATTAGCCGTTGTCATATTACATACCCAATTAAAAGTCAGTGTATCTGGTCGCCAAAAACTATTAGTGATTGTCTGATGTCGCAATAGTAACATTTTAGACTTTACCCACTTTAAAATGAATTGCTCATAAAATCGTGTACAACGCATGAATAGAACGCTGAAGATGAGAACAGTAGTCCGAATAATCCAAATTATACAACATTGTTGTTATTTACTTTTCAAATCGTTGTATCTAACTTAGTTGTTGTCAAGTTCACAAGGATTCGGTCCTTTATATATCATACTTTCCTTTATTTAATTTACAATAATTGAGTGCCCGACCAGTTCATTGAATTCTTATATTCATTTATCAGCAATTAAATTCAAATCTTCCGAATATAATGCACCCTAGAATAGAGTATACACCTCTTCATACATAGTTGATGTGTCAAGTACATAATGATGATTATGTATTGATAATTGAACTTACCCGTAACCGGAAATCAATGCACCATTATCTTTGAACACGACGCATATCATTTGTCCAAGAAGGTGATCATGCCCTACCAATGATGTGATCTTTATCTTTGGTTAACACACTATTAAAAGGAATCACCATCCCTTGCTACAACCACTTGTGTCTGTGACTAATACCTGTTTTGTTGGTAGGACGCCAGCATTGACGATGTTTCTACTTCCTCGAAGAAGAGTAGTGGTGTCGTAACGTCTTCCTTTACGGGACTGGACCTCTGCCACGTTGTGTTGATTGATACGAAGTGCGAGTCCGTTGCCGATCAGAGAACTGGGCATCAACTGAGACGAATTCGAAACAAGTGATCTATAAACAACCCGAAGAAATATTTCTAATATAAAAATAAGAATATATTTCCGTAAAACCTGTAGTAACAATAACACCAGTCGTTCGCTTATTTGTAGTTAGTACGTCTTGTGGGTCTGGACTGAGTTTAATTCCTAAATTAATCTAGCTAAGCTACTTGAGAATCGGCGGTTTTCAGATAGACGGGGCTAAAAGTGTCTGCTTCTCCTATTAAAGTAAGAACACTCTTGTTGGGCAGGAAAAGGTCTGCCAACTTTCTGAAATATCAATTCCTACTGAATAAAGTCGACGTTATCGTGCATCATATTAATTGGCAATGTCATTTGGTCGCCAAATAAGACATACTTTGTTCAGAACAATCGTTTATTTCTGCAGAGCCGGACCGCAACTTCTCAAGTGACCTACCAGGACGCAACTTAACCCTAACTTCCACGGCCGACGTTTTCGTTCGAATCGAACCTGTTAAGCTTCGCAGCCTCGTCTCACCTCGTAACAATACGAACCGCCTACAGAGGCTGGCATCCAACTTCCAACCATCAGTATAAGTTGAACAGGAAATAAAATTAGTATTTATAATTGTGAAAAAATATTCTTTCGCTGCATTTTAGCATTTACTATTATTAAAATGATGGGACCTATGGGCCCACATTCTAGTATAGTTTAAATATTTAATTGATGTTAACGCCAATATGTAGTTAAAGTAAAATAAATTATTTTGAACAAGTTAAATAATTTTCAACTTTATTGATACTGTTACCCTTTCATTTATTTTTTATCATCGTTTACGTTATATAAAAAAATAACTAAGTTGGTAGAATCTCAGACTAAAAATCGCAAGGTTTATGTTTCGATGTTTGTCATAGCATCCGCTTTATTTGTTGGGAATACATTAGCTATTGATGCACTATATTCCATTTCTAAAAGTAAATACAATTTTTATTATTTCGAAATGAGACAAATTCTGTAATGTACTTTTTACGTTTAACAAATTGTTACTGACGGTAAAATTGTGACTGACAGACAGACGGACAAAATCTCTATTCATATTAGATGCTTTGTTTTGTCTTCTCTTACGATGTGTGGGTCTCAATATATACTAGTGCCCTGATATTTCACAAACCTCCGATGGGTCTTCATACTTTGTCACATAATTTATGAATTGTGAACCCATGAATAAAAAGTATTTGACACCCAACCAAGCAGATGTTTACGCCGGTTAAGATTAGGCCAACATACTGACCGACCCATCATTTGATTATTTAAAAATTCTTATTTAAGTAAACATAAAAAATACTATCATGCAACTATTTGCATCTAACCAGAAACTAAATAAATAAAGGTGTTTTGCTTATAATGAGCTATAGACACATACGCCGATATTATTAGGCTAAATATATATATACATATATTTCATACACTGCTCAAGTGAAGACATATTTAATCTTCAAAACCGCAGTGTGTTGGTAAGCGTTGAGAGTTGTCTCACAAATGCGGTGGCTAACCTCTGAGCACGCTCTATACGTAGATATTTTTTAAAAGTCAGGATTTGTTTGGATTGGTTACTCAAGAATTGCCCGTACCAGAATTATGTAATTATGTGTTACAAATTTTCATTGGTAAAACAGCAACGTTTTGGTATGGTTGCACTCAGTGTATTCTCGTATTTACAGTAGCTAGCATGAGATGTAATGTCTTTGATTATGAATTCAAGGTGCAAGTCCTCAATACGTTCAATTGCTATTTCTCCATACTGCAGTATGAACTAGCAACATGACAGTCGTCCGTTCTAGTTAGAGATCGTAAGATACGTAAAGATGGTCGGCAGGAGTGTTCATAGATTGACTGACTGTCCCTCAGCTCGAACTTTGTGAAACTCTCAAAGACTTTCTGAAAACTTTTTTGAACTCTGAAAAACTGATAATTTCACTCTGTGCATTCACGTTTATGAACAAGCATTGCCACTCAGCTACATCCGTGATGAATCCTTACGGCATGGTTAATGCGCATTCTGATTTGCTACCACCTCTCTCCAGCTTTGGTTTGAATTTATTTTGTCGTTCCCATAGACTTTATAATTCGACAATATTTTGTTGGCACTCATGTCCGACTTGACCCCAGCTGTCTACTGCAGCTATCATTTCCTGTTCAAGGTTTTGCCTGTTTATAGACGAAACTATTGCCGTTATATTTATCCAAACATTTTCCATAACTCATGCGAGTTGTAAATTCATAGTGTTCAGTTTTTTGGGTGCATTTCCCAAAATATACATTAGTATATTTACTCACTTCAATTTTTAACAACTCCCCCTTCCAAGCAGTTATAAAATAAAGTTTGATTTCCGGATTAATACCAGCTATTGAAATAGGGGAAATCTGATTTTACTAACGATTCGATCAACTATCATTTCATAAGAAATATTACATAATCCATGCAACATTATAGTTAAACATATTTCGAAAGAAGTACATCGTTTCTGATGTTACCTCTTCTTAAGTTATAGTAGAACTAATGCATCGCTCGTTTAAATTTGAAACGTGCTTAGAAAGTGGCTAGTTATTCTAGAACCTGTGAGATAGTATGCGAGTGTAAGACGCCGTGCAACTGTGAAACAAGAAAATCACTTTGATTGTCGATACCGAAAATTCTTCGGAAGTAAAAGCAAATAAAACAAAACTTAGAAGGAAAATTGCGAAACAATTGCCAACGTGCCAAAAGCAATTTTGTTCACAAGCAATAAATTACAGCTGAGGCCGAGGCACAAAAAATACGACACGTTATTAGTCCGCGTAGATAACTCTAATAGATTTCGACTGCTCACCTGCAGAGAGCTGAGGGCAGACTTAGGGTCGCAATGTGTTAATATTTATTTATAAATAATATATATATATATATATATATATATATATATATGTATATATATATATATAGTAGGCAATGAAAATATATATGGCAATCAAGATACACAGAGGCTCCCGTGTTTCATCCCCGGGAGCTCAAAGAAAATGGACACTCACCAATAATTGAATGGAAAATAGTAAGACAGGCCAGTACATGTAGAAACTTAGACGACCCGTGTAGATTATGCCTGAATGAAAAATATGAAATCCTAAATTTTAAAGATCCCCGAAACCTATTAAACTCTAGAAGTGAAATACCAAACAGCTGTTTACACAGAAATATATTTACCTTAGGATGATATATAATAAATTAAATTTAAAAAAAAAAAAAAAAATAAATAAATAAAAAACTGAACAAGTAAAAATTTAAAACCTAAAATAGAAATACAGGAAACCACGTGTTAAAATAAATTCGCCTACTGTATTGACAAAACAAAGGAAACAGGATATAGGAAACTCCATTGTTAACAAACAATAGGATTGAAATAGGAGCGTCACCAACAAATCCTTTGTTCGCGGGAATCCCAACGATTGGCTGAAGGAACAGCAAAGAATCTTATTGGTTAACTAGCAAGCTATGTATATAAAAACCCCTGACAAAAATAACTCCATTCATTTAGCCTGACGATTCCCCCCGGGGATGAAACACGGGAGCCTCTGTGTAGCTTGATTGCCATATATATTTTCATTGCTTACTACCTAGCTCTACTTACGTATCGAGCACTGTTGAAGTAAATACTGAAAACTGATACATAAAAAATTATATCCCCTTATAATATTTTATGTGGATACATGAAGTACTAATATATATATATATATATATATATATATATATATATATATATATATATATATATATATATATATTATATATATATATATATATATATATAGTCTAAAGAAGCTTTGGGTCATTTTAAACAAAAAATAACGTGAAGTTTTAATTTCCAGGGATATCAGCTAACTCCAAAATATGGCAGACTCAATACTTGCTTAAGCCGACTTAAAGTTGGAAGATCTTACAGATACAAAATGGATTTAAGTAAATAACAGTTAAACACAAATCAGGGACCTTAACTGTAATTGTTAACTATTAAATGGAGATCCCCAGCTGTTTACTATATAGCTGTCTCAGAGATGTAAAAACAGAACAGTTTTAAAATTCATGGCACTTCAGTTGTACTGATCAAATTACCACTTCTCTAATAACCAAATGTAGAAACAATTCAGTTTTAACTTCACTAATATCGATAGAAGTAAATGAATAATAATAATAATAATAATAATAAGAAGAAGAAGAATGTACACTTAAGACTACATTATGATATGGCAATTTGCATATCAAATAATATTACTAATACTACTACTACTACTAATAATAATAATAATAAAATTACTAACAAGAATAATAATTATTCGATATACTTCTGCTATAGTTGACGGTAATGTAGATGAACTAAAATGTTTGGATACCAAAACACGCAAAATGCTTACAATTTATCTAGCTTTCGCAAAAAGAAGAGGTGCAGATTGATGGTATTTACCTAAAAAGAAGGGTGATCGAGGTCAACTTAGAGTTGAATATGTGTATATAGAAGTAAGTTGTCTATATAAATATATTTCTGAAAATATTGAGATTATTCTTCGTGAAGTGAAGAGAGAGGAACTACTAAGAACTTGGGGTGAAAAAATATTAAAGGGTGCTAGAGACACGATTAAAATTATTTGGAAAGAAACTACACAGTGTATTTTTTTAGAATAATGCATTTAGGAGAAATAACAGCTGGAATTAGTTGGTCATGAGGGATCTCAAAATGTCTACTGATAGTACCTTAAAGGGAGTCCAGGAACAAGCCACCCGAACTAGGTTCATCAAACATGACATTGACAAAACTGCAGAATCACCGATGTGTCGATCGTATAATGAAAAGGAAGAAACCTTAGCGCATATTGTATCTGAATGCAAATGCGCGCAGAAAGCGAGTTTAAAAAATAGAGACACGACAAAGTCGTTCAGGTGCTGCACTGGCATATATACACTCTTTATGAATCGGACTACAATGAGAAGTGGTATGAGCATACGCCAGAAGTGGTACAGGAGAATGACAATGTCAAACTTATTTGGGAAATGCGTATACAAACTGAAAGGTTCTTGAACATTCCAAACCCGTCGTGATGTTTCTAAACAAAAAAAAACAAGATAACTCACTTAATCATTGATATAGCATGCCCTTTCTATACCAGAGTGCAGGAGAAAGAACACGAACAAATACAAAAATAACAAGATCTAAATTAGTTAGACTATGGAAATGTAAAGAAGTAAATATGATTTCCGTTGTAATTGGAACGCTCGGAACCACAAAGAAAAGCCACCATAAATGTCCAAAAAAGATATATGAGACACTTCCTTTCCAATTCTTCAAAGGAATAGCAAAAGTTTGAAGGTACAGCTTGAATATCTAAGGTCAAGAGTATTGATTTGATGTCCAGAAAAGAACGCTCCAACTAAAAACGTCCAAAACAAATAATAATAATGATAATAATAATAATAATGATAATAATAATTATAATTATAATAAAAATAAAATAATAATAATAATAATAATAATAATAATAATTATTATTATTATTATTATTATTATTATTATTATTATTATTATTATTATTATTATTATTATTATTATTATACTGTTTAAAAGCAACACCCAATAACCATTTAGCGATATGGTAGTTAGCATATACACTTGAATAAGCAGTAAAATATATGCAAAATGGTTAAATACCTTTTTTACCAAATAGGAAAATATATAAGAAGAAGGAATCCTAGCCATACACATCTAAATACCCAGAATATATAGCCTAATGAAACGTTGCGTCATTCTAAACAAAGAAAAAGAAATGTAGTTTAAATTCTCAGGGATACCGACTAAATCCAAAATATCGCAGATATAGCACTTGCTTAAGCCGACTTACCGTAAGAATATATATATATATATATATATATATATATATATATATATATATATATATTCCTCCCATTAGATATACAAATCAATAACCTCAAAGATAAACTCAACACATTAGAACTCTCCATTAAATTCACACATGAAACTGAGATAGACCGCTCGATATCATTCCTAGACACTCTTATAATAAAGTCCAAGAACAAACTATCATTCAAAGTACACCGCAAAAACACCCACAAAAACGACTACATACACTTCTACTTTCATCACAATAGCAAGATAAAAACAGGTATGATTATAGGCTTTTTCCTACGCGCTCTTCGAATCTGCAGTCCTAAATACATAGATGAAGAAATAAAACACAGCATTAATTCCTTAAACACACTACAATACCCCACACATTTTATATTAAATGCCAAGAAAGAAAGCCTTTTAAATATTCTCCAAAAACAACACACAAAAACATCAAACACCAAACACCTCTCTAATAGACAGACCCCTAATCTTACTCACGCATTCCAATAACACATCCATATGCAACAAACTTAACAAACTAGACATTCTAACAGTACAAACCACATCACAAACCATAAAACAATCATTACACACAGCAAGACATTTCCATAAAAAACATATCTCATGCCGGCTTATATACTGTCCCATGCAACAATAGCCATCAAATTTACGTGGGGGAAACGCAACGTGAATTGAAAAAAAAGATTGAGCGAACACAAAATGGACATAAAAATAATAACTCTCTAAGTGCACTTTTCTCCCATGTATTAGCGCACGATCATGCTTTCAAATTTGAACAGGCCAAAATCACCAAATACATTCATAACAAAGGTCAACGAAAACTACTGGGAACTGCACTAATCACAGCCTCCATCACCATCAGACAACGAAATGGCTTCTACAATCTATCCCCCTTAATAAGCAAAATTACCCTGACCGAAAAAAAATGAACCTAGATAATGGCTAACCTTTCTTCTCACTCTCAAATGTACTTATATACAAGTCCCCGCATACACACTAACACACAAACCCCTCCCCACATACATTTTCATTCACCACGAATCTAAACACCTTAACCACAAATAACAGCCTCACCATTGAACACAATCTAGACACCCTCACAAATATTTAGATATTTAAACCCCTTTTGACCTCAATTTAATTTCAAACCATCAACACCACCTGCACAAAAATACATTTCACCTATTTCTCGCCAAAATTAATATCACTTATCTACTTCTCTTTCTTGTTTTTTTCCTTCCCCTCATTGTCATATTCACAGCACATTTCAACACTTTCCTTCTAACTTACTTATATTCACACATTCCTGACATAGCCAGCTGGTCAATACTCCTACTCTCCAAAAATTTCACACCTAACCACAACAAAATCCCTCCTCTTTCCCCAACCCCTCAAAATCCATGCTACACTTCACCGCGACAAAAACCTCAGCACCCCTACTCCTCTCTCCCACTTTAAGACAAATTCACTAACACTCCCACCCCTCCCCTTTTTCACTCTCATCAATCCACATTCATTTCACCCTCTGTCACCGACTTCTCTCAGCCCGGATCTTTGTCATGCGATCGAAGCAGGGGCTACTACTTTTTCTCATCAACCCATCATGTCAACCCAATATTTCTATGTACTTGTATGAGATTTTTCTTAAAATTATCATACTGAGAAAGTCTTACAAATAAAGACGAAACGTAAAATATAAACATAAAACCACATCTTTTGTTTTTTTCATTTCCCATATATATATATATATATATATATATATATATATATATATATATATATATATATATATATATATATATATATATATATTGGGTAAAGTACACGATAAGACATGAAAATAAAATGCCGTAGTAAACAAAATGTGTGAAAAAAGACAAACAGAAAAACAGGTGAAAATGCAGGAGATAAACAAAACAAGAGATTTGACCGGTGTCCTTCGTATTAAATAACGTCTTCAGAAAAAGTGAAGATTTGGAAACAATTTTACTTTTAAGACGCACACATGGGAGAAAAAAGATGATGTGATTGGACTATATTAAAACACCATTTTGACCTGTTTTCCGTTTGTCTTTTCACACACACACACACACACACATATATATATATATATATATATTATACTAAATGTTAGTTTAAATACAATGATAAGACATAATACATACTAAATTATAACTTAATTCTGAGATTGAGTCATGCATGATTAAACATGTATTTTAATTTCTTTAATTGGTCGTAATTTATAATTAACACTAAAAGTCACCTTATAACACGATTAGTAATAAATCTGTCTTTCTCGCCTTTTCTTGGGATATGTTGATTTTACCAGTCTCTAATATTATTTAATCTCGTCCTTAGTGTTCAGAGGAATAGTGGCGTTATTTATTCAGCGTGCACATCCAATTAACATACGTGTTTCTGTACCTGCACATATTATAAGGATAATCCTCTTTATTCAATATGAAAATAACACTACTTAAATATTATTATAATAATATAAATAATAATATTAACAATAATAGTATAAGTAAAGAGGCTTATTATTTTCGGATATGACAAAAAATATTTACTTCACAAATTATTGAAAGTTCATGTATTTTCGAATCTAGTAAATGTCGAACAAATAATAGTAGTAGTTTTGAACAAACGCATATTTATATATATATATATATATATATATATATATATATATATATATATATATATATATATATATATACAGGGTGATTCATAAGTCACTTCACTTAGCTATTTAAAATGATTACCATATAAAGCACAAGCATACTATGAACTTGTGATAATTGTTATCTTACTCTCTAATTACTGCCATTTGTTATTTTAAATTTGTTTGTTTATATATTTGTTTCTATATATCTATCTAGGTGCTCCAAATCGTAATGATGCAAAATAAGAAGAAATCCAAACCTTGTTTGAAACAAAACCTTGAAATTTTAAATTCCCATAATTTGCTGTACTTTAAAACTCCCATAAATGAATTTGTGGTATTACCGTATTTTGTAACTTTAGAATTTGAAAAATAAATAGCTAAGTGACTTATCAATCACCCTGTATATATATATAAATAAATATATATATATATATATATATATATATATATATATATATATATATATATATATATATATATAAATATATATATATATAAATAAATAAATGAATATATATATATATAAATATATATATATATATATAAATAAATATATATAAATATATATATATATATCTATATATATATATATATTTAATATTATGCATTTATATGATCGGATAATATATACTTGAACAGTATTTAATACATCAATAGAGCATTGCAATAGTATTAAAATATACACACGCCAAAAAAGTTTCCTATATATTAGTGTTTTTCTCTTTAATATGTCATTAGTCTAACTACATATAATACAAAGAGTGAAAGGCAAATTATTGACCAGCCTGCTTACCATGACAATATTCCCATACTATATATATATATATATATATATATATATATATATATATATATATATATATATATATATATTACCTGATTATGTGATTAGATTTTAACTAAAGTAAACTTGCATATGATTTACCTAAGAGAATGCCTTTATTTTATTTCTATTTTATTCATTCAATATAACAAAAATACATTATTTGCGATTTCAAGAAATCTAAACAGTTCAGTATTTGTTTTTTATCATTAAAAACTATACAATCAGACGCAGTCTTAATTTTACAGTTTAAAATAATATTTAAGGATATAAACTTTATATTCTAAATTCATTCAAATGAACAATAAATAGCATAGGGAATACAACACAAGTATATTCGCAATAATTTGCTATGTTTTTGGTATAAATTCGGAGCCTTTTTTCCTTTTTAAAAAAATGCCATAACTTAATGTATTTATCATAAATGCTATTACTTTTATTTTTCATTTTCATGTACGAATTTTGGTTTACCCTTCTTGTGGTAATAGAGAGACAATCTGAAACTTATGATGAACTGGTTATTACGAGTTATTTAAAATCGGATAATATATCTATTATTTTATTTGTTGGAGAGCGGTTTTGCCCTTAATAATGTTATATATAATTATTTTATTCAATATTAATGTTTTTATATTAGCAATAACATTATTTTATTCAATATTAATGTTTTTATATTAGCAATAATTTAGAAGACATTCAAATGTTAACTTTATATTTTTTTATCCATTTACTTCATTGGGATTGTTTTAAATTTATTTATTTAACTAGAATTATTTTCACAATGGAAGCCAATTGGGCCAATTAGAAAACATGTGACTCCTCTTAAATCTCTACACGGACTCCTAGAATTTACTACTACTTTGTTGCGGACTTTTATTTTATCAATTGTTTATTTATTGTATTATTTTAATATGCCCTGTTAATTAATCTAGCTCATATTTTATTACGGCTGCACACGGTCACAACTTAAATTTAATATAGTTCACTTGTAAATAAAACAACGCACTTGGTTTCACTAAGGTCAATCTAGCCACGTGCCAATTTAAAGATTATAGACAAATGCAGATTATTTTATCTATGTACATTATGTAAAACTGTATTAACTATCTCTTCTATATTCATTACTAAGTATCTTAGATGGTTTTCTTCAAAGTTAATGCATGTCAAAATAAGCAAACCCAGCAATGTTTGATCTTATGTTTTCCTATGTTTGTTAGTATCACTTCTCAGTTGACTTAAGATCAGCCACTATTATACAGCTATTATTGCCTTAATGTTTATTTAAACAGAAACTGCACACGTAGAGGTTATGTCGAGTATCATATGAAATGTTCCATTATTTAATTACTCAACGATATTTGACCGAACGCTAATTATAATACACGGATTGAATCTTTGAACACGAATTCGATTAATGAAGGAAAACTTAATGTACAAGCAGCAGCTCAAATTTTAGGACCTATTTGCTTAGTTAATAAACCAACTAAATCTGCCTGAAAACAATATAGAGTGTGAGCGTGGTATTTGGTCATTTTGTAAATAAACTATAGCTGCCCAAAAAGCGAACATAGAGGATGCTTTAGGTATTTCAGAACATATTTAAGTATTAAATAAAGCAAACAATTTATGGGAACATATTTGCGTATTTAATAAAGCAGGCAATTAAAGCAGACAATACACCGGAACAGTAAACAAACATAAATAATGTGTCGGAGATTGTAGGAGAATTGTATTAACCCAATATGACGATAAAATAGGCCGTATGCTTAAGATAATAATGAATGTAATTTTGCATAGAGAAAACATATCTGCCAGTAAAAACACATATAGTGGAGTATTTTCAGACATGTTAGATTATTTATATAAGATTTTACATATCTTTTTCACACACTTTGTAAAAAGTTTATTCTATATTCAACATTAATAATTTTCCCAATCCAAATCAAGAAGTGTTGGCATTTGCTAATAAAAAAGACTCTAACAATCCTGACTATGGTGACTTTTTAAAATGTTTAGAATACATTTATTTAAAGAAATAGAAGTGTCTCTTGGAGCTCGTTCCTATAGGTCTTTATCATCTGTCCAATGTCTCACATGAATCGCGGAGTATTGGGACCGAGGACACATGACCTAAAGGCTGGCGAATGAAAGGTCAGTTAGTGAGCAATATGTATTGTTTTTTTTCTGGTTTCGGTGAACTGACCTGCGGTGACGGTAGCATATTCCGCAATTCTTAACGGCGTGAAAAGTTCAAGGCAAATCATGTCCTATATATGTCGCTTTCCGTCTCTGATATCAAAAAGCATAATGCCGTCGCTGAAAAACTTTTAGCGAAGACATGATAAATATTAAAGTTTGGTTTAAACACCATAGTGTGAGAGGGGAACAGTGGCATATATACGTAGAGAAGAATAGGTGTTTTGTCTTTCTCAAGTAATTATAATTTACATCTAAAACAAAATGATTGTTATAACAATATTGACTCCCAAAACTTAGGTATATTTTAGCATATATATTTTTTTTTATTAAAGTAATTGAGAAAAGCATTAGAAAAATAATTTTATTTAAATCGCATTTAGTATACTGATAGATAATTACATATAATTTACTTATTAATTTAAAACAATGATAATATTATCCTATTCGGGGGCGAGATATTAAGGTAGCAATAATGTATCAATTTAATTTTTCTATTAACTAAATATATTAATATCAATGGAAAACATAGAAGTGGTGTAGAAGATGTAAGAATGTAATACATGTATTTAGGAATAGGCGAAACAAAACAAATTAACAAGGTTATCATCGAGGTTTATTTGATAAAATCTTTAAGAAAATGCTATTCATATGTGTATTAACTTTTTTATTGCCAGTACGTATTTATATGTACACATTTCTGTTCACAGCTTTGAAAACATATTTGGATAACATGGTATTACTTATTAATATTAATAAAAACAGTAAACAAAAATACTGCGTATGTATATGTTTATTCTTATCACAACAACTTATATTCATTTCCTACTACATTGTATTGGGTTTATAATACCATTTACATATCTAAAATTTCTCTCTGTTTCTTTCTCATATATATATATATATATATATATATATATATTATATAATTATTTGATTCATACACATATATAATATTATAAAGTAATATACTATATTACGTATATATTTTCAGTATTTAGTTCGATTTATTGAAATAAAATTATACATGGTGTTAAAAGTATTTCGCAAAATCACTTTACATTTTGTTTGATGAAACCGTAGATGTCTCAGTGTAGCTTACTTGCCATATATATATATATATATATATACATATATATATATATATATATATATATATATATATATATATATATTCACACTACTATATATATATATATATAAATATATGTTATAATATTGATGTTTGTCCGTACGGATGCTATGATTTATGCTGCCTTTTTGTTAATGCTATTGTTAGCACGGCTAATATTATTTAACAAAACAATTTTTAGTCTGCGGTGCTAAGGCTATATATATATATATATATATATATATATATATATATATATATATATATATATATATATATATATATATACATATATATATATATACATATATATATATATATATATTTATCATATATATATATCATATATTCATTATTTTTCATTTAACATGAAATGTGATTATTGATTAAAATAAACAATGCCTAATTCAAGCGCTATAATTAGTAATATAAAAAAAACACATTATAGAAACATAGAATGTAAAATAAATCCCACATATTTTGTTAATTTCCTACGCAATATTTATTTCACATATTAGTAAAATAATAAAAATATACATTTTTTATGTAAAGTATTTTTGCAAAGTACACTCGATATTTATTTCAATAAATGATATCAACACTTCTTTAAATTTATGGAGAATGGTCCAATTAATTCATATTCTTTTATTTGATTAGTCGCTATCCTGGTATTTAGATCATAAAAGACACGTTTTATCTCGGCCATGACTTTTGACGATTTGGAAAAACCAACATTCAGCCACAACTGATTTTTAAGCGGACGTCTTTATAGACAGACAATTCTAGTCAACACAGTTAACGGTTTCTTAACAACGTTATTGTGGCTCTTAATATGTTTAAATAAACACAGTTAACGGTTATTTAACAACGTTATTGTGTCTCTTAATATGCGTAAACAGACACAGTAAACGGGGCCAGTGCGCTGACAGGAGCGTGATCTATGGAAGACCGTGAAGCCAATAAACAGAACTTAATGGCTGTCAGAAAATATAAACAATCGGATAAAAATGTAAAACTGACTTTATTCACTCTTTTGAATCGTACACGTCAGATTAGATTAATTAGAATTGAAGTTTTAAATCATTATACGCTAGATATGAATTTCCATTATTTTATTCATATTTTCTATCTCTTTGTGTCTTTTTTGTTATATTTTATATAAAGTTGTTTGATTCGGATAGGAAAACATATGACTTCTCTCACTGAAGGTGAGCCAGACACACTCTGTAATTTATGAGTCTCAGGTTTGACGGGAAATCCGAAACTAATTCAGTTTGAAACGACGAATGATTTCTGTCTGACTGTTGTACAGCTTATCAATCTCTTTTCGTCTATTAATGATGAAACATAATGGATTTTTTTTGGCGACGTATTGTATACAATTAAGTAAACACAAGTTCTATTTTACCCATAGACATGGTATTTGTCGTACATGAAGACAACTAACCCGACTTTCCTTTGGTCTTTATATCTATTTAAGGAACTAAATATGATGTGCAACATAGTGGTGCCAAATGGAAATTCGATAACGTAGCTTCCGAATTTGTGTGTCATGTAGACCTTACCTTTGCTAAAAGAGATCCCAAGCAACTCGCAAAGATGATATGGCACTAAAAAGGTAAACATCTACCATTACTTGTTTATTTTTTGGTGGGTGGGGGTGGATTGTCTTATCATTTTTAAGATCATTTTCTTGTTCAGTATGTTTATAACAAACTAAGACTACACATGTAAAGTATTCTTGTTGTAAGCTTTCTGGCTTTCGGCATGGTCTTACTCTCACACATCAAACTATCTTTAGCGAGCATACTAACGATGCCCTACTTAAAGTAGACGAGAAAAAGAGGCGTACCCGTTGACTGATTTCATCCGTAAAACGTCTGCACTTTATGTAGACATATTTATCACTGTTTGATTTTATTATTTTTATTTTTATGAACAACGAATTCAATGTTTAATTGATTTATTTTTACAAACAAGTTACACCATTCAAAAATTTCGATAAGCTTTAACCATCAACACCAGTAAAAATAAAGCTTTATTACTTACGTTCCATTTTAGAATTCTATCTCATGTAACTAACTGTTGTGACAAAGAACATTTATCGCTATTTCACAATCCATTACAAGTGATCGTCATATCCATTAATAATTATTACATTAATACCCTTATTTACTCTATTATTATTATTATTATTATTATTATTATTATTATTATTATTATTATTATTATTTGCTCACTAGGAGTTATCACACTGGTCATCCTCAGTGATCGCCCACTGCCAACAACCTGTGGTATTCCCTGGAGTCTGAGTGACAACAAGTCTCCTCAGACTTCCAGTATGCTCCACCTCTTTTCGTTCATCACCGCTGATGACCTTGCGGTATCGCAACAGCCACCTACCACCGATTTCCCGCTGATAAGGGCCATTGGTCCCCTCTGGGGCTCGAGTGGCAACTATCCTCCTCAAGGTCCCAGAGCTGTCCGCGCTCTTCAGGTGGAGGTCTGGTTTGCGCTTTCCTTCCTCGACCCTCTGTCCATAATTTTCGTGGCGTCAGCCTATGCTTGCACCTCTCTCGTGCGGTTGTATTTTCCCCGGTTCTGTTGTCTTGTGCTTCCATGTGTTTGTTCCCATTCGTTGCTTATGTGGGTTGGTTTCCGCATTCGAGGACATTTCTCAGGATTGTAGCTGTTTTGATCATTACTGTCCTTTGTATGGTCTCAGTTATCCCTTTGATTCCTATTTCTCCTAGTCTTTTCTCCATGTTTTTGGGGACTGTTCCTAGTGCTCCTATGATTATTGGTGTTATACTGACTTTCTTCATGTTTCATATTCCTTTCAATTCTCTGGCAAGTTCAGTATATTTGCTTCTTTTTTCCGTCTCTTTGATCTTCACTCTGTGGCTGCTGGAACGGCAAAGTCTACGATTTTGCAGGATTTTTCTTTCTTGTTGATTATTATCATATCCGGTCTCTTTGCTGTTATGGGTTAGTCTGTTTGTACATTCATATCCCATATGATTTTGTGTTTTTCGTTTTCTAGTACAGTTTCTGGTTTGTGTTTGTACCGTTTTTTTGCATATTCGAAATTCAGTTGTTTGCACATTTCCCGGTGTACTACTTTCCCCACGCTGTCATGTCTGTTCTTGTATTCCCTTTGTGCTAGCTTGCTGCATTCACTTATTATATGATTTATCGTTTCGTCTCTTTGTCCACACAATCGGCATTTGCTGTTTTCCTGGGTTTTATCTATCTTTGCTTTAATAAAGTTTGTTCTAATCGCATTGTTCTGTGCGGCCGTCAGCAGAGATTCCGTTTCTCTATTCAAGTGTCCTTTTCTTAGCCATGCCCAGCTGTTTTCATTGGCTTCATCGCTTGTGAGTCTTATAAAGCGTCCATGTAGTTGTTTTTCTTCCCACTTTTCCTTTCTTGTCTTTTTGTTTCTGGGTTCAGTGCTTCCGGAGTTGTTTGTTGGGCTGGTGTCTCTTGCTGTGGTGACCAGTCTTTCCGTGTTCTGGGTTACATATTTCTCCAGCTTTTTTTTGGTGTCTTCCACACAGTCTTCTATACTTACCAGTCCTCTACCTCCTTCATTTCTTTTCATGTAGAGTCTGTCCGTATCGCCTTTTGGGTGCAATGCATTGTGCATAGTCATTAGTTTTCTAGTCCTTTGGTCAAGGTTCCTGAGTTCTTCTTTGGTCCAGCCTATGAATGGTCCAGAGTATCTTATTAGTGATACAGCCCATGTGTTTATCCCTTTTACTAGGTTTCTGCTATATAGTTTAGTTTCTAAGAGTTTCCTTGTTCTTCGTAGATATTCTTTTCCAATCTTCTCTTTCATTTCTGTATATTTGATTGTGTCTGCTTCCAGAACTCCCAGGTATTTATAACTATCTTGTTCTCCTAGCGCCCTCATCTCCTCTTGGTTGGGGAGTTCTATACCTTCTGTCGTCTTCAGTTTTCCTCTTTTGATCTCTAGCAGTGCACATTTTTCTATTCCAAATTATTATTATTATTATTATTATTATTATTATTATTATTATTATTATTATTATTATTATTATTATTATAAATGTTTTTCAACTAATCCTTATTTTTGTATTGTTACATCGATATGATTACAAATTAGTGAAGCTAATTTCATAGTATATGACTGTATTCATTAGATCAATTACGCGCTTCCGAATAGAATTTGTTTAAAATATCATTATTATGCCCGTTAAATAAATATAGATTTTGAAAAACAAAAACAAAAAAACGAATCAATTATGTTTCTCATTCGCAGATTCAAAACTACATGTATTTATAGATAAAATAATACTTTGATATAACCGTTGTTATGTACGTACTACTAACAAATATCCATGTGTATCGATAAACTTTTGTAGGTTTTCCTTTCGCTTTAACAGCTTTCAATTAATTTCGCTTATGTATTTCGATGTAGAAAACAAGGTACGATTATTAAAACAACCAAATTTAAAGAGTAGGTAGTGAATTAGATTCAAAGTTTCTTAAGTTAAGCGATGTATAGTTTATTGGTAATCAGAAGTTTAGTAGACATGTTTATTTTGCTGTCACCGTGTGAACTTGCGTGTAACAGCGTGTAAATTAATTCAGCAAACTAGTAAGCAGTGTGTGTGTGTGTATGATAGCCATTGTTTAGTCAATGTAAGTGTACATGTGAGAACGTGTATGGAACTGAATTCGGTAAGAAGTTCATATATGCTATCGATATGTTTTCAGTCGTTTCCGATAGTTTCTTGTGTTTTACGGGTGCCTTTGGGCAAAGGCCGATTCTGATTTTAATGCCATGCTTTCGTGCACCATGCCTGAAAATAACTGGAAAACTGATAAAGAGAACACTGAAGTTTTTTTCTATAACGCGCGAAATATTGTAACCAATTGAGCTGAATATATGTGTCCTTTTGATTTGTTGAAAGTAGATGTTGATCATGTCCAATCGTGAGTCGACAATTCTGTAACATTTGATGGCTGCTCCTATAAATCCAACTAAATTATTTGATATACCGTATTTGTCCCTTCCCTCAACGAGTATTCTATTTCACTTTAATTATTTTATTGCTGTAAATTCAATGCATGGTGAAATAGCTATCAGATGTTTTGGATGAGTTTAAAAGAGAATTTATGAGTTTTGGTTGCCTTCTGTCACTTAGAATAGCAGGTCATCTGTTCTACTGACCGTTACGCAACACAGCGATAAGTATCGGCCCTATGAGTGTTCTAGCTCCCTTTGTATGTTTCGCGTAGTCTTATTCAGGATCTTGGTGGTATTATACAATCTCCTGATGCGCTTGAAATTATTACTATTCTTTGTTTCTGTTTATTATATATATACATACATATATATATATATATATATATATATATATATATATATATGTATATATATATATATATATATACTCTATACAAAATAGCATCATTATCTGCTATTATTTCTTTATGTTAGTTCGTTCTGTTTTAATTGTATGTAGTACTAACGTTCTGAGTTTGTAACTTTGTATATTTATACATGAAAACACACACTAATATAGAAAGTCTTGTGATTACTAAGTGTCATAAACGCTAAATTAGTAAAATAAACCCGATACAGATTAACTTATATCACTCGAGGTAGAAATATGACACATTATTCGTTTAATGTTGGTGAAATCAAACTCCCCATAAAATGGGCATTCTGAAAATAACAAAGATAGCTTCAGTCTAGGAGGACAACTTCTCAAAATAAGAAGAGACAAAATACTACGCATTTACCCTTTTCCAAATGCCGTTAAGTATTTTAACATAACAACAATTATTAATTATACGGGAATTGTAAATTAAGAGAAAACTGATCAAAATTACATCATATATTTAATTTATGAAACTATCGTACACTTATGTGTAAAATGTTTTTTATATAATTTCAATTCTGTTATATATTATATAGATAGTGTAATATTTTAATTCATACAAAAAATATTTAATACATAGGTGCATACATGTTTCAGCTTCGACTTTATTCGAATACTTAAATATTCAGGCCGTATAAACTAGTTAATATAGCCTAAAAATGTTAAACCTTTAATAAGGTTGTCGCTGACACATTTACGAACATATATCCAATAATTGTTTTATAAATAGTATACAGCCCTAACTATTATTGAGTATTTGAGTGAATTCCGCGGCTATTTATATAAATTTCAATGTCAGGCAAAGATAAATATTTGCCACCATTTCTAGAATAGAACACAACGAATCTACAGTTCGCACGGCGATTGCGTTATCATTTGTTATTTTACTGGTCTCATTTCCTTTGAACCGAAACGAAGAGTCGCAATAGAAAAGGTGTTGTATAGCTTACAAATTAGTTTAGTATAATGCCGATGTTCTGTTAGTACACTTAGCTTTACATATACAGTCAAATCACCAGTCTCATTATAAGCAGAAAAAGACGGAAGGTCGGTAAATTTCGATTCACTTTTCCTCTGTCGTTTTCTTCCATATTCTGTATTGATTGGTGCGGGCAATCCTGCAAATTTGTTTTTCTTTACAAATCCATCAATCCACACACCTCTAAATACAAACAATTAAATGTTTGCATTTCGATTTGCTTCCAACCTTTAAATAAGCAAACCAATCTCAGCCGCATTCAAACGCGATGTCAACCTACAACCCTTATCTTCATCTCGTTTCTATCTAAATTATAATTTTCATCATCCATCCAGTTTTCGGATCATTCATGGGTAATCTCCTTACACTGATGGCAACATCAAAATAACCGCTTTCATAATCGAATCACTCGTTAGGAATATTGCACAACATTTCAACATTACTTAATAAGCAAGTGGTTGTTGTGGTTGTCAAAGTAATGTATTGACATATTGCGTTGCTATCGGGTTGTATTGTTCGTATGACACTGATAAAGTGATAGAGGTACGTGGGCGCAGGTTTTGTACAAGGTTGTGTAGATTACGATACTGATCTTTTTAGTGGTTTCATTTAGATACATTTCATGTTCACCGTGTAGTTAATATCTTAAGTAAAACCTATCGTAACTTAACTTCATGTTTGTATTGATTACTTCCAAAATGGTTGGATATTTTTAACATTACGTTATTTACTCCAAAAACAATAACCGGACCCTTTAATTGTTTCATAACGTCTTGTATCCTTATTTAGATGGCCGGAAGGCAACGTATAAACATACCGTCCCATTCAATTAAACTCACTATAACAAAGTATATCTTTTATCAGCATAACACGGTTAACACAGTATTATATTTCTCAGGCGCTTCTTAACTTTCTATCTTGCAAACATCACAGAGATATTCCAGGTTTTCTCATTTTTGATGTGGGTGAATTAGTTGGTGTTTTATTATACCAATTCATATGTTGTAAATTCAAGTTCATTTAAGAAGATAATACATGATATCATAGTGCCATGAATTCTAGATGTTACTTTTTATATCTTAATCTCTTTCATTCCTTATTAGTGATTTTTATTACATGCATTATGCCATATGTTATAATGACCCCCCTCCCTGAAGTTTATTTTCTTAGTTGTTGTGGGAATGTTGTTCCGGATCATTCACGTGTTTTTTTTATCAAGTTCGTTTTAAACGAAAATACAAACACAATAGATATGTATACATATTTAAGAAAATGCTTTATTCGTTCGTTTCGTACACATACCGAGTTAAGATTTCCGTATATCTTAGTTACAACATGCGTCTTAAATTAGAGAGCGGGTAAAGAGTGCAAACAAATATGGAGTTTATTCAATAAACTTGAACATGCTAATTTCTGAATCATACGGAATTAGTAATCTCACATATTGCATTTTGTCTTGTATGACTTTATTCCTTGCTTTGATGGATAGTGTAAAGCCACATCCATGCCTAATCTATTCCAAGTATCTCCTTAGGTGTTTTTCATTAAACAATCAGCGGGGTTTCGTCAACTCATCGGCTTCCAATGTATGACCTCCTCTAACTCATTTTATTACATAGTTAGGGACGTGTTTCAGTGTAGGGGTTTGACTGCCACTTTAATAAACCTGGGGTGAAAGCAGACGAAAGTTGTGAAATCACGTGATTTCTGAGCGAATGCTTTTTTGATTTTGCTGGCGTTACTATAAGACAAAACATGGGAGGAAGTCCGCTACCTGTGGCCGAGTGTAGCGTGACAAGCTCACCGTCTATATATCAGTCTGTTTTGATCTCTTTCTCTCTCTCTTTGTTTTGCATGTGAACAGGTGGCCTGTTAATCTGATGTTTGTGTCTTATTTTTAATAAACGTTTTATAGACATAGGTGTCTGAGTGGGTTTATTCGAGATGAAATAAATGTCGGTTTACGACACGGGTGAGTAGTAGGTGTAAACCAACCGGTAAGTAAAGTGATTTAATTTGGCTTAACATTTTAAAGTTTAACAGAATGAATACAATAGGTAGAGCTAGAATTCTAATAAGATTAGGTAATGTTTTCAATTCTACGTCAATTCGACACACGATTGCATAATTGTTGCCCAGAATGATGCTCATATATTGGTAGAGCATTTTAGTTCATTTTCTTTTATTGACCATTTAGTCTGCCTAACTAGCATAATAGTAAGAGAACGCCTATATAAGTTTATTTCTAAGAATAATTAGGAAGCTTGCATATTCAACTCGAAGCTGTTGGTTTTATTTTTAATATGTATTTATTGTTTTGTGTATCTTTTCACATTGTTACTTCGTTTTTGTTTTAATAAAAAAAGTCTTCAATATTTTCTCGTTTCATTCAACTCTTACACCAATGTTATTTCCAATAGGATTTAAATTGCTTGTATAGTATCTCACCGTTATTGATACTAGACTACGATGTGCTGAGCTTATTGCTAGAAAAAAAATTACTATAAGATATAATAAGGTAAAAAACATGAAATTACGGATTTATGTTATGTCTACAGTAAGCTGCGAGGCCATTATGAAATTCTCCACCGTGAGCTATCTGATAAATTGTGTAAACCTGACTTTCGAAAATATAAGTCAGACTATGAGAAGAAATATGAGACCCAAGAAAAGGTTGGGCGTGGCAGAAAGACTAAGGTTCGTATCAATTAAACGAAAGATCGACGAACCAATTATATAATATCTACACCGTCAAGAACATACGAGCAGATATTGCGAGTTTGAAAAACTCAAACAAGAGCAGACGAGTAAAATGATTTTATTCAATAACGGTTAATTGAAGTTATGTACATTTCACCACACCAATATAAAGTAATGTAACCATTACAAATATGAAATATTTCTTTTAATATCTGCACTAACTTTATCCAACAACAATAATTAACACAGAAATACAACCAGTATAATAGTCGACTCAGCAACAAAAAGAATATTCGCCTATACTTACATGTTAAACATATTTTTAAATGCTGATGTTGCATTACCCGTTCTTTCAGGATACTCGGTAAGGTCCAACAAGAATGACAAAGAACAGAACGTATAGGAAAAAACCTTGGTTCTCTTTATTTGCTATTACCGGATGGTTTACGCCGGCTACGCACACATATTAAACAATCTTTTGATACACTTTGTATCATGAAAGTATTTTTCTTGCTGAGGTCACATACTTGGTTTACGCCAGAAACTCGTTCGTATATACATCCGATTGGAAAGCAATTTGCTCTGAATTGTCTATCCGAGCGTGAACTGAAGCAATATGTCTACAAGCACTTTGGTGAAGTACAAGTCAGGGGATTCCTTCATAGTACCAACTTTCGTATCAGCAGCATTTTTAGTCAGCAGACACAAAAGTCTAACAGCAAGACGGGCCTGGGTACCATAGCCAATAAAGCATCATCGGTGCCAAAAATATCGATAAACTCGCCTTGTTCCGGTACATCGATACTCCGATCACCAAGCGTTTCAGCTCTTCGCGTTTTTAAAACCGTCGTTGTCCAAGTCCCACTTGCACTGCCGAACCTTCTCCTTTTTAACAGTTATCAAGTCGCTTTTATTTCTTTCCCGGCGTCCCACCCACAATGGACTCGTCCACGATTCATTTTTGCCACTCTTCATTATCTTACACTGACATTGAGGGCTTTTACTTTTAATAAAAGGGGGAATACGCTTAGCAGTTTAAAAAAAATGTACTAATTGCTTAATAACCAATACTTTCAAGCAATATGCAAATTCAAAAAGCAACACGTGAAAAGAGTTGACAACAACGAAACAAATATGAAAGTATTTTCAGTAAAATAACAAGATCAAAAATTCAGAATAATAAACAAAATAAAAAAGACATATTAAAAATTAAATTCAACAACTTCGATTTGGGTATGCAAATTAGACTGGCGCTGAGATAACGCTTATACCAATAAATTCTCGAAACACATTGGAATGCCAATCATACAAAATAACAATAAACAACTGCGCAAATTTGATGAGTCGATCATAAACACTTTAGGGTTCTTTGAAGGTTGCTTTGAGTTAGAAGATACATTTTAATTAAAACCTATATTTGTCACAATTTGTAAGAAATAACGAACTTCATGGAAACGTTGTTCTTAACACAAATCTACAAAATTTATTAAGGATATGAAAATTGAAAAAATTTGGAAAGTTAATAAAACTATGAAGCGAGTTGAAAATTAAGATAAACACGGAAATTATCTGTACATTTGTTGTTATTATTAATAGCAAACAATACAACAGGAACTTCTTGAACAGGTTCCATTATCTGGGGATAGCGAGTAGGCATTAGTCATTGTAGTTTTGAGAAAACGTATATGGTGATATTATAGAATAGTCGGAAATCGCATACCCTATACCTAATGTTTAAGTTGCATTATATGAACTGGCAGAAAGCAAGGTTTTTACAAATATCTTTGTGAAAACTGAATTTTACTAAATACCAATATACAATAACATAAAAAAGTAGCAACGATAAGTACCAAATATTGTTACTAAAATGGAAAAAGATTTCATATGGAATATTCGAAACAAGCGTCATACTTCAAAACGAAAATAATGTTTATACCTACAAATAAAAAAGAACTTGAATATTTTGGTGATTGTAACACTTCTAAAACTGATATTAACCAAAATATACGGATCTGGCTGAACCGTTTGCAAATTTAAGAAAAAATCATCTGGTCAGAGAAACAATAAAAAGCTTTTGGTATATAAAAATAGAATTATGACAAAGAAAAACAATTGAAAGTCCTTTTTTTTAACATAGTTCACCCCAAACAAGGCAGGACGCAACTGTAGACGTGAGGGGATACTGAGAAAAAAGAAAAGGGGAGAAGGTAGGGGGCAGTCAACCTAGATTGGGATCTGCGCAGCGAGACGTCTGTTTACATTAGTTTAAAACTTCTGCATGTCTGTAGTGTCGGGGAAACAGGGAGCAGGGAGGGAGTTCCAGAGACCAGCAACACGAGTTTGAGTAGAAGGCTCTCCGACATCTGGGGACCTCCACAGTCAATGAATGAGATTTAGTTGATTGTCGAGTTAGTCTAGTGAATTTACGTCGTGGGGGCACTAGAGTAGCCAGTTCATCGGAGCATAATCCATTGAAGTATTTGTAAAAAAAGCGCAAAGATGCTACATTGCGGCGATGGGACAGGGACTGGAACTTGGTTGACAGTGAGGGACCTATTAGGTTGGCGATTCTATTTTGGACCTTGTCAAGGAAAGAGAGACTAGTGGATGATGCACCAGCCCAGATGTGACAACAATACTCCATGCATGGGCGGATGGTGGCTTTGTAGAGATACAGGATAATGTCAGGCGAGAGGAGTTTACTAGCACGGTAGAGGGAGCCAACCTTCTTTGCGGCAGCCTTGGCAATGTCTTCGATGTATTTGTTCCAATTCATGTTCCCTGTGAAGGTTAGGCCGAGGAGTTTGAATGATGAACTCTCAGGTAGGGTGTTGTTAGCCATAACAATCGGTGGTTGGAGAGGTTCTTTGTAGTTATTGAAGGAAAGGAGCTTTGTCTTAGCGGCATTAAAAGTTATCAACCATTTGTGACCCCAATTCACTACAGCCTGTCGGTCATTTTCTAAAGATAAATAAACCAATCTCAGACACTATGTCATCAGGGAGATCGTTTATATAGATCAGGAACAACAGAGGTCCAAGGATAGATCCCTGGGGTACACCAGCATTTATGTCGTGTTGCTTAGATGAACAGCCATCGAGGACAACCTGGATTTTTCTTTTGTCTAGAAAGAATCTGATTATATTAAGTAATTGCCCAGTAATACCGTATGAGCGTATTTTCAGGAGAAGTCCTTTATGCCATACCTTGTCAAAGGCCTTGAATATATTAAGCGCTACTGCCCTAGCTTCCCCATGCCTTGTCAAGTGTATGATATCCCACAAAGGACATTACGTTAACTACACATGCAAGTAAACATTCGTTTGCTGGATTTGTCTTCCACGAAGGGCATTGGATTATGTATTTATCACGAAGACTAATGCACACTTAATTTAATTATTCAAATCTGGGAGAATGAACACGTTGGCTATTGTGTGGACAACGAATAAAGTCCGGCACTTTTTAATTATAAAACCTTTTTGAGAAGTTATCGTACACCATTAGACTTAATATTAAATCCAAGAAAATAATTAACTAAAATCACGAGATTGCTAAGATCGGCAATAAGACTAATGCAATTTAACTTGATTAAAATATTCAAAAGAAATAAAATTCCACACGTATATGCACTAAAGAGTTCGTGATTTTACAAAAAGTGAAAAAGATAAAACAGAAAAAGTATTTGCGCATACATTCGTATATTGGGCAGTGACTTATGTTCAACTTTAGATAGAATCGCTGTGAAAATTGAAAATGATCAAGTATTAAGTAAAATAACATCTAACATAATGAAACCATACGTGAAAATTGTTCCAGAACGAAAGGAACTACAAAGAAATAAGAGATAAATACACGATGGAAAAAAATATAAAATGGATTGATTTGTAATGTGAATTCTATGATTAGCCTAGAAACACAAATTGATAATATCTTAGTTTATGGTTGAAAAAGTAGAGTGTAAACAATATAATACACTGATATATCACCCTAAATCGAATTGCTTAGCCGAAAGTATCGTGTAGACCAGACAATAGGGACTAAAATCATGTTCTCAGCAATAGAAAATATATAGGTTTTTCTACTAAGACTGCTAGACTATTGCAGAATACAACATACCGAAATATTAGAAATCCCATCAGCTTGGACGCTAATAAAACAATTAATAGAAGAAGTACAAGATCTAATCGGGGCATTTACCTTCATCTTTTAGGGAGATGTAGTAATATTGGCTATTTACTCTGACTAATTAACATAAGCGTAAGAGAGAGAGAGAGAGAGAGCTGATATAATTATCTCTCTAAGAATATTTAGGAAGGTTTTTAGTAACTAACGAGTGTTAACAATTCACTTCACAACAATTATAGTATCCAAGTTGTGGGGTACGAGCGGTCTCACTGATATATTATATCATGGGCGCCCATATCTAGTTAGACTAAAATGATGGAAACAACTGATATAAATTTAAATATCTCACACGTAATGCGATTTAGCGAATCTAGTTTTCCAATGATGTTTTAAGCTGATTCTATAGTAATTTCACGTGGATTATCCCGGATAATCATTCGCATCTTGCAACGATTTTTACATTTAAATTATATTGTTTCATCGACCGCGCAATAACGACTGGCTATTTTGTCTCAAAATCCCGTTGGGCAACGCTTTATTAAGAATGTTTTGAATATTATTTCAATGGAATACAAAATGATATTGCTTATTTGTTTCACTCATGTAAGTTTGATACATTAGTAATATTTATATGCTTAAATCCACTTACCATTTCTTATAATATAACGAACACCTTCTCTGTCTGTCTGTCGCTCTTTCTGTCTGTCTGTCGCCGAGAATTTTTGTAAACGAGAGAGGGGGTGGAGGGGTGAGGTGTAATTACTATTTAATTAATTTCAAAGTCAGAAAAAGAAACAAATACATTCGGGCACATATTCACGACTAAATAAACAATAAATAATTTCGACGCCAGGCCGCGATTCGAACTCGCAATCGTAACGTCAAAGAGAAATTTAAACAACATTGTCCAACGTTCTACCCATGCTCAACGAAGACAAGTGATAAAATCATTTTTAATTTTGATACTTAAATAAATCGTTTTTTTTTACCTCTCTCAGTTAGCAATGAATGATCGTATAATAATTGGTTCTTCATATACTTTGGGATCTTCGTTCACTCTCGATTTTCTTAAGGGGGGGAGGGAAGAATTCCATCCCCCATTTTTTTTTTTTGCGCGAAAAAAAATTTTTGGTGGGAAATATATTTTTTTTTCTTTTTAAACAAAAAAAGTATTCGGAGACAATTTTTTTTTCTTATCTCACCACCCAAGAAGGCGACAGCCTAGCAAAAATAGACGACTGTTAGGGAGTATATTTTCGCTAGTCAATATGAATGGACTCGTCTGCCATTTAACTAATCTTGTTTTTAATAAAAATACACAATTTGTAATGTATATTTATGTGTGTCTTTTCGTGCATGAAGACGCATATTTGTAAGTTTATCGTACTGTCGTTAAAATTCACTGTATTTTAAACTGGACAAAAGTCGTTTGTATAAAATATAGAATAGCAGTAAGACAAAGGAGACTGTTTTAGAAGATGGAAATCATGGATACTCTGAGATTGAAAACACATTTTCAAATGTAAAATATGAATACAGAATATCTCGGATCACGATCGACATGGATGTTCCCTGTTCAGAAACTGGGGAAAGATAGTGTGCATAAGATTAATTAAATATACAGTTGTAAGAGCAAGCCATTAGTGTGATTCACGAACATGTCGGTGCCAACATTCGATGAAACAGACCGTGTGTTTATAATTACAGGAACCATACTATTAGTTTTGTATTTATCTAATTAATAACAAAACTCAAGACAAATCATTGACATTAGAAACCATAGACGGGTCAAAAAGTATTAAAATAAATTAGAGTTCCTTGTACTAATAATACGACAAAGTCAGCTGATAATATTACAATTCATATCATTTTTTTAATATGCATATTTTACGTGATTTTCTAACGCAAAGTTTGTTTACGTATGATTACGTATGCTATTTTCTGACACGGTGACGACAACTTATCTATGTATATATAATTTGTGTGTTAAATGAGCTGTATATTTGATTACGTATTTTTCATTAATTACTTTTGGGCTTGTTCTGTGGTACTTCTTTTACTTTTATTTTCATCGTCTAGATGAATGTT
The DNA here is from genome assembly GCA_963556195.1 of Sepiola atlantica. Taxonomy (NCBI): domain Eukaryota; kingdom Metazoa; phylum Mollusca; class Cephalopoda; order Sepiida; family Sepiolidae; genus Sepiola; species Sepiola atlantica. The sequence continues at coordinate 140,933,737 of OY744521.1, forward strand.
TCTTTGTATTTATTTCTTCTAGTTTTCCATATATGAAGTTTGGTTCGTGTATATTTATCTGTTTATTTATTTGTTTTGTAATTTTGTCATGAGCTATTGAGAGTATCGTAAATATATACCCACATAACAGTGTGTATTCTTAAATTACATAATCCAGTGCATTTGAATAAGTCTATTTCATTTTGATCAAATTGGCAACAATAATAACGTGGCGTCGGCATTCGCTCTATACATCGTTTCACGTGAATTCTCCCGGATAATCCTTTGCACCTTGCAACGATTTTATACATAGATTATATTGTTTCATCGACCGTGCAGCAGCGTTTTATTTTAGTTTATTTATAACGTGAAACTTATAGAAGAAAAATAATAGAAATATTTACAAGGCCTTTAAGGCTAGTAATAACATTGCATAGAGTTTCTCATTGACTCTACGAAAATGGTGAATGTGTCCATAGCTGATAAAATACTATATATTTACAGAGAATGATTTCAATTAATGATAATTTATATTACACACACAATCTATTAAATGCCGAGCACATACTTTAGACTCTTCCCCTAAATTGAACTTTCTGTTCTGGTGCCCCCACGACGCAAATTTACTAGACCAACCCGACAGTGTGCAAACTCACATCTATTTACTGTGGAGGTCCCCAGATGCCGAATAGCTTTCTACTCCAAAAACTTCTTTCCTCGTGCTGCTGGACTCTGGAGCCCCCTACCTGCTCCCTGTTTTCCTGACGGTACTGGCATGCAGAAATGTAAAACCAATGTAAACAGACATCTTGCTGCACAGTTCCCAATTTAGGTTGACCCCCTGTAGTAACAAAGATAATTGATGCCTGTCTCCCCCTTGGAGTAATAATGGAATGTTCTACATTCGTGTATATTAAGAGTGAATGTTAAAACACTATTTGTCTAGCTAAGCAACAAAGCTCTGTGTGATTTTTTCTCTGCCAGTAAGTCCGTGATTATTGTTATTATTGTTATTTATTGTTACTACCGTTAATTGTTAAATTTGTTGCTTGCTTTTTTTACTCCTTATATTTTTATTTATTTGGAGTTTGTTTATTTTTTTTCTACCGTTCTCCGGCCATGGCTACTGCCAGCTGTGCGCCTTCGGAGACCTCTGAAGTGGTTGAGAAGCCATCTCAGCCTACGGATAAAACGGATTGGATTAAGGCACCCGCCCTTAAAATTGACGTTGACGATTTTGTCGCCAAGGCAAAAGACTGCACGGATTTCGTGACTGAAACTGGAGTAATTATACAGTTACCAAGGTTGGAGGAATTCCAGAAAAAAACGATATTAATGTTCGTAGTGGACAGAAAGTCCAAAAAACTGATTAGGTCCTCAAAAGAAACTGTCGCAAAATTAATTGCAACGACCGGAGTACGTGCTGAACGTATCGTGAAATGTAAAGGTTATAACACCTGGAATAGTCTCTTTAAGACCGAGGAAGTCTGCATCGAACTGTCGAAGAAAGAAATAATTACTAAAGACTACATTCTGCGAATGGAATACATGGGTCGAAGGAGAACGACCATCTCAGTTTTTGAAGTTCCGGCTGTGGTTCCTGGGGAATACTTAGGCGCCTTTTTACTTAAGTTCGGAGAAATAACGGCTATTACGGTCGACAAGTTCAACGGAACATGGTCTTTTGACGTGTGGCTTAACGAGTCGGCTTTTAAAAAAGTTCCGTACTACATAGAAGCAAATGGAGAAAAATTACCTGTGGTGGTGGCTGGAAGACGTCCAGCTTGTTGGATTTGCAATGAGGTTGGGCATTTAACTTTCACTTGCCCAACAAGGATCAAACCGGCCCAGCCTAACCCCAAGAACAGAGTGCTAGAACACTTGACACCTAAAGTTGCAGCGGAGAAGAAGACTCCCTCCTCAAAGCCAACAACTGAAACTGTAACCCCGGAGGAATTCGAGGACTTATGCAACACCGAAAATGAATCGCCCAAAAAAAAAGTCGTTTGGAATATCGTGACTGGCAAAAAATCGCCGAAGTCATATGCTCAAGTAATGACCGAAGAAGAACAACTAGAAATAGAAACCAGCAACGATCCTGGTGGTGAAAAATACAAAGAAATACTAAATTTGAAAAAGTCTCTCGACGAGGAGCGCAAAACTGAGGAAAAAAAAGAAAAAAAAAACGAGGAAAAAAAAAAGGTTGCCGATACTACTATTAATGCGGAAAAAAAAACTCCACCAGCCAAAGAACGTCGCTCTCCAGCCAAAGGTGCACCCCCACCATTAAAGTCATCCCCACCAGTAAGGGAATCTAATCTGACCCCCTTATCAAAAGATAAGCCCGTTACCCCTAATCCATCTCCTTTCTGTTCCCCGTGCAACACCCCTAAAAGTACACCACCCCCCTCTCCAATGAAGACCGATATGCCGCCTCCTGCCTCACCCACCGCCCCCTCCACATCCCAGAAACGCCATCGAAGTCCCTCGCTAGAGGCCCGGAAAAAGAAGACCCCTTTCTACACAGGCAAGGATGTCTGTAAAGTTACTCCCGAAACTGAAAATCTTATGATAAACCATCATAAGAAGAACTACCGAAACCTAGCTGCACTGAAGGTAGTCAACAAAAAAGACATCACCAACCCGGAAAATTTCTTGGATGCAAAAAGACTTTTATCTGTGGTTAGATCAAGAGACAAAGCTAAAGGAGTTTGGAACATGATGGAGGAAGCGAATAACGTCTTTAATATATCGCCTCCTCTCGCTTTCTTTAACGATGAAGAAGTAGTATTACTGCAAAAATCTTGTGTTGGGAGGGTCCCTATTCGTATCCATCCTACACTATACAGGGCATTAAAACTAACTTTCCCCTTAGACATTGGCGGTGTGGCCCCGGACGGTCTCGTCTCAAATGAATTGGGACAAGGTTCTCTGGGTTCATCTGTCGGTGTCTTAAATGCATCAATGTTCGTTTCGGGTTCCCAACTCTAAGAGCACTAGAATGGCACTCAGATTAGCAAGCCTAAATGGCCGAGGGTTGAGGGACACCGCTCGTAAACTTCGAGTAGTACGTGACCTTCAGCGACTCGGCGTGGATGTATGTTGTTTGCAGGAGACCCACTTTATTCCCAGTGATTATCAGGGTGCGCTGACTAGAGACTTTCAGCTCTATTCAGCGTACTTTGATACTCACTCAAGAGGGGTTTCCTGGCTAGTTAAGCGCACACTGAATGCGACGTGTGACCCAATCTATGCAGATCCTGAGGGAAGGCTGTGCGTTCTTGATGTTACCGTAAAGGATGTGGCTTTTCGGCTTATTGGGGTTTATGCGCCCAACGCCAGTTCTGAGCGGGTTCCTTTTTTTCGGCGGATCGAGCCCTTTATGGATACGTCGCGTCGGATAATTCTAGCGGGAGACTGGAACGCGGTCTTGGATCCCGATTTAGATCGCTTGGGAAAACGTAGGGGAACTAACAGCAACGGGGATGCTAAGGCATTTCGGGACTTTATCGATAAGTTCGATCTTGTCGATAAATTCCGAAATGAGAAACCCCGTGAAGTAGTATGGACTTGGACTGCTAGTCGCGGCTCCGATTTAGGGCAACTTTCGAGTTACCTTGATCGGTTCTTAATTAGGAGAGTCGATTTAGGGCTTTTAGATTGTCCAAGTTTTCATAATATAGTTTACTCGGATCATAGGCTTGTCCGGGTGCGGGTAAACTTAGATAGTCCTAAGCCTAGATTGGCTGGTTACTGGAAGTTCAACACATCGTTGTTCGATTTGAAGGACTTCCGGGAACAGCTTTTACTAACATTACAGAGGGAATTGACGGGTGCTATCATTGGGAATAAGTGGTGGGGCCACCTTAAGAACGTTATTAGGTCCTTCGTTGCCGATTATAGTCGTCGACTCAACCTTAGATCTAGGGCAACGAAAGTGGCACTAGAAACTAGTTTAAGTCGGGCGGCGGAGGCGGGGGATAGCGTTACCTTTACTGTAGCTAAAACGGAACTGAACTCCTTGGATAACAAGGCAGATCAGGGATTGATAGTTAGGTCTAGGTTAAAAAGAGTGCCGCACGAGGCGACAAACATGGCCGCGTCACTGCGTGCGGAGGAACGTCGACGGTCTACTGATCGACACATCGCCAGTGTCACATTATCGGATGGGCGTCTCGTGACTACAAACGACGGGATTTTGGAGGGTTTTCGCTCTTATTTTCAGGATCTTTTTACCAAGGAGCCCGGTCTGACAATGGCTCAGTTCGACGCCTATTTAGCTGACTTTTCTCGTCTCGAGGCGACCGAAGCAGCTAGGTGCGAAGGGTGTATAAATGAGGATGAAGTCCTGGAGGCCCTAAGGCAGGTTGGCCTTGATAAGTCTCCGGGTATCGATGGACTGCCTTACGAACTGTATTTGAGGTTGTCGCCCATTTTTGTCCCCCTGCTGACTGTATTGTTTAACTCCTGGTTTAGGAACGGGTATATCCCCCAGTACTTTACCAGGGGTATCATCAAATTGCTCCGCAAGGACAAGAGTGGTGGGGATGGTATAGGTAATTTCCGGCCCTTAACAATGTTAAATACAGAGTTAAAGATTTTGGCCAAGATCTTGGCTAATCGTCTGCAGGTTGTCTTGTTTCGTCTAATAAGTCCCGAACAGACTTGTTCTGTTAAGGGCCGGACTATTCAAGATAATTTGCACATGATACGCTTGATCATAGAGAAAGTCGACACTGAGGCCGCGCTGATCAATTTAGATCAGTCCAAAGCATTCGATAGGGTCGATCATCGTTACTTGGAGGCTGTCTTGTCTTCGGCTGGATTTGGTCCCCATTTCCGCTCCTGGATTCGCCTCTTTTATGCTAACCCCGGTGCGTTGGTTGAAGTGAATGGAATAAGGTCAAAGCCTTTCGATTTGTCCAGATCTATTCGTCAGGGATGTCCGCTTTCACCGATGCTTTATGTGCTTGCGTTGGAGCCTTTCCTTCGCAGGCTTAGGGTGAATCCGGTCCTTCGTGGGATTACTTTGTCTGGTGCTTGCCCCATGATTAAGTACTCCGCCTATGCCGACGACGTCACTGTGCTTGTAACGAGCAGTGCTGAGATTAGGGTCGTCGACATGGAAATAAGACGGTATGAACAAGTGACAGGGGCCAAAATCAACTGCGATAAGTCTGTTGGCTTACGCATTGGTGCCTGGAGGGGTGTTCCCCTTCAGGGGCCCTTTGGCTGGACGGATGGGCCTTGCAAGATACTCGGCGTCTGGTTTGGTCCTGATCTCCAGTTGGAGAAAAATTGGTCGGAAGTGTTGAAAGCGGTTAAGGCTGCAGCCCGTCTGTGGTCTTTGAGAAATCTTACTTTAAAAGGAAGAGCGGAGGTGTGTAATTCTCACATTTATCCTCTCATCCTCTACCGTCTTTCTGTGCTCCCTCTGCCGGCGATCACACTAGTTGAACTAGTGAAGGCTCTTTTCGCGTTTTTGTGGCGCGGAAAGCAGCCCATGGTTCGCCGGGAGATCTGCTACTTGCATCCGTCTGAAGGCGGTCTGGGTATGCCAAGCGTTGAGATTCGTCAATATACGCTTCGCTTACACTACCTAGACCGAATGTGTACACCTTGTGAGGGAAACGGTGAATTCTGGAAGGAAGACACCAAGAAAGCCTTTCCGGCTTTGAAAAGTGTGCACTTGCATGGGGGTGAGGCATTTCGTTTACCTCGACGCGAGTGCTCCTTTTATCGCGAGTGTCGACAGTCCTTGAAGTACCTTCTAAGGGTGTCAGAAAGCCTCTCTGACACCCGAGTGTTGTCTCGTAAAGCACTATATCGGGTTATGGTGAGGGGATCTGTTCGTGACGATATTACTGAGGAGCTCGGTCTTACGAAGGGAGAACTTCGCTTGATCTGGCCTTGGGCGCCTGGGTTGAAATGCTTCGATAATTACGAGGCATCACTCACCTGGCTGATAATACGAAATGCACTCTGGGTCGGCAAAAAGCTTTACGCAGCGGGATTATTAGAGACACCAAGTTGTGTTCGATGCGGCGACTGGGAGGAAACGACCAGTCATGTTTTCTTTCATTGCCCCATCGTTCGCCCGCTGTGTGAGTTAGTTGAAGGCTACACGGTTCGCATGTTGAACGGACAGTTCTTCGTTTTGGAGTCTTTTTCGACATGCTGCAATTGGGCACCAATCATGAAGTGGGAGGAGCATTATGTGTTTCTTTGCTTACTAGCAGTCATGAGAGGAGTGATTTGGTCGACACGACAGAAGGAAGTCTACGGGGAAGAGACCTTCACTGCTCCCCAGCTTGTCCTCATTTTCCAGTCTCGCTTGAAAATGCGTGTCAGGCTGGAGAAGGTGAAACTCCCCCCGGCAGATTTCAACAAAAGGTGGGTGAAAGTTGCGCGTTTGTGTCGTTTGAATGGAGCTAATTTTGAGTGGTACTTGGACGTGCCTTAGACAGAATATTGGGTGGCCGAACCGAACACTGACCCTTTTATTTGACCCGGTTAGGCAAGAGTAGATTATGTTTTGTTTTTCTTCCCCTTTTTTAGCTTAGCTAGCGGTACGTAAGTTGTCATAGGCCCCCCTTTTTTTTTCGTCCTCACCCCCCCCCCCTTTTTTTTTTTTTTTTTTTTTTTTTTTTTTTACCCCGACTTTTATTTTCTAATTCCCATTCCCGACCCCTACTAGGTGACTGATCTGTTGTTTTGTCAGAGATGCAGGTCTCCTTTCGTAATTTTCGAAGGAGGTGTGAGAATAAAACTTTCGTGACCTGCATCGCCTTTTTTCGACTGGCAAAACTACTTATCGGCCACATTTCTTTAGTGGGAGGTTCTTATACTAACACTTAATTTTATTTATTTTTTCATTGTATATATATATATCATTCTTGTTCCCCCACTCCCAATTCCATGTATATATTGTCATTTTTGGGTTTTAAGTAGGTATATCATGGAGTAAATTTGTTTTGGTGATTGTGACTAGTTAAGTTAAAAATGTTAGTTAGGTCAACATTTTCCCCACCCCCTTGTAGGCCTTGTGCCAAATTTTGTATTCTTTACAAATAAATATAGTCTAGCTAAGCAACAAATGGTTAAATAAAGCTTATCCTTAAGTTATATTCGGCGTCCAGTTTTTATTACAATTTATTTAACCATTCGTTATGGAACGTTACTTGAAACCCGATCGTCTAGACCTTGATACGGCCGACTCGGAATCTACTGACAAATGGCGGCATTGGAGAAAAATGTTCGAAGGATTCCTTACAGCTCTACAGTTATCTTCAAACGCGGCTTTAACAGGTACTGAGAAATATACCCTTCTTTTACATCATGTCTCTACTGCTATTTATAGAAATTTATCTGAATGTGAAAATTATGAAACTGCGGTGGACATTTTAGAAGCCATGTTTGTAAAGAAAAAAAATACTATTTTTGCTAGACATTTACTTGCTACCCGGCGTCAACAACCAGAAGAAAGCCTTGAACAATACCTTCAGATTCTAAAGACGTTAAGTCGCGAGTGTGAATTTACAGCCTTAACTGCGAACCAAGCGAGAGATGTTTTTATCAGGGACGCATTTATTAATGGAATACAGTCCAACCAAATAAGACAAAGACTACTAGAGAATAAAAACCTAGACTTACCAACAGCTTATGAACAAGCTCTAACGTTGGACATGGCACAGAAGCAGTCTGTCTTCTATTTACAACCCGATATTTTGGGAGCTGCTATCGTAGCCCCTCCTCTGCATGTTCAAAATTCTTCCATTGTCCAAGATGCTGCCACCCCCCTTTCTAACGATCACGAACAACTTATCACTGCCGCCTCAGCTGGATCCACATGCTACTTTTGTGGCCTTCGTATACATGCTCGTTCGTCCTGCCCGGCTCGAGATGTTAGATGCCACAAGTGTGATAAGCAGGGACATTTTTCGAAAGTTTGCCGGTCAGCTTCTCAAAAAAAACGTTCGGCTACTCTTGCTACTGTAGCACCAATTACAATATCAGCTGCATTCCCCGGCTGCCTCTCAAAAACAATTGTGAGGGTAAAAATCAATGGATTGACTATTCATGCGCTTATTGATACAGGCAGTTCCGAAAGTTTTATTAATGCCAGTATTGTAAAAGCAAATAAATGGGAAATATTTCCTTGTTCCAACCAAATATCAATGGCAAATTCATCTTTATCGTCCCATGTAATTGGATATTGCATGGTTAACCTGAAACTAAAAGGAAACTCCTATCAAGGGATCAAATTATCAGTAATGAAAAACCTCTGCTGCGAAGTGATTTTGGGTCACAATTTTCTAAAACAACATTCATGCGTTGAAATTCCTTTTGGTGGCCCCAAGCCAGTCCTAAGCGTATGTGGACTAGCAGCTGTCAAAGTGCGGCACCCGTCACTTTTTACAAACTTAACTCCTGACTGCAAACCAATAGCAATAAAATCAAGACGCTATTCAGAAACGGACAAACAGTTCATAGCAGCAGAAGTAACAAAACTACTTAAGGAAGGAATTATAGAGCCAAGTGAATCTCCATGGCGAGCACAGGTCCTCGTAACAGCCACTGAAAATCACAAGAAAAGGATGGTCATTGACTATTCCCAGACCATCAACAGATACACATTACTCGATGCCTATCCACTGCCTCGTATTGACGAAATGATTTCTAATATTGCAAAATATCACACTTTCAGTACTTTAGATCTCAGAAGTGCCTACCATCAGGTACCTATCAAGCCAGAGGATAAGCCCTACACGGCATTCGAGGCGTGCGGTCGCCTATATCAGTTCTGCCGAATTCCTTTTGGGATAACAAATGGTGTGGCTAGCTTCCAGAGGGTAATAGATGAAATAATCTCCAATGAAAAATTGAAGGGTACTGTTGCATATATAGACAATGTCACAGTATGCGGACATAACCAAGCTGAACATGACCACAACCTTAAACGATTCATGGCTGCCGTCAAGAAATATAATCTGACTTTGAACAGTGAAAAATGTTCCTACAACTTGAAAAGCATCAAATTATTGGGATACATTGTCAAAAATGGCACCATGACGCCGGATCCCGAGCGACTGAAACCGCTAATGGAATTACCAATCCCTGGAAACATGCCCTCTTTACGACGAGCCCTCGGTATGTTTGCTCACTACTCCCAATGGGTTGCGTCTTTTTCAGAAAAAATACACCCATTGACACAAGTATCTACTTTTCCGTTGTCCTGTTCCGCCATCAGAGCATTTCAAAACATGAAAAGGAACATTGCTCAGTCTGCCATTTCTGCTGTGGATCCTTTTATCCCTCTATTAGTTGAGACGGATGCCTCCGACTGTGCGATAGCTGCCTCACTGAGACAATCCGGTCGTCCTGTAGCTTTTTTTTCAAGAACACTTTCGAAATCCGAGCGACGACACTCTGCAATAGAAAAAGAAGCGTACGCCATAGTTGAGGCATTACGAAAATGGAGGCATTACTTAATCGGCCGACATTTTGAATTAATCACTGACCAAAAGTCGGTCTCGTTTATGTTTAACCCAAAAACAACGAGTAAAATAAAAAACGAGAAAATAGCGAGATGGAGAATGGAGCTTTCTTGCTACTCCTTTGACGTCACTTACCGCCCTGGTAAGGAGAATGCCGCGGTCGACGCGCTTTCAAGGGTGTGTGGCCTGGTAACTGGCTCAGATGATCTTCAGTATATACACAGGGAATTGTGTCACCCAGGTATCACAAGAATGATTCACGTAGTCAGGAGCAGAAACTTGCCATATTCTGTTGAAGACGTAAAAAGAATTACGAACTCTTGTCGGATATGCGCAGAAAATAAGCCCAGGTTCTACAAACCTCCTCCAGCAACACTCATTAAGGCCACACAGCCTTTTGAAAGACTTAACCTGGATTTTAAGGGCCCTTTACCCTCTAAAACTAAAAATAAATACATGCTCACAATAATAGACGAGTACTCAAGATTTCCGTTCGTCATCCCCTGCCCAGACGTAACGGCTGCAACAGTAATTCAAGGCCTCTGCTCCATTTTTGCCGTTTTTGGAGTGCCTGCATATATACATTCAGATCGTGGGTCTGCTTTTATGTCGGACGAACTCAAGCAGTTTCTGCATGAACGAAGAGTAGCTGTAAGTAGAACAACTCCTCACAATCCTCAAGGAAACGGACAGTGCGAAAGATACAATGGTATAATATGGAAGACAGTACAGTTGGCGGCAGCAAATCGCAATAGTCCGATCTCCGATTGGGAAAGTCTCATCCCCATGGCCTTATACGCTATTAGGACTCTATTATGTACAGCGACAAACGCTACCCCACATGAGAGATTCTTCTCGTTCCCACGACGAAGCTCAGCAGGCACATCACTTCCCTCGTGGCTTGCACAACCTGGCACAGTTTTATTAAAACGTCATGTTCGTCATAGTAAACATGACCCATTGGTAAGCGAGGTACAATTAATCGAAGCGAACCCTCAGTATGCACTGGTCAGAAATTCAGAAGGAAGGCAATCTACTGTCTCCTTAAGGGATCTAGCCCCAGCAGGAAATGTATATGAACGTAGAACTGCTTCAGATGGATATAGAGCTCCGGTTCGTGGAACAAGTCCGACCCTCTTAGGTGATCGTGTGCCAGATACGTCAAGTTCAGAGTCCCAACAAAACGAATCTGAATATACTAACAGAGTCGTCTCTGACTCTAGTTCGGACGACAGATGGGTACCACGAAAGCGGTTTCACCCAATATCTGAGACAGATACTCAATCTTCAGACACCAAGCGACCGAAGCGCCGTAGAAAACGAGAGCGATTTGGAGCAAGATATTTTAGCCCTAAACCAGCAACACAAGACAGTCCCGAACCGTCGTCAGGTCCCGAGGAGCCTAGATTAGAAATGGATGTCGGGCACGAACAACCAAGACGCCCTCAAAGAACCCGCAGGAGGCCAGGTCGATGGGATGATTTTGTTCCCTACGAATAAGAAGATAGATGGGGGAGAATGTAGTAACAAAGATAATTGATGCCTGTCTCCCCCTTGGAGTAATAATGGAATGTTCTACATTCGTGTATATTAAGAGTGAATGTTAAAACACTATTTGTCTAGCTAAGCAACAAATGGTTAAATAAAGCTTATCCTTAAGTTATATTCGGCGTCCAGTTTTTATTACACCCCCCCCCCCCCCTTGAAAATGTCACCCTTTTTCTCAGTATCCCTTTACGTCTACAGTAGAAGCCTTCCTTGTTTGGGGTGAACTATGACAAGAAAATGAGTAAAAGAAAATATAAATATATTAGTATAGACAATGTAATGGTGCCATGGGCTGAGATCAGAAGGACCTAACGTTTTTTATTCAATCTCAAACAATTCACAGTTTAATAATCTAGCGACGCGATAATTCCTTTGTTCTATTTCCACAAGTATTTTCTCATTTCTTTATTTCAACCATGTGTTTTATTTATTTCGTAAATTCATTTTTTTATTCTATCCAGTTCATTTTTTCATTCCCTTTTTTCTCTCAATTTTTCTTGAGGAGAGTTGACTCGGTTATAATTTTATTTGGTTGAGAGCAATTACGCACTAGTACGGAATGTTAAAGGCACATGCACACATTCCTCCAATTTATCGATAAAATAGTTATTTGTGTTCAACTAACTGTATACACCTACTTAGTGCATTTAAGCATTAAACTCGACCGATGGACGCTTGTAATACCGTAAAGCAGATACCAACCCAAAGCATATTGTTGATTGCTTCACTTTATTTCCCGGTCTTCTTTTTTTGTTTTTCTTTATTTCGTTTTTCTTTCTTTTGTTTTTCTCGGCTTTTTCTCTCGTGTTTAAATATTAATAAGTTACGGTCTGCATAATATTTTTTTCTGTAGTTCGAGCCAGTTATATTATCTGACTTTTTCTCGTCTAAATCCTTTCTTCTTTAAAAAAATCGTTTCAATTTTGTTCGTTATTTTTCTTTGTGCATAGTGCTTTAATTATCTAAACAAGGAATATTTGGAAAATTACACATTAAGTTATTATTTTCTTATTTACAATGATTACAATATTTATTGAAATTAAAAATGCATCATAGTAAATAAAATAACAAATAAATGGAAAAAATCGCATTCCAAACTATATTAATACATTTTGTCTTCTCTTCTTTGCTCGCAAAAGAAGTTATACACTACATAACCAAACCATCTCCCAGGATTTACCAGTTAATCAGCACGCTACTCCCAGTCAGTTTGCTTGCTCATCTGCCACATTTGGATCTTCCACTCTTATTATTTATATATTTAATGTATTCATGCGATTTAAAAGAAACAGCGAATCAAGAATGAAAGTAAAAAGTCTACAAAGAAACGAATGTAAAGAGAAATTACTATAATATATTCTCTTTTTTTCACCAATTATTTCTTTCTTTCATTCTTTCGTTCTTTATTTCTATCTTTATCTCACCTATTCTCCCGATAGCTCTGACAGTAAGCAGGTGCACTTAATGTTCAGACGCGATAACTTCAAACATTATTACTTTAAAAAGTCAGAGAATGTCTCCTTTTTTTTACTTGCATATGTGTTGATTTTAGATGTGAACATCGAGACTTCTTGCATTTTGAATAGGCAAGAGGGAATGAGATTCTTTGTTTCCTACGCTTACCACTCACGCGACGTCAGCAAAAAAAAACACAGAAAAATGAACGAGTAGAAAACTGTACAGATATATGAGTAGATAAAAAGTTCATCCACAAAAGAACGTTATCTTATGAGTACCTGTTTACACTTTAATTGTCGGGACAACGGTAAGGCAGGAAGAAAAGGTGCGAACACATTTTAATGCACACATGAATACGGGAACAACTGTTGCGTTCATCTTCATTGTAAATATTCCTTCTTATTAACCCATTATTATCCGTTGGCGTGTCACATGATGCCGAGTTCAAATCCAGTCAGATCTATTAAATTCGCTTTTTCACATGTATTGGTGGGACTAGGAAATTGCTGTCATTATAAATAAAAAGTAGCTTTTATCCATGTGATACCTTATGTCTATAGAGCTATAGCATCTTCTGTTGCCCACTTTTGTCGATAGAAAACGAGTGTCTTTGGATAGTATCTTTTAGATGCTCTATATAATAACAACGAACACACTGGGGGTAACTCTTTCATCTTATAAAACAACATATAGCCTAATTGATTATTTTGTCTAGGTTGCAGGTTATAATATATGGAAGAGTTTTCTATATAAAGAGACAATGAGTAGTTTCTACCGAATCCGCCTGTTTATTGAGAAAAATAATCTGTCTAACTCTCTTGATCAACAATTTATAGCTTCTAATGCTTCATAGTTGCTTCTGTCTATGGATATATATTTCACTGTTGTATTAGTGGGTAAAATACCCCACCTGTATAAATAACAGAGTAATAAGTATACAATGATTTGTTAACAACTATATTATACATTCTATTAATAGAATTAATGGATAAAGTGTACCTTTCGAATCATTCTTTGTATCTATAACACGGGCATACCCTATTTTTGAATCGGCCTTGGGTGGCAATGTATAAAATATGAAAGATTATTCTACATAGAGAAAAATGAGCATCCTCTGGTGAATCTATCTTTTTATGTAGAGAATAAACAAGCCCCTTCTGTATTTCTCGAGAGACAAGCCATACAATCTTTTTCATCTTGGTTCTTTCTTTAAATGACGACGATCGACACATTCTGGTGCATACTTCTGTAGTTTGACACAGCGTATATATGGGTGCCATCTAATGGATTGACCACCATATAGAAACAGTAGCTACGGTTTATTGCCTTTCTCTCTATCTCTCTCTCTCTTTCTCTAAGGACAAAAAATTATTGTTTCGAACCAAATATCAATTTCATCTATTATTGGGCTAATGTCAAACGAAAATAATTTTTTTAACAAAACTTATGTCATCTGTTGATTGTCATCTGTTGATTGTCCTCTGTAAAAGGACAAAAACAAAAAAACACAATGAATGTTTTAAACTGCTAGAATAATAACAACAATAAATGAAATGAAATTTATTAACAATGATATAAATTATCACGAAGTTAATTCAATAATTTAAATTACATTAATTTTATTTAGTAAATATACAACTGTTCTTTAAAAATATACTATAAAAATCAAAGAGACCCCGATTATACTAAAAGGAACGGTTAGATTTTTTCACTCATTTCACTTCGTATGCGCCAAAATTTTGGATAAAATAGTGTTTCTCTTAATTTCTATTTTATCATGAAATAACTTTGTAATCTCTTTAAATTGTTGAGCATAGAACTGTAATTAAAATTTTGATCGCTATTGGATATTATTTTGTGATTTGCGTGTATCAACATTAAAAAAAAATTCTATTACACTAAAAATACACCTTTTGATACAAAATCCACTTAGGAAGTTCTTTTTACAACACAAACTCTCTTAATACCTGTTTTAACGATATTTTACAAGTTGTTAAGCAAAAAAAGAGCTTAAACACATTGTTTATTCTAAAAAAATCACGTTTCTATTTTTTTGGATAACATAAAATGAAGAGAAAATTAATAACAATCTATTCTAGGTTTCTTGTAAATTTAGTTATACACATTCTAATTTGTCTTCATAGATCACTTTCTTATACAATTAGCGAGAGAAATTAAAATGATCTAATAAAACTTGTTAAAACATTCGAAGTATAACCAATGAAACAAGCTCCATTTTACTATCATTAATAATTATCTTCTCAAAAATTAAATGTGAAATTGTATTTAAACCAAAAAGCTTTTACTGACATAACAAAAATATCTAAAATGTAGAATTAAATGATTTTATAGTTTTGTTCTTTTTATACATGTAATGGTATGGAAAAAATCTGTAATTGTTAGATGTTTCCTAATTATATGTATACTTGCTAATTTACTATTTCATGCACATTACTAAAATATTCTTTACCAAAACATTTTTAAGTTATTATTATTTAATAGTAATGTTGGTATTCCCATGTCAGCTCCCAATCCTGGACCACAGTCGCTTGTTTGTCGGGCCTGCTATATATATCGCTATAATGTACAACATGTAATGAGGCTTATATAGGTGCGACGAAAACATTTAATAATAGAGTATCTTTACATAAAAGCAACATTAAAATAAAAGAAAACCGTAAATTATTCGTGTCCCAACATGTGCACTCATTCAGCGGAGGAAAATGCAAAATAATGCTAATTTACCAAAGCCAAGACTACACTTACTTACTAACACAAGAAAAAAACTTCATACTTAAATTTAATCCAACATTAAACAGATCATAACTTTGATCACACTTTATCCACCTCTAGTTAAGTACAAACATAAATAACTATTTATAGTTATCTATAGACTGGAAAATTCTTATTCAAGGAAGATAATCTTAGTACATAACTTCTTATTGCGCACTTCTACACAGCTATGAGTCAAATAGCAACTTGTGTTAAATGAATCATTTACAATAGACATTAAATTTGCACATCAAATACCGGACTATGAAATCGGCCAAACCAAGTTCAAATCTATTTGGACCGTTTGCATTAACTTATCTTTTGCAAGTATGTGTGTATATGTATGTATGTATGTATACATATGTATATATATATATATATATATATATATATATATATATATATATATATATATATATATATATATATATATATATATATATATGTGTGCGTGTGTGTGTATGTATGTATGTGTATATAATTAAACCTTTATCCCCCTTTATAACCACACGCCTGTGTGTGCGCGCGTGGGTGTGTGTGTGCGTATTTATGTGTGTGTGTGTGTATGTATCGCTCACCTATTCACAAGACTCAAGATTAGACCACACGCATGCGGACGCACGCACACACGCAGACGCGACTTCGCTCTTGGAGACTACAAAAAGCAATAAAAAGTATTAAATTTCAAAAGAAATACGGCGCACCTAGGAGGCTGGGATGACCGATGGGTCATGGATGGGTAACACGCACTTGACCAAGAGAAGCAGGAAAAATGGCAAATAAATAAAAAATAAAACATAAAAAATAAAAGATAGCCACACACCCGCAAACCTACGCATGCGCAAAAACAATAACAAATTCCTCAAATGAAACAACATTTACTCAAATCGAAAGACATTTCCTCAAATGGTTTTTCATATCTGATGAAAGCGGACCACCGCTTGAAACGCGTTATATAAAATTATAAAATGGTAAAACAACAAAATAATAAATAAATGTTGAAAAAAACATTCTACAAATGTTGGTAGCCTTACTCCTTTACATATATACTTTTCTCTCATTGGAACTGCACTAATACTGCACTGCCCTCTTTTCTATATATATATATATATATATACATATATGGAAAGATAAAAATTACACATTCACCGAAAAGCCTCAGTGCAATGCTTCGACTCTGTCACTGATTACTATCGAATGGTTAGCCGCTTTTAGTGTAAATATCACTTAATTTCTCCGTTATTATGTGTCAGTCTCTCGTGGCCTCATGGGGCGCTTACATATTCAAGGTGTCTCTGTGAACAAAGTTCGCTCCTTATGACCGTCTGAAGTTGTTACTTACCTTCGTTGATGAGAGCCATAAGCTCGAAACGACGTCGTACGTAGGTAAAATATTAAAACATAATTTAGCATTATATATATATATATATATATATATATATATATATATATATATATATATATGTCACAGATACTAGAATACATATGTAATACATTTATTAATAAATATTCGGTTCTTATTTTTAATTTTCATTATAATGTATCACTGTGCTGGGGTTCTCTCTAACTAACTTCTTAAACACCCCCACACAAAGACATACACACACACACACATATATATATATATACATATATATATACACATATATATATGTATATATATATATACACATATATATATATGTGTATATATATATATATATATATATATATATATATATATATATATATGACAGAAGAATATTTGTCTTATTATGGTAAAATTGATTCAATGAAAAAAGTGTTGATCCTCATGTGGATATTTCAATCAAGATATGATACAAAACCTATGCATAAAACGAAATTAAACTGCATAATCTCATATTACTACCCTTTACCCTATCTAGCTATGTTCCAATATTTATAATGATATGTTAATCAGATGAGGAGTCGCAGTTTTACATATACATATATAGCAATAGGCACATTCCAAACATTATATTGATAAAAATATGTATACATAGAACATTGTTCCTCTTTTCTGGTTTAACCTATTCGTTTTCAATAGTTCCTCTGTATTTTCCCAATAATAATTATTGTGAACCAGAGGTGAATTACTTCACAGCCAATTAATATTATTGTGACGTTATTTGTTTTGGTTATATTTTTTTATATTCTACGCCTTTCGAATAAATAGGTGAGCAGGGAATTTTATCTTCAACTAAAGTGGACACATTTGATTTCATGCTGGTGTTACATAGTTTAAGCGAACCGCGGGTATGTTTTACGACTTCTATTCTCAAACAATAAACTGTTCATGGCATATATGAGCAACGGCCATTAGCTTTCTGTCGACTCCTCAATGTTTCTTTCGTCTGTTTTTGTATATTCAATTCCAATTCCAAATACGGATGTGCAATCTCATGGGTAGAATAATTGAACTAAACAACCATGTCAACTATCATACTCGCATTTTCTACCGAAACAGTACATGATTTTGCATACGATCAATTTTATGCTTTGCGATTTTTAAGATGAGGGTTGATAATTTGCATGTTTTGGATTATTCGGATGTTATTCTAACATTCGGCCGATGTAACTTCTGATCTACTTCGGATTCCTTTTTTTCGAAAACGGGAATCGTTATATCGAACTCAGGAATTTAAAATCGTAAAAAACAGTGATGAAATAAAACTGAAGCCGTTCCCTTAATAATATAAAATATAGCAGAAAATATTGTTTCTCGCCATAGTTTAAGATTTTGTTTATGTAGGCTTACTCTACTTGGAGCTCAGCAAGACGCACATTTTATAAAACATCGTCTCGAAAATAAGAAACATAACTCGTAAAAGTTTGAATAACATACCGGTGCGTGAGTTTGTTTAGCCATGAAGTTAATCTAACTGATTGAACACAGAGCAATGCTTTAACACTCTAAGTGCTGATTATTTTGTAGAAAAAATCGTGTTTTACACGGATTTTTAAAATGTAAGCTAAATCTTTCGTTGTATGCCTAAACAATGTATATGGAATTTGTAGCATATAATAGCACTATCCAAATTAATTGTAAAATATGACTAAAGTTCATTCCATGAATCGCTATCAGCAGCCACCGTATCCAATGCGTCGTCAAGTGTATAGTATTTCCTAGCCATTTTGAGCTCGACAATCCGCGAAATATCTACAAAATTCGACAAACCGATTAGAAATTTAAGACTTGTCGACATTTTGGTAAAATAGCACTATGTATGTATTTCTTTTTTTCCTTTTTATTACTTCGGTTTTTAATTAGGTCGTGACCAATGATGTATGATGCCTATACGCAATAGGGTATAATAAAGGCAGGTTATTGTTGTTTTATTTTACCGATACGTCCACGATTCATTATTAGATGCGCTGTCTTTAATGTTCTCATTGACTCTAGAAATGACGCATTCTTTACCTCTCCCAACTTAACTCGATTAATACATGCATTGACACTTATAGAAGCGAATATCGATACAAAATTGCAATGATTAACAATCTATTAACCCATGCGAAGCTAATATCTTCAGACAAAAAATATTTTTAACAAATTAAAAAAATATTAAGTGAGTCATAATTAATAATCAATTTCACAATTATATTGTATTCGAATATGACACAATGCGTGAGATTTTTGGGAGCTGAGGGCTCCCCACTGCATTTGTGGGCCTTATGCCAAGCTTGCGCTGAGATTTCGGGAAAGCTGCAAAGTTCAACAAAGATATTATGTACTCGGTGTGATCGTGACACAAGAGCTGACAGTTGAAATCGCTGAGTGCACAGTCCCTCGGTCATGTTTGTAGGACTGAGGATCGATGTCAAAACAATTCAATGACAGGTGCAGTCGAAGGGGTCAGGGATCAGATTGTCGTCATTCGAAAAATTCAGTTATGAACTTAAAACAAAACATATTACCCGAGACGCAAGCAGGCAGGTGTGCCTTGACTGGTTCTGTCCCCCTCCCCTTCCTTTTTCTCTCTCTCTCCCTTCTGTCTCTTGACTTCTCTCTCACTTCCCCCTCACTTTCTCTCTCTCTATCTCGTTAAGAGATTTGTAAACAGGAGAGACGGGTTTTGAATTCGGACCGAGTAGACGCGTTTTGTTGCGTCACGTCTCTAAAAAGTTATAAAAATGTCTTCAGTAAAATAAATCTATTTTTATAAGAAAACAGAATAATGTTTTTTTTCTTTATTACAAATAAGGTTCTTTTGCAGCAAAATGGTCCTCAGCCAGCCAGCCAGTCAGCCATCCAGGCCCAGAAGTAAACGACAAAGACGATGATTGCTCACTGGTAAGAACGGTGAGTAATTACGTGCACATGTTGTAATACATCGTTCTGTCAGCACAAAAGTCCGGCAAGCTTGTACTCCGCCAAAGCAGAAGTACCACATCGATGAAGAGTGACCAGAACAAGACCCAGCGGTGCCACGGACACAACTGAAAACAAACACAAGACGATCACATCTCTAAAAAAAAGCCACGAACACAACACACAACGATCGCAACCACATTTGAAAAAAAACTATCCAAAGAAAAAAGCACGGACACAATCCCCCCTCCAAAAAAAACAGCCACTTTTGACGGGAACGATCATCCCATCATCATCATCAGAAAAAAGGACAACACATTAAAACCACAAAAGCAAAGATAGGTGACCATTTTCTACTGCTCTCATTTACTCTGAATTTGTTGGTAAATAATTTATAAAAATTATTTTTGTATAGAGCTTTTTGTTTAACGTCTGCTACTAAAAGAAAAAAAAGAAATAGACAAAATGGCTAGCACTAATTCAACCCCCTTAAATAGAGTGCTCACAGGTGGATCGGAGATCCCAATATTTACTGGAAGATTGTCTGACCTAAGGCCATGGCTAGCTGCTATGAAAAAGAAGAGCGAGTCTACAATCAAACAGACCCATAGCTAGTAAACCTGGCGTATAACTTTTCAGACGGTCTATCTTTGGAATGGATCGGAGAATATCTCGACGACCATCCGAATACAACCAGTAAAGACCTGCTCGATGAGGTAGCGGCACAGTATGGCGCTGTTATAAATACCGCCGATGCTGCCAGGGCCCATAATAAGAATAAGGCAACATCGAGGTAAAGCACTCGCTTACTTAGCTAATAGGATGAACCGACTTGCTAAGTTAGCATACAGGGATGCAGATATGAGGGAAAGTTCAGCTGTGCAAATGCACCTAGCTGAATTTTTCATAGATGCGTTAATTAACCCCTTGATTAAGGAGGATGTAGCCAGATCCAATCCGACAACACTATCCGAAGCTTTATCTACTATGATACAAAGTGAAAAGCTCTACGAGCGAATCCGAAGTGACTAGGGAAAGGAACAAGCTTATCTGAATGTAGCTTATTCACAGGCGTTCACCGGCAACAGCGATCTAGGGGGCCTCTAATAGATTAAGGATACCCAAGACCGAATTCTACAGCGAGGAAGGGTCAGAGAAAACCCATGGTTGCTACAGTTATAGCAAAGCCACACACGCTGTAAGGAATACATTTTGTGAGTACGCTTCGGCGAAATCTACGAGACCGCGACGAGGGCATTTTAGCCATAACAGACTAGAACAGGACCGCTCATGGTCATCTGAAGCAGAGGTAAATAACTTCAACCCAAGAAAAAGAATGACCAGAGTACCCTCGAACACCACACATCACAACCGGCATGAACCGACGCCGGTTACCCGAACATGTAACTATGTTAAGTCCCCGAAAAAAGAAGGACCCCGGCGAAATATGAACTCCGAAGGGCATGGAGGTGATAAAAGCGGTTCAAAACAGGCCCACCGAAGACATGATACATTAAAAAAAGAAACTAGAAGACATAAAGGAGCCCAGGTAAACAAACTCTCCCAACAAGGCTCCGGAATTGGTTTCATGGTGAAGATAAGAGGTCGACCGATAGAGGCACTGATCGATACTGGATCAGAGCTCTCACTCCTCAAAACATCCGTTTTTGAGGAATAACAATCGGAAAAAACGAGAATTGAAGAATTCGAATGTGACCGTTACACTCGCAAACAAACAAAAGATGATTCTCGATAATATGACTTACCTATTAAAGTGAGGAAGCTAAAGGCTTCGTCAAAGTTATATATCACTCTGAACTTGGATCGAGAGTTGATATTATGCGCAGATGGGTTGAAAAGAAACCGAGCCCAAATAACCTTTTACCCTTACCAATTGAAGGTAAAAGGGGTGACTATACCACTTGGTATTAATACCAGTTGTAAAATCGACGAATCCTCACTGGAAAATTGGAGTTGCCGCCATGCATCGCCACTATTAGATCTGTTGAGAAAAAACAGACAAAAAAGAATTCATCTCGTCGTAAGACACCAGTCCAAAAAGGAAAACCCATGGTAGAGACAATTAACGTGTCTCCACACCTACCCACAGCATATATGCATGTGGTTTGTTGGGAACTTAGAAATACTATCACCTTTAACACTTCCCAAACACGGATCGACTATCTGAGAAAACGTCAATTGAAAAGATTTCCCAAATTACCCACCATCAATACTAAAAGGCTTCTTGAAACGACCGAGGAATTCGGTTTAGAGTTGTCTGGGGGCAGAAAGGAAAGGGTCATCATCCATAACAAAGATAAACACATAACTGAAATTAATAATACAGATCTTTTTATCAACGAAAAAACTGTTGAAAAATAAACAACGTTTAATGAATAGAGTCAAGTAAAATGACTATAAAAAAAGAAAAAGGGGAGAATTTATGTTTTTTTTTAAATGGAAAATGAGAAAAAACGTGAGATGAGTTTATATTTTTGGATAGAAGATGAGAGTAAAATGTTATAAAGACAAAAAATTATACTTCAAGAGAGACGATGAGATATAGGGAAATGAAATTAATAAGGTCGTTTCTTGACTATGAATACATATTTATACGCAGTGAGCATTGTGTCAGAAATCACCAGGGATCTTTGCTGGTTGCACAGCCAAAGGTCAAAATAAAAGGGGGGCGTATATGACACAATGCGTGAGATTTTTGGGAGCTGAGGGCTCCCCACTGCATTAGTGGGCCTTGTGCCAAGCCTGCGCTGAGATTTCGGGAAAGCTGAAAGTTCAACAAAGATATTCTGTACTCGGTGTGATCGTGACACAAGAGCTTACAGTTGAAATCGCTAAATGCACTGGCCCTCAGTCATGTTTGTAGGACTGAGGATCGATGTTAAAACAATTCAATGACAGGTGCAGTTGAAGGGGTCAGGGATCAGATTGTCGTCATTCGACAACATCAGTTATGAACTTAAAACAAAACATATTACCCGAGACACAAGGAGGCAGGTGTGCCTTGACTGGTTCTGTCTCCCCTTTCCTTTCTCTCTCTCCCTCTGTCTTTCTCCCTCTCTCTCATTCCCCCCTTCTCTTTCTCTCTATCTCTCGTTAAGAGATTTGTTAACAGGAGAGACGGGTTTTGAATTCGGACCGAGAAGACGCGTTTTGTTGCGTCGCGTCTCTAAAAAGTTATAAAAATGTCTTCAGTAAAATAAGTCTATTTTTATAAGAAAACGGAATAATGGTTTGTTTCCGTTTTTACAAATAAGGTTCTTTTGCAGCACAATGGTCCTCAGCCAGTCAGCTAGACAATCCCAGAAGTAAACGACAGAGACGATGATTGCTCACTGGTAAGAACGGCGAGTAATTACGTGCACATGCAGTCAGATGTCTCCCGTTCGACATTTCGCCACAATTCGTCCCTACGATAAAGGATGCTTCCACATGGATGCTGAAACAAGGATAAACGTTCCGAAAAGATCTAACGTCCTGGCAAGCCAATAGGTTCACACGAACACATAAAATTAAGAACTTCGAAAATACTAATAACAATTAGATAAATAATTTCCACTACATGCATCTATTTTGCTGTAACCAAATGCATCCGAAATTGTAATTGGATATACGAGCTCTTAAGATTATAATAAATCGTTTCATATCCCTAATCAGCAATAATGATAAAATAAGATTGTTCGATTAAATATAAAAAATGACACCATCCAACAAAATATACTTAAAATAGCACTTCTCCGACCTAAAATACATTAAGAAGAACCAATGAAATATAGCAGTGCCAATAACCCGTGGGAGAATGAATTTTCAACAATAATAATAAAACTAATTGTTAAACTGGTTTCACTACCACAACAATTTCCCGAATACTCAACTTACATCTCTCCGACACTAGCTCCATTTAAAATAACATGATCACCCCTCTTCTCAATAT
The DNA here is from genome assembly GCA_963556195.1 of Sepiola atlantica. Classification (NCBI taxonomy): domain Eukaryota; kingdom Metazoa; phylum Mollusca; class Cephalopoda; order Sepiida; family Sepiolidae; genus Sepiola; species Sepiola atlantica. Next base: position 140,957,255 of record OY744521.1, read on the forward strand.
AGACAGATCCCGGTTAACAATAATAAAATAATACACCACGATATCAATTTAAAAAATCAAAATTCTTGAAGCCCTCTACATAAAACAGTAAACATCCCACAATCAATAATGTGAATTACGAAACTAGTCCCAACATTTTAAAGTGTTTAGAATAGTGATTAACGTTAACAAATGCTTAGCCGTTAAGTAATCATACTTTTGAATGGAATCAAATGCATATCCTTTAAGCAATACTACTTTTGAACCTTGCAAGCGCTTATAACATAATCACGTTTTTATTTAACATATACATGTCATACACATTCTTTTTAAAGTTGTAAATTACTAGCCGTTTAGAAAAATCAAACGTAAAAACATATTGAAAAATACGCAAAGACTAGCACTGCCTGAAGATGATTTGAAAGTACCCGCGAATAAGAAAGTAAATGGAACACTTAACCCACGAAACTAACCTACACTAAATGGACTATTTGGAAAATTGAATAAACGTATTATCAAGCAAAAACGCTCCGTGTTATTTAATAATTGTTGCCTAAATGAAAATGTTTCCTAAATACGCACACACACATACTATATATATATATATATATATATATATATATATATATATATATATATATATATATATATATCCTTCATCATCATTTTTCTGCGTAAAACTTTGTGAAATATCTCTAGTCGCGCACTATGGAGCCATAGCTGACTTCATGTTATAAAAAAATCCTACACTTGAAGTACTTTGAATGTTCAATTAATATATATATATATATATATATATATATATATAGTCTCGGAAGTTTCACAACCATTAAAACTCTATTAAAAAAAAAAAAAAATAAAAAAAACTTATAGTCCCAAGTCTTCCAGTGGAAAATCACTCATGTAAGTCAGTTTATTTTTTACAGTTATTATATTTGTTTATTTCTAACACTATTTTAAGGGATCATCAGTTGTTTACCATGAAAAACTGTTTCGGAAATTTAAAAACAAGACAGTATTTAATTTCATGGCTTCCCAGCAGAGTTGATCAGACCCCACTTCCCTTAAAAGACAAAAACATAAACGTTCCTTATACTAAATCTACGTTTTGTTCCATATAAATGTTTTGCTAACTTATATTAGTGATTTAAGAAATAAAAATTGTCTTTACCTGTGCTGTTCGTCTGTCTAATAAAATTTATCCGTTACTTACAAAAATGTTGCTGCATTTTAAAGGGTTTGGACGAATCCATGACACTATTATTTAAGTGATTAATGTATTATTTTTAGTTGTATATTATAAATATAAAAAACATCAACACATCAAAAAATAAAAAATAAATAAATAAATAAATAAATATATATATATATATATATATACACATACATACATATATATACCTTTAGTTCCTCCTTCTCTCCCTCCACCTCCTTTGTTGTCCATCTCCCCGTTGTCGTCAACCTCAAATAAATATTAATCTTCCTTGTTCACTTACAGTTTTTCTAATCTGCGTTCACAACTGTCGAGTTTTTTCTATTCTCAGTGTTTCAAATCGGCGTCTATTAGTTAACCGTTAATGTGTTCTCTTTTTTTATTTTTCTTCTTCTTCATTGCCAACTCCCGGTGTTTAAAATCGGCGTTCATAACTGTCGATTTCCTTCTTCTTCTTCTTCTTCTTCTTCTTCTTCTTCTTCTTCTTCTTCTTCTTCTTCTTCTTCTTCTTCTTCTTCTTTTTTAACATTTCTTTCTTTCTTTCTACTGTATTTTTATTGTTTTTTCTTATTATAATTAGTAGATGTGTTATATATACGTTTATATATATTCTACATTATTTATATTTATATATCCTATGATTTGTTCTATCAGTTTATTTTGATTAATTTGAAAGATTTAAAAGCATCAGGATGGCGAGTAATTGCTTTATTTAATTGTCCAAATATTTTATTTTGATCGCCACCTTGGTTAATTATTCTTATTATTAGATCAGAAATTGGGGCCATGAAATCTACTAATTTTAAGGTAACACGAGCGATCCTCAGAAATTCAGACATAATACTCCCGTTAAATATATACACAGGGCTAGTACTATTTTTATATGGCATTCGCACGATACGAAAAGGGAATGAATTTCTTTTATCAAACAGTTTATAGATAAATATTTTATCTTCAATTTTTGTATCCAAATCAAGAAAAGTAGCTTGTGTTCCCTTATGTTCACAGTTTAATTTTAACTCTTTAGGATATATTAAATGTTTAGTATTTGCAAACTCTTCGCTATCATTAATGCAAACAAGGTCGTCAATATATCGCCTACATCCATGATAACTATACGCTCTAGATATATCATTTTTTTATTAATGATGACATATATATATATATATATATATATATATATATATATATATATATATATATATATATATATATATATATATATATTCCAGTCTATGTAAATATAGATTTGCCCAAAATGGAGACGGATCCAAACCCATTGGAATACCTATTGTTTCGATTAATAATTTATTCTCTATTTGAAAGTAACTCTTTTTTATAAGGTGACTTATAAGCATTATCAGACCAGTTTTGGATACACTTATCTTACCAATTTTTATTTTTACACCAAAAGTCTTTAGATTTTGCAAAGTCTATGTATTTACCTTTGCCTCCTGCAAAAGCTAAATCTACAGTATTACCTAATTTAATAAGTTCTTTATGTGGTATTTTTGTATATAATGTACTAAAATACATATATATGCGAAATGAAGGATGAGGGTAATCCGACGTAATGCGAAAGGAAAAAACAAAATATGTTTTTTTATGTATTCATCAACGTTTCGTCTTTATTTGTAAGACTTCCTCAGGATGATAATTTTAAGAAAAATGTCATACAAAACAGAAATATTGGGTTTACATGATGGGTTAATGAGAAGACGTAGTAAGCACTACTGGGAGCGCAGGACTAAAGTCCGGGCTGAGAGAAGTCGGTGGCAAAGAGTGAAATGAATGGGGATGTCTGTGAGGGAAAAAGGGGAGGGTTGGAGGTGTTAGGGAATTTGCCTTATGGTGGGATAGAGGGGAGAGGGTGATGAGGTTTTTATTGTGGTGAGGTGTAGTATGGATTTTGAGGGGCTGAGGAAAGAGGAGGGAGGGGAGGCTCTGTGTTTTTGGAGTGTAGGTAGTGTCATAGTTTGAGAAAAAGATTTGAAGAAATGAAGATGATTTGAACGTGGGCGTGGTGGGTGGGTCAGGGTGTAAAAGAGGTAGTCGAAAGGGTGATATGGGTTAGGGGAGAGGGGAGATTTAGGTGTGACATTTTGGAGAGTAGGAATATTTGACCAGCTGGCTGTGTCAGGAATGTTTTACTTTAAGTAAGTTAGAAGGAAAGTGTTGAAATGTGCTTAGAATATGAAAATGAGGGGAAGGAAAAAGAAAAAGAAAGAGAAAAGTGATATTAATTTTGGTGAGAAATAGGTGAAATGTAGTTTTGTGCAGCCAGTGTTGATGGTTTGAAATTAAATTGAGGGCAAAAGGGGTTTAAATATCTAAATATTTGTGAGGGTATCTAGAATGTGTGCAATGGTGAGGCTGTTATTTGTGGTTTAGTGGTTTGGATTAGTGGTGAATAAAAATGTATGTGGGGAGGGGTTGGTGCGTGAGTGTGTATGCGGGAACTTGTATATAAGTAAAATTGAGAGCGAAGAGAAGAAAGGTTAGCCATGATCTAGGTTCAGTTTTTGTTCGGTCAGGATAATTTTGCTTATTAAGGGGGGAAGATTGTAGAAGCCATTTCGTTGTCTGATGGTGTTGGAGGCTGTGGTTGGTGCAGTTTCCAGTAGTCTTCGCCGAGCTTTGTTATGAATGTATTTGGTGATTGAGCGAACACAAAAGGGACATACAGAACAATAACTCTTTCAGTGCACTTTTCTCCCATGTTTTAGAGCACGATCATGCTTTCAAATTTTAACAGGACAAAATAACCATTATGCATCCATTTTGATAAATCTGCATTTCCGTAGTTTTCACAAGTCTCTTGTATGTCGCAAATCATGTGAATAAGCAAACTATTTGATCAGCCCCCGCCACTGAAAAAAGACTAGCTTTTTAGACATACTATAAAGGTCGGAAGGGCAAATATCGCCCTTTTTATTGCGGCCCTTTCTCGTGGTCAAAGACTCATGCTAATTTTACAAGACGATAGAGGCATCAGCAGCCACATTGACTCATGTGCAGAGCACAAATGATAACTGTCCTTATTCGACTGTATTCTAATAATTGTTGCTACCTGAAAAAACTTATATTCACGAGTTTACGCGCGATCCTAGAATCACATATTTAAACGGTGGTACGAGTTAAATCGGAAACAATTATTTAAAAAATGTATTTTTTGTATTTCAAACGATTGACCGTAAACCGCAATCACTGTCTTCCTAATTTACTTAAGCATCTAAATGTTTTAACAGGGGAAGCAGGATCATTTTCTATACGTGAATCTTTTGAACAACTTCCCTGACTGAGTGTCACAAATTCAATAGGGGTCACTGTCCAGCATAGCTGACTATTGTTTTAGATAAAGCAATATAGCAGCATTTAATAATAAAAATAGTTGTCTAGCTTAACATTTACTGCAATTTCATGGATCATTCACTACTCTGAAATGTGTAAAAATATTATCGTTTATATATTTTGAGACATTTTTGGCAACATATTTAAGATGTGTTCTTCAAAATTTCCTTTGTTTGATATGAGACTTAAGACCTGGCCTTGGGAAACCCTTATAACTTTTCTTCCGACCAAAATATCGAGCGAAAATAAAGTTTTTAAATGTGTGATTGCATTTGATATCTTTAATGGTGTCTTGTATTTACAAAATTCGAAAATAATTGTTTATTATTATCAATCAAATAAATATTACACCCTATATTTAATTAATTTGTAGAAGAACGTCTCATTATTAAATTTATCTCTGACCATATGTTCTGCATTAAAATAGCTGCGGCATATTCACCTATGAACATAACGCAACATTATTCAGCAAGTCTGAGCATATATATACTTCACACTTTCAGTTTACATTTCGCCGGATTCAGATTTATATTTTCAAATAATGAAAAATCTTGAACAACGTTAATAATTTGATACGTGTATGAGTATATACATTTACAATATAATTTTGGAATCCGATGTAAAACATATTTTGGGGCGTTTATACATCTGACGCGAAATGTCATAAATTGTATTACACCTATCTCACAATATTGAAGAAAAAAATAAAATTATATTTAATTTGAAAGTATTAACAAGCATTCTGGAATGTTGTACTACTATTTTTCTTTTTAATTTCAACATATTTCACCCAACTGTAGACGTAAAGGGTTACTAAGAATAAGGGTGTAGGTTTTGGGTGTCATCCTAAGTTGGGAGCTGTGTAGCGAGATGTCTGTTTACATTAGTTTAAAACCCTGCATGTCGGTACAGTCGGGGAAACAGGGAGCAGGGGGAGAGTTTCAGAGGCCGGCACCACGAGGAAAATAGCTATTAGAGTGGAAGGCTTTCCGGCATCTGGGGACCTCCACAGTGAATGGATGGAATTTTGCTGATTATCGAGTTGGTCTAGTCTACTTACGTTGAAGGTGCACAAGAGCAGCCAGTTCATCGGAGCACAATCATATAAAGTATTTGTAAAACAAGTACAAGGGACCAACATTGCGGCGATGGAACAGAGACTAGAGCTTGGTGGATAGTGAAGGACCTATTGAGTTAGCAACTCTTTTTTAGAACTAGTCAAAGAGGGAGAAACCAGTGCAATATGCACCGGCCCTGATGTGGCAACAATACTTCATGCATGGATGTATGGTGGCTTCGTAGAGATACAGGATAATGTCAGGCGTGAGGAGTTTACTGGCACGCTAGAGGAAGCCCACCTTCTTGGCATTAACCAGGATTTTATTATGAAACTGCAGTGAAGGAGAAAAACAATAAAGACTTTTGAATATTTGTTATATATAATGTGTATGAATTAATGCTTAAACTTAGGTATGATCTATGATCGGCATTGAGAGCATAAGACACACTTTTAAAGACACAGATTATCAGACAACAATACTTATGAAGATTCCTATTATGTTTACTAAACTATGTCTGCACATTTTTCCCTCCCGATATTTGTGTGTGTTTCTTTATCTTCTTGTTTCAACTTTTTGCGACTTCGCTTAATCAACTTTTGTTTTTGAGGCAATGAAAAACTTGAGCAAAAAATAAAACGAAGTCAATAACAATAACAGTTCAACAGTAAAATGTATGAAAAGAAAGTTCTTATGTTTTTATTGACTAAAAACAGCCAAGAAACGAATATGTCTGACACAATACAGACTCCAGTAGACGCTTTTAGATTTACAGAATACTTCATTGCATACTAGTTTCATCTGTATATATGAAATTTGTATCAGTCCACAATATATACACATGATATATATATATATATATATATATATATATATATATATATATATATATTACTATTTCATGATACACATAAAAGTATATAAAGAGATAAACAAAATTTATGTATCCATTTTCAGTATTTACTTCAATAGTGCTCGATACGTAAGTAGAGCCATGTGATAAGTTATGAAAAAATATTTACGACAATTAAGCTACACAGAGGCTCCCGCGTTTCATCCTCGGTGGAATCTTCACGCTGCATGAAGAGTCACCCCCCGGTGATGAAACGCGGAAGCCTCTGTGTTACTTAATTGCCATAAATATATTTTCATAACTTTATATATATATATATATATATATATATATATAAATTTTATACGTACATTAAAGCAATCCATGGACGCATGTTTCTGGCTCAAAGTCGTCATCAGCGTGGCAAACTTATACAATGATATAACATTAGATATTGATGCCTATAGTCCATCGTCTTACCAATGGACTACAAGACCCTGCCTAGAAATATGTACGATTTTTATAACCTACATATTTAATGTATTTTTATGTAATAGCTTCTATTGGTGATTGCAGTGTTATTTGCCTTTTCCTACTACTAAAAAACAATAACAGAATATATATATATATATATATATATATATATATATATATATATATATATAAAAAAATACATATATATATAAATATATACATATATATACATATATATATATATATATACACATATTAAAACACACACACACACACATATATATATATATATATATATATATATATATAATAATAGAGTATAATTCAATATATCCAAAATATATTCAATATAATCCAAAATATTCTAAGTCAGTTCAAAGGAAAAAAATCTAACATCTCCTCCAATGTACACACCTTTCTTGGAATTCAGTTTCATTTATTATTAAATTACACTTTTGTAAAAATCTATTTTAATTAATTAATTCTCCTAATCAGAATATCGACATTTTATCAGATGTCTGGCGTAAATGGTCAGAAGTAAACCATTACTCTAAAAGTATCATTTAATCAAATAACGAAATATTGTGTGAAATCCACCGTTATTAATACACAGGGTCGGCAATGAGGTCTGCAACATGCAATCAGCACTGTGTATTGAGATATTATAGGAGCAGATATAAGTCACGCTAAACAAAAATGGAGACATTTACTTACCTATAACTGTTATTAAGATACCATTAGTCAATTTGTTTTCAGTTATTTACTTGTCTGGATTTTCATTCATTTGAGAGAAAACACAGTAAATAAGTTCATATGACAGGAGTTCAATAAATTATACGTCTGTTAGAGAAGACAAACGTATTTCCCTAGATGATGACATTTGCATTTGTTGTTAATTACCGATCGTTACTGCTAACCGTTTATTTTAATATAGAACTAAAGCTTTTATATATTGATAGGTTGAGAGAGTTTAATTTTGTAATTCATATCAAATAAACTGTTTAATAAAAGTTAACTAATGTAGATTGATCTTTAAATCTAGGTAAAAGTGTTTATTTGCATTTTACATATAGTGATGTATCAACTATATTACTTCATATAATATGAGTGCATTTTTGCGAAAGTTGATATGAAGAACATATTCTTCCGTTTTGACCTATATACATTTGGAGCATTATATTTATATGAGTTCCAATACATGCATATATCTCCTGATTACTTCCAATGCCCGAGCCTTACTTAAATCATTAATGCCACAGTTTAAATCTTTCACATGTCTAGCAGAGTTATTTAGAAGTGACTTTTTTCTACCGATGCTTCTGTGACTGAAAACAGTGATTACGGTTAACGGTCAACATTCATTATACTCACGCTTTAAGACCCCAAACGCAAGAGCCGTCGTAAGATGTGATAGTATATTTTATGTTGTGTATATTTAGATATATACAACTTCATATGTAATATTAATTGCCTTTTTTTGCACTATAGAACATTTTTGAATCTTAGCAGCTATTAAACTGCATGAAAGTAAATTCTGAAGTTTGCAAAATATGCTCCGACAGAAGAAAATGTTTACTAGCCAAATGACTAATGACGGAAACATAAATCGCTGTAAACTCTCAACTCTTCAAACCACTACAAATAGAACAACACACCCCATGGAAAGTGCAGACTTTTCCCCATACTCTAGAGTACATCGAAATAATTTACATCACCTATATCATTATAATAAAGTATAAAATTATAAATACGATATATCCTCCCCATACTTCCCCACGTGTATTATCATACACATAACGATCACATGATTTAACAAACCAACAAATATAACACTTTCATCTTATTCCCGTAAAATCCTAACGATGCATATAAAACAATAAAAGTATACTTAATTTATATATGTATATATAATATGTTGTTTTTTAAATAGTATACTAAAACATTTATAGTGAATAGAAATGAATAGAAATATATTGATAAAGTACGCTTTAACTAAGTATATATATATATATATATATATATATATATATATATATATATTGCACTTACTAGGAGTTCTCACACAAGTCATCAGTGATTGCTCACCAAACATCGGTAGTATGCCCTGGAGCCTGAGTGACAGCAAGAACACCACATCACAAATCAACAGAAACATCACTTAATGCCCCCCCCCCAATAAATTACATCAGTCTCCGCTGACACGACACAAACATGACCCAATGAACAGAAATAACAAAAAGCACCATGAACCCCCCCCCCCCCCCAAAAAAAAATGGTACCAGCCTAGGCTTACACCACACAATATATTTGCATAGGGTCAAGGAAAGGAGGATGAGAAAACCGATGGGGGACTGCACAAACCAGACCTCCACTGGATATGCAGAGAGTGCTTGGACCTTGGAAAGGCTTATTTCCACCCAAATCCCAGAGAAGACCAATGATACCATTAGCAAATTAATGCTAAACGGCTGTTGCTATACGGCAAGATTATTTGCGGTGACTATCCAAAAGAGGTGGCGAACACAAGGAATCTGGGGAGACATGCTGATGCAAGATACCTTGCTTTATTGGTGTCCAAAGATCATAATTAAAATTTATTGCCACTGTGAAATATTAGAATTTTCTAATGAAAGGGGTTGCAATACTATGTCCCCTTCGAACCCCTGAAAAACTTCGAAGAAATAAAAATGTATAGGATATTTATCAATTTTTCTAATACGTATCGTTTTAATTTTATGATCATCTAACGTCTCTGCTGTTTTCCTATCAGGATCTGAGTCTCTTATCACTTTCAATACATTAAATTAAAGTAAGCCTAAATTACAACCCTTTCCGTCTAGAAACGGTGTTCACGATACACCTTGCGTGGTTATTTAATTTAAGTGTTTATCAAGTACATGAAAAATATATACACATAAACACATACCTCACTTCATATATATATTACATATATATATATTACATATATCTATATTTATTTACATGTATATGTATATATATATATATACATATATATATAAATATATATTGAGTTAATATTAATCTGTATGTAGTAGCAAGAAATTGTAAATCTTCAGCATCAATATGTATCCATACAAAATTGTAGATATCGTAAACACAAATATAAAACAAGACACATTAATATACGTGTGTATGTTTAAGCCAATGCAATCTAATTATTTGCATGAGATGTCCTACCAAACGTTTTACCTACTGAATAAATCGCCTCTAACTTTGCTACTGGTTATTCTTGTGAAAATTGCTGCCGCCAAATCCAATTATCCGCACAATGGTCAATTCCCGTCCAAATCAAGAGGCTTTGCTGTAGCTGCAGGTCCTTCTCACGAACGAATGTATCTCTCATCTCACGCATGCATATATACATATATATATATTAATGAACATCTCTCTCTCTTTCTCTCTCTCTCTCTCTCTCTATATATATATATATATATATATATATTCATCTATACGATATTATAATAAATACTCACATGATAATTTATTGTTATAACGTGCGTGTCCTAAAAATAATAATGTTAAGTAGTATTTGTTTTTCTAGCTTCGGAAATTAGATCTTTTATAAATATATTTATTTTTCATCGTGCAAGTTTAACGGTTCTTTTCAATTCCATTTACAGTATGTTTTATTCATCATAATTATCTGTTCTTCAAGTTAGTATTTAACACTCCTGATACAACGTTAGTATAATATGACGTACGACGTCTAGACTCGTTTTGAAATCCATAGGTTTACTCATCATTACATCTATTAATAGAAGCGCCAAATATGGGAACGTATTCTACATTTTTATATGAGCCTTTTGGTCGCTGTTTGTTTGTAGACAGTCGGGTTTGTAGGAATACTAAAAATATGCGTCTCTTCTCTTCCGGTTCTGGGTGCTTGAATCTATCTGTACATCATAGAAGGTGTAGGACGACACTTATTCTATCTAAACATATAGGTACTTAGAACTTCCTAGCTTATAATGACATCTTTCTGGTAATAATCAGAGGAAGTGCGAAGAAAATAACACCACATTCTACTAGGAAAATAACTACACATCTATTCTGGTTGAACAAATAAATACGCATATCATTTCGAAGTTACTTTATATATTTCGAAATATTTTCAGATTAGGATTTATAATTCATTTTATTTGCATTATTTGAACTACTGTTTTCAGCTTAAATAAGGTTTTTACAATATTTCGGCTTACGCAACCCCCGAGCTACTTAATCTATGTGAGTAGCTAGTAGAACTGATTATATCTTAGCACTCATATACGTTGTGCTAATGTTTATAAGTGCCAGTCGGGTAATACTAAAATGCAATACCGAATTATTGAAGATGTAAAGTCGGGCATGGTTGACGGAACATTAGGAAGCTACCCATGTTGATTAAATAAAGGGTTCTGTTTGAAATTCCGTACACATTACAGAGTTCGACGTACATATCCAAGATCTCAACAATACGCACTTGAAGAAAGTCGAACGTTACATCGGCAAAAACGTTGTAGACATACAACAATAGAACAATAATACGAATATACTAAATAACAGAGATTACTGTATATAGTCGTATAAGTAAGAATAACCAACCAGACTTCTATATCGTAACACGCGAATTATGAGTAGAATCTTGTCAATCATATTTACCAACCTGTTTCTGTGGCACCCACACAAAGTTCTCAAACCCTATACATTAGACTATGTTAAACTGTATGCATGGAATATCTAAGGAGTTAAGATACCATTAGATACAATAAAAGATAACGTACTGAGGTATAAAAAAGGTATGGCCACATTTCTTAGATACACCGTTATTGGATCTATCAGATGATACTAAAACGATTTCGATGAAAGAGGGTTAAGTAGATTGTTATCCATACATTTAGATAGATCGAAAGGTGTACCGACAGCAGAGAAAAAATGTGACATGTCAAAAGGTGGGGATTTCCTTTGTTACGGAAACGTGACTAAAGTTTTGTTTCAATAAAGACGAATATACCATACTGATTAAGACGGACCCGATAATATTGACCAAATAACATGTATCGCATTGTAAGCCTCGAATAAAGGAACATTATAGAAACACTGTCAGTTATTCTATACATGAACAAGCATCTCAGACATCATCTTATATTTTAATGTTAGTATGATAAATGGAGTTTCGAGAAATTTTCATTTGTGAGCCGAAACACAACCTATGTGATTAAACCCGGCGATTTCTTTTTTTTGGGGGGGGGGGTCCTATGTGTTATTAGAGTATGCTGCTCCTTCCCGATATAAAGTACACCATCTTAGTTTTAAAGGCAACGACTAGATACGTGAAACACCGAAATCAATGAGAAAATTAATATTCGTAGATTAATATCTTGCATATTAGAGATGCATGTTTCTTTCGAATTATTTTTAGGTTGTGTTTCTATTTTCTTCGTAAGTTGATAAGCATATTAATAAAACGCTGTTTTTTAATCATTGGATTCATGGATCCCCGAAGCTATTTCTGGGTATATACTATTTATACTAATTAATACCACTTTGTATAGAATACTAAATTCTGAATGGATGTAATGATACTGAATCTGAATAAGTATAACATGGTATGGTTTAAAAATAAATAAGAAATGAAATAAAAAATAATGTTCTTGTTTAGATATTGTGTAATATACAACTAACTTAAACCTTTCTCTGGTTTTGGGCATGACCTAAGAAAACATCCAGTGGTGAGGCCTCCATTTGAGAGATGTTGGGAATGTGGAGTTGCCCCATAGTTGACATTGCTCCCAGGTCCACTCTGACCCGGAGTGGTAGTAGCTGTAAGGGCCACATCTATGGGTCAAATAGAACCTATAGGCGCATCCAATAAAGGCTGTCTGAAGTTATTGACTTCCTGACTACAACATGCACCAAACATTGATGTTTTAATGTTTTTTTTTCTTTACGAAACTCAAACATGTTCAGCATAAAACCTCCACCAAAATGACCAGATTCAGCATTAAATAACCCGAAAAAGGTTTGTATGTCGAAAAGAAAACAGCCAAAACAGAAATCATGATTAAACACTTTAACATGTAAAGAACTTGAAGCATAACAACCTCCACCAAAATGACCAGATTCAGCATTAAATAATCCGAAAAGATTTAGTATGTCGAAAAGAAAACAGCCAAAGCAGAAATCATGATTAAACACTTTAACATGTAAAGAACTTGAAGCATAACAACCTCCACCAAAATGACTAGATTCGGCATTAAATAACCCGAATAGGGTTAGTATGTCGAAAAGAAAACAGCCAAAGCAGAAACCATGATTAAACATGTTAACATATAAAGAACTTGAAGCATAAAAACCTCCACCAAAATGACAAGATTCGGCGTTAAATAAGCCGAAAAGGGTTTGTATGTCGAAAGGAAACAGCCAAAACAGAAATCATGATTACACATTTTAACATATAAAGAACTTGAAGCATAACAACCTCCACCAAAATGACCAGATTCGGCATTAAATAACCCGAAAAGGGTTAGTATGCCGAAAAGAAAACTGCCTAAAACAGAAACCATGATTAAACATTTTAACATATAAAGAACTTGAAGCATAAAAACCTCTACCAAAATGACCAGATTCAGCATTAAATGACCAAGAAAAGGATTATATGTCGTAAAACAAAACAACCAAACCAAATCTTTCTCTAATGTATAGTAAACCTAAAAATGTACTCGTTTTTAAATAAGTTTCAAAATATCATTGTGTTGGGAACCTTATATAGCTGCGTTTGGATTTGTAGGTATTTGATTTAAATTCTTAATATGTATTTCTTCTGCATCTCTCATAAATAAATCGCGTATCTGTATTTAAAAAAAAATCTTAACTTTAAATCTTATTTATTTGAAATAGCCTCTACATACCGTGCTATTATATTTTCCTGTTATACATTGGCAATGAAAAAACATATATATACGGATTTCTGATGGCGTAATTGATTTTTATTTTAGCCACTGGCAATCCTTGCCTTTTCTATTTTTATATTTGAAATCACATGTATTCGTTTGTAAACTTAAGTATTTTTTTCTATTTCATTGGTTTATTTATATAAAACAATCTTAATACATTTTATTAATTATTAACTATTTAGACTGTCGCTTAAGTAATTTTATGCGTAATTCTTTTAACCTGTATTACAAAAATAAGATGACTGCCTGATTCCGACCAAGTAAAAAAAATAACGTTCCTATATGGAAGAGGGTTAAATGTGAGTTGCTTGCTTTTTCTTTTTTTCTCTCACTGCTTCCTGATGTTTCTGGAAACGCTCTAAATACTTCTGAAGAGCTGCATATACAAACGATCCTGTTTATATTATCTATTTCTTGTTTGTGTATGTGCGAAACGGACTGCCAAGACACCGATTCATCTGAATGTTGAAGAAATGAATAAATACTAGGTTATCGAAATTTCGCGTAACATTGTTTATATATATATATATATATATATATATATATATATATATATATATATATATATATATACACACCAGTGGAAATAAAACCTTGTGGCATTGATATATACTTGAAGATTTTAACCTGATCGTACACGAATTAAAATAGTAACATATTTATCTTGGGTTATGTGGTCTCTGTTTTACAGCATACCATCGGCTTTACGATTATTTAGTGCCGAAATATAATACATACTGTAAAAAATCGATAAAACACGCGCTGAAATTTTACTAATATGTATGTTAACATCGGTATATATTAAACTAGATATAACATTTGGAAAATATCTGTTGCACGAATTTCTTTGTAGTCGCGAAAATATGCGCTTTTAATGAATTTTTCAAAGAATGCATATGATATTTTCTTTTGTATTCATACTAGATTCCCCAAAACAGAGTAAGATATGCGACATTTAAAATATAATGCCCCAGAAACAATTTATATGTAAAAAGTTCTATATTTAATACATATACATTTTCAGAAATATACTAACTTTCTGGTGAGTTGGTACCAAATTTAAATCATGTGGCCTTCAACCATCGTATCGATTTGTGTACATAAATTTTAATAAAAACTAATGAATTTACGATTTTGATATGTTACACTTTTCCGTTCGATCTCGGCCTGTGAAACGTGGTTTATTCTCAGTTAATGTCTTGATTTTGTGGGCATTTTTTAAAGATTAGCCTACCTGAGTGTTCTTCATCATTAAATCTGAAATCTCCAGCTCAAACCTTGCGAAGCGCTTGAGTACATTTCGGTCAGCTAAAACAACTTCACCATACACCTTCTGAATTCTGCAGTTTTAAAAAAAACTATTTAAAAAATATATGATTTGTGTGTATGATTATAAATCAATGTCTTTATACTTCAAAATTATTTGACCGCGAATAGTCGAAACTTTGGCATCCTGAATTGAACCAAACGAGGATGTAAACCAAACAGCAATGTAAAGCAAGCAACATATACATTAGAAATGTAAAAATAGACCACGAAGTGTGTTCATCGATGTCGCGGATTACGAAACATAATATGCTCTATGGTACGTATATGATTGATATTTACCAAAGCATTTATCATTTGATTTATGCTTTCATTTTTTAAATTTTTTATTTGAAAGTGCCTTTTCTCGATTATTATTTATTTTAAATATTTATTCCGGATATAAATGTAGAGTCTTCGAGTCTCATGCTGATAATATACGCTGTATTAAATAGATATTGTACACATACAAATATGTACATCGCTTCAAAACTACTTGGATACCATTGTGTGTACACTTAAATTCATACTATGAATTGAAAATAATTAAAATCTTAAAAAAACAAACATATATATATATATATATATATATATATATATATATATATATATATATATATATATATACGTGTGTGTTTGTGTTTATATGTGTGTATTTGTGGTGTTTGGTGTGTATGTGTGTTATTCTATGGGTGTATATGTGTTTACTTATGGAATGTACTATTTTTCGTAAATCCCAGTGTAAATATTTAAATGGCCGCGAGAACATTAGACAATAGAACATATTCATCTCACCAATTCAAGGATATATAAAACGATAAACAAACGTAATTATTCGTAAACCCTTCTTTTTTTCTTTTGAATGCCACGTCAACTATTTGTTATCGATCTCTCTTATTCACATTTCACCAATCAATTATCGTCGTGTCTGACCTATGAAATGAAATATATGTTCGTCGAGGGGCATATAACAAACGGAATGTTCTATCTGGTGCAGTATTGGCGAATTAGAATAATATTTTCTTCCTTTCCGAGCCAGACGGTTCATTATAAACACTGTCATAATTTAACAGAACTCTTTACAGTCTGAACACATAGTATTATTTCTGCTATTATTTCTCTCATAATTGTGCTTTTATGTCATGAAATATAGCCAAATATGCTTGCAAAATGTATACAAAAGTAAATTAGAGCTTTTGTAAATGATTGTTTGAGTATGTTTTATAAACAACTAGATTCAGCGTTAGCGTTGCCAAGTAATTTATGAAGACAACTGCGTATCAATACTCTTATGGATAAAAAGTAACTGTTTTAGTTAAACGGAAATTACTGAGATTTCACGAAAGTTAGGCCAACGTTGGTACATTGCACATTAGTTTATACATTTAGTAGTTTCCTTTACGTAATTTATTTACATCATCCAATTACCCACGCTCGCATTTTTTCTATATTTAGGTCATTTATTTATTTACACACTCCTCTAACACTTCTATTTCACTGTTGCTACTACTCCGTCTACTACTTCCTTTCACTTGATTCTCCTTCCATACTTTTCGAATCTAACCACTTTTTTATCGTCTTATTCTCGTTTTCCCACGCTTTTAACCATTGAATTTGCAGACACGTCATCAGGTCTGCTATGAACATTAGCATAATTGTAGTATTTTATTTGGAATAATGTTTAGGGTGTTTGTTAATAGGCCAGAAGTCTGGAGTTGAGTCGTCAGTCGAGTCATTCCAAATCCTCAAAAAATGTATTTGATGCGACCTTGCTAAAAGTTAAACATTATTACGAGATGATGAAGGGTAAGTTGGGTCATCCTAGGAAGTAGGTAGTGCCTTCCCCTACCTCTCGGTTCAGTGGCTCATGATAAAAGAGCCATATCCACTTTTCATTCTTTTTTATAGATTAATAACTCAATGATAAGATACATGAATGTATCTGATATTATTATATCAACATCGGCAATCAATATTCAACATAAGATGAGACTGTCTTCACTGTCTTACACAGAAAGCACATTTCTACATATTTACTTAAATTAATTGTTATGCTCATAAAATGTAGGTATTGTTATTTGTGTATAACCAACACATGTTAGCACCAATGTCTAACTTGTATTTCATGTTTTATTATTTTTATATAATTTCATACAAACCCGAACTATAACTAATATTTAATCAGTAAACATCAAGTAGTATAACCAGAAAATGAAAGTAAACTACCGTTTAGTCACAACTATAAATCATTTTATATTTATTCTGTATCATACTCTACCAATCAAACCTATATATTCTGAGTACGACCGTAACATCTATCCGGTTGCGTGTATTTTAGTTTACTTTGCATCAAAGTCTTGAGGCATTTATATAATGAATACGATATGAAAACAAGCAGATACATCCGACGAGTTTCGTGCATAGCTAACACTTTTCTTAGATACAATGTACCATTATTATTTTTGCATCTATACTATTTTTCCTAATTATTGTCAAATCCTTAATCTTGAACCTGATGCAGCTCGTATCAACTACTATCATTTTACCTGAGAACCATGCTTCATACACATATATTGGATCCGACTGACAAGTATTCACACAATTAATAGAGGGAGTGATACTTTGATTGCAGCTTATTTTCCCGGTCATGAATTGTAAACCATTGGGGTACTTCATATTTAATTTACTGATTAAGGATAACATTTAGGTAAAAAACTATAATCTGAAATTTGTGGAATTTAAAAAATCAGTCATACTGTTACAGGTATTAAAAGAGTTTATCTTAGAGGAATGTAATATATTCTCACGAAGGCTTCTGTCGGATTTTTCCGCGTAGAATACGATATGTTAACCGCTTATTGCACTGGAGAACTGAAGTTGACAAATTATGTGTAATTGTTTGGATCTGTACTCAATAATTCGGATGAGTATCGTAAACAGTCTAGTGAATTAGTGAATATACACGCGAAATGAAGCACCGCATTTGAAGGTTAAAATTACCAGGTTGCAGAGCAAATAAAAGTCTCTTATTTTCTCGGTTCATCGGAAAAAAAACATTACGCAAACTTGAATAAGCTACCCAGATACACTGCTACTATGATTTCCAATCTTTAATTCTTGTAAATTTAATACTAAAAACAAAAACGATCTTCAATTAAATTAAAACTTATTTGAAGACAACTATTCTTTGATAGTTCTCACTCATAATTTTCCTTTCACAATATTTTATGAATAACAAAAACAATTTATCCTCACAATAAATCTAAACAAGGCTAACTGCTTTGCCCATTGTGTTCAATCCCCAGCTATATATTACGATTGTCTAGAAATAAAAACAAATGTGTTGTCAGCCTTTAATATTGTCCAGAAAAATATCGGATATAATCTGTTTATTATATCAAGATATTGAATGACTACATAATAAAGTGTTAAATCAACATTACATTTAATTAAATACACAGTTAAAATTCAGTGTCTCGGTTATTTCGTCACTTACAAACATGTGCACCTTGGAAAATTTCCAAACTACATATAAAATACGACTAAAATGTCTACCTACGTTTGCTAGGTTTCATTCTAAGAACCTGGTGCAGTGCAGGAATTAATTACTGAAATGGAATTTTTCGATGAGAAAAGGTTGTTTAGAAAAGATGCCTTCTAACCAAGACTGAAGCCGTTAGAGTAACCTTTGTTGTGAAAACACACTAACACCTGGTATAGAACTAAAAAAAACAAACACTTTTTCGTTTTAATTCGTGCGCAATAATTGACGCATATAGAAAAGGAAGAGGTGTACAACAAATCATAAAATGACAAGTAGATGCCCGTGAAGCCCTAACTTATATTCAAAATAATGGTATGCCACGCAAGGAAATGCATAAGAAAAGGATATATTGCTCTCTTTTCTACGCAACTCTGAGTGAATTGGCTGCAGAATTTAGACAGCTGATAAAATTTCATTTGAGAATAGCCCAAACCATCTATCACTAATGAACGAGTTGATCTCATGAACGTTATGGTTTGGGATTGGTATAGTAATATCCAGTAGATAAGTCTGCAGGCATTAGTTCTGGTTCAGTTAAGATTGTTTGAACTGTAATAGTAGGAATGAATAAGTTATCTAGTTTATTAGTCCCAGTAATGCAAACGCCAGTGGAAAAGCTTATAAGCATTTACATTACTAGAACATTTCTGTATCGTTTCTCTTATAATTCCCATGACATATTCGTAAGTTAAGATGAAACGTGTGTTCACTTCTTTTAAGTTTTATTCTACTTAGGTCAGGTCACGCGATATATAAAAAAAACACAGGATGAGGTATGAACGGAAATGGCCCGTAAAATCTTGCACGGTTGAAGATTATAACAAACTAACCCACGCATCACACATACATTATTATTATATTTAGCATTTTAATGAATAATATTACAATGTGATGCCGAATAGATATAAATAAAGGTATGATTTAAATTACAAAAAAATGCTGAGTGAATGGTGTGAAACCCAACTTTTAATTTTGTCGTTAACCATCATTTATAAAAGAAAACACATTTAATTGATCCAATAAATTTACTATCATTTAAACAAATTTATTAAAGTAAAAATATGGTAAAAATAGCGAAGACAATTTAAAAATTATTTTCAATAATTCTCCTAGCACACGTTTCTGTTGTTGAAAATAAGATCGAAGTTATTTATGCTAAAAAAATACGTATATAGCTTAAAACGTCTATCTCTTTCTGATACCATATTTTATTAGAATATACAACTGCAATATGTTAATGACACTGTTTCTAAACAGTTTACATATATGATGAATTCCTATGATGATGTCATATACATAAAACAAAGTCGCTTCTACATAAAAGGTTGTCCCAGTAATTATTTATATCATATATATCACAAACACATTTTTTTTATTTAATTATATTTTATTTTTTTATGTTTATTACATTCTAAATTTGATTAAGTATAAAGTATCGAATTTGGAAAAAAATGTATATGTGTATATATATATACACTCACAATAGCACTGAACTTCATATGTATATATATATATATAAACTAATATCAATTCTTAAATAAATAATATCAAATCATTTTTACCTACATACGCTAGCGTTTCAAGCGTTCGCTCTCATCAGTGTAGGTATGATCATCTCAGAGGATCGCACGGTTCGAACTACATAATCTACATACACTCTGTAAGCAAGCTATAACTATTAGGCCACATGACATTACCACATTAGAGAATAAACATTTAAGTCCTATTTAAGTGAAATACGGCATATCTAGAAAAAACTGACTAAAGAATATGCCTTATAGCTACGTGCCAGGCTATTTTTAACTTCCCAGAACACGGTTAAATTTTAATATTATTAAGCGTGCTTATAACAATATTTTTTTTAAAATAACATATATTAAATTATTTTTACATATATACGCTAGCGTTTCAAGCTTTCGCTCTCATCAGTGCATGGATGATAATCTCAGACGGTCCCACAGTTCGAACCCCTGTCACAGAATCAATCAAGACTCCGTAAGCAAGCGCTGTGCCAATTAGGTCATGGAACATTAACATATTCAAGAAGAAAATTTAAGTTGTATTTATGCAAAGGGCGTCATATCTAGAAAGACTGACTAACGATTCTACGAACGTTGTCGGAATATGCCTTATAGCTATGTGTCAGTCCACTTTAAATATCCCCGAACAGGGCTCAACTTGAATTAAAAAAATATATTCGCTCGTCGAACGGTTCTGATAAGTCGATCCGTTTCTAACCAAACAGATTTTACCCCAGATCAGGTATGACCCAACAGACATGGACACGTATAGTTTTTGCATAAAATATTTGTATATAGCTTTTGTAGAACGTACGATCAATCACTTTATTCTTTTTTCAACTAGTTCGTGGTACATTGTATATATATATATATATATATATATATATATATATATATACATATATATATACGCGTGTATGTGTGTGTGAGAAGGATCGTGTATGGCAATTTGTATATAAATGCTTTCAAAATCCGAGACATTAGCTAAGAGGCGGGAACCTGATGGTAAGCAATTGACGGCTTTGGTGACGAATCGCGGCATGCTACCAGTAATGGCCACAACGTTGACAAAATTATGCAGTCGTCCATTAATCTCACGCTCGATTCAATGTCGTCGTTTCCCGCCTTTTCATGCATCAATGTAAACTAACACTCAACTAATCCCGCCCTACCCGTGCCAATCGATACCCTATCTGTCTATTAGTTCTCCTTCTTTTTTCTTTTTCATCATCATCATCATCATCATCATCATCATCATCATCATCATCATCATCATCATCATCATCATCATCATCATCATTACTGTTATCATTTATTTTTTATTTTTTTTATTTTTTTATTTTATGGCTTTCTCACTTACTTTTTCTCTGTCTGATTTGGAAGCTTCCCCTTTTCCTCGTCGTTCAGCTTTCCTATACATGCTTTTCCCTTTTCTTCTCATACGGATTTATTTTATTCTAACTTTTTAAAGCTAAATAATTGTTCTATTTGCATTTAAAGTTCACCTGTATAATTTTATTTTAGGATCAACAGAATAATCCACAAATGATGTGGATATATAGACAATATTTATTAATTAGAACGTGGCTGATATACAACCCTTGTCTAATAAAAATAGCAAAATAATCCTCATCATTGTCATCAGCACTATCATAATTAATTCTACTTTTATTCGTTTTGGTTTTCGTGTTTTTCTTATTTCCTGCTTAAACTCCTTCCCTATAGTATTTGTATGCACCCTATCTTGTTAACGTCTCACATTCTCTATAGCTTTTTTCTTATCTATTTCTTTAACTTTTCTGTACAATTCTTACTAGAACTTTTAAAGAAATATGAAAAAATATAAAGTATAATGCTATAGCCCGTGCTCTCATAAGCACACACAGAATGATGACTCTTCCTTTTCCCATTACCCTGTCTTTCTGTTCAGATTTTACATTAGCCTTAAAATCACACTTTTCTCGCCACTAAATATTGTTATGCTTATTTTACAAACTTGTTAACTTGTGGTCAATAAAACTGAATATATATACATATGTATATATATATATATATGTATATATATATATATATATATATATATATATATATATATATATATATAGGTATATATATATACATATATTATATAAATATATATATACATATAATATATATGTATATATATACATACATATATTATATATATATATATATATATATATATATATATATATATATATATATATATATAAATATGTATAGTCATCCACATACAGAATGTTTCGCTGCTTCACAGCTCATCAGTGCGGCTAGACCACTTAGTGACTCAAGCCGGGATCGAAACGCAACCGTCGAGCTATTGTATACGTTGCTTTGTCCTCGATTTGATATTTGTCCACACAACTGCAGTTAGACAAAACGGTACCTTAAGCGTTTGAATCGAGGGGGATCACATAGAAAAGAGAATTGTAAGAAAATGTACAAGAGTAAAAAATTAACAGACATCTTACATAAAAAATTAAGACAATTGTCTAGAATAGAGTCTTATATTATTTTATAAATAGGGACCACGTGAATATTCTACGATGCTTTCTGTATCATGTGTAATTGACTGTTAATAGTTGTATTACGTTTGAAATGATAAGGGTATGTAAGCGTGAATACTATTAAGTAAACATTAACCTTTCTTCTTCCGTAAAATAATTGTCATTGTTAGATTAACATTATTTAAATGAATAAAACGAATGTTTCACTCTTTTATTTATTATAGTAGCAATTAAATTCTGTTTAAACCATGACATTTTTCAGTGTCAGCAACATATTCTTCAAATAAAGCAAACGAATTACGCATTTTGAACTTTATTTTATTAAAATCGTGCCGTTTTAGTTGAGGGTTGACACAATTTAAAGTTGGAACATTTCATTTTTAAATGTTTAAACTAGGATTTTTTATTCTTAAAACATAAATTATTAACAATCATTATCTTTTTCTGATCACACGATCATATTTGAAAAATGTGTTTTAAAGGTAATAATGTACGTACGGACATGCAATGTTCTTTCGTATTATAATATTGATAATTAAAAAAAACTGATTAAAAACATAGAGAAAAGGGATATGAAATACGACTTAAACATTCATTTTTTTGCACTTGGAAAGTGAATATTCTTCACAAATACATATACCTTTGTAGAGACGTAATTCTCGTGTTGATAAACTCAATCCAATGTCTTTTCAAAATAGTGTCGTTCTTGCCAGTTCTATTTTGAAGGGTTCCACATATACTACTGGAAAATAATTACGATGTTAAATTAATATGATGGTTACATTATTTCTTCATTAAATTAAATATGATCAAATAATCTGTTACAAAAAATTAAATTTCCCTCCGTTGTTCTTTCATAAAGGGATTGAAAGAAATGTATTTTATAAAGAAAACTTAATTAAAATAAAGTCACTTGAGATTAGAATAAGACAGATAGAAACACGGAATCATCAGCATAATCATATCACTATCACCATTAGTAGCATCATAATGATGATCATCAGGAACTGTAACATCCATTTTACATTTGCCACATTTTCTCATCTTCTTTTATTATTATTATTATTGTTAGTAGTAGTAATAATAAAAGTATTAGCGACCCCATTGTCCTTCTTCACACCCTATAACATAGATGAACATCATTTCCTCTGTAACGTATTAATCTGTAATGTTTTCTCCTCAGTTTTTTATCATCTTTTTTCAACATTTTCTACATTGTTATCCCTTAGTTTATGCTCTCTTTCTATCCCTTGTTCTCTTTCTCATTTACCTCAACGTTACGTAGCCCTCTCCACTTAATCATCGACAACATTTTAAAGTTACTCTTTTACCCCAACCCTTCGAACGCCTGGTACCCTCTATTCACGTTTTACCTTCCAACTCCCATTATTTTTCATTCAATCCCACCCTTCACTGTCATTCTACCCATGTTCCTTCACACAAATATTCATGCTTTTTAGCCGCCATTTTTTCCGTTATAACTTTTCTTTTATATTTTCTTTTATTATTTTTCTATCTTTCTAGTCATTTCCCTCCCCGTCCTATTCAACGGAAGACAACTTGCCGGTGGAATTTAGAACCATTAAGCAGGACACTATTCATGTATATGCATTTCTATATGCCTTTCAGGTGTCGACACATAGGAAGTGGATTCTTACAGAACTACACACAAGCACTGAGATATCTACATATATAATCTAAGACACTACAGATGTATACTCATAGTAGAGAAACTCTCACCCGTGAGCCATTTAAAGATACTTACATTGTTATACTGTTTTCGACTATTGCAATCACATCATAAATACTCACACCAGCAAGCGATTCATGTGCTTGAAACATTTTTAAGTGAGAAAAACCCTCCCAGAAATACACTCCAACTTCATAAAAACTGTCAAAGTGTATGCTATTCAGAAGGTAAGACAGAAAAAGTAGTTCTTGGATATCCTGCCAAAATTGGGAATATTTATTATTATAACAATGAATATAATAATATAACATACAGGATAGACATACTAGACATTAGGTTTATATGACATCATCAGATTCGGCGTTAGTCGGGATTGAAGAATCCTGTGTTCGTTGTTTAAGGCCAATATCAGCATATTAACTTAGTATTTCTTTTTTTTAAAGGTGCTCGGAATTACTTCGGGTAAAGAAAGTATAAGTATAGTGAAATTATTGTTTTTCACAACATTGATGTGCATCCGCTGTTTTTACAGGAACCAATAATATAGCCGGTGCACTCCTTCTTCGAAGCATACACCTATTAGTGACATGCTGTTCCTCTTTTCTTAATTTCTATGATTTTCAAGTAATATATAGAATAAGGTTAAACGTCGTATTTTATTTTCATGTGTGTCAATAGCGTGTGCAACCTCAACAATCCTCTTGAAAAGCGAAACGTTTACCGTATTCGGAGGCACAGTTTTCACACCTCCACGAGTCTCATTTTTCACTTTCATCGTATTCTATGTTTATCTGAAGCTCCACAAACTATATAAATAGTTTGTGTAATGATATTACCTGCAAACTATTATCATCAACGGCAACCAAACGTAAAGCGTTATTCGTAACATATCAGTAACTTTACAAATAACCGTATTAGACATATCTCTGTATATAAGAAATTAAGAGCTAGTACATGCTAATATGCACGTGTTTGTGTGTAGATGTATGTTTATGTGTATGTGCATGTATGAATGTGAATCTCTCTCTCTCTCTGTATCTTTCCATTTCTCTCACTCACACACATTCAGTGCGTGGCATCGAATGACTAAATTATATGAATGTAAAAAGGACGATGAGAATTCAAACGACTCGACGTTTGAGTTAACATTTCAAACCCTAAGTACACATCCAAACTATCTGTCCATGAATTCATTATTGCTTATATCACTATTACATTAACACCACATACCGTACAAGTGTTCAACATTTCTTAGGCAAAACAGATGTGATCTTCATTGTAAGATGTAGTCAGTTGTGAAACTTTGACCTTTCGCTTGACAATACATTTGAATTCACCCTTCTAATCTTGAGATATGATTGATCTTCAAAATGATTAGTACATGGAAAATGTTTTTCTAGAACCGAATATAAGTATATTTCATTCCGATCAAAGGATCGTATCTTTTAAGTCAGACGGACATATAAAATACTTCCGTCATAACGACAAAAGTCGTCTCACTTGCCTACGATCGGCTGTATTTGTCACTAGATTCTTATAGAAGTTGGCGCGTTGCCGCGGTTTTTACCGTTTTTATTCGATGCCAGTTCCGAGCATACAACTACCATAATTTAACAGATGCACCAAAAAATCTAAACAAAACTATGTACTTTCATTTTGCTATACTTGCATAAATATTTCTGAATAATTAAATATATTTTCAATTAAAAAAATTGATTGATGTCGTCACCAATTGTTAACTACATCTTTTCATTACACTTTAAGCGATTATTATTATAACAGAGCAGTCAAAAAGTCATCCAAATACTTTGGTGTGAAAAGCACAAAAATTTAGTTGAATATTAAAATAACCCATTCATTTTTTTTTACCATACACAGATACAATTGTGAATGTGCTTGTTTTAATCACTAGCGTCGAAGAACACTTTGACATGTCTGGTTGAATCCCTCCTTTAAGGATTATGATAGGGGATGTACACGAAAAGGAATTAAATTCAAGTCATTAATAGATACAGATTCTTAAGTCAATGTCTAAAATTCTGAGTGTTACCATGTATTTTGAAACATACCTAAACAAGGTGCGAAACACATTACTCTATATAGGTCCCCTATACCCCAAAAGAGAATGAGTATTCACTGTATAAATGCCTGTATAAGACGAACATCAAGTAAAGCAAGGGTGGCGAAATCTCACTGGACATATATTGAACATACGTTATATGTTTTTTGTTTTCAAGAACTCCAGTAATACTGTAAAACAATGAATGGCGAAACAAAGAAGACTGATGTTATGTAGGAGCCTTTTGATTCTCACAGACACGTTACCCAGCCAAGACTTTAGAATCTTGTCTGCCGATCTTTACATCTATAGGAAAGCGGGATATCAGGATAAATACCTTTTGTAACACTATTGCTGAAAGTGATGTAGTAACTATGAGACCATGTAAAGCTATCACGCTAGTCTACAGTCGCGCCAATAACCACTGCCCTAAATATTTTCGCTACATATATGCAAATGTCTTACGGCTATAGCTCTAGATGAAACATCTCTACGTGTACGGTAAATGATCGCATACATAAAAATAGTTCATAAATATATACTTCTCCCTGTTATTGAGCACTATTACACAAACATAGTAAGATTCTATAGTATTAACTTTTATTAAAAAAAACACTTATTAGAATAAGAACACGCATACATATTTATATATTTATATCTTTATTCATTTATATACATTATTTTGTTCTGATAAGGCTGGAGAAGAGAGATGGCAGATGGGGTAATCAGCATAATCGTACGTCTTTGAAGGAGACTATGTTTCAAGACTTATTAAATACACTATTTATAATTGTAATGTCCATTTAACACGCGTCCTGATATTTGCTTGAAATGTATTTTAAAATCTACGCATATAACCAGAAGAAAAAAGTTAAATATGTCTCCGTCACTAACGCACACTCCCGTAGACATCTTCATTTATTTGGTGATATGTTTCCTTTTCCAGAAAGATGGTAACACAGCGAGAACACATAGGTTAATAAAAATCATTTTCAAAAATTATATTTTTCTACTAGTCGTATTCAAATATAAACTATTAACTCAATAGTCAATTCTCAACATGAAATAGATTCTCAGAATTTCAGCATTTATGATTAGATAACTCTCCAAATATAACATATCCAATGCAAATACACAAACATGTATATAACTTTATATACGTATGGACTACGTTCAAACATATCTAAATATTAGAAAGGTATCTACTATTGTTATATAAGACAAGGAACACTATTCAAATATTCTGATATATTCTAACATTATTTGTTATATAAAAGTAAAACCACACTGTATAGGAATTGAATTAATCAATTTTTACAGAGAGGAACAGAGAATGAAGTATATATGTATATACAATTTAAAGTAATAAATATATAGGGAGTTTAAAAATCATTTCACACATTTGGAATATTTGGCTACTAATTGATGAATTCGCAAAATTAAAAGTGCTTAGTTTAAGAAATAAGCTGGCGAATCAAGTTCTTGCGTATGTTTACATGTTTATAGAATTAAGATGCACGTGTTTGTGAGTGTGATATGTAAGGATCTCGCAATACTTCAGATGTGAAACTTTTGCACTTAGTACATTGTATGTGGCATATGCCAGTAATATTCATTGGGTGATGATCTACAGTCCACGGTAAAGTTTATTGTGTTCGGACTTGTGTTTACTAGTGTTTGCTGCAGTGATGGCGTGAGGTGTGCCAGTCTAAACTCTAGGTCTTCTATATTATAGCCTTACGGATAGCTATAGTGAACTGCCCACTAGAGTGCGGTAACTTCAGGAAGATTGTGTTTGATAACGGGCGATTTCTTCGTTTCTGTGGATTTTGAGTTGTCCTTTGATGGGTTTTGTATATCTATCTGCTTATATCAACAGGTGGAGTTGCAGTGCATATATATAGAGTGTACATACCGGGGTTTCCATTTTTTCAGCTATACTTTTTGTTATATTTAGCAATTTGCTTTTAATAATATTTTGAACGTTTAATGTTAGTCGTTCGGTCATTGAACAAACATCCATAAATTTATAACAAATAATCGTAAAAGTACTCTTGCCCTGTTCTCTATTCATAAACTTTTAATGGATGGGAAATAACTCTATGTTAATATCTTAATCATTACACTGTTAAAATAAATCTTATTACGTTATTGTTTTGATATTTAGTTATTTATTTAACTTCATTGTTATGCAACTATAATATATTATGTTAAGGTGATATTGTTTTATTTTATATATTATGTATGCATACATAAAACGCATATGCATGAAAGTTAAATTGGTTTAGTACGTTATACATTTAATTTGACTTCAATTAAGTATGACAATAGATGTGATTTGTATATTTTAAAAGATTATCGAACATACAAAACTATTTACGTGAATAACATGTGCCTATCATCAAGTGCAATTATTCGTCTCAATATGACATATTTCGCGTATATAAAAAAATAACCCATCACTTTCAGCGTTAAAAGTAGACCTGTTTAAAAACAGGTATTAAGTATGTGATTAACATTTACAGAAAATATATAAAATAAAATAAGTCAATTTATGATATTCTCTAATTAGGAACACGTTTGATTGTTGCGTAGTAGAACATAGTCGTTTTATGACGTGATACCAATTTCATCTCATAGACGGATGACTATGACATCTCATTGATTATTCAAATGAGGCGCCGAGTAAATTTTCTTTTTCCTGTCTAATTATTGTGAGTGCACATTTTGTACACAATTTTAACCTGACTTTTATAGATTTTTTCTTATCACGAAACGCCATTCTTAATTAGAACTTTTGCTAATCAGTAATGGTGTAAAATGCCCATAAAAGTAGATGAGACGATGAGTAGTCGCTTGTTATGGAAGCATCTTTTGAGATTATTTCAGACACACCACGCACCCACATACACTCCTTACAGACATATTTATACAACAGTTATGTTTGTCATAATTTGAAAGGTGTTTCATACATTATACAGTTAATATTCATGCGATAAGTAAAGTACCATATAGAAATTATATATAATTCGATAAGAAATCCTAAACGAATAGAATCATTTCCCTGACATTTGGAACAAATAAGCTATACATAACAGCTGATGTCATGGGCTATATACATAGTTTAAGAATGTAGAATAATACATTCAGATATGAATACTCTTACTTTCGTTATAATAAGACACTAACAACGACAATATATTAGGATCAATGTCATGAAAAACATTAAAAAAAGAAAAACACACTGTATTCAAATTCTAACTAAATCAATTATAGAGGGTGCCCCCCAAAAAGGGCCCTAAATCTTATTAGGCCTCGTTTCTTAGTGTTTCATCCGAATGAAATGAATTTTGGGGCATAACTAGCTTATTATATTCACAACATCATATCAAAACACTAGGGTATTTGACCTTTTTTCTACGTTCTACAGCATGTGTTCTAGATGGACTCCTTTTAGCTCCGTGCATTTCTTGAGGCGCAGAACGAAGTTGTCCATGACGTTCTTACAAACTGAATTGGGAATGGCTGTCATCTCCTCCCTGATGGCTTCCTTGAGTTCCGTGATGGTTCTGGGTTTCCTTGCATACATTCTGTCCTTAAGATAGCTGCAAAGGAAATAATCTGGGGGGCTTAGGTCCGGGCTATAGGGTGGCCACTCAAAATTAGTCTAGAGACTAGTCACTCGGTCTCCGAAGTTCTCTTTCAGCCAATCTCAGGACAGGTTTGAGGTGTGAAAACTTGCTCCGTCTAGCTGGAACTAGAACATTCTCATGAGCGACGGGTAGAGAGTCTGGAGCTCACTCTTGAAGGTTTTGAGAACCTCCACATACCGCTCCTTGGTGACTCTCACTGCTGAGCAGATTTTTCGATTAAGATTGGTCCGATGATGCCTCTGACCGGGATTGTAGCCCACACCGTGCAATTAGGAGAGTGCAGGGGCTTGGTGGCTACTTCATTGTCTCGGAGTTCGCCTTTCCGTCAAGATGGAAGTGGGCTTCATCTGAGGTCCAAAGGAGGTTAAGGAAACCTGGCGTCTCCTCGATCTTATCGAGCATCTTGACTGCCATAGCGCTGCTCTGCTTCTTGTCTGAGGCTGTAAGGGTCTGCAGCGTCTGTATTCTGTATGGGTAAGCCCTGATATTGTTCACCAGCACTCTCCTGCAAGTCTCACGGGAGATACCGAGGGACTGACTTCGCTTACGCACAGAGCGTTTCGGACTCTCCTGGAGAGACTTTCTCACACTTTCGACCAGCTCGGCTGTCCGCTTCTTGGGACGTGCCGAGTGGCTTGGACGGTTCTCACTGGCAGCGTTGAAGTTCTCCACGGTCCCATACTTCTCTAAGTGGTCTACCCAGTTCTGAATTCTGCTTTGGTGTGGAGCCTTTTCACATCCAAACTGATGCATGAAACTGTCCTGGGTTTTCTTAAACGAGCCTGTCTTGTAGTAAAATTTAACAGAGTGTATTCTTTGTCCCAGCTCCCACTGAGGTCTTGGTGTACTCACGGTCGTTGATTCTGCCATGTCCTGTAAAATAAGGGCAATCGGTGAATAAATAAAAGAGATATCACATAAAGTGTACACGGGGCTCGTTATTTTTGAGTCACCCTGTATTGTCTTAATACATACCTTGTACGATTATCTCACACAGAAAAAGAGATATACATAAAGAGGATAAAAATATGCACGTGACATCTCGCCTAAAGGAAAGGAAAGTAAAATAAAGCAAAATTATCTCTTTAATCAGCAAACTCATACTATCCAAACATAACTTTAACTTTGATCCAGGCTAGTTATTTTACAAAGCATTCATAAGAAAACTTTGTACATAACATCGATATCAATATATATATATATAAACACACACACAGACCATTGATTCTACTTCATAAAGGCATATAACAATTTGGATTCTAAAAGCTACTACTCGAAAGAAGAACTCGAAAAAAGAACAAAACAATGTTTAACGTCATGTTTGCACTACATTTTAAAAAAGTTTACGACTATGTTTCGTTTAAATTTTTTACGTATAAAACACTAAATATTTTCAAATATTGTATTTGTATGTTATTTTTAAGTTGTTAAATGAAGAAGAAACGTTGATGCATATATAAATAATTTTATTTTTTTATTTTATATTATATAGATATGTATCTGTGTAAATGTATATATATACATATATATATATACACACATATATATATATATATATATATATATATATATATATATATATATATATATATATATATATGCATATAAGGGAGTATATATTTGTGTAAATGTTATTTTGATATTCATGTGCGTATTATTCATATATGTATGTATTTGGTAACGCATTAGCTGTTTAGTATGTGGGTATATGTCCGGATATAGATGTGTTTATTTCTGCTGTGGCCCTGTAAAGGGTCCCGAAGGAAAACACGAACTCAGAGTATAGAGAAAACAAGCATATTAAAAAAAGGTATAATACAACAGAGAACAACAGTGTTGATTGGTGTGGATCCAGGCATTTACTTACATTCTCACTGCAGAAATATGCGGTACAATACCGGAAGGTTGAGAGCGTCAAGTAAGCGCCACTAAAGAAGTAGCACTCTGGCCTCTGAAAAATTGCCTGGGAAGCCCGACGGAATACACCGGTCAGGGCACATGAAGCAGTAAGCAATACACTTACTCCATCCCAAAGAGGGATGGCAAGGCCTGGGAGAGTGGATCTCCTAAGACTACCCAAACCCAGCAGATAAAAGGCAACGGAAATGGCCCAATTCCTTTCGATCTGGCGTGGATACTACACTAAGAAGCAGATGCTCCCAGTATTTATGCGAAGTTGAAGAGTTCAAGTAATCCATATAGACAAGGCACCGTAACAATTTCCCTATGGATACACACGTGTGTAATACCTGATTTGTGTATGGGAATACTGCAACCATGTTACCCGTGGAGGTGTGCACATGTTGTATACTGTAATTGGCATATTATATACTATTACACCATACCTATATTGGTATACCTGTGTGATTGTTTTAAAAGCAAAGTGTTTTTATACATGTATTTGCACATTAATCTATATATATTTCTATGCATATGCACATGTGTGCGTGCGCATGAGTATCTGTGTCTTTTAACAAAAGGATAAAGTTGAAATTAAATGAGATCGCATCAATTATTATCTAATATATTTATTCTCATATTTATGTCTATATATATATATATATATATATATATATATGTATATGTATATGTATATATATAAATATATATATATATATATATATATATATATATATATATATATATATATATAAAAAGACGTTCGATAATACGAACGAAACCGGTCAAATATTTTGTTTTTGTTTTTCTCCTGCATACTAATCTGTTTTCCGTTTGTCTTTTTTTTCAAACATTTTGTCTACCACGGTAGTTCATTGTCATGACTTATCGTGTACCTTACCTCATATATATATATATATATATATATATATATATATATATATATATATATATATATATATATATATATTAGCGTAATGTTCCAGAAAATTTCCTACATACTATACACAAAAACATCGTTTAATAAATTCGGTACGAAATTTTATGTCGATCGTTTATTTATTATTTTTTCTTAATTCTCAGTTTTTTTATTCACTACTATTATTATACTTTTTTCCAACTTAGACGCTTATGATTTTCTGTTGACTGATTACACCTATAGACATACACATATATATATATATATATATATATATATATATATATATATATATATATACGTAAAGACACGTAATAAAGATGAGGACTCTACATGACTTGAATCGATTCAAGGTGCCTATTCCCTCAGATATATTCAAGCAATATACATTTATGAATAGTTATGTGAATCTATTAGAAGTACATCCACGCTGCAATGTACAAAAATAATATTTATTCACATCAACGAACGAAGACGCAAGCGTACATACAAATAACGTATTTCTCCCCGTCAGCACATCCTCTGTTAGCGAGTCGTTTTTACGCCTGCTTATGTACTTAGTGATGTTCCCTGAGGGGCCCCTTCTGTTCGCTTCAGACGACACCACCACTGTCGTCCCGAAACGCTCGCACGCTTCACACTTACAGCCATATTAAGCGGAGTTAATGCGTCTAGCAAACAACTTGTGGCGACGCCAACGGGCAAATTTGTCATTAAGCTGGCGTAAAAATGCTGTAAAAGTGTGTGTCGGTTGCACGCATGCGCGAAAGATTCGAAAGAAAAATGCGCAGCGAACTTTTATGTAAAAGAAAACGAAGAACGTGTCCAATGCAAAAGAATGGAGATTGAATGGCTGGGACTATAGCAGTTAAAGTGGGGTATGCGCTTAACACATCATTAAATGTTATGTATAATATATCTACCGTTCTACATATGGATCTTCCACTCCTTTACATTCTTTCTCGATTCACGGCTTATACAAGGTTTTAATCTGAAATATTCGGATTTAGTTAGTATCCTTAGGATTTCAACACCTTGGAAGTCGTCACTCGAAATATGGAACTAGGAAATATTCTTCACTATTAGTATTTGCATCTGTTTCTGTGGATAGCGTTTTTCTAATAGTTTAAATAATTTGTTTGCTTGTGCTATATTAGTAA
The DNA here is from genome assembly GCA_963556195.1 of Sepiola atlantica. NCBI lineage: Eukaryota > Metazoa > Mollusca > Cephalopoda > Sepiida > Sepiolidae > Sepiola > Sepiola atlantica. The sequence goes on from OY744521.1 coordinate 140,991,392, forward strand.
TGTTGATTATGCATATGTATTTTTGTGTTGTAATGTCTATAGAATCATTCTTCTTAATATATTTATATATAACATTTTAGATCTAGAGGATAATAACTTTCCGTACAAACTTCAATGACATATAATAACACAAATTAGACCTTATAGACCCTTAAAGAGGTATTGCCGAATGTGTAGAGATAACACCCTATCAATAATTAATTCATTGGTCATTTACTATAGAAGGAAAGATAAGATTGTGTCTATATGTATGCGTAATAACTGGTAATATATCCGTTCAGTGTAACTTGCCTCATAATAAACATCTGTGCATTATTGATAGTATGTAACTCTAAAGTATTGATTCGCTTTCTGAATAATTGGTTTCAACTCATTTCTTCTTGTTATTCCCTACATCTAAATTACTATGAATAGTATCTTAATTACCATGTGACTGTATGACGACTAACAATATAAGATAATGATTTACATATAAAGCCGAGGAAAATAATTTTGGACGTATACATTCTTAAATTAATTTAGTTTTACTCTATGTTTTATCAGATCTTCTTAATTCACTGTATAATTACATGCACACAGTTTTAAACAGTGATTATATTATCGATCTTCTCACTTAAGTATCTTGATAGCATATATTTTACTTTTCCATATAAGAAACTGTAAATGTATGATGGCAACCCCTTAATATTATCTAATGCCAATCTAAAAACATCTCTTCCTCTTTTGTATACTAATGAAGTTTCTAGCAATATCTATAGATTAGTATACTCAATTTTCACATTATCCTATATTTATATGTTATTTTAATTTAATTATCTTCTCTGTATTTTACATTTTTATTTCGTTTAAATCTTTTTAATATATGGCAAGTTGTATTCGTCTATAACTACAATTCTCTCTATATATATATGTATATATAATAATATTTATAAATACATATTCATTATTTATAACCTACAGACATCGATGTTTCATGCTAACGCAATCTTCAGTTCAGGAAGCTAATTCCCAACGGTCGGCGGGCGCGAACCCCGATCACAAATCGCCACGTATTTATAGTCAAGACTCTTAACTCCTCGGCCATAGTGAACTAGTTATTAATTAGGGATGGATTTTACCTTTGTAAATAGTGAATCGGCGGCTAAATTTACACACACAATTTAGAGTGATCAACGAACGTATTCGCTATTAGTACTGCTTGTTATTAAAGTCACTCAGAGTGCCCGGCCTTTGATGAAGGGGGCTTATAATAATATTTATAAATAAATATTACTTAGTTATTACCTACAGACACACATATATATATATATATATATATATATATATATATATATATATATATGCAAACATTGTTAGAAATAACAGAATTAGTCTGTTTAATTATACCTTTTATTGTGACGGTAAAATAACATACATCACGTTTAGCTTTTTATGATTGTAAATACAGTAGCTCATCTACATAATATTTTAATTCGTTCATCTTGATAGTTTTTACCATTACCTTACTTCCTCCGTAATCAACATGTATTTATATCAAAATAAATATGTCTGGAAATTCAACTATTATGGAAAAGTTTGTGTAATGTGCATTCTTATATTAGTTTATCTTTTTATACTTTTATGTGTTATAGTTATACTCACACTAACATGCAAATGCAATTACCTTATCTTCTCATGTATTGAATATTAACCCTTAGTTCTTGCAATAATTTGACTTCTTGGGAATCCTAATTATACATTCATTTTTTTCTCAAAGCAAATATTAATGCATAATTTTACCGCTGAATATTAATTAATATAATTTATAGACATATCCTAGTTATTTTTTAATACTACGGATCACTAGCTATTTATATATTTTAACTAACAGGGCTACCCGGCGTTGTACGGGATGAATAAAAATAGAAGATAAATAGTGTGTGTAGCACGTTTATATTAAACTCTCTCTCTCTCAAGCCGTCTTTTTATGTTTCTCTCTTTTCCACTCCTTTTTTATTTCCATCTCACAACCCTCTCTTTCTTCTTCCGTCCATACCAATACTATTCCGCTCCTGTTTTAATGGGTTAAAAGTAAATATGTAATTCTTTTACTGGAGCTTTACTTTTAAAATGTAATACTGAATTTTAAATGTATTGCTCCTAGACAACGCCGATATGATATTCTTGATGCCGAGTAATGTTGTCCCCCTGCTTTCACAGTAATATGTAAAGAAATAATATTGATAATGAAAATCGTCCAAAGAGATTTAAATGCAATACTCTAATTTACATTTATTGCCCTCAGACAAATCGCAGTGGAACAAACTATTATTATCTTACACACTTATCAAATATAATACAGTAATGTTAATAATGATAAATTCATTGCTTCCGCACAAGTAGAACAAACCATTTTTGTTGCCCCCCCCCCCCACGCATCACTTACCAAATATAATTCTGTAATATAAGTCAGGAGGCTTTCAAAGCACTGCAAAATGTATAATTAACATCAAAGTATGAAGATACATTATCTTAATAATGACAGTTATTTTGCTCTCGGACACTGCCGAGTAGAACAACATGTAACACCCCACCCTCAATTACTCAATATAAGACATTTTAGTAAGGAGGTCTTAACAACACTACCAAAAGTATGGTTAAAATACAAGCTTAAAGAAAAATGATGGTATTCATTATTAATGATCCTGCAACATTTTGAATGAATCAAATGGTGTCGGTCTAGCCCGAATTCTTTTCCCGTTCTTCTATTTCACAATAATATGCTAGGAAATAATGTTGATCAGGACTATAGTCCGAAGAGAGTTAATATATACCAGTTACCAAAAGTTACGCTGATATCGTATTTTTTCTGATCCTCGACAACGCTTAGTAGAACAAAGATAACGGCCAATTCTTTATTCGCCTCGCTTTGAACATACTAAGAAGATACCTCATGTTGATAAAATACACTATCCGAAAAGATTTACTATACATCCGTTACCAAAATTAACGCTGTAATCTTACAATTTGTGATGGTGAACACCCATTTATTTCATAATAATATGAATATACATCATGTTTATGAAGACAGTAGTCCGAAGAGAGTTAATACGTACTACTTACTAAAAGCAAAACTGTAATCTAACAATTATTTATCCAGTAAAACGCAAAACAGATGAAATGATCCAGGTCAATTCCTAATGTATGGATTTCCCAAATGTTACACTAATATGAAAGTAAATGATGTTTGTAAAGCGAATAGTCCAAGGAGTGTATACACACACACACACATATATATATATATATATATATATATATATATATATATACATATATACACACACATATATATATATATATATATATATATATATATATATATATATATATATATATATATTGTAATCTTACAATTATTTATCCCGGACAACAGCGAACAGATGAAATGATACGGTCAAGTCTTAATTTACTGCGTTCCCCTTATTTTATAATAATATTAAACTTAATGATGTTGATAAATAAAATAGTCTGTAGAGATTTAATATATATCTTTTACCAAAAGTGATACTGTAATTTAAAAATGATTTATCCCGGACAACGCCGAGTAGAACAAATAGTCTCGGTCAATTTCTAATTTCTCCTCACACTCCATTAAAGTGTATTAAGTATATATCTGATGTTTATGAAGTCAATAGCCTCAGGAGATTTACCAGATATCCATTACACAAAAGTAACACTGACATATTACAATTATTGATCTTGGACAATGCTGAAAAAAAAACAAATGACTCCCTTCAATTATTAAGCCCAACTATTTCACAATAATATGAAAGTAAATGATATTTATGAATATTCAGAAGAAATTTAATGTATATCCTTTACCAAAAGTAATACTATGATCTTACCATTATTTATCCCGGAAGACGCCGAGTAGAAGAACCGGGCCCGTTCAATTCGTAACTTCTGTAACCCCCATTTTTCAATAATAAATGAGTTGATGAAGAAAATTGTCCGAAGCGATTTAATATATATCACTTACCCAAAAGTAATACTGTTATCTTACACTTATTTATCACGGACGACTCCGAGTATAAAAAATAGTCCCCATATTTTGGTCACCCCTCCATTTCACGAAAACATGAAAGAAAATTATGTAGATAAAGCAATAGTCCAAATACAATTTATATATACCAGTTACTAACAGAAATACTATAATCTAACAATGTTTTATCCCAGACACTTACTAAGTGTAAGACGGATGAATGAACAAAAATATAAAAAAATTGAATAAAACAACGGTTGAAAAATATATGACACAATGAATGAAAAATAATTAATGCCAAAAGTAATAAAATATAATGGAATAAGTAAATGAAAAATAAATAACAAATAAGAAGGAAACATAAATAAACAATGAATGAAAACACTTAATTAAATAATGAATCAAAAAATTAACGAAAGCAAGTAGATTAAAAAATTCATGAGAGAAAAGGAAAGAAAATCAGAATAATAAGGAAGAAGAAATTAATGACAAATAATTGGAAAAAAGAATGAAACATAAAATGAAATCTGAATCAAACAAACATTTTATGAAAAGTAAATTATTGTGATTGAAAATAAATGAAAAAATGAATGCGATAAATTGAATGATACAAAGAAAAATAACCATAATGTAAAGAAAATACATGAGAAGAAATGAATGAAAAATGAATAAAAGATTGAATGAAGAAAATTAAATGAGGAATAAATTAACAAAAGTGAATGAAAAAAATAAAAGAACAATAATTAAAAGAGAGAACTATTAAAATATTGAATCAAGAAAGATGATAGCATAAAAACTAAAGAAGAATGATGAAAAGTAATTTAATAATTAATGAAGAATTTAAATAAAAGCAAATCAATAAAATGAATATATTGAATGAAAAAAATACTAGAACAAAAAATAAATGAAAAGGGAATGATAAAAATGAATAACATAATTAATGAAACGTTTCGAATTAATGCTAATGTATGAAACATGAAAGAAACATAATATTAAATAAGTGACAAGTTAGATAAAAGATAACGGGAAAATGTGAATGAAAGGAAGGGAATGAAAAGAATGGTGGAAAAAAATGGATGTAGAAAATGAAAGTAAAATTAATGAAAAACTGGACAAAACAATTCATGAAAAAATAAATTAAAAAATGAATTAAAGAATGAAGGACATTTTGATTAAAAGATAATTAATGAAAACTATTGAATGACACATGAATGATAAAAAATGAATGAAAAAATGAATAAGAAAACATAATAAAAAGTGAATAAAAAATTGTATGAATGAAAAAAAATTAAGAAATGAAAACATGAATGTAAAAATGAATGACCAAAACGATAGAAAACATTAATAACCAAATTTTATAAAATAATTATAGACACCATTGAAAAAAACTATTAATGAAAAATTAATGCAAACTGCATAAATAAAATGAAGGAAAAAGTTTATTAAATTAGTTGATGAAAAAGTGTCTGCATACAGATTTACACTTACCAAATGTAATACGGTAATATTAATATCATGACTCCCGGACAATGCGGAATATATTTCTTTGTATAAAATAGTATGAGAAAACACAGTTATGTTGTTTTTGTTCGGATGGGGCAAGGAGACATTTAAACATACATGCTTTTTCCAGCATATTGAGAACTTTGTATTGACTAACCAATACTACTTACCAGGTATTACAATGTATTATTACGATTATTACCCCCAGGCAATACTATGTGCTTTTCCAAGTGTACTATATAGTAACAAGATACAAATAAGTTCTTTCTCCAGGGCAACACTGCGTTTAAACACAACTGCTCTATCTACAATAGTGAGCACACTAGTATAACTCTATACCACTGTCCATATGAAATACTGTAATCTCACTATTATAACTCCCGGATATCGCCAATAAGATTTTCTGGTAAACGAAACATAGTTATGTTATATGAAATGTTGTCTTTGTTTTAGAAAGCATTGCTTATATGGTAATATTACTTATTAAAAATAATAATGAGCAATTAGAACGCATCACAATGCATTTTAGTTTTATTAACTTTTTTTCCAATTTAATTTTCAGAAAATATACTTCATCATCAGAATTTCTAAATTTCAAAATAAAGATATATTAAAATACCTTTTTGTTCCTTTCTTCATGTCGTTTTTGGTGTTATCGGTTCAGTGTTGATGAAACGAATATGGGATGAGAGTCTCTCTTGTTAAGGACGGCACGTTGCAGTGCAAATTGTAATAAGAAATGTTGTCCTTGTTTTAGAAAGCATTGCTTATATGGTAATATTAATTATTAAAAATAATAATGAGCAATTAGAACGCCATACAATGCATTTTAGTTTTATTAACTTTTTTTTCCAATTTAATTTTCGAATATATACTTCATTATTATTTTTAATAATTAATATTACTATATAAACACTGCTTTATAAAACAAGGACAACATTAAGATTAATCACTTTTGTTTTACTAACTTATATCAGTAACTAGATATTATAATCAATTTTTAATATTATGACATCCGGGCTATGCAATACACTTTGTCTTGTATAAAACATAATAACAAATGAATAATATGTAATTTTTCCCTGACAAAGCCACATTTTAGAACATCTGTGTTACAATGTTGAACGGAGCTACGAAAGATGAACACTAAAATACACCGCTAGTATGATTTAGAAGTGATCCTACGAAGGCTCACAGCCAGGGGACCGCGCTAGTACGAATTAACAGGGAAATACATAGATATTTTCATTAAACGAAAACCGATAGAGCAGCTTGTCTGCCTATTTGTTTTTTCTGTGTCCAAACAGACGACGACGGCGCCGGCCGGTTTAGATCAAAACTGTCGCTTGTCACTGTTGTTTGAACTAACAGCCGATCCGATATATATATATATATATATATATATATATATACACTTACATATATATATATATATATATATATATATATATATATATATATATATATATATATATATATATATATACACTTACATATATATATATATATATATATATATATATACACTTACATATATATATATATATATATATATATATATATATATATATATATATATATATATAGAGAGAGAGAGAGAGAGAGAGAGAGAGAGATTAAACTGCAATTTGTGGAAAATTACATAAAAAACTTGACCTCTTCCCTAACTAAATAGCTTTTGGATAATAACCGGAAAAGAATGTTATGTTTATTTAAAAATGCTGAATCATTTTGCCGGTGGAATCGTTTGTTTTAATACTCTATTCTGAGATAACCTTTTGTTCAGACTGCTAATTCTTAGAATGTATACAATGAATAGCATGTTAAGTAATATGATTAAATAAGACCCTTTAACTTTAATTTAAGATGTTTTTGAGAAATATTTTTTTAGAAAACTTCATTATACATTTTTATACACTTTTATGACTCTTAGATGTATCACTGTATATGTATATGTGATTATTGTTTATATATATATATATGTATACTCGTGTATATATATATATATATATTTATATATATATATATATATATATATATATATATGTATGCATATTTTCTTAAGAAAATGCAAAAGTTGTTATACCATATATTTCGTAAGTAATACACAGATATGTGTTATCTATTCATGTATATCACTAAAACACATAGATACTATCTTATTTCAATGATTTTTCAGCATTTATTATATACCACAATATAGAGACTCCATCAATAAAAAAGGAAAAATAGTGCTTAGCCAGCGTCTGTACAAATAGTATTACATAAGTGGTTTATATTATTCATATATATATATATATGTATATATATATATATATCATTATCACTATTTCTGATAGATTATATATATGATTTTGTGTTTATAGTAGAGATTTTTTCTGAATTTACTCTAAGCGACGGCGTAAATCTAATTCGGTTGTCTGACTTTCTATTTGCTATCAACCCCCTTTTAACAACATGAAATTGGTTCGGCTTAAAGGCAGGAATGAGCACGTTTTATTACATGCTATATTCTGTGTGAGGGGACGGACATATAATGTTTATGTATATGTGTTGTAGACCCGTGCTAGGGGTCACAAAGATAAACATCACACATTGTGACAGGTTAAAATATACAATGTATTTATTCATAGCAATACAGTAACGCCACTAAATGTGGTAGGAGATTACCGGATTCCTACCATGCGGTAAAACATGAATAGGAATGTCCTCGATATTTAACACCTACCCACAATAGGAGTATGTGACACAAGGTCGGAAAGTGGGATTTGAAAAGCCAGCGCCCAAGAACGTGAGCGCTTTAGCCATTAAAAATTGCCTGGACAGACCCGTCGGCATTCCCCGGTAGGGGCGCCTCAGGCAGTAAGCTATCAACTTACTCCTCCCCAAAGAGGAGAGGCAAAGCCTGGGAGGGTGGACCTCCTAGAACTGCACAGGACAGACCCATAGACCGGCGGAATCATGCCCCGAAGGCCAAGACAACACTGGTCTATAGGGTGTAGTATCCATCGGAACAGATACCACACGTGGACACTCACATGATAGGAATGTCCTCGATATTTAACACCTACCCACTATAGGAGTATGTGACACAAGGTCGGAAAGTGGGATTTGAAAAGCCAGCGCCCGAGAACGTGAGCGCTTTAGCCATTAAAAATTGCCTGGACAGCCCCGTCGGCATTCCCCGGTAGGGGCGCCTCAGGCAGTAAGCTATCAACTTACTCCTCCCCAAAGAGGAGAGGCAAAGCCTGGGAGGGTGGACCTCCTAGAACTGCACAGGACAGACCCATAGACCGGCGGAATCATGCCCCGAAGGCCAAGACAACACCGGTCTATAGGGTGTAGTATCCATCGGAACAGATACCACACGTGGACACTCACATAATAGGAATGTCCTCGATATTTAACACCTACCCACGTTAGGAGTATGTGACACAAGGTCGGAAAGTGGGTTTTGAAAAGCCAGCGCCCGAGAACGTGAGCGCTTTAGCCATTAAAAATTGCCTGGACAGCCCCGTCGGCATTCCCCGGTAGGGGCGCCTCAGGCAGTAAGCTATCAACTTACTCCTCCCCAAAGAGGAGAGGCAAAGCCTGGGAGGGTGGACCTCCTAGAACTGCACAGGACAGACCCATAGACCGGCGGAATCATGCCCCGAAGGCCAAGACAACACCGGTCTATAGGGTGTAGTATCCATCGGAACAGATACCACACGTGGACACTCACATAATAGGAATGTCCTCTGTTTGAGTCTTTGCAACCATGGTATTTATTATAGATGGTTGCTTCCATTAGTTCTTCAATAGGGGTGATTTGTACCCCACAAAACCCCCCTCCCGAGCTTTTCATTCCCCTGGAATGATCGTATAGCTCTTTTTTCTGGGATTGATCTCTATGGGATCTATCCTTTTTCTTTCTCTGGAAGATCGTTGTTGTCTGGCTGCTTGTGGTGTTACCAGGTCGAACGTGTCATATATATGGTCCATTACTTCTTCTTGTTCAACAGGAGGTTGTCTGTCGTCATCAGTGACACGTTTTCGAATTTGGTTCAAATGCTTCCTGTGAGTGAATTTTGGACCTTCGATTATGTAAACCATCCACCCGATCCTCTGCTTGACCGTTCCTAGTTCCCACATCATACTATTATTTTTATGCACCTGGAAAAATACCTTTTCCCCAGATAAATACCTCTTTTTAGGAACTGTAGTATTCGGCGGTTTTTTGAATATTGGTTTTGCTTCATCCAGCAATTCGGATCTCGCTTTTATTTTCGTGCAGCATCCAAGCTTTTCAGAAAAAAACACTTGGAAAAAAATTTTTTTGATCTTTTTTTAGTTTGACGGCTTCGGCCGTTAAATTTTCGACTTTTTGACAAAAATCACTCATTGGCGAGTCCCATAATTCAAATTCTTGATCCAGTCAGATCCAAATAAATTTGATGTGTTCCTAAGAACGAATACTTTTAACTTTTTTGTCTTTCTTTTTAGTGAAACATTAATAATTAATTCACCTTCAAAATGTATCTTTTCACCAGTTACCGATCTTGCGATTTTATTCGTCTTCATCATCGTGGGCTTACCTAATTTCTTCCACGTGTGAACATTTATAATCGATATATCCGACCCTGAATCGAGTTGCAGATTTACTTCTCTATTTCCGATTCTCACCGTAACATATTTCCTTATGTTCTCTGTTGGTGATGGGTCCCTTTTTGCAGTTTTTATGTAGTTCTTTTTTCCTACTTTTGCTCTGCAATATGAGGCCTTGTGCCCTGCTCGTTTGCATAGGTCACACGTTATTTTTTTATGGTACCAACATGCATTGTACCCATGAGGTCCTCCACATTTACTACAAGGGGTCCTAGGCTTTTGTCTATCCTGATAATTTTGTGACGGGTTCTTTTTGCCTCTTGGTTGGTAATAGCTGGCGGGTGAGTGTCCTTTATTTTTGGAGCGTATCTTTTTAATGTGAGCGATACCTGCTTCCTCTATGTTTCGGGAATCTTGTTTCACTGCCACGAACCGTTGACAATTTTCAGCCAATTTCTGAAGCGTTAAATCAGGTTCTAATTCCAGTTTATTTAGAGCACGACGTCTTATATCGGCGTCTTTTGTGGCTATCAAACCTTGTGTGAATATTAGGCATCTAAAATTATCTGCCGTTAATGATGACAACTTGAAGTCGTCAGAGTTTTTATTAACTATAGACGCAAAAGTCGTATAATCCTGATTTTCCTTATGTGTAATATTCATACATTTCCATCTTTTATGGAAAAGGCTTGTCTTTGGACAGTATAACTGCCTCGTCAAACGACAATTCGTTGGTTTTTCTTGGCAAAATATAATCCACGAATTTGTTATGTTCGGATGCACCCAACTTGCGTAGTAATAAACGAACCTTCTTTTGATCCGTCCATGAACCACAATCAATCTTGAATAAGTCTTCAAATCTTCTGAAGTATGTTTCAAACGTTAGGTCTTCCTCAGGAGCATAGCGAAATGTATCAATGGCTGACCAGATCGCATTTTGCGAAAAAGCCGTACTGTTTTCCTGTTCGTTGTCCTTATTCATTAAAACTTGCGTTAACAAATCCATTTTTTTATCTGATTGGTTTTGATGCTCTAAATGTAATGTTTTAAATTCCAATATTTGTTCGTTCATTTCTTTCTTTTCTTCCGCGGCGTATTTCATCATTTCTTTTCTTTCTCTTCCCTGTTTTTCCTCGAAGTATTTCATTAAACTTAACCGCTTCTCGTCATTTTGTTTCTGTACTATCAATTGTTCTTCTCGAAACCTTTTTTCAAGTTCTAATTGTTGATTTTGTTGAAGTTTTATAATTTCGAAAATCTGTTTTGAAAAATCCTCCATTTTTTTTTTTTTCATGACAAAAAAGCGTTTTCAGAAACAAACCAATTCTTTTTCTATAGTACCAACTCTACAAAAAAACTTTTACAATTTTTGTATCTGGTTATATTGACGAGTATTTTCTTAATTTATTTTTTCCTTGTATGGCAATTTTCCACTAGAAAATAATTCAGCGTTTGTGTTTATACAGAAAAAAGTTTGACCTTTTTTTTTTTTTCTCCAATTTTCTTTTCGTAACGTGTAAGTATTTAGTTCAAATCTTTGTTGAACGTACACTTTTTTTTCTTTTACAAAGAATTAGTTTGTTTTTTTTTGTGAAAAAAAACGAGTTCATAGCATTTATTTAAATATTGGCCATAATTTCCGCTTTAAGTGCGTAATAGAATATCATATTTTCTCATTAACACAAAGTGTTATGCCGTACCTGCTTGTCGAAAGTGTTTTTTTTTCAACGTGCTATTCAGTCAGAGAAAAATTTATTTTAATCGGAAAAATCCGACGTAACTTTTTAATTTTGTTTTTCAATGCTAATGCCTTTTTAAGACAATCTTTTTAGAACGAACAATTTTTTTTTTGTACTTACTGAAACTTTGAGTCGTTTTTTTTTTAGTTGTCGTAAATCCACGCCATTTATGAGTTCCGTTTTAACTCGTAGTTTAGGCTTATTGTGGCTTTTTTTCCAACAGCAAGATAAGACTTTTTTGACGACGTCTTTTGTTGTTTGACGTTTTTTTGTTTTTTTTAAGTAACTCCTTGCCCGAATCTTCGTTATTCAGTTTTTTGTCGAATGATCCGGTAACTTTCTTGAGTAATCCTGGTAGCCAGTATTCGTGACTGGTATTAACTCAAAATCCTCACGTATGTTCTTTACTAAATTTCTCGTCGCCAGTGTTGTAGACCCGTGCCAGGGGTCACAAAGATAACAACCACAAATTGTGACAGGTTAAAATATACAATGTATTTATTCATAGCAATACAGTAACGCCACTAAATGTGGTAAGATTTGACCGGATTCCTACCATGCGGTAAAACATGAATAGGAATGTCCTCGATATTTAACACCTACCCACGTTAGGAGTATGTGACACAAGGTCGGAAAGTGGGATTTGAAAAGCCAGCGCCCGAGAACGTGAGCGCTTTAGCCATTAAAAATTGCCTGGACAGCCCCGTCGGCATTCCCCGGTAGGGGCGCCTCAGGCAGTAAGCTATCAACTTACTCCTCCCCAAAGAGGAGAGGCAAAGCCTGGGAGGGTGGACCTCCTAGAACTGCACAGGACAGACCCATAGACCGGCGGAATCATGCCCCGAAGGCCAAGACAACACCGGTCTATAGGGTGTAGTATCCATCGGAACAGATACCACACGTGGACACTCACATAATAGGAATGTCCTCTGTTTGAGTCTTTGCAACCATGGTATTTATTATAGATGGTTGCTTCCATTAGTTCTTCAATAGGGGTGATTTGTACCCCACAAAACCCCCCTCCCGAGCTTTTCATTCCCCTGGAATGATCGTATAGCTCTTTTTTCTGGGATTGATCTCTATGGGATCTATCCTTTTTCTTTCTCTGGAAGATCGTTGTTGTCTGGCTGCTTGTGGTGTTACCAGGTCGAACGTGTCATATATATGGTCCATTACTTCTTCTTGTTCAACAGGAGGTTGTCTGTCGTCATCAGTGACACGTTTTCGAATTTGGTTCAAATGCTTCCTGTGAGTGAATTTTGGACCTTCGATTATGTAAACCATCCACCCGATCCTCTGCTTGACCGTTCCTAGTTCCCACATCATACTATTATTTTTATGCACCTGGAAAAATACCTTTTCCCCAGATAAATACCTCTTTTTAGGAACTGTAGTATTCGGCGGTTTTTTGAATATTGGTTTTGCTTCATCCAGCAATTCGGATCTCGCTTTTATTTTCGTGCAGCATCCAAGCTTTTCAGAAAAAAACACTTGGAAAAAAATTTTTTTGATCTTTTTTTAGTTTGACGGCTTCGGCCGTTAAATTTTCGACTTTTTGACAAAAATCACTCATTGGCGAGTCCCATAATTCAAATTCTTGATCCAGTCAGATCCAAATAAATTTGATGTGTTCCTAAGAACGAATACTTTTAACTTTTTTGTCTTTCTTTTTAGTGAAACATTAATAATTAATTCACCTTCAAAATGTATCTTTTCACCAGTTACCGATCTTGCGATTTTATTCGTCTTCATCATCGTGGGCTTACCTAATTTCTTCCACGTGTGAACATTTATAATCGATATATCCGACCCTGAATCGAGTTGCAGATTTACTTCTCTATTTCCGATTCTCACCGTAACATATTTCCTTATGTTCTCTGTTGGTGATGGGTCCCTTTTTGCAGTTTTTATGTAGTTCTTTTTTCCTACTTTTGCTCTGCAATATGAGGCCTTGTGCCCTGCTCGTTTGCATAGGTCACACGTTATTTTTTTATGGTACCAACATGCATTGTACCCATGAGGTCCTCCACATTTACTACAAGGGGTCCTAGGCTTTTGTCTATCCTGATAATTTTGTGACGGGTTCTTTTTGCCTCTTGGTTGGTAATAGCTGGCGGGTGAGTGTCCTTTATTTTTGGAGCGTATCTTTTTAATGTGAGCGATACCTGCTTCCTCTATGTTTCGGGAATCTTGTTTCACTGCCACGAACCGTTGACAATTTTCAGCCAATTTCTGAAGCGTTAAATCAGGTTCTAATTCCAGTTTATTTAGAGCACGACGTCTTATATCGGCGTCTTTTGTGGCTATCAAACCTTGTGTGAATATTAGGCATCTAAAATTATCTGCCGTTAATGATGACAACTTGAAGTCGTCAGAGTTTTTATTAACTATAGACGCAAAAGTCGTATAATCCTGATTTTCCTTATGTGTAATATTCATACATTTCCATCTTTTATGGAAAAGGCTTGTCTTTGGACAGTATAACTGCCTCGTCAAACGACAATTCGTTGGTTTTTCTTGGCAAAATATAATCCACGAATTTGTTATGTTCGGATGCACCCAACTTGCGTAGTAATAAACGAACCTTCTTTTGATCCGTCCATGAACCACAATCAATCTTGAATAAGTCTTCAAATCTTCTGAAGTATGTTTCAAACGTTAGGTCTTCCTCAGGAGCATAGCGAAATGTATCAATGGCTGACCAGATCGCATTTTGCGAAAAAGCCGTACTGTTTTCCTGTTCGTTGTCCTTATTCATTAAAACTTGCGTTAACAAATCCATTTTTTTATCTGATTGGTTTTGATGCTCTAAATGTAATGTTTTAAATTCCAATATTTGTTCGTTCATTTCTTTCTTTTCTTCCGCGGCGTATTTCATCATTTCTTTTCTTTCTCTTCCCTGTTTTTCCTCGAAGTATTTCATTAAACTTAACCGCTTCTCGTCATTTTGTTTCTGTACTATCAATTGTTCTTCTCGAAACCTTTTTTCAAGTTCTAATTGTTGATTTTGTTGAAGTTTTATAATTTCGAAAATCTGTTTTGAAAAATCCTCCATTTTTTTTTTTTTCATGACAAAAAAGCGTTTTCAGAAACAAACCAATTCTTTTTCTATAGTACCAACTCTACAAAAAAACTTTTACAATTTTTGTATCTGGTTATATTGACGAGTATTTTCTTAATTTATTTTTTCCTTGTATGGCAATTTTCCACTAGAAAATAATTCAGCGTTTGTGTTTATACAGAAAAAAGTTTGACCTTTTTTTTTTTTTCTCCAATTTTCTTTTCGTAACGTGTAAGTATTTAGTTCAAATCTTTGTTGAACGTACACTTTTTTTTTCTTTTACAAAGAATTAGTTTGTTTTTTTTTGTGAAAAAAAACGAGTTCATAGCATTTATTTAAATATTGGCCATAATTTCCGCTTTAAGTGCGTAATAGAATATCATATTTTCTCATTAACACAAAGTGTTATGCCGTACCTGCTTGTCGAAAGTGTTTTTTTTTCAACGTGCTATTCAGTCAGAGAAAAATTTATTTTAATCGGAAAAATCCGACGTAACTTTTTAATTTTGTTTTTCAATGCTAATGCCTTTTTAAGACAATCTTTTTAGAACGAACAATTTTTTTTTTGTACTTACTGAAACTTTGAGTCGTTTTTTTTTTAGTTGTCGTAAATCCACGCCATTTATGAGTTCCGTTTTAACTCGTAGTTTAGGCTTATTGTGGCTTTTTTTCCAACAGCAAGATAAGACTTTTTTGACGACGTCTTTTGTTGTTTGACGTTTTTTTGTTTTTTTTAAGTAACTCCTTGCCCGAATCTTCGTTATTCAGTTTTTTGTCGAATGATCCGGTAACTTTCTTGAGTAATCCTGGTAGCCAGTATTCGTGACTGGTATTAACTCAAAATCCTCACGTATGTTCTTTACTAAATTTCTCGTCGCCAGTGTTGTAGACCCGTGCCAGGGGTCACAAAGATAACAACCACAAATTGTGACAGGTTAAAATATACAATGTATTTATTCATAGCAATACAGTAACGCCACTAAATGTGGTAAGAGATGACCGGATTCCTACCATGCGGTAAAACATGAATAGGAATGTCCTCGATATTTAACACCTACCCACGTTAGGAGTATGTGACACAAGGTCGGAAAGTGGGATTTGAAAAGCCAGCGCCCGAGAACGTGAGCGCTTTAGCCATTAAAAATTGCCTGGACAGCCCCGTCGGCATTCCCCGGTAGGGGCGCCTCAGGCAGTAAGCTATCAACTTACTCCTCCCCAAAGAGGAGAGGCAAAGCCTGGGAGGGTGGACCTCCTAGAACTGCACAGGACAGACCCATAGACCGGCGGAATCATGCCCCGAAGGCCAAGACAACACCGGTCTATAGGGTGTAGTATCCATCGGAACAGATACCACACGTGGACACTCACATAATAGGAATGTCCTCTGTTTGAGTCTTTGCAACCATGGTATTTATTATAGATGGTTGCTTCCATTAGTTCTTCAATAGGGGTGATTTGTACCCCACACCAATATGTATACTAAATTATAGTGTTATAAATACATATTGGTATTTATTATAGAGCTGACGATACTATACATTTTAGAAGGAATACATATTTTTAGATTTTAGATAACAACGATATTTTTTTTTAAAGTCAAGTTAATATAAAATTAAAGATTTTGTGTTGTAATCTTTCTAATATATAAAGTTAAGACGATTTTTCCCCTGTACCTTCTTGAAGAATAAGAAAATAACCACATGCATCACAGGCTACTAAACTCGCCATTATATTACACTTATTCACTCGAGCGTGTTTTAGTACATTTGTTATTATTTCTTTCCAGCTAACACTAAATATTACATTTGACCCATAATCTACAACTCTCCGTCAAACCAAGTCCATATAGGTAGTAGCAAAAACGTTTCTCCCTAACAATTATGTACTGTCACTACACTCATCGACACCGGGAACTAATAAACACAGTCTAATTTTCACAAAATACCCGTTATTATTTATTATTTGTCTGGTATTAATTTACTACATGATATAAAGCAATACGCAAAGACTTAATGACCGCTCCCGTCCACTCCGATGAATTTCCGCGAATATCAGATTACGTTATTTCTATTTCTTCCTATGCCTTCTATATGTATATTCATTCCGGAATTAAACGAATGAAATTAACGAACACAGTTTATGCAACATTTAATCATTCAACATGGCGGCTACAATTTCTTGATCGAATCGACTTCCTATTTAATTCAATAAACGCCAATATACTCGTAGACTCGGATACATTTACATTTTCAAAATGATACACCTTTAACACGCATATTATAGAAAACTTGCCCAAATCCATTTATTTCATCAACTACAAATGACCTAAACCGTGTCATTGTTGAACTTTACATTTGGTCGACAGAAACTAAATCTTAACATAACACGCATGCTAATAAACAAGCTTAGCTTAATTGGCCTATTTTCACATAAATTTAACTCATGACCGTGGCGAAGTCGTTAAGAAGCCAGGTTTTGTGATCGCTAGTTTTAGCGTTCGATCCCATTCTACTCTATTATTTTATTTATTTTTTAAAAACATTCACCAACACGATAGAGGGGGAGAAGAACATTAGGTCGTTTCTTTTTTATTCGACGTCATGCAATAGGAAGTACTTTCTCCCGTGCAACGCCGGGCGACGGGTTCGGCTAGTATTTAATAAAACATGTCGTTACTGTTAAAAGGATTCTATTTAATGTTCAAATATTATTTTATTGAAAATTATTTCGGGAATGATATAGATTCATTTTTACAGTAACAGCATATTATATTGAATATGTGGATCAAAATAACACAAAATATCTCTCTAGAGCGAAGCTGAAATCATTCCTTCTTTACGCCCGCTTAGACTGCTAGCCCCTATTCGATGGGCTCTGTCGTAGTATAATTTCGGTTATTCGGACTACATTTCTCATCTTGAGTGTTATCATCACAACTCTCGGCCGCTGTACCAACTGGTCTTCTTGAGGTGTATCTCTTTGAATTCGGGAATATTTCTGTCAAACTCGGGAATCCTGACAGAATTTCGAACGGAACCCTTCATTTAATCCACAGAGGTAGCGTGCTTGGAAATGTAGTCCGAATGACCAAAAATATGAAATTATCAATCCTCATCTCAAAATTACAGAAATATAATACCTTAAAATAGGTTACTCAACTATCGTCTGTAGTAGTATAATAATAACCGTCATATATGTTTCTCATTCGTCGAATGTACATTTCTTTAATATAGCCACATATCTCGAGATAGAGAATATTCTTTCTTGCTGTTCCAATCATAAACATCAGAATAGTCGTTTTTATTCAGTAATCTCAATTGCCCAAGGCGAAGTGCGTGTAGACCATAGAAATATTTACGCTTGCTCTAACAATACTACTGTAAAAGAACAGGATAAAGAAAGAATAACTAGCTAAATTACAAGATATACACACCTTGGAAAGTTAAAATGAATGTATGAACTGTTTAAGCTGTGACTCTGTCTATCTCTTTTTACTCTCATTCTATATCTCAGTATTTCTCTGTTTATATACACATATATATATATACATATATATATATATATATATATATATATATATATATTTGTGTGACTATGTCCGTCTCATAACCTTCTTATTCTCTGTCCCATTTTTTATATTCGCTGTCTTTATATGTTTATATATAGATCTCTCAAATATTTACAAAGTGTTTGGGGTTTTAATCACAGTTTGAAGCAGCGTTCCAATTCAAACAACACCTCAGACCAGGTATACGACAAAGAAGCCGTTTGCAGATGAACTAATACACTTGCAATATTGGTATGGGAAATAGATGGTAGGGGACATAGCTTGCACTTGCACTTATAGAGAGATATTCGCAAAAAAATAAGGGAGGGCCTGTGGACGAGTGGTTACAGCACTTGTCTTTGGGCTGGACGAGCCGGGTTCGATCCGACTAACGGCATGCGAATTTTCGGGTCTGAAAACTCCCTCTCTCCACCCAGCAGTAAATGGGTACCTGACTAAAACTCAGGGAAGGTTCAAGGCAGCGGAAGGAGAGGGATGGGCTCCGCCTTCAATATGCTGTGCCCTAGACACGGTGATTCTTAACAAATCACCGCCGCTACGGCCATGGGCAGTGTGCGATGTCGGCAACGACACTCGTGCGCGTCCAGGCTATTGGCTCTTGTGTGTCTCCTATACCTAATAGCAATATAAGATAGTTGTTTACATATATAAAAAAAAGTTATATGCACATTTGAAACTGAACTTGGTGTATTAATATAGCACACCCTATTTTCCAAAGATTTCATTGGGTGTATATTTACTTTTAAAATTCGGATCTAGAGTTAATGTATAATTAGATGCACCCCGTCTTATACAATAATTAGGGTTTTTATACAACCCACTTTGGTATCTTCATATTTTAATACATCTATCTCATTTAAACAATCTAGAATACTCCTCAAACCTACCTAATCTCTTTTTGAATTTTCCTAAACTTACCCTTTTATTAAACTATTTGATTTTCTGCCTGTTTCTATCTATTTCATTATGTACGTATCCACATCATGTACGCCCTTACACTATTTATGTATTAAACTTTCATTGATTTTGTTTTATTGATTACTTTTATTTTTATTATTATTTAAATCCTTTCATCTTTTCAATAAGTCATTTTGAATTTAACTCCTTATTTTGATTTAACTACTATCAATATTATATTGACATCCTGCATTTATTTGGAAGTGTGTATGCGTTTACAATTGCATTTTATTGCGATTTAGATAATGTAAAGTCTCGCGCATTTAGTAGTATCTCCTTTAAAGTGACATTTTGAATATATCTGATCTTACTCATATAACGTCTATATATTTTTCTCAAAATGAATGTCTTTTCTGCCACCTCGATATTATTTATCAGCTTCGTTCCATGCACTGTTCAGTTTTTTTGCCCGTAGGAAGTTTCCTTCTATTTGTAACTCTGACTTTGGTATAGGTTCGCTCATTGAAACTTATTTATATTTAGTCTGTGACATTAGGTTATGTGCTACGAGAGTACTTCCAACACTTTTAACGTACACCAGTGGTGCCAAATAACTATACTTAGTGTTTTTTATTCATCCCGTTGGACGTGGCTGAAATTAGCGATGCTGTTATGGTTTAAAATGCGAACTTGTTATGACTGTTTGAATTATTTTTATCTTGGAATCAGTATTAAATAACTTCCTGGTTTAAGAACTATACCTTCTTCGAATTGATTCCGCGAATGTCTTTCTATTGAGTTGCGTCAATAGTTTTAGATTTGCTCAATAAATCTACTTTGATTCATTTGATGGGACTTAAAAGCGCCAACATGGCTGGTGATACCATTCTTTAATTGTCTAAATATTTTATTTTGATTACCACCTTGTTTAATTATTTTTATTATTAAGGCAGAAATTGGGTGTATAAAATATATTCATTCTAAGGAAACACGCGCTATTCTCAGAACTCTCCCGTTAAACCATACACAGTACAAGTACAATATATATATATATATATATATATATATATATATATATATATATATATATATATATATATATATATATTCATTTAGAAGATAGTTTATTCAGTGAAGACCGGGATTCGGCTAATAAAAATAAGCTCGATGATACTCGATTACAGGGTACAGAGCATTTATATGTGATTGATTGAAGGTTTACCAAAAACATTCCGTTCAGGAGATAATTCATCACCAAAGAATACTTTTTCTTTCAAAGATTATTTATTTATCATATATATCCAAATTAAAGAGTTGTTCCCTACACGTGTTTCACTACTAAGCAAGTCCTTGCTTGGCAGATCATCAGGGGAATTCAGTACCTAGAGGAAGACTTTCAACAACTGACAATACACAATGTGGTGTTGTCTTAAGTGACCTCAATTAAGGCAACACCTCATTGTGTATTGTCAGTTGTTGAGACTCTTACTCCAGGGATTTAATTCCCCTGATGAGCCCCCAAGCAAGGACCTGCTTGGTAGTGAAACACGTGTAGAAAAAAAACTAATTAATTTGGATATATATGATAAATAAATAATCTTTGAAATAAAAAGTCTTCTGTGGTGATGAATGATCTCCCGAACGGAATGTTTTGGTAAACCTAAAAATCACATGTATATATATGTTATACTTTTCCCTAAAGAGGAGGTAATACCTGGGAGAAATGTATCATGACGATAAAAATATACTACACTATCCGCAAATTTTCAGTCGCTTTAGAGTAGCATCTGGTGAGATATGAAATTCAAAGTTAAGTAATAGTTTCACTAAATTTTCTACAAAGAAAACATTTTCAGTTTTGAAGAACATACATATCCTTCTGTGTGCCCATTATATACGACCATTTGCTTATCATTCGAAGTAAAGTTGAGACGCAGCTTTCATTATTTCTTTTCTTTTTTATTCCCTTCTCTCTCTCTCTCTCATGCTCTCTTTCTCTCTTTACTCAATTATTGATAAGCACAAAAATGTCTAATTTTATGTTTTCTAAGTCGTTCTCGATTTGGTATCAGTAAACGTTATTTACCGAACGTAGCATTACGATTTTTGTTTTCCGACCGATACGTATGTGAGTGTCGAGTCGCCATCGACAAAAACTTCGCCCTGTGGTCGCTCAGAGTAAATATAATTTATCAGTATTCCCGTAACGCAGGAAAATCCAATTCCAGTTGTGCACCATCTCGAGGCAATTACTCTGATAAAAAGAAAAGGTCGCCGACTGGATCGGCTTCTCGAACGGTGCGCCAAGTAGGCAGAGAAAAAAGCTACATTTCGATCTTGAAGATGAATGCGCTCGTAAAACTGATAACAACTTCTGCTATTACAAGCGAACACTTAAAAAGAATTTAATCGGAGTCTTACCACCTGCTGGTTGCCTCGATACAAATGGAGTTAACTCGATTTCTTCTTCCCCACTGAAATCTAGGCCTGTTGCCTCTTAACTGTTGATATATGCAAACGGATAACATAGGTTTCGACTTTCTACGTTTCTGACCCTATATTCTACATGTTAATTTAGTTTAGTTTGTTTAATTATTCTAATCTTCGTATATGAACTAACTGCAGATGTACCCCTTTAAGGGAACTAACTCCACCCCAGTCGACTAGTAGCTATATACAATTCTGTCACTGTAAATGTATCTGGATTTGGGAATATTTTCTTCATGTTTATTCAACCGT
Source organism: Sepiola atlantica (assembly GCA_963556195.1). Lineage (NCBI taxonomy): Eukaryota > Metazoa > Mollusca > Cephalopoda > Sepiida > Sepiolidae > Sepiola > Sepiola atlantica. The sequence continues at coordinate 141,013,507 of OY744521.1, forward strand.
ACTAACATGCTAAATAATAAATATAACGTAAACTATCATCTTGGTGTCGAAGTCCATCTAGGTTGCCTTCTATAAATCAGGGGCTTACGACAGTATATCTTTACGTTATAGTGGGAGTATGCCATGTTTTAATAAATAGGCAACAAGACACATTTCTATTTTAGTATCTTTTGATATTACATTTTGAATCGATATTTATGTGAAATTAAAGTGAAAGCTACAAGTATAACTTAAAAAACCGTGTACAAAAGTGTAACTACCCTTTCTACACACTTCATAAAATAGTCAATGAAACTTCCGTGGCATTCAGTATTATGCAACGTGTCTATTGTTTTATCAGAGGTGGTTCGTCAATATATGTCATGGGTTTCTCGAAAAAGAAAGCAACATTAGAAATATCTCGGTATAATCTGGAAAATTGCTTAAACTGTGTACGATTCTGAGCTAAATTATAATTATAAACTAAAGTTATAGAAATTGTGTTTCTGATAAATTTTTATTAATAACATGTTAAATGTTCCACTAATAAATTATATTGAGAGAAACACCAACAATAAAGTAGCGTGTAGAAAGAAGAAAGTAACCAAATTTATGCAAACCTAATTGATTACTTAAGTTGTTAATTTATGTAAATAAGTATTTATTTCGAAGGTGTGACCTATAAGTGCACTGATACCTATTCGATATCACTAGTTTCTGTACTTCTCCGATCATTTCACTGAAGTGTTAGTATGTATTCTCGTAGATGAGATGTTGACTGCCAAGCATCATTTGCGTTGGTCTTTTAGTATTGCAATATCGCTTTTATAGGTACATGTAATTTGCTTATAATGATACACTTCAATTGAATCCTGCTTTCCGAGAGTTACTGAAAAATAATTTCAAACATGTCCTTATGTTAGATGTCTATATATGTCTAATCCGTAATATTACGTCTAGGACATGCCCATCAATTATAGGAAATAACAACTTACACCTGACAAATCTTTACTATATTCAGGTAAAAAAAGTATGACTGCCATGTAATATGAAACATATGTAATTTGTCAAAATATTTAAAATCATATTAGGTTTCTTATGGCCTTGGCAACTAATATTAATTTGAACCATATCAGCCAATGCCAATTAATCGGAATATTTTGTTTAAATAAGTGTGAACAACAAGAGATTGAACGCATACTGTATTCTGTACACAAATGAAGAGGCAGTTATCCGTATACTGTCTATATCGTGTCATATATACGTAACGAATGTATATATATATATATATATATATATATATATATATATATATATATATATACAGTGATTGAAACATTATTCTGTATTTACAACTTTATAATTAATTTCTTTGTTATATTTTGGTCAAGAAATAAAAAGAAAAAAATACTAAATGAAATTTGACCTGGAAACCATCATTTTCAATATAGTTCTCAACTTTGATAATCGCATCAATTTGTTGGTGCGATAGAAGTAAGTACTTCTTATTCCAAAACAAATTGTTTCGTAAGAAGAGGCGTGTTTCTTTTAACCGACCTCGTAGAAAATGTTGACAAAAAATAACAGTATTTATGTATATATATATATATATATATATATATATATATATATATATATATATAGAGAGAGAGAGAGAGAGAGAGATAGATAGATATTATATGAATGTGTGTGTTTGTGTAAATAAGACAAACGGAAAACAAGTTAAAATACAGGAGAAAAACAAAAACACATTTTAACATTTTAACCTGTTTACCGTTTGTCTTTTAAAAAACATTTTGTCAACCACGGCATATCATTTTCATGACTTATCGTGCAACTTACCCCATATCTCTCTCTCTCTCTCTCTCTCTCTATATATATATATATATATATCTATATATATATATATATATATATATATATATATATATATATATATATATATATATATATATATATATATATATATTAGAAGTTCCTACCTTTTTTAAAGCATCCAAATAAATTTTAAAAAGGGGTTAGGGAAAACAAAATACCTTTTAAGGCATGTTAAGATGCGATAATATTTTATTAAAAAAGAAAAATCGAAACCGATTTTTTTATATAAAATTTCATCTTTTTTAGTTTATATTACAGATATATTTCGCCGAGTACAATCGGCTTCTTCAGTGTAGTTAGTAAAACAGTGTAGTTTAAACCTTATCGCATCTTAACATGCCTCAAAAGTATTTTGTTTTACCTTACCTCTTGTTTATATATATATATATATATATATATATATATATATATATATATATAAACATATATATATATATGTATATATATATATATCTATATATATATATACTAATTAAGACAAGATATATATTAACATATATTATCAGTGCCTTTAAAGGTGCCGTCTATTTAAAAGATCGAGCTAGATGATTGTAAATAAGTAACAATGCATATATAAGTAATTCATGTTCATTTTATATTCCAATAACCAGCTTATTTATTTATTTATTTTTTCAAATTTCTAAAAAACATAACATTTCTGTGAGATGTATATTTACGGTCCGTTTCTTTTGAGGTGAACCAAACAATATTTTTAACATCAATATGTATGTACAACACTAGAAAACTATAAAAAAATCCACAAAGAATAAAAGTTCTGAAATTGAATTTTTTGGAAAAAACCCTACACCACACAGTGTATCATTGTTGGCAGAAAACATAGAAACAGAAAAATCAAAGAAAAGAGCAAACCCACACTATGGGAATTACTCGATAGCGGCCATTTTCAATTTTGTACATTTTAAAGGTAGCACACCCAAAAATTGTCCATACATTTCTGAATTTATATATATATATATATATATATATATATATATATATATATTCTTTAACAACAGCTGGTTAGCAATTGGTCAGTTGAGAGAATAACCAGAGCTACAGTAAACCCTTCTTTTCAATCGCAAACCATACATCCACATGTTTTGGTCTATGATTTCCATCGTAAAAAAACGTAACCACTTTTGTGTAGGTTACTTGACATGAATATATATCATACACTTATACATACGAACACACACACATACACACACATAAATATATATATATAATATAATGTATTTTATTACTTGCTACGTTTTGTGTATTGGGGAAATAGCTTATTATCTGTGTGTAGCAGTTACAAAGATATTTATTTCGTTTATATGTAGGTGCAATATCTTGCGCTATGTCGAGTTGTTGTTCGGTTGACGTATTAAAAGAGGCGATTTGAACACAACTGACATGCTGACTGGAATCTTACTAGTACACAGGCGATATCCTAACTGACATCTCTAGGCGCATATATTATGCATTTAATAAGGCAGATGAAGCGAGGGTGGTAGCTTTTTATATACTGAATATATTCTTTAACAAAGACTAACATTAAGGTATTCCGAAGAAAATGAATTCGTTCGGTTATACTCGATGCATATTTAATATAATCGGATCCGTTTTCGCTAATGAAGGATCTAGAATGTTACATCCTAACAAAATCACATAATTTCAGCGGTGCTCGAGGGATCGATATTCATACCTTTATTATTTCTGACATTTATAAACGTCATCTCTGATGCAATCGCGTCTGAAATAGGTATATTTGCTTATGACACACCGTTTTATTCTCGATGGACGAATTGATCATTCACATATTCTAGGTAATAGCTGATTCCGTAGAAAATGAATTCCAGTATGTATTAAATGCTCCAAACATTGGCCAAACAATTAATGGTCACATTCAATGCTACAAATCACTTACCTTTAAATATAATTTAAAAAAAAACTTTCCAATCACCAGCGTCCATGGCTGATAGTACCCTACTTAGATGCCGGCATTCGAACTAATCGGCCTTACATTCAGATCGGAATCAATAAATAGATATTGTCAACTCTGCTGCAAACAACGTGAGATCTCTCTACCGGTCTTAAAACGTCTCACCCCTCCAGTATTCTATATCTCCATAAAGCCACCATTTACCCAGTGCCGTTTGTAATGTTGCCACATCTGGTGCTAAACCCCCTAGATACTTACTCTTGGACAGCGTGCAAATTAGCGTCTCTAACCTAATATATCCCGTTTTACATTCCAGGATTCAGACCATGTCCCATCACCGCAATGTGACATACCTTTGCCTGTTTTAAAAGTACTTTCATAGAATGTATTTCATTGAGATTACTACACGTGTGCCTCTTCAACGTAAATAGCCCCTCATCTAGCAAACTAGTAGAACAATCCGACTCAATCACTGTTGAAATATCCAGATGCTGTGAGATTTTTTTGTTCTAATAGCTGATTAACTTGATCCACTTAATTGTGGGCGTCCTTACCTGCTTCTTGTTTCTTTGACTGTACATACATGCAGATATTTAAATGGAATGTGAACAAGTACACAATTCTCCATGTAGAATTCCCACTATGACTCTGGCTTCTAATCACAGTAGCCCTTTACGTCTCAGTGATAATATGCGTTGTTTGTGGTGAAATATAGTAAAGCAAATTGAAAACGTGTCTATATTTGGGAATGTCCTTGCTTTTGTACATTTAGTGTATATGAATGTTAATCTTAACCTTATTAAGGGCATATGATTTCAGTATACTGGCATTTATCATGGAATTTCAACTATACTCAACAACAACAATAGTAATGCAGTTTCTAAATTTTAACTCTACTTAGTAAAATAATGTTGTTGATGTTCCTTAATTCTTACTATACTCAACTTAAATGATATCATTGACGTTTTCAATTTTTTAACTGCACAATACTTGACTGTAAATTCACATTGAATATTAAAATAATGGTGTTGCTTTTTTTAAATTTCAGCGGTATACAACATAAACTATATTGATGCAGTTTTTAAATATCAACTGTACTTAACAAAAATGATAGTTTAGCTGTTTATCATAAACAACAGTTTATAAATTTCAAAAATACTCAACCTAAGCAACATTGTTTCTGTTTGCCAATATAAACTATACTCAACCTAAACTATATTGTTGCAATAAGGTAATTGGCAACATCTTTGAAGCACCCAGAAACATGTATTTCAGTGGAATATTTTTGAAAATCAACACATTGTGCAGTTTAAAAAAATGTATTTAATTTTTTTTCAAGCTTTCGTTGTAAAACAGCTTTGTCAGGCGAGACTGTCTTATAGTTTGTTTCCATTTCTTCTGTTCTTTGTCTTACTCATATTGATGGTTTTAGCCGCGAGGGCTCGAATCACGGTAGAGACAGAAACACACGTCAAGTTGTAAACGACGGTATAATAAGTATAGTCCGATTGATGTTTGGCGCAGATTGGTGCTTTTTGAATTCGATATGAGGAACAAGAAAAGAAAAAGGAAAAAAATATAAGACACTCTCGCCTTATAAATATGTCTTACAACGAAAGCTTGCAAAAATAACAATTAGATAAATAATGTTTTTCATTTGAACTGCACAATGTGTTGATTTTCGATGGGTGCTTTAAATATATTGTCAATTTCCATTATTCAAAAAGTTTTTAACTACGTTGCAATTATTAAAGAGTATACTGTTTGCTAAGCAGTGCTAACGTTTCATAAGGCGGCTACTCTAACTTGTACTATATAGCATACCAACATCTTAGCTAAACATTGATAACAAAAGGACTCAGTACACTAAATCAATACTTAACAAAAATTACTATTCTAAATTGGCAAGATATTTCTTTTCATGAAATATCTATATCTTGTGTATCCATTTATCTTTTTTTAACAAGCCTATTTTTGGAACAGCTTCCTTTACGCCCGTGTTGGACTTCCTACCAGTTCGCATGATTGAAAACTCACTTGTGATAGCCGCTTTTCATTATATACCGTGTAAGGGAGGCAGAGAAAGGAGGGAAGTATAAATTATCGTTGCAGTATTTCAGGAAAAGTTCAATTACCATAGAGAAAAGATGAAAATCTATATATAAGAAGTAAAGTCATTAATAATTTACATTGAAAAGAAAAATGGTGTTTGTATTATTGGATATATGCGACGGAGGAAAGTGTACCAAGAAAGGCGCCGTTTGGGAAAAAGAATATTGAGGAAAAATAGAATACTGATGGTTCCATGTGCATCAGTTAACTATCTTTATTATCTAATTCAAATGAACCTTTTAGTTAATTCACATTCGTACTGATAGAAAGAACGGAACACTCGTTTCGAAACAAAATAATTAAGGAGAATTAAATAATTCATACATGAAATACAGTTAGTTGAATATATAAAAAAGATAAAAAAGAAGATTAATGATATAATTAACAGAAAATAAAGAAAACTGAAAAATAAGATAATATTGTCTGATACTAAAGCTGAGTTAATCAACATTCGTTTCACTAACAATGTTTTACATATTTTGATCATAAAAAATACATGATACCATTAAGTTATGTTTCAACAACGGTCCATTCATTGTTCAATTAACCTCAATTTGAAACTGACTTTTCTCGTACGAAGTTGCTATATCTCAGTATCTTCCCTGTTTTATTTCTAAGGTATCTATCACTTTCATTTCCGTCTTTCTCTATCGCTTTCTCTCTCTAAGGTTATGAACAGTTACACTCAATAAAGAAAGGAAATAAAAACGTTTTGAATAGTCTAACATATAGAAAGGGAAATACAACCACACCCTAAATACGACTTAATCTGTAGTTGAGAGAGAACGCGACAAAAAAGAGATACACAGAGATGGAAAAAGAAGATATAGGAAGCAGAAAGCGACTAATTTTGAATTTACTCTGATTTTTTCATATTTAACTTGCTTTTCTAACTCACATTTTCCTAATTCAAACCAACTAACCCAATTTAAATCAATTTAAATAGGTGACCGAAATATTTTAATAAATTAGAAAAAGAGAAACAGAATATTCAAATAGAAGTAATAAGAACTCCCTACATTTTAATTAAGGAACAAGAATACGTAATGAAATAGACTTAATCATAGAATAATGAAAGTGTGAAGAGGAACGCAATTCTAAAGTGGACTCTATGTAGATTCGGCACGTGTCTTGGAGGCAGCTGAAAGGAGCGAGCTAGCTTGGCACCGCATTGACGTCACACATAGATAATATGTAGAAATTGACTTGATATCGTTATAACATATTATTTATGAAAGACGAAGGACGAGCAGAAATAACGAAACATATAAAGAAAAAAGTATTAAAAGAAGTGAAAAAAAAGTAAATTTTAAACAAAAAAGAAAAAAAAAATTGAACCCAAACAATACAAAACGATTATATTTTAGTAGAAAAAATAAGGCTAACAGCGTACATGAAATTAAAGGAACGAATAACTCGAGGCGAATTCGAGCTATGATCAAAGTGTATTATATCTTCTCTCCTCAGTCAGATGAAGAGACATCCGTCTTTACTGGAACAATTGATATTTTCATCCCATACCAAGTAACCCTTTCTAGGGAGCTTGATGTTACCCACATATAAGACCGACATTGTGTTTTAATTAGCCTCTGTAGGAGGACAATATATTGGGACACGAAAAAAAGAATAAAAAAGAGACGTACAAGCTATAAGAGTGGCGCGACCAAGAAATATATAAAAAGAATAAATATAGAAACAAATCAGAAATTGAAAAGAAAAATAAAAGAGAAAAGTTAAGCGTTTGAAAATCAGAAGAAGAGAAAGAATTGGGGAAATAAAAAAAAGTCGGGATTTAGAAGAAATATTTAACGAAAATCTGTTATAGATGTAGATGCAAGCTTACTAGGACCATATGGAGAAACCGGTCTTAGTAGCATCGTAAAACATTGAACGGCTACAATGTGTATCTGCACCAAATTGCCATGCGCAGTTCATTGTTATCTGCGCTTACAAGACTCTAGCTAAGGAAGACATCTATTTCAGATTTCAATTTCAGAACAACGGAAATAATTTGAAAGTGACGCTGACGATTATGATGCTAATGATGGCGATGATGATTGTGATGAGTAGGATGATGACGATGCTGACAAATAATTCGTTGCATTTGAATAGAAGCAAAAACAATCCGAATATAAAACATTGATCATTTGAATTTTAGAATTGGATGTGCCCGTAGCGTGCCCGCCCGCTCGGTCGAATCCTAATCATCTCGACGGTTAACCTCCTCTTCCCCGCACATAACTCATTTCAACTACCATCTTTCGGGGGGGCCATTATTTTGCACAGCGGCGTCGTTCTAAACGACATTTCTTCCCCTCACACATCCTCTTCTTCCAAGCAACCGCGAAAAAATCGTTACATCTGCACTCTTAACTTCTATACAATTCAAAATCGCATAAAAACGGACATAAAACATCGTCTTATTATAATTCTCTTCCTTTTTCAATACTTTCGTTGTGAGGGAGCGGTCATCTCTAAAGTGACAGAGCCCGATGGGTGTGAGGAAACTTGCGTCTCGAACGCCGAGTCCGGGCATCCACATACGACCCTTTGACGGCTGATAGATTAACGTTCTGACTTATACTCTATTGTTTGTCGAGAGATGCCAACATTTGTCGATTTGTTCAGAAATAGATCATCTCCAATGCGATAACTTCTCATACACAAATAACATGGTTTGTTAAAAGACATACACTTTAATACTAATACTTAGTTTAAAAGCACAGGCGGCTATACACGGTCACACCCGTGTATAAGTCGAATTTTGAGGGCTAAGTTCTAAATAAAACTGGTTGATACATAATTAATCGTAGTCACATTTATATATTACCAACTTCATAATCGCTAACCGGACATCGATTGATCGTTCTGATTAGTCAGTAAATAATGCGTTAAGTAAAAATAGAAAACACGAAAAATATGACTTTAAATTTATAATTTCTATAGCAGTTTTATTTATGAAGAAAACATAATTGATTAATATCCATTGCTAGTTAATAAATACATTTTGTCTACTCTATTTACAAAATAAATTTCAAGTTATTGAAACTTTCTCCCGCTCGATTATTTTACATAAGCTAGCGAGAATACATAAATAGTAAATACCACGAAGATTCAGTAAACTGTCTAGCGTGCAAAAGCAGAGGTTGCGTGAATGTTAATTTGCTTCTTCCGCGCTCTTTTTTAATTATGTAGCCAGTAAGTGACTTTTAATCTTTTATAAGAATAAACTAGAAATGTTTTTCACACATTCTTATATATCTTCTTCATATTTTATTGTATATTTCTGGATTTATTCCTTTTGTGGCTGATACGTCTGTAATAAAAACAACGTAACCGTTCTTAAAGATTTTTCTTTCTAGAATAAGCCATTGCATTCTAGCAAATATATGTGCGTTTGTACTCATACTTGTATTATTGACCCTCTCTCATTCCATCCCTCACACTCTCTTAATATTTGTTCACACTTTCCTCATCCATCGTACAGAACACAACAACATGTGATTAAAACACACTGCATCGTGGCATTTTCAAAAATTTAAATCTTATCATTAGAGGAATTAAATAGATAGATAAGTTGGAAGTGGAAGAGCCAAAACTCAAAATTTAAAAACAAATATTAAGTAATGGAATATGAGAATGTGCGTGTAAAAAAGATATGGGGTCAGTCCAGTTAGTAAATGCCCGTTGATAAGGTGCCCAGTGAAAGGAAATTTAAAGATGGAAAATAAGGGTTTCTGGACACCTTATCAACTGACATTTACCAACTGGACTCACCCTATATCTTTTTTACACAGACATTCTCACTCTCCATTACTTAATATTTTTTTAAATTTTGCATTTTGGCTCTTTAACTGCCAACTTATCTATCTATGTAATTCCTCTGATGATAAGATTTTAATCTTTGAAAAGACTTAGCTTAATGAAAGAATAATAAACATGTTTTTACAGAGTACACCTTGCATTGAACAATAGAAGTTGAGATAAATTTGTTATTCGTGCATGTTCATCCCTCTTCTTTCATCTATCTTTATATATATATATATATATATATATATATATATATATATATATATATGTATATACATTTAAAGAAGTGAGGCTACCGATATTTGTAAAACACTTTTGTCAACCATTGTTTGTTATTTTATTATTTCATCATTTAATAATTTTGTGATTTTATAACGCGTTTCCAGCTCCGTGCGTCTTTCCTCTGATATATTTCCATTTGATCAACCCACACATAAAATTAGCGCATCATAAGTACCGTCGGTTTCAAGCTCAGAAGGACAACCATTCGGCTCTCTTCAGCTTGAAGAGAGCCGGATGGTAAAGTCTTTCTGAGGTTGAAACCGACGGAACTAATGTTGTGCTAATTTTTATGTACCAATATATATATATATATATATATATATATATATATATATATATATATATATATATATATATATATATATATATGGGAGTGAACATATTCATTTATTTTACCGATACATATTAGTAGATGCAATGATCCGCACTTTGTATTGAGGAAGACGAATTGATGTGGAATTGAAGAGCAAGATCCGATGATATCTTCAGGCAAAACAAGCCAACAAAGATGAGGGAATGTAATTCTTATCAAAAGGTACCGCAAGGTGTAGGAATGGTCAAAGTTATTGTAAACCTCAAAGAGTGTTTGAAGGATCAAACGCATAGAGAGGCCCTCCTGCTTTCAAGGGAAGTCAAAAGACATGAAAGGCATTTTCATTCTACGGGATTGAAAATTAGCACTATAAACAGAATCACTTAGTTTAAATACACCTAGTCTCTTGTATTATGTATAGTAATTATTCAATTTATAAAGCGTGGTAATTACTTGACACTTCGCCCATATTGATCCCTGCTTACTGAACAAATGTACGCTTGCATAACCAGAATAACTGTTGAATGATAATGTTCAGTCTATAAACAGATCAGTTTGGTTTTGCATGGTTTACGGTATATCAACTTGTGTCATTTAACGCCAAACCACAATGCTTATTATGAATGATTAATTAAAGTTTATTAGTTAACACATATACTATTTTACAAATATGTTGTAAATTGACGAAACATATTTTCATAACGTTATTTGAACATAATACATCCGATACTATTTGTATTCGACATAGTCCTCCACGGTATCAATTAAGTCAAAACACATTAAGTTTGGCAAATAATAAAACAAGCACATAATTCAAATGAAAAGAAATTATCAGCAATATATGAGCAGATAGGTGGAAATTTAGTATAATTTCGAAAATCTGAATACCTCGGTTTTATTTGTATTATGGTTTTAATCTATTTTTAAATCTGCGGTAACAAACAATAAATGTGTCCTTCATTTCAAATACTCGGCTCAGAAATATGTAAAATTAGAACAGCCACACCTTTATGTTGTCGGTTCAATTATTATATGTGCAAATATTACGCAATATAACTTATGAATATGACAAGATACATCTAAAATAATGTTTCATAATCTGTAGTATCATTATTTAGTTGAATAGTTTTCAATCTAATAAAATCAGAAGTATAAACACATTTTACTGATAATATATTAGAAAATTACATTAGTATATGCTAGAAGAATACCTCGTCTCAAAACAAGTTAACTAAAAGTGGTATAATGAAAAGTATATATATATATATATATATATATATATATATATATATATATATATATGGGGTAAGGTACACGATAATTCATCAATAAAAAATGTCGTGGTGGCCAAAATGTGTGAAAAAATGACAAACGGAACACAAGTTAAAGTGTAGGAGAAAAACAAAACAAAGAGATTTTGACCGGTTTCGTGGGAGTGGGCATGAAATTGATGCACTGGATGCCAGAATCCAAAGATTAATCAGAATGAATCGGGGATAGGTCTGCTAGTTTATCAAACATTAGGTTTTAAAGAGCAATAAAATGTTTTACACTCACAGTCTATATATATATATATATATATATATATATATATATATATATATATATATATATATATATATATATATATACACTGATACTAATGATAATATAATTAACGATGAGTGAAATATCGTAGAGTCATCTATTTCGATAAAAAAGCTCAACACGTTGAGTAGAGCAATCAATTTTAAAGAAAGAAAGATGAAGATAAAATTTGTACAAAATTACATGAAGTTACATAAATTAATACACATTTTATTACATCGAAAGGTCAGATGTAAGGAGTTACATTAATCCTTAAACCATGGTTTTTCAAAGATAAAACTCTTCTCGTCAGAGGATAAAATCTGGTAATATGTATTTATAACAATTAAATATTACCTATTTCCATTTAACTTTGAAAAATTGAAGAATAAAAAAACAAAAAAGGTTGGGGATAAAGAAATAAATGGCTGGGAAGTAAAACATTAGCAGTATTGCGTAGTCATTTTCGAAGAAAAAAAGAGACGTAATGGTGCAGATAGTTAATAGTAAAAGTAACAGTTTGTAGAATTGAAGCAAGTTTTTTAACAATTTAACAGTAAAAAGTGGAGGGTTCAAAATATCTCACTTGGTCCGTATGGATTCGTACTCCGTTATATGTATATTTCCGTGGAGTTACAAGTAAACATCCTGAAGTGGTATTTTAAATATCCAATTCGGCAAATCCGAGGTGAAGATTGTCTGTTGAAAGGCGCTATGTGGAAAAGTTTATATCTGCCTTCAATTCCTGGCTTCCCGGGCAGAGAAATGTTTCAAAAGTTTTATATATCATCTTAAATATTCTGCTTAGGGTAGGAAGCTTTGCCGACTAAAGAGAATAGAACCGGATCCATCGAGGTCAAAAAGGAATAATGCGTACGGCTAATGTTTTAAGGGTAGTGTGAAGGAGTGGGTGGGGTTGGGAGATTTGTAAAGTCTATAAATTCAAGTTTGAGTAGTCAGCTAAGGTGTGCCTGTGGGTGTAGGGTATTCTTTACAGGATTCTCTTCAGCATCCGTTTATCTTTTATCTGTATCAACAGTCCGGCATAGTGGTCTATTATAGGTCCCATTTTTTAGGATTTTAAATCGACAGTATCGCCGTTGTTCTGATCTTCTTTAATACATATATAAATAAATATTACGCTCTAATTTTTTTAAATTTTTCTTTATACTCAAATAGTCCGTAAAGGTTCTCCGTCACTAAACCTTACAAATATATATATATATATATATATATATATATATATATATATATATATATATATATATATATATATATATATATATAAGTGTTTCTATTAAACCCCTAAACATGACCTTTTTCCATCTATATATAAGCTCATCAAACTAGGCTAGCCTGAGGTATTGCTCACATCTACCTTTTTATGATTTGACAATTTTGAGAATAGCAAAGACAACGATTGATAACTTCTACTATTTGGATTATTCGGACTACTGTTTTTATCGTGGGTGATTTTCTCACAACGTTTTTGCTGATGTAACGATCGACGTTGTTAAGGTATATCCTGTCGAACCCAGAAATCCGTCTGCCGAACTCGGGAATTTGCACAAAATTTGATATTTGGGAGTATATTGTTGTTTCGTCAGCAATAACCGGTTATATGGAAGAAGACTTTTACTCAGAACTGAACATTTCTTAGAATATAATCCGTCCCGTCACGAGTCCTTGCGGACAATTCCATTATATATTTTAAAAGCCACTGTTTATGTAGCACATGTAAGCATGTTTTACAATCGTAATACATGTATATCAAGTTTTTTTAATCCATTTGAATGGTTTTGCTTTTGCATTAGACGATACAGTCTTCCTTCGCTGGGGGATGTGTATCTAGCTTTATAAATACCATCCCGTATTATAGAATCAGTTATGTTGGTTACCCAAATACTATCGAATGAAATGTAATCTATATACAGTAGCCTGACAGTGGTTGTCATGCTAAGGTTACTGAATTTGGCCGTTAGTAGAGTAACCTATATTCGGCAATATTTATTGCTTCATGTCCTTTTTTGATGTGTGTATACTATTAGAACACGTATTTTATTACTAAGCATGTTATAATACGATCTCCTGGTGCTTTTCTCCTTGTCTCTACGAATATCAATATGCTTACACCGCTTAATGTGTAATTACGTTCGGATTCCATTCGATGCTGAATTTTATTTGTTTTATTTGAGAGAATATAGGATGAGTCTTGACACCATGTAGTTTCTGTTTCCGATCATGATGCTATTTACCATATATGCAGATAGTGGGTTTGTATTTCGAGCCATTGTGAAGTGTTTGTTTTCTCCATTATCTACCATTTACGTTAGTTCTTTGCGTTAAAGTTACAACGCCAACTCTATCATATTATAATAGGCTGAAGACAATTGGAATCATTGATTACTGAAATAAAGACGAACACAAAAATACTTTATGGAAATGTAAGCAAATATACTCTAATTACGAAAGTGTTATGTAGCCAGACATTTGTTATTGTTTGCTAAGCAGTTGTTTTCATTTGATTGAATTTCAGGAATGATCGTATTTTTGTATTATAACCACTTTTATGTGATTCGCTTGTAGTGTTCATTTATATAAAACCTAAAAATGTTCATCGAATTTTTTTGTGTGCTTTATTGACCTCATCATCAAATATATATATATATATATATATATATATATATATTGCATTGTTCTTCGTAATCCGAATCGATTATAAAGAGAAATAAACAGAGTTTCACGGTAACAATTCTTATTGCTTTCTTCAGCAAAATATAACAATTCGTAAGAAATGGTATTAATTCCTCATACCGGATATGTTTCTTACCAACTCTAAGGGATATCTATTCTATCGGAGGAAAGAACAGCACCAGTTATTGAGCATGACACCACACACAGATTCTCCCGCGTATTTTCTCGTATAAACTATATATATATATATAAATATATATATATATATAAATATATATATATATATATATATATATATATGTGTGTGTGGGTGTGTGTGTGTGTGTGTTTGGGTGTCTGTGTGTGAAAAATCACAAACGGAAAACATGTTAAAATTCAGGAGAAAAGCGAAAACTAGAGATTTGACCGGTTTTGTTCGTGTTAGCGAACGTCTTCAGAAAAAGTGAAGATTTGGAAATTATTTTCTTCTGAAGGCACACACATGGGAGAAAGAAAAGATGATCCAATTGGACCATATGAGAAGACTTTAAGTGACATTGAAATATGATTTGACAAGTGGGTGGCACATTCTTCTTTAATTCTTATTATTTTTTCATATTGTTATTTATTTTCTTTTTCTTTTTCACTTACACACCTACTGAGCAAGTAGGCGGTAGGCGGACGCGGTAAAGGAGATAAGAGGGAAGAAGATAGAGAAACTAGCCAGGATAAACACACATAGAGTGGAAGATATATATATATATATATATATAAGCATGCATGCAAATATGTATGTAAATATATATAAATATAAATAAACATAAACAAAACCTCACACATAGGAGCCCCAAAAAATTAATCGGAATATATCAGAGATAGGTCTGCTAATATTTCTCATATAAGGTTTTATAAAGCAATACACATATTAAATTGACAGTCTAGAAAAAATACTTTACAGTCAAACCAATGTAAATGATATCTTATTATAAGAAAATTGTGTAGGCCGGTCTGTATTTCTCAGTGGCTTTTTATTTAGTGTAAGATGATATGAAATACATGTAAGTAAAATCCTTAGATAGGGTTAAGTTTAGAAAAAATGTATTTAAAATTATCTGATTAGCTATGAGACTTGCTATTATCTCAACAATTTTTAATTTTTATTTCATTTTTTTGATTTTTTAAATTTTATTTTATTTTTTTATATATAGATATTTAATCAGAGTCGCAGTGGGGTTATATATTGTATTGTTTTAGTGCTATTTTTGCTAGGTGCCTGTTTAGGGTATAAGATCCGAGCTTGAGGTTGATGTTCGATGGTGATGAAAGAAGTATAGTCGCGCTTTTAATGCATTTGCGGCGTGAGAGAGAGGGTGTTCACTTTTGAAGAGAGTGCATATATATATATATATATATATATATATATATATATATATATATATATATATATATATATATATATATATATACGCTTACCCTAATAATCGAATTTATATTATAAAATGTATTAAGACCAAAAAAATACATGAGCATATGCATCATATCCCAAATAAAAATATTGGTAAGAGAGTGTTCTTACCAACTGTCATTTTTTATATTTACTTTCTCAAAATCACATATATAGACAGTCAGAAGCCGTGTGTCTGAAAAGCCACTTGACTGGGTGTTATGTGTGTTGTGTGAGTATGCAATTGTAATCTTAGTTTTCTTAAATTATTGCATTTTCTTTCATGAAGTGTGTTGAAAACTCTTGTCCGCCATAGCAATGCTCACATGGTTCTAAGAATTTAGCAACTTATAGCCGTAAAGAAAATGTCCCATTAATCCTCATTCAACTCCGTTTGATGTTTTTTTTTGTTAAGCTCAAACAGACCCGATTTGGGTGTGTAAAGGCCGTAAAACAAGAACGGCGTTGAGGATCCCAAAAGGATACTCCCAGGCGGCATGGACTCCTAACAGAGAAGGGTATGAAAGTTTATAAGACTCTCGTTTTGTTATCTGTTATATTATTCTGCCTAATATTATCAAGGCTAACAGCAAGTTGAGGATAAGAGTTGATCAGATTGAGAGATTGTCAGTTAGATGATAAAATATTATATGGTTGTATTAAAAACGATGAATTTGATGAAAACAGTTTAACACAGGCATTTATTGAGGTTAGATTTAAAGAGACAACGTTGTACTCTGCAGAGAAGCAGCCTCGTGGTAAGAAAGAAAAATATGTTGCTCAACCGAGAGAGATAAAGAAGCATTGGATTTGTTTGGAATTTCAATACAATTTTTGATAGAACAGTCCCGTTACTTTTCAGACACATTTTGTATACACATCGTTTCACAGAGTATTATAGGTGTTTACATTTGTAATTATTATTCGATTATACTTCACTGATTTGATATAAAAAAATACAAAATAGATTTTAAGTAAATCGATTTTGTCTAATACTAATGTTCAGATCTTTACACTCATTAACGATGTATACGCACACCATACGTCCACAAATAACTTGTTCTATAGGATAACACACTTTAGACAATGAATGGCGAAAATGTTGATGATGGAGGACACTTAGAATGGCAGAACTATGTTGACATTTTTATTTCGCCAGGATATCTAGAAATCTTTTCCCCAATTTGCCAAGTAATTTTAGTATGATCTATCGAATTTATGCAGAGGGAGGAATAGTGGAAACGAAGCACGATCAGTTATCGTATTGCTTTTCGCCAGCTGACACTCACTATGTAACCCGTGTAATGTCACGGCTGCTGGTCACTCTTGTCGAAATATAAAGTACAGAGGGCGAAAATAACTTTCTAAGTTGTGATGAAATTAAAAGATCCACATTTCATATTCCTGGAAAGAAAATGATGTTTTACTAGCGTAGTAGGAAGCACGTTGAATGACAGCCATTGACACAGTCTTTGTATTTGGCATAAACAAACGCTATAATCTAGAGTCAGTGCTATGGTTCCAAGCAGGGAATATCGTTTTAAATTTTAATTTTTAATTTGTTGCTACCCGAATTAGTGAATTAACTGCATGCTCTACAGCTGTCATATTCACCATACTAGTGTACGCCCACCGTCAGAAATGATACAAACCGTATACTTCGTCATGTTCGCACATGTTCCATACGAAATAATAGAATTACTTAGTAACATCGATCAGAATATAATTAGTTATTAAAATAGTAATGACTTCAAGAAATAGAACACCAACAGATGGCTTTTCATTTAGATATATTTAGGAATTTATTTTAGACTGTTGTGGATGTCTGACCTGCTTCTTGCTTTCCGTTCACCACATGAAATGATTTCTTAATCACTTACACTTTCGTGACAGGATCGACATTGCACACACACATAAGTAATATATATATATATATATATATATATATATATATATATATATATATATATATATATATGTACACAAATAAATAAATATTGGTCTTTATTATAAAATTAAAGATACGTTGAATAAACACATGTATCAACTGATCCAGAGAACGTCTGATTGATAGATATGTCCGCGCTCTATGGAATCTTATCGAGTCCAAATCAAAGTTGAAATTTGACTGTACTTAGTAAGGTAAAATACTTGAGATAATATATATCTCCGCAATCATTCCGAAATTAAAGGAAAACAATATATTTATTCATATTACAGTCTACAGTCATTCTTTTGTAACTTTTATTGTATTTGCGGTATTATATTCACTGTACAACAGCCACTCTATTCTACTCAACGTACACTATGAGTGATAAGTTCTCTGACATATAAGAAAGCAAACGAAGTTGGCATAAAGAGTTAAGGTGATTTTGATAGGTTATCATTCTCATAATGCGGTATATAACATGAGATAAAATGAGAATGGAATCGCTGATATAACGCGCACAAAGCAAAATTACCGTATAGTCTATGAAATAAATAACATGAGATATATATGCTATCGAAGTTAAAAACACGTTGAACCTTATCTTTCAATTATATATTCCACATATTCTTATAAACACACACATTCTTGCAATAAAATAAATAGTACATGCTAATAATACTCTTTATATCGTTCGTGTTGTAGTAAACATCACACTCTATGTACTTAAATAGCGACACCCATGTTTACATATAAAGAGTGCGAATACAAAACGCGGTGAATCTCATTTTTAAAACTACGAAACTATCACTACAAAAAGTGTTACATTTCAGCACTCGACCACTCTTCAAATTAATGTTTTACATAATATGATACAGGCATACTTTTTTGTTTGGTTTCAATTAGAAGACACTTTTAGTCGAACTCTAGATTTGATACAGTCGTCCTTGTGTGTTTAGGTTTCAATTTAAACAAAATAGATTTATCGCATTTTTAATTTTCATCCTTCACATAAAATCAAGCCTATTCATCTGCCACCAGCTTAAATAATGATATACTCTTCTGTTGTTTCATATTTTTGTGAGGCTATATGACAATAATTTTATTATTCAGAATTATTTTAGTAATTAAATCATTCTAAGGTGTCAAATGAACAAAACAGCTGGAGAAAGAAGAGCATTTTTAAAAAGACGGCGGAGAAACGCACTTAGAACGTTTTTCGTATTGTTCCAGGAAGTCGTTAATGATTTTAAATTCAACAACGCTGGATGGCATCACAGAACAAAATCGCATTATGTTAAGTATTTTAAAATGTTACGACTGTTTTATATGTAGTCTTGTTAATTTGAGATTGTTGTGTTTCATGTAGATAGCTTTGAGTATTTTAATTTTTTTTTAAATTGTTTCGGAATGTATAATTTCAGTGTTATTAACTATAATTTGTCTTAATCAGGGGAAGGGTAGTTATATTCTTGTAGATGTTGGTAAATTGTACTTGAGTTTACAAGATGCATGGTGAGGCGACGGGATCGGTTAGTGCTTGTAAAATGTGTGTATATATATATATATACATATATATACATATATATATATATATATATATATATATATATATATATATATATATTCTGGAAACAATTTTTCATGGTAAACAACTGATGATTTCCTTAAATAATGTTAAGATGAGCGTAAACTTAGCTAGTGACTGTAAAATGTGTATGTACTGACAAGAAAACTAGCTTTGCAACGAAGGACTTGGGACTAAAAGTTGTTTTTTACCATATAGTTTTAATTGTTGAAAAACTTCCAAAACTCCCTCTTTTTCTCTCTTTCCTCATCTATCTATCTATCTATCTATCTATCTATCTATCTATCTATCTATCTATCTATCTATCTATCTATCTATCTATCTATCTATATTTCTATCTATCTATCTATCACTCTATCTATCTATCTATCTATCTATCTATCTATCTATCTATCTCTCTCTCTCTCTCTCTCTCTCTCTCTCTATATATATATATATATATATATATATATATATATATATATATATATATATATGAGGATGAAAAGGACGGTATCTCATGAAATGAAATGCCGTGAACACGGGATGTTTGAAAAAACATAAAAGAGGGAAAAAATTAAATACATGAATAAACCATCGTCAGAAAGCAAACATCTAGCAAAAAACGCACTGAATGTGGTACACACTCCGATCCTGGTTAAAGTGACTATTCATGTTTACCACTTTCTATCCATCTTATTTTTTCTTTTTTCCTTTCAACCTCTTTTCCCATTTAAAACTTTCTAACGTGCAACATTTACCCTAGTGTGCTTTCTATATTTTCAGGTGTGACCGTTATTCAATGCTATTAAAACTCTTCACTTTTTATGAAGACATACGTTGATCTGAACAGCACCAGTAAACTCTCTAATTGTTTATGATATGTTCCCGTATATTATATGTGTTTTTTTATTATGTTGGTCTTGAAGTGTTAGTTTTCTTTTATGTGATATCTGTATATGCACATATCGTTGTCCAGATATACTCATATATACGAAAATGAAAGAAAAGCATTGTATATATTAATTATTTAAATAGTTTAAATTTAAACACACGCACCGATATATATATATATATATATATATATATATATATATATATATATATATATATATATATATATATAATTTTAAAGAATGGAAGGTGAAGATAAAAAATTGCATAACATTACATAAAATTGATGCACATTTTATTACACCGAAAGTTCAGATGCAAAGAGTTACATTAATCCTTAAAATAAAGTTTTTCAAAGATAAAACACTTCTCGTCAGAGGATAAAATTCGGTAATGTGGTATTTATCATGAATAAATATTACCTAGTTCCATTTCACTTTGACAAATTGAAGAATAAAAATAGAAAGCTTGGGGATGAAGAAATAAATAGCCAGGAGCGAAAATGGTAGCAGTATTGAGTAGCCATTATCGAAGACAAAAGGGGACGCTATGGTGCAGATAGCAATATAGCAACAGTTTGTAGATTTGGAGAAAAAAGTTTGTAAATTTGGAGAAAGACTTTTAACAATTTTAACAGGGTTTCAAGTAAAAGGTAGAGGTTCAAAAATATCTCACTTGGTCTCTAGGGATTCGTGTCTCCGTTATGTGTATAGTTCTGTAGAGTTACAAGTAAACATCCTGGACTGATATTTTAAATATCCAATTCGGCAGATCCGAGGTGAAGATTGTCTGTTAAAAGGCGCTATGTGGCAAGGTTCATATCTGCCTTCAAAACCTGATTTCCCGGCAGAAAGATGTTTCAAAAGTTTTATATATCATCTCTTATATAAAGGGCAGTTGTCTGTTTGTATGTTTGTTTGTTTGTTTGTTTGTATGTCCAGTATCTCCTCAAAAACTACCCGACGACATGTCAAAAAGTTGACAACTACAGGACCGCACAAATCCCGGATGTAAAATATCTAAAAATCGCGAAAATCGATTCACTCGCTGACAGTCAACCGGACCACTTTCCGACAAAAGGTAGCAGTTTTTTTCGTATTTTTCACGAAATTTCAACGTTAATATGTAGTAAATTCGAAATAATCTAATGTATTTATGTACTAATCCGATAAAAATGCCGAGTCACTATAAACATCCCATAATCCCTTGCCGGATGTACCCGGTCTTGCCCTAAATTGTGTCCGGTTGTATCAGATCATCCAATAACTTCTGTCCGGTTGCATCAATAACAACATAGGAATCCTACGTTAAGAGTGTGTAGTGAAACAAGGGTTGCTCAATCACATCCTCACCTGTCCCATAATCCCTTGCCGGATGTACCCGGTCTTGCTCTAAATTCTGTCCGGTTATATCAGGTCATCATGACGTCAGAGAGTGGCAGATAATTTGAAAAATAATGCAAAGTGGCGGGAATAAATTCACTCACACTACAACCTTTTAATAGACGCTAATATTCCTCTCACTCCCTTCCGTTATCATGATAGGCATTACCTCCTCCTTTCATGCCAAATTGGGGGGGGGGATGACGGCATTCGCCGGTGTGAGCGCCTCAGACCAAACTTTTTCTTTGGGGGGGGGGGATAATAAGCAAATCTATAATAAAGACCAATGTGCATTTATTTGTATCTATAATAAAGACCAATGTGCATTTATTTGTATCTATAATAAAGGCCAATGTGCATTTATTTGCATCTATAATAAAGACCAATGTGCATTTATTTGTATCTATAATAAAGACCAATGTGCATTTATTTGCATTTATTTGCATCTATAATAAAGGCCAATGTGCATTTATTTGTATCTATAATAAAGACCAATGTGCATTTATTTGTATCTATAATAAAGACCAATGTGCATTTATTTGCATCTATAATAAAGACCAATGTGCATTTATTTGTATCTATAATAAAGACCAATGTGCATTTATTTGCATCTATAATAAAGGCCAATGTGCATTTATTTGTATCTATAATAAAGAGATTATTTTTAGGGGTCATGCCAAATTTTTTAGGGGTCCGGTCAAATTTTTTTTTTTCTTTTTTTGAACTTAAAATAATTCTCAGGGTTGTGGGACAATGAAAAAAAAAGTTGGGGGGGGGGGGCTGGAGAGATTAGGGAGTCGGGAAAAATTTTAGGGGTCAGGCAAAATTTTTTAGGGGTCCGGCCAAATCTTTTTGTTTTTTTTTGTTTTGAAGTCAAAATATATCTCATGGTTGGGGGAGAGTGAAAAATTAGGGGGCTGGAGAGATTTAGGGGTCGGGCAAAATTTTAGGGGTCAGGACGAACTTTTTAGGGGTCAGGCCAAATTTTTTTGTTTTTTTTTGTTTTGAAGTCAAAATATATCTAATGGTTGTAAGAGAGTGAAAAATTAGGAGGCTGGAGAGATTTAGGGGTCGGGGAAAATTTTAGGGGTCAAGACGAACTTTTTAGGGGTCAGGCCAAATTTTTTTGTTTTTTTTTGTTTTGTTTTTGTTTTGAAGTCAAAATATTTCTCAGGGTTGGGGGAGAGTGAAAAATTAGGGGGCTGGAGACATTTAGGGGTCGGGGAAAATTTTAGGGGTCAAGACGAACTTTTTAGGGGTCAGGCCAAATTTTTTTGTTTTTTTTTGTTTTGAAGTCAAACTATTTTTCATGGTTGGGGGAGAGTGAAAAATTAGGGGGCTGGAGAGATTTAGGGGTCGGGAAACATTTTAGGGGTCAGGACGAACTTTTTAGGGGTCAGGCCAAATTTTTTTGTTTTTTTTTGTTTTGAAGTCAAAATATATCTCATGGTTGTAAGAGAGTGAAAAATTAGGGGGCTGGAAAGATTTAGGGGTCGGGGAAAATTTTAGGGGTCAGGACGAACTTTTTAGGGGTCAGGCAAAATTTTTTTGTTTTTTTTTGTTTTTTTTTTGTTTTGAAGTCAAAATATTTCTCAGGGTTGGGTGAGACTGAAAAATTAGGGGGTTGGAGAGATTTAGGGGTCCGGGAAAATTTTAGGGTTCAGGACGAACTTTTTAGGGGTCAGGCCAAATTTTTTTGTTTTTTTTTGTTTTTTTTTTGTTTTGAAGTCAAAATATTTCTCAGGGTTGGGGGAGAGTGAAAAATTAGGGGGCTGGAGAGATTTAGGGGTCGGGGAAAATTTTAGGGGTCAAGACGAACTTTTTAGGGGTCAGGCCAAATTTTTTTGTTTTTTTTTGTTTTGAAGTCAAAATATATCTCATGGGTGGGGGAGAGTGAAAAATTAGGGGGCTGGAGACATTTAGGGGTCGGGGAAAATTTTAGGGGTCAGGACGAACTTTTTAGGGGTCAGGCCAAATTTTTTTTTTTTTTTTTTTTTTTTTTTGTTTTGAAGTCAAAATATATCTCATGGTTGGGGGAGAGTGAAAAATTAGGGGGCTGGAGAGATTTAGGGGTCGGGGAAAATTTTAGGGGTCAGGACGAACTTTTTAGGGGTCAGGCCAAATTTTTTTGTTTTTTTTTGTTTTGAAGTCAAAATATATCTAATGGTTGTAAGAGAGTGAAAAATTAGGAGGCTGGAGAGATTTAGGGGTCGGGGAAAATTTTAGGGGTCAAGACGAACTTTTTAGGGGTCAGGCCAAATTTTTTTGTTTTTTTTTGTTTTTTTTTCTGTTTTGAAGTCAAAATATTTCTCAGGGTTGGGGGAGAGTGAAAAATTAGGGGGCTGGAGAGATTTAGGGGCCGGGGAAAATTTTAGGGGTCAGGCGGAACTTTTTAGGGGTCAGGCCAAATTTTTTTGTTTTTTTTTGTTTTGAAGTCAAAATATTTTTCATGGTTAGGGGAGAGTGAAAAATTAGGGGGCTGGAGAGATTTAGGGGTCGGGGAAAATTTTAGGGGTCAGGACGAACTTTTTAGGGGTCAGGCCAAATTTTTTTGTTTTTTTTTGTTTGTTTTTTGTTTTGAAGTCAAAATATTTCTCATGGTTGTAAGAGAGTGAAAAATTAGGGGGCTGGAAAGATTTAGGGGTCGGGGAAAATTTTAGGGGTCAGGACGAACTTTTTAAGGGTCAGGCCAAATTTTTTTGTTTTTTTTTGTTTTTTGTTTGTTTTGAAGTCAAAATATTTCTCAGGGTTGAGAGAGAGTGCAAAATTAGGGGGTTGGAGAGATTTAGGGGTCCGGGAAAATTTTAGGGTTCAGGACGAACTTTTTAGGGGTCAGGCCAAATTTTTTTGTTTTTTTTTGTTTTGAAGTCGAAATATTTCTCATGGTTGGAGGAGAGTGAAAAATTAGGGGGCTGGAGAGATTTAGGGGTCGGGGAAAATTTTAAGGGTCAGGACGAACTTTTTAGGGGTCAGGCCAAATTTTTTTGTTTTTTTTTTGTTTTGAAGTCAAAATATATCTCATGGGTGGGGGAGAGTGAAAAATTAGGGGGCTGGAGAGATTTAGGGGTCGGGGAAAATTTTAGGGGTCAGGACGAACTTTTTAGGGGTCAGGCCAAATTTTTTTTTTTTTTTTTGTTTTTTTTTGTTTTGAAGTCAAAATATATCTCATGGTTGGGGGAGAGTGAAAAATTAGGGGGCTGGAGAGATTTAGGGGTCGGGGAAAATTTTAGGGGTCAGGACGAACTTTTTAGGGGTCAGGCCAAATTTTTTTGTTTTTTTTTGTTTTGAAGTCAAAATATATCTAATGGTTGTAAGAGAGTGAAAAATTAGGAGGCTGGAGAGATTTAGGGGTCGGGGAAAATTTTAGGGGTCAGGACGAACTTTTTAGGGGTCAGGCCAAATTTTTTTTTTTTTTTTTGTTTTTTTTTGTTTTGAAGTCAAAATATATCTCATGGTTGGGGGAGAGTGAAAAATTAGGGGGCTGGAGAGATTTAGGGGTCGGGGAAAATTTTAGGGGTCAGGACGAACTTTTTAGGGGTCAGGCCAAATTTTTTTGTTTTTTTTTGTTTTGAAGTCAAAATATATCTAATGGTTGTAAGAGAGTGAAAAATTAGGAGGCTGGAGAGATTTAGGGGTCGGGGAAAATTTTAGGGGTCAAGACGAACTTTTAAGGGGTCAGGCCAAATTTTTTTGTTTTTTTTTGTTTTTTTTTCTGTTTTGAAGTCAAAATATTTCTCAGGGTTCAGGACGAACTTTTTAGGGGTCAGGCCAAATTTTTTTGTTTTTTTTTGTTTTGAAGTCGAAATATTTCTCATGGTTGGAGGAGAGTGAAAAATTAGGGGGCTGGAGAGATTTAGGGGTCGGGGAAAATTTTAAGGGTCAGGACGAACTTTTTAGGGGTCAGGCCAAATTTTTTTGTTTTTTTTTTGTTTTGAAGTCAAAATATATCTCATGGGTGGGGGAGAGTGAAAAATTAGGGGGCTGGAGAGATTTAGGGGTCGGGGAAAATTTTAGGGGTCAGGACGAACTTTTTAGGGGTCAGGCCAAATTTTTTTTTTTTTTTTTTTTTTTTTTTTTGAAGTCAAAATATATCTCATGGTTGTAAGAGAGTGAAAAATTAGGGGGCTGGAGAGATTTAGGGGTCGGGGAAAATTTTAGGGGTCAGGACGAATTTTTTAGGGGTCAGGCCAAATTTTTTTCTTTTTTTTTGTTTTTTTTTTGTTTTGAAGTCAAAATATTTCTCAGGGTTGGGGGAGAGTGAAAAATTAGGGGGCTGGAGAGATTTAGGGGTCCGGGAAAATTTTAGGGGTCAGGACAAACTTTTTAGGGGTCAGGCCAAATTTTTTTGTTTTTTTTTGTTTTGAAGTCAAAATAGTTCTCATGGTTGAGGGAGAGTGAAAAATTAGGGGGCTGGAGAGATTGAGGGGTCGGGGAAAATTTTAGGGGTCAGGACGAACTTTTTAGGGGTCAGGCCAAATTTTTTTGTTTTTTTTTGTTTTGAAGTCAAAATATATCTCATGGGTGGGGGAGAGTGAAAAATTAGGGGGCTGGAGAGATTTAGGGGTCGGGGAAAATTTTAGGGGTCAGGACGAACTTTTTAGGGGTCAGGCCAAATTTTTTTCTTTTTTTTTGTTTTTTTTTGTTTTGAAGTCAAAATATATCTCATAGGTGGGGGAGAGTGAAAAATTAGGGGGCTGGAGAGATTTAGGGGTCGGGGAAAATTTTAGGGGTCAGGACGAACTTTTTAGGGGTCAGGCCAAATTTTTTTCTTTTTTTTTGTTTTTGTTTGATTTGAAGTCAAAATATTTCTCAGGGTTGGGGGAGAGTGAAAAATTAGGGGGCTGGAGAGATTTAGGGGCGGGGAAAATTATAGGGGTCAGGACGAACTTTTTAGGGGTCAGGCCAAATTTTTTTCTTTTTTTTTGTTTTGAAGTCAAAATATATCTCATGGTTGTAAGAGAGTGAAAAATTAGGGGTCTGGAGAGATTTAGGGGTCGGGGAAAATTTTAGGGGTCAGGCCAAATTTTTTTCTTTTTTTTTGTTTTTTTTTGTTTTGAAGTCAAAATATTTCTCAGGGTTGGGGGAGAGTGCAAAATTAGGGGGCTGGAGAGATTTAGGGGTCCGGGAAAATTTTAGGGGTCAGGACAAACTTTTTAGGGGTCAGGCCAAATTTTTTTGTTTTTTTTTGTTTTGAAGTCAAAATATATCTCATGGTTGGGGGAGAGTGAAAAATTAGGGGCTGGAGAGATTTAGGGGTCGGGGAAAATTTTAGGGGTCAGGACGAACTTTTTAGGGGTCAGGCCAAATGTTTTTGTTTTTTTTTGTTATAAAGTCAAAATATATCTCATGGTTGGGGGAGAGTGAAAAATTAGGGGGCTGGAGAGATTATGGGGTCGGGGAAAATTTAAGGGGTCAGGACGAACTTTTTAGGGGTCAGGCCAAATTTTTTTGTTTTTTTTTGTTTTGAAGTCAAAATATTTCTCATGGTTGGAAGAGAGTGAAAAATTAGGGGGCTGGAGAGATTTAGGGGTCGGGGAAAATTTTAAGGGTCAGGACAAACTTTTTAGGGGTCAGGCCAAATTTTTTTGTTTTTTTTTTGTTTTGAAGTCAAAATATATCTCATGGGTGGGGGAGAGTGAAAAATTAGGGGGCTGGAGAGATTTAGGGGTCGGGGAAATTTTTAGGGGTCAGGACGAACTTTTTAGGGGTCAGGCCAAATTTTTTTCTTTTTTTTTGTTTTTTTTTGTTTTGAAGTCAAAATATATCTCATGGGTGGGGGAGAGTGAAAAATTAGGAGGCTGGAGAGATTTAGGGGTCGGGGAAAATTTTAGCGGGTCAGGACGAACTTTTTAGGGGTCAGGCCAAATTTTTTTGTTTTTTTTTGTTTTGAAGTCAAAATATATCTAATGGTTGTAAGAGAGTGAAAAATTAGGAGGCTGGAGAGATCTAGGGGTCGGGGAAAATTTTAGGGGTCAAGACGAACTTTTTAGGGGTCAGGCCAAATTTTTTTGTTTTTTTTTGTTTTTTTTTTGGTTTTGAAGTCAAAATATTTCTCAGGGTTGGGGGAGAGTGAAAAATTAGGGGGCTGGAGAGATTTAGGGGCCGGGGAAAATTTTAGGGGTCAGGACGAACTTTTTAGGGGTCAGGCCAAATTTTTTTTTTTTTTTTTTTTTTTTTTTGAAGTCAAAATATATCTCATGGTTGTAAGAGAGTGAAAAATTAGGGGGCTGGAGAGATTTAGGGGTCGGGGAAAATTTTAGGGGTCAGGACGAATTTTTTAGGGGTCAGGCCAAATTTTTTTCTTTTTTTTTGTTTTTTTTTTGTTTTGAAGTCAAAATATTTCTCAGGGTTGGGGGAGAGTGAAAAATTAGGGGGCTGGAGAGATTTAGGGGTCCGGGAAAATTTTAGGGGTCAGGACAAACTTTTTAGGGGTCAGGCCAAATTTTTTTGTTTTTTTTTGTTTTGAAGTCAAAATAGTTCTCATGGTTGAGGGAGAGTGAAAAATTAGGGGGCTGGAGAGATTGAGGGGTCGGGGAAAATTTTAGGGGTCAGGACGAACTTTTTAGGGGTCAGGCCAAATTTTTTTGTTTTTTTTTGTTTTGAAGTCAAAATATATCTCATGGGTGGGGGAGAGTGAAAAATTAGGGGGCTGGAGAGATTTAGGGGTCGGGGAAAATTTTAGGGGTCAGGACGAACTTTTTAGGGGTCAGGCCAAATTTTTTTCTTTTTTTTTGTTTTTTTTTGTTTTGAAGTCAAAATATATCTCATAGGTGGGGGAGAGTGAAAAATTAGGGGGCTGGAGAGATTTAGGGGTCGGGGAAAATTTTAGGGGTCAGGACGAACTTTTTAGGGGTCAGGCCAAATTTTTTTCTTTTTTTTTGTTTTTGTTTGATTTGAAGTCAAAATATTTCTCAGGGTTGGGGGAGAGTGAAAAATTAGGGGGCTGGAGAGATTTAGGGGCGGGGAAAATTATAGGGGTCAGGACGAACTTTTTAGGGGTCAGGCCAAATTTTTTTCTTTTTTTTTGTTTTGAAGTCAAAATATATCTCATGGTTGTAAGAGAGTGAAAAATTAGGGGTCTGGAGAGATTTAGGGGTCGGGGAAAATTTTAGGGGTCAGGCCAAATTTTTTTCTTTTTTTTTGTTTTTTTTTGTTTTGAAGTCAAAATATTTCTCAGAGTTGGGGGAGAGTGCAAAATTAGGGGGCTGGAGAGATTTAGGGGTCCGGGAAAATTTTAGGGGTCAGGACAAACTTTTTAGGGGTCAGGCCAAATTTTTTTGTTTTTTTTTGTTTTGAAGTCAAAATATATCTCATGGTTGGGGGAGAGTGAAAAATTAGGGGCTGGAGAGATTTAGGGGTCGGGGAAAATTTTAGGGGTCAGGACGAACTTTTTAGGGGTCAGGCCAAATGTTTTTGTTTTTTTTTGTTATAAAGTCAAAATATATCTCATGGTTGGGGGAGAGTGAAAAATTAGGGGGCTGGAGAGATTATGGGGTCGGGGAAAATTTAAGGGGTCAGGACGAACTTTTTAGGGGTCAGGCCAAATTTTTTTGTTTTTTTTTGTTTTGAAGTCAAAATATTTCTCATGGTTGGAAGAGAGTGAAAAATTAGGGGGCTGGAGAGATTTAGGGGTCGGGGAAAATTTTAAGGGTCAGGACAAACTTTTTAGGGGTCAGGCCAAATTTTTTTGTTTTTTTTTGTTTTGAAGTCAAAATATATCTCATGGGTGGGGGAGAGTGAAAAATTAGGGGGCTGGAGAGATTTAGGGGTCGGGGAAATTTTTAGGGGTCAGGACGAACTTTTTAGGGGTCAGGCCAAATTTTTTTCTTTTTTTTTGTTTTTTTTTGTTTTGAAGTCAAAATATATCTCATGGGTGGGGGAGAGTGAAAAATTAGGAGGCTGGAGAGATTTAGGGGTCGGGGAAAATTTTAGCGGGTCAGGACGAACTTTTTAGGGGTCAGGCCAAATTTTTTTGTTTTTTTTGTTTTGAAGTCAAAATATATCTAATGGTTGTAAGAGAGTGAAAAATTAGGAGGCTGGAGAGATCTAGGGGTCGGGGAAAATTTTAGGGGTCAAGACGAACTTTTTAGGGGTCAGGCCAAATTTTTTTGTTTTTTTTTGTTTTTTTTTGGTTTTGAAGTCAAAATATTTCTCAGGGTTGGGGGAGAGTGAAAAATTAGGGGGCTGGAGAGATTTAGGGGCCGGGGAAAATTTTAGGGGTCAGGCGGAACTTTTTAGGGGTCAGGCCAAATTTTTTTGTTTTTTTTGGTTTTGAACTCAAAATATTTTTCAGGGTTGGGGGAGAGTGAACAATTAGGGGGCTGGAGAGATTGAGGGGTCGGGGAAAATTTTAGGGGTCAGGACGAACTTTTTAGGGGTCAGGCCAAATTTTTTTGTTTTTTTTTGTTTTGAAGTCAAAATATTTCTCATGGTTGGGGGAGAGTGAAAAATTAGGTGGCTGGAGAGATTCAGGGGTCGGGGAAAATTTTAGGGGTCAGGACGAACTTTTTAGGGTTCAGGCCAAATCTTTTTCTTTTTTTTTGGTTTTTAACTCAAAATATTTCTCAGGGTTGGGGGAGAGTGAACAATTAGGGGGCTGGAGAGATTTAGGGTCGGGGAAAATTTTAGGGGTCAGGCGGAACTTCTTAGGGGTCAGGCCAAATTTTTTTGTTTATTTTCGTTTTGAAGTCAAAATATTTCTCATGGTTGGGGGAGAGTGAAAAATTAGGGGGTTGGAGACATTTAGGGTCGGGAAAATGTTAGGGGTCAGGCGGAACTTTTTAGGGGTCAGGCCAAATTTTTTTGTTTTTTTTTGTTTTGAAGTCAAAATATTTCTCATGGTTGGGGGAGAGTGAAAAATTAGGGGGTAGGAGACATTTAGGGTCGGGAAAATTTTAGGGGTCAGGCGGAACTTTTTAGGGGTCAGGCCAAATTTTTTTGTTTTTTTTTTGTTTTGAAGTCAAAATATTTCTCATGGTTGGGGGAGAGCGAAAAATTAGAGGCTGGAGAGATTTAGGGGTCGGGGAAAATTATAGGGGTCAGGACGAACTTTTTAGGGGTCAGGCCAAATTTTTTTCTTTTTTTTTGTTTTTTTTTGTTTTGAAGTCAAAATATTTCTCATGGTTGGGGGAGAGTGAAAAATTAGGGGGCTGGAGAGATTTAGGGGTCGGGGAAAATTTTAGGGGTCAGGACGAACTTTTTAGGGGTCAGGCCAAATTTTTTTGTTTTTTTTTGTTTTGAAGTCAAAATATTTCTCATGGTTGGGGGAGAGCGAAAAAATAGAGGCTGGAGAGATTTAGGGGACGGGGAAAATTTTAGGGGTCAGGCCAAATTTTTTAGGGTCTGCCCAAATTTAAGGGGGGCCATATGTCTGTATTTAGCTTCCACACCGGGGCGGCGATAGGTACTTATTTAGCATTCAGCAGTGGTGATAGGTACTTATATAGCATGTGCACATGGGCGGTAATAAGTACGTATATAGTATGCACACCGGGGCAGTGATAGGTATGTATTTAGCATGCGCACTGAGGAAGCAATCGGTTCATATATAGCACGCGCACCGGGGCGGCGATAGGTACGTATATAGCACGCGCACAGGGGTGGCGAAAGGTACATATTTAAAATTCACACCGGGCGGCGAAAGGTACATATTTAAAATTCACACTGGGGCGGCGATAGGTACGTATTTAGCATTCACACCGGGGCGGCGATAGGTATGTATTTAGCATTCACACTGGGGCAGCGATAGGTATGTATTTAGCATTCGCACCGGGGCAGTGATATGTACGTATTTAGCTTCCGCACCGGGGCGGCGATAGGTACGTATTTAGAATTCACACCCGGGCGGCAATAGGTACGTATTTTGAATTCACACCGGGGCAGCGATAGGTATGTATTTAGCATTCGCACCGGGGCGGCGATATGTACGTATTTAGCTTCCACACCAGGGCGGCGATAGGTACGTATTCAGAATTCAGGGGTGGCGATAGCTACGTATATAGCATGTACACACGGGCAGCAATAAGTACGTACATAGCATGCGCTCTGCGGCGGCGAACAGTACATATATTGCATGCGTACCGGGGCGGCGAAAGGTATGTATTTCGCATTCGCACCGTAGTGGTGATAGGTACGTATTTAGCATTCGCACTAGGGCGGCTATAGGTACGTATTTAGCATTCGCACCAGGGCGGCTATAGGTACGTATTTAGCATTCAGGGGTGGCGATAGCTACGTATATAGCATGTACACACGGGCAGCAATAAGTACGTACATAGCATGCGCTCTGCGGCGGCGATCAGTACATATATTGCATGCGTACCGGGGCGGCGAAAGGTATGTATTTCGCATTCGCACCGTAGTGGTGATAGGTACGTATTTAGCATTCGCACTGGGGCGGCTATAGGTACGTATTTAGCATTTGCACCAGGGCGGCTATAGGTACGTATTTAGCATTCGCACTGGGCCGGCGATAGGTACGTATTTAGCATTCACACCAAAGCGGCAATATGTACATATTAATTATTCGCACTAGGGCAGTGATAGGTACTTATGTAGCATGCACACCGGAGCGCAATTGGTATGTCTTTAGTATTCGCACTAGGGCAGCAATAGGTACTTATGTAGCAGGCACACCGGGGCGCAATAGGTATGTATTTAGCATTCACACCGGGGCAACGATAGGTACTATTTAGCATCTGCAACGGGGCGGCGATAGGTACTTAAATAGTATCTGCACCGGGGCGGCGATAGGTACGTATATAGTATGTGCACTGGGGCGGCGATAGGTACGTATATAGTATGCGCACCAGGGTGATGATAGATACGTATATAGTATGAACAGCGGGGTGGAGATAAGTACCTATATAGAAGGCGCAGATAGAGGTGTTACTTTTTATAGAAATATGTCATACTATTACCCTGGGCAATAGGAGAAATGGTGGGGAAGAAACAGCTTTTGCAAAAGGCAAAATTAGAAAGTAGCAGCGAAATGGGGCGACCAGGAAAGAGAAAGGTAGCAGATAAAGAGACGGCTATAGAGAGAGGGGGCGGACATAGAAGTTTGAATATAAAGATGTTACACACACGATCTTTCTTCAAATATATGTTTTTATGACCCCGAGCAACGCCGGGTAGCCCCGCTAGTCTTAAATATTCGGCTTTTGGTAGGAAGCTTAGCCGACTAAAGAGAACATAATTCCATCCACCAAAATCACTTGGAATAATGCGTACATCTAATGTTTTAAGGGTGTGTGTGAAGGAGTGGGTGGGGTTGGGGGATTGGTAAAGTCTATAAATTCAAGTTTTACTTTGAATTGCCAGCTAAAGCCGTGTTGGGTGTGTCCGTAGGGTGGGGGATTCAGTTGCTTATATTTTGAGGTGAAAGAAAGGTTTTCTGGGTGCGGGGAAGCTAGCAGATAGAGAAATATTGTGAATGGGATTTATAGATAGCACCAATTGATATTATTATTATTATTATTATTATTATTATTATTATTATTATTATTATTATTATTATTATTATTATTATTACTATTGTTATCGTTATTATCATTATTATTATTATTGTTATTAGTATTATTATTATTATTATTATTATTATTATTATTATTATTATTATTATTATTATTATTATTATTATCAAAAGGAGGAATATTACAGGAGTGTAGGTTTATTTTCAGAGCAGATGTATTAAATAAATGTCAGTGTTTTAATCTGAAAGCAAGGCAGGTTATAATTTTTCGTAGACTAATATTATATTAAATTATGTTAACTGATTCTAGTGGGATTAAAAGGTGAAATTCTATGTATCTACTAAGATTAATATTATATTAACTCATATTACGTCATATTAACTGACTAAGCTGTAAGCTTTTAGTATTAGGTTAATATTTTTTGAGAGGGGTATGTGAGGCAGCAGTGTCTATCTGTAGTGGAAGATCGATGCTAAGAAGTTGTATGGTTGTTTAATTAATTATATGCTTTGCTATTGGGTTAAAATTAACTCTAATAGGGGAGTGAGGAAGATCTAGATATCTAGAGGGACAAGGCGATGCCAGGTTATGTGTATTTATGTATTCTAGGGTTGGGGGTGGGGTGTTTATTGGGGTTACAAGCTTGGCGTATTTAAATCTCCTCTTATGTTGGCATCTGGAAATTATATCATTTCTTGAATTCATAACGGTGTTTTCTCTTGCAGCTGTGAGAATCATTAGTGCTTCAGATGTGCATAGGTGTAATAAAAGTTGTATCAATTTTATGTAATCGTATGCAATTTTTTATCTTCATCTTTTTTTCTTTAAAATCGATTGCTCTACTCAACGTATTGAGCTTTACTTTATCGCGATAGATCACTTGACAATACTTCACTTATCGTTAATTCTATTATCATTAGTATATATATATATATATATATATATATATATATATATATATATATATATATATATATATGAGAGAGAGAGAGACATAAAAGTGAACGATAAGAATAAAGCTTCTAAAACTACAAAATATATTATGTCCTCAGGTGTGTTCAATTAATAAATATATAATATTATTTCCCTAAGCCATGGATTTTCAAATAATCGAATTATATCATCAAGGGAATATAACGAGATAAGTTAGTAAGGGAATTACTAAAAGTCAAAATTTGAAAATATATAAATATAATATAAGAGAAATAGAAGTATAAAAAGTGCAGCAAATGTCCAATGCAAAGAGAAGAGGTTAAAAATATATTGAAACGTACACAGTTTAAGGCGTCACAAAAATTGTAGCAGCAGGTTTAAAAGTGGTAAATCCAGGAGAAATTGTCGTTTAAATAGGTAGGTAAATAGATCTATTTTATTTCAATATATCTTGCTATGAACACCTGATAACATAATAGGTTTTCTATTTTTACAATCATTAGTGCGATCTTGTACTTGTCTATATAATTGCTCTATTTTGTATATCCAGCATCAATTCTTTAATGATAGGTTGTGATTTTAAGATATACATTACATCTTTATTTTCCTGTTATATATATATATATATATATATATATATATATATATATATATATATATATATATCGGGATTTACAGAAACGAGCGTTCTCCTGGAGCACGCACTTTTTTCTCTTGCTAAAAAGAGGAGGGCTCATTTTTTATCCAGTTGTGGAAGGAGAAGTAAATAGCTTTTTTTTTAAAAAATAATGTTGGAAATTTATTGAATTTCTCAGCAGGTTATTTTAAGATGTAGAAAGAGAGGAGAAATGAGATGTTCCTGTATCAAGAAACAGTGCAGGATCCTCTCCCAAACTAGTGGAGCGGGTATATCCGTTTTTGCATATATAAGCATATGAAATCCTTTGAAAAATCAAAATAACTTATCGAAATCTACGATTTCGTTACTATTTATATATTATCATAAATTATGAATGTGCTCGCTAATATTATATTTGTTATTATTGGAAATAATCCATAGAATACTATTGGTGTGATATTTTAGGACGAGATATAATGCGTCATTACTACATTGTTTTCATTCAAATACACTTCCTCCTTCTCATAGACTTCGTAATGAAGTGTAAATGAATATTGTAGTATGTATACTAACGCTATGTATGTATCAATTAACATGAATTACACAATTATTAACTACGATTAATTAGGTTTAATATTAACAGAACACAATACGTTTCAATGTATAAATGCGATATTCTATATTTAACACGATATCTTAGAAGTTACTATATATTAAAAGGCGAATTACTATTAGAGTACGGAAATATTCATCAATGTTTCTTAATTAAACGAAACTTTGGCACAATATATTGACATATTTCAGAAATATAGCTTACTTTTGTAAAAAATAGAAACAGAATATTCTGTATAATTAAACAAATAATTTCAACATCTCTTGCAACAACTTATTTACTAAATATTCTCATAAGTATTAATACATCGACTATGAGGAAAGAGGCACAATCTGGAATAAATGCATAGAAAGCTATGAACTATGTTTGGCATATTTCTGTTTTTTCGGGTATACTATATAAAACGAAAACGCATATCAAGAAGCAAGACTTTTCTCAAATTCAATCGTGATATATGTTTTGTAATAATGTATATTCTTAGTAATATTGTGGGGCTTCGTTCGCTCCGAACATAGAAAGATATCTAAGGCAACTATTTATTATTTGGATTATGTGGATTGCTCGGACTACACTTCAAATATTAGAAGTCGTACGAATAGTTTAAATACACAAGCAAAGAAAACGTTATATTTATATAATAATATTTTACTTTATCATGATAAAGACATCTAGTACTATTCTACGGGGAATCCAAACGTGTTAATTATTAATCAATTCGAGCGTTTTATTTACAGAAATAATGTAGTGTTTAATCCAGGAAATAATGTAATAAGCCTGTTGTTTAAATTTAAACTTTTAAAATAATTAATATATACAATGCTTTTCTTTCATTTTCGTATATATGAGTATATCTGGACAACGATATGGGCATATACAGATATCACATGAAAGAAAACTAACAC
Source organism: Sepiola atlantica (assembly GCA_963556195.1). Classification (NCBI taxonomy): domain Eukaryota; kingdom Metazoa; phylum Mollusca; class Cephalopoda; order Sepiida; family Sepiolidae; genus Sepiola; species Sepiola atlantica. The sequence continues at coordinate 141,049,802 of OY744521.1, forward strand.
TTCATGCTGTTATATCTTTATTTGTAGTCGTATAATTATCTTGTCGATCGAGTTCTCCGCAATGTACTTGGTCTTGAATACGTTGACTACTTTGTTTTCCAAGGTTTTATTTACTTTGACCATGCTGGTTGTTTTCGATGTATTGACTACTCTTTTCCCCCGTTGTTAAACTATTTCAAAATGAGACTTTTCAAATCGTTCAGTTTTAAAAATCTTTTTTAGTTGTTTTAGATTTAGCAGCTAAAATATATATTCTTGGGAAACTTGCGTTGTATATTGTTAATGTAATACTGCATAGCTAAATGCATTTTTTTGCTTGTAGCTTATCTGTTATATTTTAATCGCTGCAGAAATAATTATTATACGCATATAAATTAATTAATGAACTATATCTTTGGTTAACTACATAGCATACTATAATACATCATGCCCATATATGTATAGTCTACAAGACAAGGTATATCAGTTCGTTTGGAGTGGTTTGATCACTTCAAAATACATTCATTCCATTTAATTAGTTAAAAGATTTACTCATGAAAAACATATATAATTTAACACCTGGAACAACTGATCGTTATTTTAATATTAATTATATTAGTAATATTAACATAGTTAAATTATTTCACGAGTATATATCGACTCTAAAATATTTTGCTTGACAATGCATATTACAAAATTAACCTCCATACGCGTATATGTGTAAGATATATGTATCTTTCTACATAAATGTATTCCTGTAAGTCTTTCCTTTAATATTGATTGATTGCGAAAACAATTCCCGAATGGTACAATTCGTGGAACCAGTGTACATTTTAGAAATGTCGCCTTTTCCTCGGAAATCTCGTTAGATGCTTTCCATTCTTGCTTTTTACATCCCCTGCCATTTCGCTTGGATAAATAATTTACTCTTTTTAGCCACATCCATTTCTCCATGGATACTCTTCTAAACTGTCCAATTAGTTCCATGCATCGGTCTTTAAATACCTGAATAGCTTAAAAGATTGCGTAACGAGTTTGCCCAGTAGAGAATTTACAACGATAAACGTGACTTTACACACATAGCGACATAAACATTACATGTACGTATATATGCAGACAAAAGTATATATCTCTCAAGATGTGTATTGTTTCAATTATTTTACCCATGCACGCTTCTCGGATGTTATTCTAACAATGCTTAGGCAGCAGTAACCTCCAGCATTTTTCAGGAGTGTTTTGTCGAACTCGGAAATATTCTTGTCGAACTATGAAATATGTACCAGATTTTTGAAAAAAAAAGCTTTTATTTAATCAATGTGGATTGTTTGTTCTCTTTCTGTCACTCATGAGCGGGTAAAAGTCTGAAGTAATTTTTAATTTATTATTAGTATCGCTAATAAGACATAGACATACGCTGAGCGACAATGTACGTGAATACAATATGGGAACACTTAATTATAAATAATAGAAAGTTATTTGTTAATGGCTTAAAAACAGAAGCAGCTTTATTTGATTGTGTTACATAGGTAAATTCTCTTTAATATTATTCACCTTGCTTTGTGCATTGCCACGCATATGAGACTTCATATAGCCAACACGTGTATAAATCTTATCCAGCCAACCTACTGCAATCGGGGATGGCTCTGTTGTCTCTTGGATAACCCGACTATTATGGCGATCGCAATTCCTCTGAAGCTGCACCAACCTACTAGTATATTCTCTCGATCTAGAAGTGGATCGAATAGGTTAATGGATTCAGCCTTCCAGGAGTTTCTTGGAATTGGATTTGATGTTAGCGAAATATTAATTTCTCATGATGTTCGTGGCTCACGTTCATAGATACTTTAGAGATGTTAGTTCTTGGAAAAGAACATTTACTCGTGGAAGTTCCGTTTGGTTTTAAGTATAAACATTAAGTAAAATAAAATATTTACAGTAATTTTATCCAGACGAGTCTTTCTTGTGAAAGTTTTATAGAGAGAAACCATGGAGTGAATCTTACTCGAGCACCTGAAATGACAATAACGATAGAGTAGAGAAAGTCTAGCGTCTGGTAAAAAGTGGCGACAGGGAAGTAAAAATGGCTTTCCTCGTCAGAATTCCAAGTCGCTTTTTCACTCTTTCAAGGCAGGAAAGGGTACTCCGAGCGTAACCTTCACAGATGTCGCAACAGTAGTCTATCTTAGGACGTATCTGACTCTTATACATATGGAGGACTGAACCAGATGTTAGATACCTTATAGAGAGTTTGAATGGTCCAACTATTTTTGAAGTTAACTTACTAATGGATTTGATGCAAGTCTTCCACTTCTAGTCTGGTGTGTAAGTTAGTCTTAGAAAGTTATCAAAACGTTTATAAGCCGAGCGTTAATGGTTTAATGGGAGAAGCCTGGTTTTAGATCTATCAAAATAAACAAAATACATTTTGTTCCATTGGATTACATGCTCCAGGTCGGAAGAGAGATACTCAGAAAGATCCTGATCATAAATGCTCTATAAAGCTTTGCCATTGATGGTTGTGTCGTCGGCATAAATATCAACGATAATCATGAAATGTGATTTAGTTGACCATTAATTGAGATCAGTAAGAATGTTTCGCCGAGAATAGATCCCTGAGGCACACCGGTGTTTACACTATGTGCATCAGACTTCTGCCCATAAACAACTTTTAAAAAAAGAGAAAAAATATCCGATGGTTGAGTAGGACTTTCAAGATATTCTATGGCTAGCAAGCTTGTTAAGTAAACTTTTGTTCCAAACCCTATCAAACGCCTATGATATGCCAAAGATTATTGCTCAAGAAATTAATAGATTTACTGATATTGTGTGATATTAAAGTCCTCATATCTAATGTTGATCTTGCAACACGAAATTTATATTACTTGTAACTGAGTAGGTTGTTTTAGCTGAGGTTATTGACAACCTTTGGATTTATTAAATATTTAAGCCACTTACTCATAACGCCGAGAATACTTATTGGTCTGTACTTAGATGCAGAAGAACGATCTCAGGCATTTTTAATACTGCGGATGTTTTTCAAGGTAGTAGAAAGAATTCCCCATTTAAGCAAGAATTGAAGAGTTTGTAAGACAAAGCTGGTTCGGTTGCAGCTTTAAAGTATTATGACTTGAATGTGGTCAGGACCAGTTGCCCCGCTTGCATTAAGGTTATTGATAACATTGACAACATATATATATATATATATATATATATATATATATATATATATATATATATATATATATATATATATTGTGCAGGTTCTTTACAGTGATGGGGGAAATCTGGGAGATAGTGGAGCCTAACCCACAATGGGTGGTTGTTGATCCAACGGTCTACAATAATTAACTAAACAGACATATACAATACGATTTACTTTGCACTCACGAAGAGTTCCAGCAGGTGCGCTATCTCTTACAACTACCATGCGATATATATGAACGTATTTTCTACATTATACGACTGGTCTGTTATACATGATAAGCAATATTTCTATAACATATCTGGCTAAAAATAATAAGATACTTCTGTCTATATCGACTAATCACGTAAATGCTTCATTGCTCTTATCACTTTAATTTGTCTTTCTGTTAGCGTGGGTATGGTCAACTAAAGTACAACATTCAGACAAATCACATTAATACGCAGCAATACTATTTTACTATTGTTGAATATTTCGTAAGTGAAATGCCAAATATATTTGCTTTGAATTCTCAGGTGTGGCAGTTATATTTTATCTTCTTTAGCTTGTATACATGAGCTGGATCAGAAGGAGATTTTATTCTGCAGTACAGCATAATTAATGGCATTTTAACTTCTTTTCTGGTGGGTTTTTAAACCCAACAACATTGTATCATCGTCGCTTCCGTTTCTATTGAAGAAAACAAGGTTTCTCTGTCTGTATTTCAGCTCTGTATAACAGCATGCTAGAGGAGTTCGTGACGACACATAACATATTCAAATTTAAAGTGGCCTTCGGGAAATATGGAAATATCTGCTAACTGTCTTTTACATGATTTTTTTCTATTTTGGTATTTTTTGCACCACAAAATTGATTTAAGTGTTAGAATCAGCAATGGAGTAGTTCCGTTTCTCTATGGTTATGAACATGCACCGAATTGTCAAACCATATAATTGAATCTTTAGATGTGGATTGATAATTTGTATTAATTAGATTATTTAGACTACTGTTCTCATCATAAATTGTATTCTTAGAACGCTTCGGCCGATGTAAGCCCGTACCTTTTTCAAGTGCGTTTCGTGAAAATCAGAGATCTTTAAGTCGAACCTGGGAATCTGTCCGCAATTTAGAACGGTACGCTTTATTTAATTAACTGATGTATAGTGTTCCCGCTCCGTCTAACATGACTATGTGCATCTAAAATAACTGGTAATTGTGTTCTTAATATCGCCCGTGCTAAAGATTGAACATTTAACCTCACGAAGACTGTAATCTATAACTGAATATTACTTCGCAATTTAATCTTTTGAGTATTAAAACATTGTGTTCCCCAGTCTATCACATCTTCTCAACCAAACATATATCTACCACTCTTTAATCTCTAACACTGTAATCAACACTTTATTTGCAAATCAATATGAAACTATGATTAATTAGAAAAAAAAATAAATATCAATTCAGAGTGATTACTTTCGTAGCTATAGATTTATATTTCAATTAAAAGATTTGTCATTAAAAAATTAAATGAAAACTCAGACGAAAATGAATGATTACATTTTTAAAGTGATTTGCAGACGAACCACTTCATCAAAAAAATATAAATGTTCTTTAGGTAAATGTACGACCTCTGACATTTATCGTAATTATCGTTATTGGAACATTTTCTTATGAAGATGTTTTGAACAGAAAATAAAATTCGGATTCGATATATATATATATATATATATATATATATATATATATATATATATATATATGTATTAGAACATATATATATTTATATATATATATATACATGCACACATACATATATATATATATATATATATATATATATATATATATACTATAACATTTCTCTACATCCTTATTAACAAAAAACAGCACGTTATTGCATAAGATTATTTTTAATTTGGCCACGTCTACTATTACTGATATCACTCAACTAAACCATCTACATAACAGGTCTAGACGTAAGAGTATTTAAATGTGTAGTCCCTAATACCATAGTCATTAATATGCTATTATAGAATCCATCCTCAGATATTAAAAATACCCAAAATATTAATTTCCTAACAAGAGAATGTTCGCATTTACAACGACACGAAGCAAAAAGCAACTTGTACCACGTTCATGAGTGTAATCCTGCCAACTATCTCACGCAACAATTTTCTTTATTCCACAGTATCAAAACACGACTTGTGAACCATAAAATCTAAGTCGCACACTCTCATAAATATATTTAATAAACAAAAAACAGAGACATCCCTCCATCAGAACACACTTATATTTGCATAAGTGTCTCTCAATAGAGCTTGTGAGAAATTATACATTGGCGGGACTCAGCGCCCTTGTCATCAAATAATATATGAGTATAATACAGGTCATGAATTTCGTGATTCATTAAGAAATAGTTTTACACATTCTACCCTATAATGATTATTTGATGTAAATCTCAACTAGCTGCTTAATCAAATCAAGTTCATTTCACAAATTAAATAAGGAATTACACTAAAGACTTTTTTTTTCCAACGCAATTGGAAACACATTCTCATCGAACAATCATTGACATAAGTCAACACCGGTTGACTTTAATAATGTAGCCTACATGCTTATTCCATTTTTACCATTTAGCTGCTATCCTCGCCCCCTCTCATTTAATTGATAGCCTACTATTTCTCGTTTATAATTCCCATCATTTTGCTAACGTAACTAAGATTTCACTTTCTCATTTTAAATTTTATTTTACACTCGTTTTTACGTAAAATCTCTAGAAAAATCAAATACTCTTTTCCTACCGCTTCATGTCTCCACTCTTTTTAACATCGAAGTATTTTCTCTTCCCTATTGCTCAGAACATTACACCGCGTCCTACATCTATCCTATTGTATACTTTATGTATTAATTGTGCCGTTTTTATGAATAGAGTTGTACCACTATAAATACGATCTGTCACAGAGATTGAAATATATTAACATATTCCTGCCTAAATATTTTGACTAAATTGTTCTTGGCCGTATCCACTCATTCTATATTGTAACCATTACATCTTTTTGGGAAATTAAAATTTATTTTATTAAATATATATATATATATATATATATATATATATATATATATATATATATATATATATATATATATATAGAGAGAGAGAGAGAGAGAGAGAGAGAATTGTTGTTATTGTTTTTTTACTAGCGATAAAAACATAGCAATTTTCTTAGTATTTTCCACGGGAAAATACTAATTAATTAATGTATATATATGTATGTATATATATATATATATATATATATATATATATATATATATATATATATTTCTCTCTCTTTATCTGTGTGTGTATATATATATATATATATATATATATATATATATATATATATATATATATATATATATATATATATGTTCGGTGTATGTTTGTTCATCGGTGTCTGCTAAATGAAGCTATGGATCGTTACAGCGTTCTACTATCACATTTACTATTCTTAGCAATAAAGACATTATTCTAATGACATATTTGTGCCGATACATAATTGTTCACTAAATCAAAATAAAGTACATATTTTTGTTAAATGAAAAAAATAATTCAGGATATTTTTTAAAAATTACATGTTGGTTAAAACAACCTATAAGCCACGTATTCAAGATTTACATTTAAAAAAATATCGAAGTTTCGATTGCCATTTATAGTGGACGGGGCCAAGAAGTTAGTATATTTGTCTTTACGTTTGTGCCTGCAATGGGAGATCAATTCGTTTTTAGAGTTAATAGTATTTAATGATTTATTAGCTGTGGCTATTGTGTAAGTTTCCAGAGTGCAGAGCTGCAGTATGGAGATCCTGGGGTGTATGATCTAGATTTTCTCAAGATGGACTAATGTAAAGAGTAGGGTGTATTATTGCTTTTAATGTTTCTAATTAATTTAGAAAGCGAGGTGCTGGGGTTATCGTTATTTAAGTTAAATGATTGCATGTGATGTGAGATTCTTATCTTAATTGGGAAAGCGCTAAGACCTATGTATGTGTGAATTTTGCAAGGTGCAGAATTTGCATTTGAGTAATAAGGGTCATTGGTAACTATTTGAGAGGATGGATCTCAAACTATATTAGCTCGGGGTTCTGGGGTAGGCCCTAGAACAACTGGGGTATTACTGCCAATTGTATAGGGTTCAAGATTACTCGGTGAAGATGAGGAGTAAGATCTAGGGAGGTCGTTACTTTACTTTGAGATAGCGGGGCAGAGGGATAGGGGGCAGTACGTTAAGGTGGCAGGGCTGCCGAAGCGGAGTTCGAATTATAGTTAGAGTTCTGTCGGAATTCCCTAATAGTGCACGCGTATATAACATCACTATGAATGCAATCACCATTAAGAGGACAGTCTCTGGGTCTACTGCAATTGCATTTATTTTGGGGAGGAGGGGAGGGAGATTGTTGGGCAGTTTTTATTTTTTTTATTATTGGAGGAAATTATATTTTGCGCTATTTTAGGCATAGTAGAGTAGGATATCTTAATGGAGTTTTTATTTAGTATTGTGCAATATTTATGGGGGTACCTAAAACATTTGTCTAAGATTTAAAAGAATTCTTTCGGGACGTTGGTTTTTACATTGCAATTGAAGGGAGGGTTAAACCAGATATTATTCGTCCTTCTTGACTTTTTATCCCCCTCAGAGTTTCGGTTAGTGTTTATAATTTCCAAGCTGTCTGTATTGTGAGGCTTAGGGTTCTAAGGGATATTAGAGTTACCCCGTCTTCTGGAATTTAAAGCCATATTATGAGTAATTAAGCTAGTGAGATTATTTTACGGGTTGGGGGAGTGTTGTTGTACTTAATTTTAACGTTGTATCCTGAGGCAAGTAAGACATTGTTATAAAAATTACAATTCTGCTCAAAAATAGATTTATTTGCAGAAAGTTTAGAGATTCTATTGGAGACCGACTGGGCGATTGAGTTGGTTATTGATTTGGGGTGGTTAGAATATTTATGCACGTAGAATAAATTTAGATTTGGCTTATGATAAGGGCTAAAGGTTTCAAAATTAAGGTTACGGTTAAAATCTAAGTAGTTAGAAGTTCTCTTTTCTGGTTCTACTGTAATTGTAACAGCGAAATTTCTAAAGAAACTATGGAGATTTTTTATGGTGTTTTTGTATTGTCTTGATCTTTCTCCAGACACAAATAGTGCATCGTCTCTGTATAGACCACCTCTCAAATGTCCGAAGTTATATTTAAGTTCTTTCATTAAGTAGATCCCCACTAAGTCAGTGACTGTGGCGGAGTCTGAAGACCCCATTGTAATATCGAAGTTGTTGGAGTTGTCCCTCCTTGTCCCAAGTTTGTTGTCAAATTGTAGAAGAGATTTTCTAGCTAGTTTGATCAGATCAATTTCTAAGTTAGTCACATCCGAATTATCTTTAGCGAATATTAAGGCTTTATTAAGAAGAATGGGGGTGATAGATTGATAATAATTATCGATGTCAAATGTAATGAAGTTTAGATTAGGGTTTGACTTGTTTTTAAGGTTAAGGAACCAGTTAGAGACCTCCTCTGAGGATTGCCAAAGGGTATAAGGAATTTTAGATTTGAGGTTTGGAATTATTCTATCTAATATGTTTTTGCTTATAATGACTAAATCTGATTTAGAAGGGCAAATTAATCTTATGGTAGCGTTTTCATGGAAATTACTTTTATGGTTCTCTAATGTGCATCTAGGCGTGGCTGCGGTTACGATTTCTGTGTAGTTTAAGACATTTAAGGAGGTGAGAAGGGAGTTGGCTTCCGAATTGATGGTGTTGAGAGTGTTTATAGGTGTACTTTTATAAGATTTATTAAGTTCTTTATAAATGAAGTTTTTATATTCAGTGTAAATAAATTTGTAGTAGTTTTTAGTCTTATCTGCAGGGACTACCATATCATGGTGTTTTTTCAATTTTATTAGTAAAGCTATTACTTTTTTGATTATGGGGTTAGAGTGCTTATTGTGTTTTTTAAATTTAATATTTTTAATAAGGGTGAACAATTCGTTTTCAAATTCATTGAGGTTATGATTTTGCTCAGGAAAGGAAGAAGTTTTCAGGCCATACTTTGATGCGGTTTGTCGTTCGAGTCTCTTTAACCCTGCCACTATATTATTTCCCTATCCAACATTATCTTAACTTAATCTTCCTTAAAATACAGTTTCTGTTTCTTATCTGTATTTAATCTACTTACATTCCCCCTTGGGAACATAACTTCACTTTGCTGACCAGACATTTGGTATTTCTGTATGCGGCCACCTTGGAATTTATTTTATTACTTTTTATCTTTACTTTTATCTTCTGCTCCCTTTTTTCTGCCTAAATATCATTTTGATTTGACTCCCTTAACCCCTCCCCCCAACCTGTTAGATTACACTCTTTTTTCGATCGTTCTTCTTTTTCTTTGTCTTTTTCTTTTTTTCTTTTTTTCTTTTTCTTTTATTATTTCTCTTCCCTGTCTTTTTCTCTGTTTCTCTTCCCTTCTTTATGCTATCCCACAATTCCCAAGTAATTTTTATACATTGTAACAATTCGTTTTTGATTCCATTGAGACCTTTGTCGTTGTTTTTTGCCTTGGAATACGCTTAACTGAAAACAGGAAGAATATTGTTTTCCTTGACATGGTCAATCTTATTTGATCCTTCTCTGATGACAACACACCTGGGTGGAATCGTCACCGTTGGATTTTTATACAGATTCCTCTGGATTTACCAATATTTCTGAGCCCCACGTTATTTTGGACTTCGTTATTGGTGATTCCCATGCCCGTTTGAACTTTAAATTTTAAAAAAAACTCTTTCAAATTTGAAACTTTGACAGTCCTATCCTGTCAACTTATCAATCATAAATTTTCCTCTGATGATAAGATTTTAATCTTTTAAAAGCCTGGTTGAAGGAATGAAAGAGAAGAAAAATAAATGTTTTTTATTAACTAAACTGCTCCTTGTTTTGAACAACTGAAGATATCGATTTGCTTCCATTTGCAGGTCTTATCAATTTTCATTGACTTACCATATTTTTGCTCTATCCAGTATATTGAGCTTTCCTTATTTCACAATAGGTCTAACTCTCTAAAAGTTTACCTTTTAGTTATAATTTACATATATATGTATATATATATATTTATATGTATATATATGCATATATATGTTTATATATGTATATATATATATATATATATATATACATACATAGAGAGAGATATACATATACACGAAAGTATAAATAAATATTTATATATATATATATATATATATATATATGTATATATATGTGTGTGTGTGTTTAAATGTTCTAATAGTGTGTAATAAAGAAAATACATATAATATGTATAGGAAATTCATCTAAGTTTGTGTTACCGGCTGAAATGTTAGGTTTCCAGGAAGATTAACATGACTAATATAGTGTACTATACTTGAACATTTTGTAACACATAGTCTGAGTGAAATTATACCATTCATTCCGAAATGTAGTTTTGAAGTTGGGAGAATCTTATATAATATCATAGGTATCAATATAATTCAATTAATAGTATAATAAATCATATATTTCGTTGACTGAGTAAAGAATATAAGCCAATTATATGTAAGAAAATGATCAACGTTGGCTTAAGTATCGAAGTATCAGTTTAAATAGAAATAACAACACTTTTAGATGTCGCTCTTAACTCAGATAAAGTATATACGAGTCGTATTGATAAGATAATGAAAAATTATCTCCGTGAATCTGGCATGAATTATGTAACATATTACATATTTTCATATCAAAATTTTATCAAGAAATATTTCCGCGTAACTAATTTCTTACATAAAACATTAAGGAAAACGTACGTTATATATTATAACTTGTGTTAAAATTGATAAATTATATTCAAAGCCCACAATAAAAATACTAAATGACAGTAGTAAAAAGAAAAAATGGAAATGCGTAGGAAAAAGTGATACATTTCATAAGTATAACAATTATAACAATAATATGATTACTAACAATAACATTATAAAGAATATTAATGGCTCTAACAATAAGAATAATTATAAAAACAAGAAACAGAAATATAAAAGTTAATAATAGAGAGAAAATTCGTATCTGAAAAATTCGTATCTGAAAAATTCGCGCTTATTGTCTTTTACAAAATGATAACATAACTAAAAGTATCGTTTGTCAAGCCACATGAAAACCAGAATAACAAAAATACTATACAGGTTAAACTTTCTGTAATCAAAAACGAGTACACAAAAGAACATTCAGCAAGAATAAAGTGTCATGAATGAAATCTCTTGAATAATTTAGTTCATGAGATTTCATTCCCCAAGCCTGACAACGGGATAATGGTTAAAACACATATCTGGGCCTCATTTTTCTATTTTTCATGAAATATCCCCGAAGGTATTCCATTGAAACGTTGATAATTTGTAATAATGTATTTTTTCAGGCTAACATTGTCCATATTGTTTACTATTATCAAAGAAAATCAGGCCCATAGATCACACATAAAAAAGAAACGGAAGTGAATATTTCGAACATGACCTAATTATTCATGATAATTGTTTAAGTTAAAGACCTTATGAAGTTCATGATTTAATTTACTACATTATCCAAAAGGTAGCAATCTCCGCGATGAACAGAACCGAAGTTTTCGCTAAAAGGGTGTATTTCTCCTTCTCCATGATCAGTTTTTAGTAGACCATGATCAATATTTTGATCAAGTTTGGATACGATTGCTCAAACGCTGTTGACCCTAGACTGTGCAACAACAAACAAACTGTTATAGCTCTGTTTAGGGGCCGAAACGAAAAACATGGACACGGGTTATGTATAACATGTATATTGGAGAAAAGTATATACAACAGAGAAACAAGAGAAGTGTACCGTCTATCCTGATTGCCATTCTAAACTGGTGTTAAACGACGGTATTTAATTGCCTCACGCCACACCGACTGACGAGAACAAATCCTTAACAGGCATTTAATTGCTTCCAACCGCAGCAATATGTGACACAAGGTCTAGAAGGTGGGGAAAGGTCAAACTAGCGCCCATAAAGGAGGATCACTGTGGCCTAGTAAAAATAGCCTGGACAACCTCGTAGGCATTTCCCGGTCAGGGCGCCTCAGACAGTAAGCAATAAACTTACTCCTCCCAAAATCAGGAAAGGCAATGCTTGGGAGAATGCACCTCCAACGACTACCCAGAAGTCAACGCCTTAGTCCGACAGATAAAAGGTAACCAAAGTGGTTCAGTGTCTGCTGGACAAACTGTCGAGAACGAATCTTCGACAAGTGTACCTCACTCTTCGGACTAGGGTTGAACGACGGTATTTAATTCCCTCCCACCGTAGGAATATGTGACACAAGGTTGGGAATGTGGGGAGATCATACCAACGCCCCTAAGTAATGACCACTCTGGTCTATAAAAAATAGCCTGTGAACCCCTTGTCGGCATTCCCCAGAAAAGGCGCCTCAGGCAGCAAGCAATGAACTTACTCCTCCCCAAAGAGGGAAGGCAAGGCCTGGGAGGGTGCACTTCTAAGGAAAACTAAGGACAATATACCTCAGCCCGACAGATAAAAGGCCACTAAAATGGCCCAGTTCCTGCCGGACTGATTGTCGAGAACGGATTCTCGACTGGTATAACCCCATCCAGACATCCTCAATCAACCGAAGTTAATTAGAGAATACTCAGGTTGCGGTTGAACCACGGTATGTAATTCCCTCCCACCGCAAGAATATGTGAAACAAGGTTGGGAATGTGGGGAGATCAAGTCAGCGCCCCTAATGAAGAGTACTCTGGCCTTTAAAAAATAGCCTGGGAACCCCGTCGGCATTCCCCGGTCAGGGCGTTTCAGGCAGCAAGCAATAAACTCACTCCCCCCCCTCCAAAGAGGGTAGGCAAGGCCTGGGTGGGTGCACTTACTAGGAAAACTCAGGACAGTATACCTCAGCCCGGCATAAAAAAGGCCACCGAGATGGCCCAGTTCCTGCCGGACTGATTGTCGAGAACGGATTCTCGACTGGTATAACCCCATCCCGACGTCCTTAATCAACCGAAGTTAATGAGAGACTGATCAGGCTGTGATTGAACGACAAGTAAGAAGCGTAATACTTCCAGTATTTATTGAGTGGACGAGTCAAAATCTTCGTCATAATACAAAAAAGCAAACAAACTCAGTCGATCGAAAACGAACTATCTTTGTCGGAAATAATAACCAAACATGCAGATTAAGAAAACCATTATAGAAGGTTTTCTTGCATCTCTAATAAATCGGGCTTTTGTCCATGGTAAAATAGACTAGCAACCAATACGTGAAAATATTTAGACGATTCACGTGGATTACGTTTGAGTGAGAAACTAGAAATTTGAAATCATTTAGATTCCAAAATTACAGTAGTCTCAGATGCGGATAATAAATTTAAAACATGAAACTAAATAAATAAAAATACCATAATTCAAAAATGAATCTAAAATGGCGAACGATCACAAACAAATACGGCAGAACAATTATTTTACTCCGCACATGAAGTAATATTTGATGATTTGTCTCTCTTAAAAGAGAGAGTGCCTAAACTTACAAATGGCTTGACTGGGAACACATAATACGGGAGGGATAAGGTATCTGAGTGTATAGTCAGCTAGAGTACACAGTCATGAAGCATACACACGCAATTAGTCTGATGGTTTCACGGGAATGAAACATGTACGTTTTTATACTATATATATATATATATATATATATATATATATATATATATATATATATATACATAGGTATGCATATATATGCATATATATACATATATACATATATTTTTATATATACATATATATATATACATATACATATATATGTATATATATATGCATATGTATACATATATATATATATATATATATATATATATATATATATATATATATATATATATATATATATATATATATATATATATATATATACATGCTAGTTTAGAAGTACGGGATTTATTTATTACTGACATTATAGATACTACCCTTTTCCCTGTTCATGATTAAACATGAAAAGAAGAAGGACAAGAACAAGAAGCAGAAGAAGAAGAAGAAGAAGAAGAAGAAGAACAACAACAAGAAGAACAAGAAAATATGAAGCAGAAACAACAGCTGACTAGTTACGTTTTCATTTTACATATACTTCAAGTTATTTGAAAAAGGCAAAAACTATACAAATTTAAAATAAAAAAGCGGTGTTATATATACACTAAAAGAACTGTATTAAACATTAAGCCGAGTTTATCCTAGCAAACGTCTTTCTGTTTATTGGAGAAAGTATATCTGAAACGAACGTAGCTATTTTCTAAGACTGAGTGAGTATAACATAATGATCACGTCTTAAGATGTTAAGTGTGTCAATACTGAAATTTATTGCCCACGTCGCGTTTTTAATAAGATGCTCTGTAATGGAAGACCTGTATGTGTATTTCAGAACGTCCGTTGATCGAAATGTTTCATTTTTGACTTTGCTACATATCGGATGTTGAACTCTGTTGTCCAATCTTAAGCTATTCATATATATATATATATATATATATATATATATATATATATATATATATAGTCACCGCTGATCCAACATTTGAACTTACAAGATACATTTAAAAAGAGATGCTGTAAAAGACACAACAATCACTATCAAAGCTAAATAGCACTTTTTAATGTTCAGTTAATTTTTGGGGCAAATTGCTCACGTACTGTGCCTAACCAAGGAAAACAAATGAATATTGGGCATTTATCTATTGTATGTCGTTTCTTTTTACTGTAATAAATGTGTCCTTAATTTGACTTACTTAATCCCAACCAATGCGTAAGCATTATTGAATAAAAATATCAGCAAGTCTTATTTCTTAGTCTCATTTCAAGTTTTAATTATATCTGAGGGTTCTATGTTTTAAGGTCCAAATAAAGTGTAACTTTTGTTTGCGAAAGAAAAACAAATCACAGTGAGTGTATAACCCTTAAGCGTAGGTTTACGGTAAATCTATACCAGGTAACAAGACAGAGTTTTCGTTACGAAAACAGAACAGAAGCCAAAGTAAAATTATACTCTTATTCACAAGTGTACTTTAATGTACGATGAAGATTGAATATGTATTTGTCGCTGTTTGGTAATTGAAGATGCATAATGTGTCGTATACGTAGCAAACATAGACTAAGGATGGCATCGGTCTTCATGATAATCCTATTTCATCGAGATCCATAGAAATATTCACTACCGATGGCCTCACAACTTAGTCCAGCGTAGCACTATCTATTTTACTTGTAAAGTACATCGTTAAAACTATATCTCACAGAAGTAGTAGCACATTTTATTGGCTCAATGAGCATACTCTCTGAGGTGTAAAGTGGTGATAACAAGCTATTATATAAAAAAATCAGCACACATATCTATTGTCTTGAAAATAATCAGCAGAATAATATATAACTTACACAATACGGTAAATAATTAACAACCCTGAAATAGCTCATTATTTATAATGTATGCGCATGCGATAATGAAAGATGATGACGAAGAGACACAAGGCTATATTGTTTCATATGTTGGAATGAATCAAATTATTGTCGATGGAAATATATGTGCTTCTCGTAGTATACGTATGTATATTCTAAGTAACGAACCTAAAGGTGAAATTAAAGAACAACAGCAAAACCAAACGTGCAGTTTTTCATCTTCTTATTTTCTCTCCAACTTGGAATCGGAAAACTTTCCGAATAACACGTCCGTTTCTTTTCAAGTATGGAAATACGTTTCTTTCGTCGGCCACTTCAGACATTGCGCATAGCTGCAAAATACCAGTTGGTAATAAATGGCAGAGACAACGATGCCGGTCGGTTGAAGAATAAAGGGAAGAGGACAATAGGTTTATGGTCAGTTTTACTAAATGTCAAGGAGTTTCGGAAAGTGGATTTGGGATAAGAGGGCTGACAAGTAAGACGAATTTGCCTCCATAACAAAGGATTATAAGAATACCAAAATAAAAACAAAAAAAAGATAATAGTTTTCTTTAAGTTATGTGGTTTTCTCTTAGGCTCATCCTCTAATAAGATGACATTTGACATATTGCTTCGTCTTCTTCTTTGCGCTCTATTACTACTATTACTATTACCACGAATAATACTACTACCGTTGCTGCTTCTTTTATTTATTCCCTTGTTTCTTTTTCTTTCTATAGTTATTATATCTTCCCACCTATTTTTTTTTTAGAAAATCCATGTTCGACTTTCGCCTCCCACGCCACGTTTTCCATTTATCATATATATCATTTAAACAAAAATTCATTTTTTTTTTCGTCATCTGTCTACATTTTCTTCTTCTCTTCCAGTATTTTCTTTTTTTGGATCTTCCTCTATTTTCTTTTCTCTCTTTTTTACCTCGACATTTTTTAGTTCAGTCCTTTAATCTATCACTCTCGTATGTTTCAGTTACTTTTTCTTCTACTTGTCATGCCTTCAATTCTTAGTTGTCGACTTCTACTCTTTATTCCTCTCCTTCAGCTCCCTTGCTTTTCTCTCTTTAGTCTTTCCTTTATTTTATATATTCTGCCCCCCCCCCCTTATTCATCTTCACTTTCTTCGGAATAATATCCTTTATCTTTCCAATAATCTTATTTAAAATATATTTTGTTTATTCTTTTTCTCTACACCCCCCCACATATATATATATATATATATATAAAGTAATCCAACAAAAGATATGAGCGTCAACTAACATCTTAGAATCAGTGAAACATCCGGATAAAAACTGAAGCTCAATATACTGGATAAGGCATTACTATTATAATATAAAATGATATAATAAAATAAGGTGCCAATCAAATTTTATTATAATTCAAATTTCAAGAAAAGTATTTTAACATCCTTAGCTCATGAGTTTGAAAACTCGTGAGCAAAGGACGTTAAGATACTTTGCTTGACTTTGAATTATAATAAAGTTTGATTGGCACCTTATTTTATTATTTCATTTCATATTATAACAAATATATATATATATATATATATATATATATATATTTATATATATGTGATAATAACCACTATGTTCTTTATAATGAGATCAGCGTACTAGAAGTGTTTTTCACGATTGAATGCAACTGTGCTAATTTGAATTGTTTTAAGTTGAATGAGATTTCAATAACTTTAGCTTTTTCCACCTGGAACTGAACAGTATATGCAAATGTGCATAAATATACAATCTCTTTCTGTCTCTGTCTCTGTCTCTGTCTGCATCTCTCTCTCTCTCTTTCTCTCTCTCTTTCTATACACACACGCACACACATATATTTATATATATATATATTAATGCATGTGTTGTTGAAAACGACAGAACTCTTCTGTTTAGTGGTTTCATTTTCTAATTGTTTCCATTCCTTGAAAACCTAACATTCAACACAATTGAAAAACCTCCTATTTACGTTAGATATGTTGATGATATACTAATTCTAGCCAATAACACTAAACAAATTAATAAACTTAAATTCCTATTTCAAAAAAACTCCGTCCTTAAATTTACCATAGAATTAAATACTAATAATACAATCCCATTCCTAGATGTACTAATTGACACTTCTAACAATACTTGTAACACCTCTACCTATAAGAAACCAACCAGCAAAACCTCCAGCCTATTAAATTTCAAGAGTGAATGCCCCCACCGTTATAAAATAGCTATCGTAAAAAATTTACTAAACCGAGCAAAATTGATCTCCTCCTCTAAAAACACACTGTTCCTCGAACTAAAAAAATATAAAACAAGTATTAATTAACAATGAATTTCCAAACTACCTCGTCGACGAACTAATAAAATCAATGATGAAAACACCTGACAAACACTAATATAAATAATAATATACAACATAACAATTCCAATTACATCAACATATATTACCGCAACCTAATGCAGCCAAATTTCAGACAAGAAGAAAAAGCTATAAAGAATATTACACATCGATATATATCTCCAACAGATAAAGAAAACAACATTAAATTAATTATTTATCATAAAAGATTCACAACGCAGAACCTTGTAGTAAAAAACTACCCCTCTCCAACACACAATACACTAGAAAGAACCAATGTAGTTTATAAATTTAAATGCCCTTTAGGAGGATGTACCTCCCAAAATAATAATAGCTACATTGGTTTTACAACAACCACTCTATCTCGCCGCCTCACTATGCACCTCGCCAACACTAGTTCAATAGACACACACCTACAAACGCACAACTGCCCTACATCTGAGTTGAGAAAGATCTTAGTAATGAACACAAACATAATACAATCCGAAACTAATTTTTAAAAAATAAAAATACTTGGAGCCGTATACATAAAAACACAGCAACCTAAAATTAATAACATTTCATATGAGACAAGTAAAACTATTTTAAAATGCTTAGCTTAGTTCAGTGACACTAACCGGTGTCGCCTTATTCAATTAAAAAAATAGGGACATCTTATTAAAATTGCTTACTGCCTATCTCCACCATTTTCCTTCTCCATAATTATTAGACTAGACCAAATTAAATCAGTCACTATTTTAAATTGAAATTATAAAGAATAATAATAATAATAATAATATATACAATTAATAAATAAACGAAGAACTGTTTCATTCGTCACATTTCAAAATGTAAACGTCCGTCTTTTACGTGAACGGTTTGCCGGCGTATTTTTTAAGAAATTCCATTCTTTCACTCGCTTTTTATTCATTTTTGCCATTAAAGACCTGAAGATGATTCCGGAGAGAATCGAAAACGTTAGTCAAATACACGAATCCTACATTAATTCATTCCATTTCAACGTCAAATAGATCATTCGACGAAGGGAAAAAATTAAAATATGAATCACTAAACAGAAGAGTTCTCTCGTTTTCAACAACACATGCCCTAATGAAAAAATGCTGCCTAAATACACACACAATATATATATATATATATATATATATATATATATATATATATATATATATATATATATATATATATATATACTGACAGAACTCGTGTAACGACTAAACTCTATATTTTACCCGCGTAACGTCTTAAATATGACGACTTATTTTTATTTATAAATCAAATAAATATATTCAGAGAACAAACCATTTCACTGTAAGTAAATTAGATAATCAAAATAGGATTTAACATGTAACCATGTCCTAGATTAACAATTTATATGTTAAGAATTTTTTTATTTACAATTAATTGGAGTCAAAATAATTAGGTGAGTTTAGGTTATTAAGCATCAGAAACATTGTTCATGTAGATATATATGTTCTAACAAACACCCTCTATACAGAGGTACAATTTATTCGTACAAAGCTTTTAGATGCAAAATGTTTCATGTTTTAAATTCTGGTGTCATTATGTATAGATATTGTGGGGGAGCCTACCCTAACAATGCTTTTCCTTGGTACTTGTTAATTATTTTGGCAAAAGCCAATTTTACAAAGAAATACATACTTTTAAATTCAATGGCAACATCTGACGGAATAAGTGGTATTCTTTGTAGAAATGTCAAGTTTTCCTTTTCCACACCAGTTAGGATTACATCTTCTATCACGTATGGTTGCATGCGTTTAACATACAGCCTTGTTCTATTGTTTAGCCTTTGAGCATCAAGATTTCGGAGTAACATAATTGGGCATCTTAATTTCAGCTTTAATTTTTGTGTTGGCATACCATGCAATTCTAATAAATTAGAACATTCTGGAGGGTATTGTACAGCACGGTCGTTGTCGAAAGTAGAATCTAGAGTAGTAAAAGTTTGTTCCTCACCTTCAATTTCCGTTAGCAATGTAGGATGCACATTGTTTTCGGCTATATTAAGGTAAGTCTTGCTACTAAGTTTTGTGAGTGACAAACTATTGATCACATACTTGGTGTGTAGTTGTAAACTTGCCATACTCTATTCTTAGAAGTAGAGAGGCGAACTCACCAGCCACTGTGTTACTATTGCGACTTACACGCATGTTTGTAAATAACGTTACAGTATTGATGTACAAATATAACAATAAAATGCAAGCATTGAGCTCGTCAGCGGGACTTCAACGTGGAACACAGTAAGTGTTTGTCTGAAGTCGCCTGATTATAAAAGTGTTATGCCACCAATCACAACATCACACATCTTGAATGCTTTATCTAGAGTATTGGACGCTTTGTTTAGGATAATGACAATTTAAATATAAAGTTAGATGTCCTACCTCCCGGTAGAATAGTGGCTGCAATACCTGATGACTCGATAGCCACAGCTATTTTGCTTTCTGACCTAACTTTAGAAAGAATTAACTTAGTAACAGATGTATTTTTTGTACCTCCGAATGCATCAAGAAATATAAGTCCACCTTATTGATCTTATACAGCATAAACCACAGTACGGAAAACATGAATTTGCTCATTATTTATTTTTGCGACACCATGAGGTTTATACGTAATTTCATGCGTTTATGCAGGAATGACAGGTTGTGTATTAGATCGATCAGATAAGGTTAGAACAAATGTTGTCAGTATTTTACCATTCATCTTATAAGTCATATATTTTATATCAACCAGATCTATATTAAATATGTCTGAAGATGTTATATCAACGTCATGCTGTTGATTACATTCTTTAAGAAGACAATCGTCAGTTTCATTTTACTTCAGACGAAGTTCTCAGAAGTAATGTGTCCTTTTTATGATGTTAAAACTTGATCATCTTCACAAACACGCTTCTTTGTTTGCACCCTAAAATCCTTTTGAATGAGACACTGCACATGTATTAACATAATGGCAAATACAAATGCCTCCAATTGTCGGATATATGCTTCTTGTAATGTAGCATTCCAGTGGTTTTAATCCTTAAGCAGTTCATGTGCACTACATGCCTCCTTGAATGCATTCATAACTAGACAATTTATCGTTTTAATGTAATTAAAGCTCTATAGACATCGAACATGGAATACTCAAATACCTCTTGTTCCCTAAGAGCGTTAACCGCACCCTTGTGATCTTGGTTCGGTTTAAAACCCGTCAGTTTATTGTTTATTTGTCTTATTCTTGTTTGCTTGTCATATCTCTTCTGTTTCGTAATTTATGTTATATGTATTCATGATTTAATTTATACTTTATTTAATAAATTAAACAGTTCGGGATGATATGTGCGTGGTAATATATACTGACCCCGTTCCTAGAACCGTGACCACCTGGAAATATGGACTAGAAATTAAATGACAATACAAAAGTGGTGCGGAAGTGAATAACAATACGATAGTAGATGACAGCACGAAAGTAATATGGAACTGAATGCCAATACATAAGTAGATGACAGTATAGTAGGGACAGATCCATTGTGCTGTACAGACAAATTAGCGTCATGAACAATTAGCCGGTCGCAGACTGGACAAAAATATTCTGAAAGAAGTGTTTATTTCCGGTTGAGAGTTACTGAGAAGCTATATGTCTAATATTCACGGTAGAAAATTGATATATTTAAGAGCCACTGAATGTTTCTAGCAGACAGGTTCGAGGTGAACGATATAGGTGGTTGCAGTTGAACGCGAGGTTCGAAGATATTGACAGGCCGGTCTCGAGAAGAGATGAGTCCTAGTAGAGGACAGTCACTGATCTTGACGGTTAGATTGGCGAGACATCTCTGCTAAGTATTAGCTGAGAATCTGAAGTGAAAGGTAGGAATAGAACTCATCGTAGAGCTGACAATAATGACGGAGCCTCAACGACACACACACGTGTTCAACTAGACAAGTTTGAACTATATATATATATATATATATATATATATATATATATATATATATATATATATATTCAGAATGGCGAAGTGAACATTTCTGTACCATCAACGCACTTCGCAATAATACATCTTTGGTCATCACAAAACCCGATAAAGGCCCAGGGGTTATTATACTTGATCATTTTGATTATGTTATTCAAATGACGACCATTATTGAGGACACCTCTAAATTTGTTCAGTTAGGTCCGGTAGATACACATGACTACATTGCATCTATCGAGACTAAGTTAAAAACACTTTAGTTAAGTGGGTTAAGAGTGGAGCTCTTCCCACTAATATTTCGGGCTCTATTCGTCTCCGTCTGTATGGTTTACAAAAAATCCACAAAGCTGGGGTACCATTACTACACATATTATCCATAATACGGTCTTCACAACACAAGGTAGCCAAATGACTTGCCACTATTTTAGAACCAGTTTTGGAACACTACAGTTCAATTTACATTAAAGATTCTTTTTCTTTTTCAAACTTTATGCACAATTATGCAGATACTAATATATTTGTGTGTTCTTTTGACATATCTAGCCTGTTCACATGTGGCCCCCTTCTTGAAACGATTAATATATGTGCGGATGGCTTGTATCGCGGTCAACTGCCCATTCCTCCTATTCCTGAAAATGTTTTCGTGGAGTACATGAAATTTCCCACGATGTCGGTAGAATTCAGTATTGACAACATTATGTACAGACAGATTGATGGTGTCTCGATGAGCACCTCCTTCGGGTGAGCATTGGCCAATATGTTTGTTGGTTTCCATGAAGAAGGTCTCCTATCTGGTCCAAATAGACCAGATATTAGCTTTAGTTATATTGACGACACATTTTGTCTGTTCAACAATGAAACGGAAGCGGGCGTTTTTTTACGTCCCTTAACAATATTCATCCAGCTCTTAAATTCACAATTGATAAGGAAGCCAATTCCTCACTCCCATTTCTTGATGTATTGGTTAATAAAGCTTCCTCTGGTTTCTTGACGTTAGTATATCGGACACCTACATTTACTGGCCTTTACACTCGTTTGGACTCATTTAGTCCCAGAAAACAAAAGTTCAATCTTATTAAGACTCTTACCCATAGGGAATTAATTATTTGTTCGAAAACCAAGCTGGATGAAGAAATCATATTTATCCCTAAGACCCTCTGCAACAATGGATATCCTTTAGACATTGTACAACTTACCATTAAAACCAAAATATCAAATTGATACAAAAGCAAATCAGTTTTTGTAGACAGATGCCCTATTCATCCTGATGGATTTATGCCTGAAAATAAAAATAAAAACATTTCTTGTTCTATACCTCAATCAGAACAAGTCTCCATAATACGATGCATTTAATTAAATATTAAATAATTTAATTAAACTCAGTAAAGACATATATTGGCTAATATGTTAAAACAAGTGC
The DNA here is from genome assembly GCA_963556195.1 of Sepiola atlantica. Classification (NCBI taxonomy): domain Eukaryota; kingdom Metazoa; phylum Mollusca; class Cephalopoda; order Sepiida; family Sepiolidae; genus Sepiola; species Sepiola atlantica. The sequence continues at coordinate 141,073,192 of OY744521.1, forward strand.
TCTAGAGCAAACATTATTAAACTATGACAGACACAATACAATTTAGTGCTACTTGTGTTATTTCAGATGTAAAACATAATCAATGAGCTATATATATATATATATATATATATATATATATATATATATATGTGTGTGTATGTGTGTGTATGTGTGTGTGTGGCACAACCGATGAGTTGCCCTTTCGGGGGAGCTGATATGTTCCCTACATGACGTGGATTTTTAGAAGAGAGAATTAAAAATCGACAATTCTGTTCCAAAAGGTTACCACGGGAGAGAGTGCCGTCAGTCAGACTGTGTGCTGATAGTTTGATGATTTTAAGAATAAACATGTATTCCGGGACCACCAATTCATAGGTCAACGAGTTGACCTATAAACCTGAAAACAAAACATTAATCGAAACGCAGAACAATGTATGTATTGTATATTGTGCTCTCTCTCTCTCTCTCTCTCTCTCTCTCTCTCTCTCGCGAATAGATTGAAGACAGTCGGCTTTTGGACAAGCATATATGCAGTCGTGTGCGCATAGCGATACCATTTCGAGTTTAAATACTGTTCTTTTTCGAAATATAGTAAATTATATATTTATATAATAATTAAAATGGTTTGTTCAATTATTACAGAAAAAAGTTCAATTGTAGCACAGCGGTCCCAGCCAGAAAATAATTAATGCTCTGGAGAGAATTACTGACACTGATTACCGTAGCATAAAAGAAAACACAATACCCAACCAAGTATGAATCTTTTAGGGATGTGTCTATCGTTACCATTCTGGGAACTTCGTACTGTGAAAGAGTCTACCAAAAGACTTTATCCACGTCGTGGATCACCAAGTAACCCGCGGCAGTGATATTCTTCCAAACGAATACTGCTTACTGGCGATAACAACGAGTACATTTCGTCCCGTTCAAAAAATCTCGCCTTCCAAACGCCCTTGTTATATATATATATATATATATATATATATATATATATATATATATATGTAAAGAGAGGGACAGAGAATAAAATATGAAACTAAAAGTATACTTTTAGTAAATAGAGTCTATAGTGAAAGGGTTTAAGCTCAATATACGAGATAAAGCAATTATAAAGATAGATGAAAGGAGTGGGATACACATGTACGAATGACAAATTTATTTCAACTTCGATTGTTCAATGCAAGGTATACTCGGTAGTAACATTATGTTTATTATTCTTTCCAAGGCTTTTCAAAGATCAAAATCTTATCATCAGATTAATTACATATATAGATAAGTTGGCAGTGGAAAAGTCAAAATTCAAAATTTGAAACAAATATTAAGTAATGGAGAGTGAAAAAATGTTCGTGTAAAAGAGATATGGAGTCTGTCCAGTTGGTAATTGTCCGTTGATGAGGTGCCCAATTAAAGGAGATTTACAGATGGACAAGAAGGGTTTTCGTGAAGGCAGCATGTAAAAGAGTTTAAGAATGAAGTAACTCCAATAGTGAGATGTTCAGTCCAAGTCGTATGTGGAGCGCACTTATTCGTATACGTACGTACACACAGATAACATGATTTCATGATTGAACTTTGTGGATCTCTGGGTTGCCTTGACTAATGATGCTGAAATTCGACACACTTATATAACCTATCCAATAAAAACTTTGTGCAAAGTTTTAACAAATTTGGTGTATTGGTTTTTGAATTATTATTGATCAAAGAAATGAGATTTCAAGCATAGACCATTCGTGAGGTTTCCCTTTATATATATATATATATATATATATATATATATATATATATATATATATATATATATATATATAACTTATTTGTTTGAAACTCCGACTGTCGAAAGCTCAACACAATCAAACTTTTGTCCCGGCTTGAGGCATGTATATGTCAAGACCCACTAAGAGTTATCATGCAGTAAAAAAGATTGCCTATATATATATATATATATATATATATATATATATATATATATATATATATATATGCTTTACTTCAAATTATACTGTTTTTGTTTATTTATTATTGAACACATATATATATTATAACTAATTCATTTCGCCATGATAGTTAAACACATACATATCATATATTAGCCACAGATCATATGTTCACATAATTTTTCAAATGCATTTGTGTAAAACGACTAAAATAGACTATATTACATTTATTAATGAATTTATTTATTCTTCAATGTGGTTTTTATACTTTTATCTGTAAAGCAGTGACGGACTTTGTACTTAACATGTAAATCGATTTATTGGAATATAATCGGTAACAGTTCGCTGATACCACACGAAATGGTCATGAAGGGTGAAAGAGAATTGTAAGATAGAGTGGGGAGAGGATCAACCCGATCTCCACGAGAACGCCGTGTTGAGTATTCTAAAATTGTGGATAACTATTCCCACTTTAATTTCAGAGATAGCCAACGGTGTACCCAAACTAGAAATCAAAGGTAAAAATGTGTTGACATAACACAACATGATTGAAATAGTAATCGAAAGCGGTGAAGAGTGCTCGACATCTGGAAATAATTGTTGACACTAGTCTCCAGAGAACATAATTTATGTATTGTCAGTGAGTCATAAGTGGTAATTGCTCTTTTGAGTAGATAATAATACACGTACATATCCAAAACATATATCGCATAAATATTATTTCTTTAACGCATCGTCAAATAAATTACAGATAAAAAGTTCTTTATATATACACGTTTCAGAATTATTTTTAAGGGTGCCTAATGATTCTTTCCATTATTTTGTCCGTGTTTTACAATCTGACGTTCTATTTATATATTTTATTTGGGTGTTTTTCCATTTTATACTCATTTTCTTACAAAATAGGTTTATATTTTCACGGCGTCGACATTAAATTACAAATTGTAATTTTTAATATTCCTTGTTTGTTTTCGAAAACTATTGATTGCATGTTTTCGCGCTATTACTTAATTAGGTATAGGCGATTTTTAAAATTCAATGAGTTGTAATAACTGAGACATAATCGTTTTTTTCGAACAACTTATTAAATCAATTGTATGTAACTGTCTAACTGTAACTGACACTGCGGCAATACAATCGTTACTAATCCTTTCAGTTCTTAAACTCTCAGTACAAATAATTTGATTTTTCAGCAAAAAACTACCCCCCATCTGGTTGTTATTAGAGTAGTTGTAAGTATTATTTTAAAATTGATAACTTACATAATATACATTTAATATATATCTACTGTAATTTAAAACAAATTTGCTTTGAAAATCAACGAACATAACATTTTAAGAAATGTTGTATTCCTGCATTCTTCTTTATTACACTATAGAAAGAGATTACTCTTAATATCGACAGAATTATTTCATATATATAGCAGTAAATAGAACAATATAAATTTAAAATTTATAACAAGGACTATTAATCTATTAGAAACTGTGTAAATTATGCATACAAATAACTGTTTTAGTGTATTTCTTCTATGATAGATACATTATTGCCCACGTATGTAATATTGTGTTGTTGATTAAAATAAAACTGAACCGTTTTTGTGATCAAAGAATAATATCCAATTGTATTTGCAATGTTGACCTTACTTCTATATTATTCGGTATATAAACAACAATACTATCTCGTTCAAACCCGGAATGTTATCAGTATTATCAGTACGACTCGATTACATATCATACTTTTTATAAGTATATTTAAGAAGACATCTGTCTAGTGTAAAAACAGACCAATGAACTGATTTAAATAGTATAACCATTTCCGATTGTCATTCTGTGTTCAAATATATGTTGAACATTATATTTCTTAAACAATCTTAGCCAACATAATAAAATAATAAAGTAATATCATTTTGAAGTTGTTTTTAATTAAAATTGATTTTTCTGAACGGCAAAAACAATTATATTTATCAATAATAGACATAATATATATATATATATATATATATATATATATATTTATATATATATACATTACATATATATATATGTATATATATTTATATATATATTATATATATATATACATTACATATATATATACATTACATATATATATATATATATATATATATATATATATATATATATATATATATTATAAATAATTATTATCATCAGACACCAGTGTTTCATAATTATGCAATCTTCAGCATAGGACATTTTAATTCAAATGCAAACCCACGAACTCATGAAAATGGTACAGATGTACCTGCAAATTTAGTGTAACAATTGAGTACCGCTACTGAGTCATTTAATCAATAACAACTACGCGCACAAGAATAACGGTTTCTATTCTACAACTAATGTAAATTCTAATAACGTCACATAAATATCGTCGAAAATTAATCGGTATTACTACGAAAAAAGAATTGAAACAAAGGCCCAAATTGGAAACGTCGACGACACTTAAAGTCATAGGCTAATTTGGAATTGATATGACAACAGATATACGTTTATAAACATAGCCTTTACTCAGACTTTTTATTTGTTTATAAACGTTTATTGATAACGAGTTTGACATTTTTATCACTCTGAATATCTAATTAATAGATAAGCCAAATATTTGAAGTGATTTAAAATTTTTATAACCGATCTGAAACGAATGGCATTAAAACTCTTGACAAGTTGACAGCGAAATCCCCGCATTCATTTTTAAATCTCATTTTCTCGAGCTTTACCCCGTTTTAATCGTGTGCCCCTCAATAAATCTCGATCTTTTAGTAAGTCAGTAGATTAGTATATATATATATATATATATATATATATATATATATATATATGTATATATATATATATAGAGAGAGAGACAAAGAGAGAAAGAGACAAAGAGAGAACAGAGAGAGAGAGAGAGAGAGAGAGAGAGAGAGAGAGAGCGAAAAAGATTAAGATTTTAATAGTGTTGTGGTTCTGAAAGGCAGAACTAAAATAAGAGAAGGAGGTAATTTACAGGAGAATTTGTTTACAGAAAACACATTAGTAATGTGTCGCCAAATACTGCTTCTGGATTGAACATAAAACCACTTTTTAACCGAGAAATGATAGCTTTTGAGTGCGTTGAGCCCTAACGGCTATTTTTGGCCTGCACCTTCTGAATTTTGCAAAATTTTCAAAATGTTTGATTGTTTAGTGCTATATATGTATAAATGTACACACAAAAATACTACTCGCATGAATTTGAAATTTTCATCAACGACGCCCCACCGCTAATATATATATATATATATATATATATATATATATATATATATATATATATATATATATATATATATGTATATGTATATATATATATATATATATATATATATATATATGTATATATATATATATATATATATATAAATATATATACATACATACATACACTACATATATACACACTACATATATATATATATATACATTTTAGTGGTACAAAATGTATATATATATATATATATATATATATACATATATACATTTATAGTATGTGTGCACACAACGTCACATATGTCAACACATTGTATATATGTCTATTTCATATAATTTATGCTGATCTGAACAAAATGTCTACCGTTCACTTTCTATTTAGAGTTGGCGAATACTTTCCGCACTACTGCAACCGGTGTGTCGGGTGCTAAAAAGGCAGGTTTTAACTATTTACCTTAGTGTGGAGGGTCATAATTATATTTATTTATATACACACACACCAATTTATCCTACCTACAAAGTGGTTTATATGGTAGTGCGAATATACACAAAATACATAAGGGTTATCATTTCCCTACCTTTCAGACGCCTGAATATCGTAGGATTAAAACGCATGACTCCTGACACAGTTTCAAGTGATCTAGTGTCGTATTTCAATACTAAGTGTGAAGGACACACACAACGTCTAGCTACTCGTCTCTAAAATCTTATATCAACACGATGAATTTAATATAACAAATACGATGACTATCAACATAGTTGTCACAGAATAATCCAAGTTTATTTCTTCTATATGTAGTTATGAATCGTAAGTACTCATGATTATATAACTATTAACATTATCTTTTAAAACATGTTATACTTTGCAATATATTTCTCGTGGTTATTTTCATTTATATTTGTGTGACTATTTTAAAAGTAATGTTCACACATCGTACAGTTGTATGATATATACTACCTATTTATAATCTGGGAAGTAGTTAAGCATGATATATGTATGTATGTATGTATGTATGTGTGTATATATGTATGTATGTATGTATGTATGTATGTATGTATGTATGTACGTGGAACATGATGCACTTAGTAATCTCTTTATTGGCTCCGTATCTACACATATTGCAAACCCTTTATCAAAATGTTATTGGTGATATTTTGTAGATTCAGACATGGGTCTTTGATTTTAAATATGAGAGCCACTAAAAATATACACCCTCAGTAGAATGTTATTATATAGAGGCGCATGCTGTTGCGTTAAATGCTTATGAGTTCATAGAAAACCTGCTAAAACTATTGAATGTACTCATGGTGTGTCTTAACTTATTAATTTGCGTAGAACACGCAATCTAATTGTCTGTCATTCATTGGCTGGTGCAAACATATATTGAATAGTTAGTAGATATAACGACGGCATGAAAGAAAGATAGAAAAAATATATGATTCACATTTCTTCACCGGCGAAACATATTCCTCCATATTTATCACTGTGTTCCTGCATATATATATATATATATATATATATATATATATATATATATATATATATATATATATATATATATATATATATATATATATGTGTGTGAGTGTGTGTGTGTGAATATATATATTTAATCCTGTTATTATTTAACAACCAAAATACACTTTCAGGTCATAATGACATAGATAAGCTTATTTTCGAAATACTAAGTTAGATACGTTATATAATTTATACTCATCGTTATATCTATTACTATTTATATATGATCATATCTATTTATATATCTATAGATATTTATTATCATGAGTTATGTTGAGATAAATTCTCGACAGGTGTTTTACTATCTCAAGTGATAAGCCTCTGACAACTCATCTTAGCTCCTGTCGGTTATGTTTTAACAGACAAGATATTTAATTCCTTCAAACCGCAGGAATATGTGACACAAGGCCGTAAAGTGGAGGAAGAGTCGAGCCAGCGCCCTTAAAGAAGGATCACTCCTAGCAAAAATAGCATAGGCAGCCTCGTCGGCATTCCCCGATCAGGGCGCCTCGGGCAGTAAGCCAATAACTTACTCCACCCCAAGGAGAAGAGGCAAGGCCTGGAAGGGTGCACCTCCTAGGACAACCCAGGACAGTATACGGTAACCGAAAATGCCCAGTTCCTGCCGGACTGATTGTCAAGAACGAATCCTCGACTGGAATTAATTCATCTTACGTCCTCAATCAATCGAAGGTAATAAGAGACTGAACAGGATGGGGCGAGGTTTTTAACAGACAGAAAAGGGTTAGCAAAACTAGTTAGCCATGAATTACAAATTATTGGTGAGCAGTATCAATTTGATTTCAAAACCGACGTTGATGGGGACATGGGCCTGCTCAGTCAGGACTATGCCAACATATATAAGAGAACTAAACCCTTATGTAAAAGTTGCCAGCAAATAAATTACTGGTTAAAACAACACCCACACACTTTATATATATATATATATATATATATATATATATATATATATATATATATATATATATATATATGTGTGTGTGTGTGTGTGTTTGTATGTGTGTGTATATATATTGTTTGCATTTAGGCAGCATGTTTTTTAGCTACATGTTATTAACTAACACGGAGTGTTTTGTTTGTATGGTACTTTATTTTTCTCTTCATCGAATAGTTCGTTTTGTGTATATAGTTCAATATGTTTTTCTTACGAGTACTATCGATTTAATTTATCACATCATTATAAGGTTCGGTTAGTTATGGCGTGTTTTAACATATGTCTACTGCCGGATTTATTTAACAATTAGTTATTTACGACTTTAAAATAAGCGCCTGTCTTATTGAGATGTTATATGCGAACGTGATTCGCGTAAAGCGCGTGCAAAATTGAATACTATTTATGGGCTTAGAATTGTTTAGTGCAAATTACTACGCTAGACAATTTTTTAAAAATTTGACTAAATTTAAATAAATTTTATTAATTCTGAGATGTCTAGTTTTAATATAAATGGCTTTAACATTACTTTAATAAAAGGATGTTTCTATTGTTTCGAATCTTTTCGTCATCGGTAAATGTAATGACTACTTTTCCATCTCCTTATAATGAAATCAATTTAATTATATTCAAGTATACGATTAATTATAAAAAGAAAGTGTCTATGAAAACGGAAAATATTGTGTCAACATAGCAGACACAAATATTTGGAAAATACTCATCAGTTTTTTCTAGTTTGCTTTGTGTATTTGGATGATATTTTGCGACGATCAATTACAAAATAGTCACAATCAACTGAAAATGCTAAGATATACGTGAAGTCGAACAAAAATGATTTGCTTGGAATTAAAATAATTACACAATTTATACTTTCACAAATGAGTTTTTTGGGAAAATAACTATACAATTTAAGAAAAATAATTTTCACATACTTACACACTTTATTGCAATTATTTATATGTGTATTCCGTGTGTTTGTGTTAGTATCATGTGCATGCTGCGAAACTCCATCCATTTTCACTTGTTTTCAATTTACTTCAATAAGTTTTCAAAAATCAAGGTTACCCTTTCTGGGGCTAATACTTGATTTTTATATAAGATATAAAGATATCCGGTTTTTCAATCAAAATTCCTGTCTCCCTCTCAAATGTTTTGTTAGTAAAGTACCAAAAAAACAAATTTTCTCTCCCCAATTCGCCACTTAATTATGTTATAATACATCCTTATTGTGGTATTTTCTTAATTTTGAAGTATCATTTGATACCTCGGTAAAAGGATTATTTTGTGAATAAGAAGGGCAGGGGTAGAGGATCAGAGAAAGAACGTAGGGTTAATTAAATAACGAGGGACAGTTAAGATAAACAAAGTATTTACGAATATTTAGAGAAAGAGCTAGATCTTTGAGTTGGAAATCAGAGCGAGAATTCTAATGAGTAAAATGACCGCAAACAAGATATATCGTAGCGACTCTGTTAAAAAAGGATGCATGTTTATGCTAGCTATCTAAACGGTTGGAGTAAGTGGGGAACGTGGTTAAAGTAACGGATAGAATGATAAACACTACTATTTTTTGTAATGTTATTTTTGTAGTAATATAAATAAACTATATATAAATACGTTACAGGAAGCGAAATGAAAGTGTCTGTGGTGTCTTACATTAATTATTCATTGTTTACTGTAATATCCAAATCTTGTAGTAAATTCCTCCCGAGACTTGGTCTGATGCGATGAGGATATGTTTTTATTGGGATATATTATCTGTTCCTGTTAATCGACGAAGATGTTAAAATCTGCTTATTAGAAAGGCTCCACAAATTCTCAATTTCCTTAAAATCAGGTGAACAGGTGTGCCATTTCATTAGTCTATACTGCAGTTTTCTTTGCTGCGTGGAATGTTCTTTTGTAAATAGAATCGTGTTCTTAAATCGGAGCCTCGAAGCTAGTGCTTCATGAAATAAATATATGCATTAGCGGTAATTTCGTATCAACCAAATTGCCACCATCAGTCTATGTCAATATTATAATTATTTCCCCCCTCTGTGTTACCATCTAAAATGATGTAGATAATAACGTTCATTCGGTACTCATACATTAATAAAACTAACAGTAAAAATAACCAGCGATAGTCCGGCACGTAGTTAATGCTAAACTTCATTCTGACCGCCAGTATGGACTCAGACAAGTACGATCTACTGCAGGCATCCTTACGGTCATCTTTGAACGCATGTATCATACATTCAACAAGGCAGCTGAAGCTAAGACAGTAGCGCTTGATATATCCGAACCTTTTGACAAGGTATGGCATAAAGGGCGTCTCATTAAAATACGCTCATACGGTATTACTAGGCAATTACTGAATATAATTAGATGCTTCCTAACCAAAAGAAATATCCAGTTTGTCTTCGATGACCGTTGATCTATGCAACATGGCATAAATGCTGGTGGACCCCAAGTATCTATCCTAAAACCTTTATTGTTCCTGATCTTCATAAACGATCTCCCTGATGACATTGAGTATGGAATTGGCTTATTTCCTGACAACACCACGATTTACTCTCGTCATGTTGGCAAGACGGACGCGATCATATCCGAGGCAATGGCTGAATCCTTAGAAAATAGTCTCCAGGCTGTAGTGGATTGGGTCATATACGGTTAGTAACTTTAAATGCCGCAAAGACAACGCTCCTTTCCTTCAATAACTACAAAAAACCTCTCCAACCACCGATTGTCATGGCAAATAACACACTACCTGAGAGTTTAACATTCAAACTCCTCGGCCTAACCTTCGTAAGCAACATGAATTGGAACAAATACATAGAAGACATTGTCAAGGCTGCAGCAAAGACGGTTGACTCTCTCTACCGTGCTAGCAAACTCCTCACACCTGACAGTATCCTATATCTTTACAAAGCTACTATCCGCCCGTTGTTGCAACATCTGGGCGCATACATCATCCATTAGTCTCTCCCTCTTAGACTAGGTCCAAAAAGAGTCGCCAACCTAATAGGTCTCTCACTGTCAACCAAGTTCCAGCCCATGTCCCATCGCCGCAATGTAGCATCTTTTTTCTTGTTTTATGAAGAGAGTTTGAATATTCTGTCCATATATTTCTTCTATCTTTTCATACAAGATCTTCTCTTAGTAGGCCAGTGTTAGAGAGCCATATGTTGGTGCCATTTTGGTTTCCATTGCTGTACCTAGAAACTGGATGTAGTTTTTGTTATTGAATTCAAATGAGTTATTGTTGAGAATAATGTCTATGCTGTCGAGGATGAATTGTTTGGTGAATATGTAGTGTAGTATTTGTGGGTCTTTGTCAATCCAGTGTGATATCGCCTGTTTACCTAAGTCATGGGGTATGTTGGTATGTTAGCTGCTGACATCAACTGTAGTAATGTGTCAATTAAGTAACTCAGTCTGCTTATTGGGTATGATTGTCCTGCTCGCATGGGTGTCTTTACTCATACATGCATACAAAGATGGATGTGTATACACATGTATTCTATATATCTGCGTCTCTCTATCTATCCATCTAACACTACCCCTGTCTGTGTGCACATATATGTATGTATATGTGCGTGTGTGTGGGTGTGTATGTATGTCGCTCACCTATGTACAAAATTCAGAACTAACCTCAACCACACATACATACACGAACACAACAGCCAATGCGGCGATAGGGCAATTAAAAATAATAAATAAATAAAAAAGTCCAAACACTTCAAGAAATAGAAGTCAAATAAAACTACTTCTGATGACGACATAGAGGTCGAAAGCACACGAGTGATGGCTATATTAAGAATACTTGGAGGGATATTTTACGGGCTAACACCGGAAATCCGAAAATTCTGCGTCATCCAAACACGATTTCTGAAATAATTACTTGCTGCCTACACACACACACACACACAAACACACACACATCTATATATATATATATATATATATATATATATATATATATATATATATATATATACAATTACATAAACAATATTACAGAATAACACCATCTAACTAGTATTTTGAAGCTATCACATTTCTTCAATAATTAAATAAAGATGTATTCTGTCTTTGAAAAAATGTGATAGCGTCGAAACGTTGGTTAATTTACGTAACTACTCTTATTGTTTATGTAATTTTTTGAATGCTTTACTGGTTTTTTGAGCAGTTTTGCATGTATTAGTTTAATGTTAATTCTATTAACATATTTGAACTTGATCAATTATATATATATATATATATATATATATATATATATATATATATATAAAATACATACGTGTGTGTGTGTGTGTTGTGTGTGTTTTAAAAATTCAATATTCAAAATTTCAATCATACAAGTGAATACTGCAGGATAAATTAAGTTCAATGAGTAGGACTTTAATTCTAACAGAGCTTTTATATCATAACAAAGTAAGTTCTGTTTGTAACGAATTTATAAATATTTGATTTTTTCCGAGGATTAAATTATAGACAATAAAAATCTCTGAAAATTATGCACATGATAATATTTTTTGATGTTGACTTTTAAAGAATTATTACATATTATTAAATACGTCATACGTTTTGTATTCTATTGAGTTATGATATATATATATATATATATATATATATATATATATATATATATATATACATGTAAATATATATTTTCTGATTCAGCGATCATTTTCATACATAATTCGCCTCCTTAGACTCCATACACCATTAGATTATGTGGAAATATATATGCAGATATGTTGCCAGATATGTTTATACAATTAAACATAAACAAATGTATATACCGTTCTACTTGTTATTGAGCACAAATGCATACACACTATAACATTTATATAATTGTTTCTGAACCAACATATGAATGCGTGTGTTGTGTGCGTGTGTGTGAAGGAATGCCGACTTATAATATTTTCTCTTCTTACCATAAATAAGAAGTTATAAGCATCTTGTCAATACAAACAACTATATATCTTTTACACACATATGCACAGACACAAATGCATATATATAGAGAGAAACCTACCACCGCCCCTTTATATATATTTATACACACACCCACACACACACACACACACACCCACACACACACACACACACATATATATATATATATATATATATATATATCTTTTAATGTCGAGTCATACAATTATTTAGTGCTCTCTCCTAAATGACCAGTGTTGAGTGCCCTCAAAGCTATTTTGTATGAAAAGCTTTCCTTGACCATCGGGGTTGGCTGCGTTGTGTTAAATGTTTTGATGGGCAGTTGCCAATGCCCGCCGTGTCGACGTCATGCCACGATAATTACAGAACATCTGCTTCTTTGTTCTCGCCTTGCGATTATAATTCTACTCATAATGCCGTTTCTTAATATCACCTCTTATCTTCTCGTATAGGCCGGGCTATAATTATCTGATCTTCTTGCTCTTAAATATCCTGTACTGTCTGTCATATCCCGTCTCTCTGTCGCTCGCCCTCACACAATCACACACACATTCTCTATATAAATTCTATGTATTCTCTCTCTCAATGATTATATTTTTTCTTATTGTTTTTCTTTTCTGATAATCTAAAGAATCTCTCTCCATTGAGTATGAGATTATATTCACAATCTTATCATTAGATTTCTTACATTTCTTTACATATCTTAAGGAAACTGAGGTAGTCTTATTGTTATTAATGTCATTAGCCTCATCATTTCGATGCCCGTGTAGTATTATCTATATTTCTAATGTATTTGTGCGAATCTTCTTTTTAAATACTAGTTTATTTTAAGAACACTTTTGATCAAGTGTGATGAGATAACTACTTTATCTGATATGAAACCAGACTTGCCAAATTTAATCATTACGCTATTGACGATCCTCCTTACATAGGTTAATAAGTAAATAGGTGCGAAGGTTGTTGTCGCTTGGTTCTTACTTACATTATTAACTATATTTTCGCTATTTCGTGATTATAAAGATGATAATAATAATAATAATAATAATAATAATAATAATAATAATAATAATAATAATAATAATAATTGATTGACCTCATGCAACGTACGACAATGATGGAAACGACTAAATCATGAGTAGAACTCTTCGAAGGTGAAAACTCACGATCGCTTGGGATGAAATTTACCCCTGGAAAAGGTTAAATTTGTGCACGTGAGAATGCAGTAACGATTGTTCAGATATTGAACTAGAAATAGGGCGATCGTTTTAATGAGAAAGGAACACAATACTACCGGTATATAGATTTTAAGCAGTTGCACTTGGTAAGAAAAATGAGTGCATATATACAACAAAATAGTGTGTTCAAAGTTCAGAAATGGGGGTAGATCTAGTTGGGTCTGAGGAAACGTGCTTCACGAGAAGTTATCTTGTTAAAGAGTACGGATAGCGGGTTGCATGTGTACGCAACTCAATTCTGGCTCTTATCGTTGGAAGTAAATACTTTTTGCGTGTGCCGTCTTCGAGGACTTTAGTTGCAATTCAAGCGGGCCTGTAAAACCCAGGTTATTAATCCGGAAATAAGTGTTGGCTTAATTCGAACTGCCGTCTAAGGCTCTGTCAGGATGTAGTCAATTTAGTCCTAAATGGTGGATAACGGAAAGAATACCCTCTGTGACTAACCCTAACCCTAACCCGAGAGTTCCAGCTGTGGTTGTACTGTAATAAAAATAAGAGTCGATAAGAGGCCATGACACATCGTGCAAGCGTTTTTATGGGCTGACTCATTGTTCTTGATTTTCATGACCATACGATGATACAATGCGTTGTCTCACCGCAACTGCGTAATTGTTACAGTTTTACATATATTGCAGAGTACAACAATAAGGCAAGAAATTGTGTAAATAAGTGGAAAACTGTTGTATGACAACAAGCGTCATAGGCACACAAAGGAGAAGCAAGAAATTATATTGATTTATGTTGAAAGCGCCGTGGAATTTCTAGGGGGTCCCGCTAATATAGATAATTATGACTATATACAGATACATGAAAGTATACCTATTTATTAACAATTCCGATAATAACTTTCCGTTGCACCCGTAACAAATATATGGATCTGTCGCTCTTTTCTTATTTTCTTTAATTCGTTTATTCCTATTTTTTTATTCCTGTCTTTTATTTGTTTTCTTTCTTAATGCCTGTTTTTCATTATTTCTCTTTTCTAGTATATTCTCTCCCTTTAAAATCTTATTTAATTAATTCTCATATGTATCACTCGCTTCCACAAACAAAGAAGTCACTGCTATATTCCTCAGTCTATTCGTTTCTCTATCTGCCGTCTATTTAAACTTATTCCTTTCTTTTGCTTTAAATACAAATTAATCTTACCTTTACAATGTTTACCTGTCTGTTATCTCACACATACACCTCTTGCTTTTCCCTACTTCCGCCTTCTCTGTTTCCCACCTGAGGGTGTCAATTACTCTGTTAGAATGTGAATAGAATAAGGTATTCATTGGCGCCGCCCTTGGAGAACTTGTGGCTCAGAGCACAGCAGCGCAGCTTTCAGAAAGGATGTGTTAATAAAGGCAGCCAGAAGAGACAGACGTCCAATTAGAGGCTCCTTTTAGCTCGACTGTCAACGTTTGCGTCACTAAGTTGCGAATAAATCGGTGAACTAGACAATTCATCATACACATTCAGGATAACATGTATACTTATGTATATACCTATATACCCGCAAACACAATTATTAACCACATACATCCAAACCCGCACACTTATATATATATATATATATATATATTAAAGAGAAGCTATTAACCTCTCTCTCTCTGTATATATATATATATATATATATATATATATATATATATATATATATAATGTAAACAGATAAAGACTCATTATAATCAACTGCGGATATGGTTGATTGCTAAGATCACAGTTGGCTTTCGAATATCAACCTGAAATACATAGCATGTTTAGCCAGATTAATAGGTTGGGTTAAAGCATAACATATATCTAAATAAATAAATGCGAAGGTTATTCTCATTTATCACTCCTATTGTATAATCAGAACAGTTACTATTATTTAAATAAAGAATACAACATAAAATATTATACTCTGTATATATAGTTGAGTTAAAAGATTAGGAGGGAATCTTTTGACTGCCTGATTAGCATAATAATGTTTAAACCGTTCATAATTAATCAATGTTTAGTATTATTATTTAGGAATTGCATTGGCTAATGTTAGCTATTCATATGCAATAGTTTCGTCTATATTAACAAGAATGAATAAACGTAATCAAATGAATCAGACAAATAAATAAAACACCTTATGTTTTAACCCCATCCGATCACTTACAAACTTATTGAACGTCGTGGCTTGCTACAAGCGAGGCAGAAGCGAGACTGGAAATGGAGAGTAGGGAGAGTGTGTGACTGTCTTGGCTTTGCTAGAAGCGAGGCAGAAGCGAAAAGAGAAAAGATGAGTGGGAGAGAGCGTGTGGTTCTCTCGCTCACTCTCTCTCTCTCTCTCTCTCTCTCTCTCTGCCCCTTTATATCGCTCAGTTGTTTGCAGTTTTTATCTTTTTTTTTTCATTGATAGAAAAAAAAACTTTTATAATTTAAAATGGAAAAATTCGGTATATGAATTCAAATTCTCGGGTCGTAACTAATACTTTTTTTGTGATGGGAGTTAAACCCGCTGCATTTTTTGGAGGGGACCGCTACTTAACGTGTGCTGTTATGCCCCTGCTACTCAGAGTTAGTTCTAAGAACATTTTAAGTTCCCTAAAAAAATACAATGTCCCGGAAAAGGTGAAACATTTCATGTCATATATATATAATTGATTCCTCACTCTAAATTCTAAAATATTTGTTTTTCTTTCCATCTGTTTCCCATGGTGTAAACACGTAATCGCTTTTAAAAGCAGAATGTCTATTTTTCAGGTTGTGGGGTAATAATGGAAAACGTGTTAATTTGCAAATTTACCCATACTTATTTTTTAATTTTATACTTTTTTTTTACCATATTTTTATTTTAAGCAACTGATTTTAGTTGTATTTACCTTTCTGGTGACAATTGAATGAATAACTGTTAAATGATCTAACAAATATTTGTATGGCATGAATAAAGATATTGAAAGTTTGGATATTATTGTAGATTAACACTCCACAACACCACACCCAACCCTCGATAAAATAAGATTGTACTTTTTCAGGTGATTACGTATAAATACCCTGGAAAACTTGGCTGAAAGAGAAACAACACAAACGATTTAAGAATATACCATTAAATATCAGTTTAGCACATGCATTAATGTAAAATAATCCACTATTTTCATGCAATTCTAGCGGTTTATGGCAGTTTACCATTATTCTTGCCGTTGACGATAAATTCTGTGCGTTTTTTTTATTTCTAGTGATGGTGGGGACTTTTTCGTGTCGATTGCTTGTGGTTTTACGACCTTGTCAGTAAAACTTAGGGATAGGGTTTTTAAACATATAAACTGCTATAACAATCTGGAAAAAACTTTAAAATAATAAGATTATTTAGCTGAGGATGTTTAATTAAAAAATTACCTAAGTGTATTACAATTATAGAATTCTCTGAGTAAAAAAAAACTTTTTCTTTAATTAACGCTCCCATCCTCTCACTTAATCGGAGAGCAGGTTGGTTTTCCTAGTATATATATATATATATATATATATATATATATATATATAATTTTTTTATTTACACAGGCATGTACAAAATCTGCGACACTGGCATGTCGATGTTATCGATCAACTTCTTTTTAAATAAACAATTCGAGCACTGTCTAATAACGGGCAATGTTTATATAAAACATAAAGATAATTTACCAACGGCGCCCGTTAGAATTGCCAACTATCAGCTAGATGGTTGGAGGTTCGACCCCGGTTAAGGATGAGTGCTAGTCAAGTCGCACTAGAGAGCTGTGATGCATATATAAGCTACCCTTATCCGGTTAAGCACTAACATCAATGATATCGTCTGTTACTATTTAGCGTAATGCTTAACTCTTCGCAAAAAAAAAATCGTCACTGTTTAGTAGCGGTAAATGTTTATATAAATCATTGAGATAGTAGCTAGAAATGTCGACCTTCGACTAGATAGTTTAAGGTTCAAGCAAATATTTAAGCGATATATTGGATATCTTGAATATTTCACCACTAAAGTTATTTATTCTTCATCTGTGGTCCAGGAAGATTTTAGAATGGCCAGATTTCTCATATCAATTCCGTTTAAGTGCGCTCCATCAACGATTTAAATTCGACTTCTCACCATTGAAGTTATTTCATTTTGAACACTTTTCCATACTGCCTCTACAGAAAATTTTTTTTCTTCTGCTTCAAAATATCCTTTTCATTGGACACTTTAGTAACGGACAATTACCATCTGGACAAATTACATATCTTTTCACACGAACTTTTTTTACACCATTTTAATAATAATTTTTCAAGTTTTTGAACTTTGGCTTTTCAACAGGTAACTTATCTATTTGTATATCTCCTCTGATTATAAGATTTCGATCTTTGAAAAGCCTTGGCTTAAGGAAAGTACAATACACATTAGTTTATTACAGAATATACCTTGCATTGAACAATCTAAGTTTGAAATAAATCTGGACATTCGTACATTTTTATCACTCTTATTTCTTCTACCTTTATATATATATATATATATATATATATATATATATATATATATATATATATATATATAGGATAAGTCGATTACAAATAATTAGATTCGCAGAGTGCAGATCAAAATCATTCGTAGTTCAAAGCAAGGGAAAATAATGAATACTAACTTATTATTCCTCTCTTTCGTTCCTTACCTTAAGCCGGCATTTCAAAGAATTACAATTCTTATCATCAGAGGAAGTTGTTGATGGATATGTTGACATATAAAGATAGTCAATTTTTAAATTTTTGAAAAAGTTTTAAAAAAAGGTTCATAAAATTCTAATTTCTTTTACGTTCAAATGGGCATGTTCCAGTTTTACTAAATGTCACTAAAAAGGAATCCAAACGGTGTGAAATTCGAATACATTGGCAAGTCAAGCAGAATCCATGCAGGGACCCCAATACAACGTTTCCACCCAAGTTTGCGGTCTGTACATGGATGATCAAGTGAAGTTGGCCATGTTAAGAAAACGTATTCCAAGGCAAAAGCAACGATGAAAGTTCAATAAAAATAAAACCTAAGACGAACCGTATCATTGATTTATATGAAGATAAAAAATGGAGGTTCTAATTTATAGGGGGGAAGGTGTCGATTTATTATTGTTAGGTGGAGGGGTATCTGAAGTCACTAAGAAGTTAACATATCTGAATTTGCGTTTATGTCTGCACTGAGAGATCAACTCGTTTGTAGAGTTAATGGTGTTTAAAGATTTATTGGCTGTGGCTATTGTGTAGGTTTCCAAAGTGCAGAGGCTACAGTTTGGAGAGCCTGGGGTGTACAATCTGGATTTTCTTATGATAGACCAGTGCAGGAAGTAGGGCGTATTATTATTTTTTAAATTTCTAATTAGTTTAGAAAGCGAAGTGCTAGATTTATCGTGGTTTAATTTAAATGAATGCATATGATTTGAGATTCTTATCTTAATTGGAAGGGCACTCAAACCTATGTATGCATGTATTCTGTAAGGAGTGGAAATTAAGTAATCAAATTCATTGGTAGTTGTTTGAAAGGGATGAATTTGAAACTATATTAAGGACAACTGAGGTGTTCCTGCTGCTTCTATCAAGTTCAGAGTTACTCGATGCAGGTGAGAGGTGAGGGTTAGGGTTATTATTATCAGTACTTTGAGTTGGTAATGGTTGCGGGGTTGTTGTATTGGGGTTCGATGTAAAGCCAGATTATATATACATATATATATATATATATATATTATTTCACTTTCCAATTTAAAGGCGACTAATAATGCAATTTTCTGCACCTTTATAACTTAGGACGTGCAACATTCGAAATAGTAGTAGGCAAAAAAACTACGAACGGTGTAATCACCAATAGCAACATTTACATTTTATTTTATGAATGTCTGTTAGGAAAGATGTGTCTTTAGACGCTAGTTAGGCACGGAGTCTGCTGTTGAGAACATCTTTAATATTTTTAGAGTTTGGTGTTACTATTTTTATGTCAAATTTTAATTGTTTTTGTATGGAAATAGATTTGAGATTATTGGGAAGAACTATGTACGATTTATTGGTTTCAGTCATGTCGGTGTTATTTGTACTGGTGATGTTATGAGAAGACATTTTTGTGATGTTAGTCTGTTTTTTCTTCTTGTAGATTTAAAAGGTTTGCGTCAAGCGTTTTGGGTGAAAAATTGATGGCATTTTTAAGCTTAGTAAGTGTGCTTGATATAGGTGTCTTTATTGCGGAGATAAGCGGGGCTGTAGGTTCTAACAGCTCCTGGAACGAGACTATGATCGAAACGATTAATTTAATTTGTTTATTCGGTTTGCCTTTTTCACAAATAATGTCTTTCACTGCATATCATTTTACAATATATCGTGCATTTCATCCTCATATATATATATATATATACATATATATATATATATATATATATATATATATATATATAAAATGCAGTATAATAACACGACATTACATAATCATCGATGCAATAAATTTTTTCAACCTTGTGGCTTTTTCAAGCATCCGATCCAGACAATTACATTTTTGAAACTGAAAAAAAGTATTAAATTCACACTCGACAATTCAAATATAATTGGAGAGAGATTGTAACAACCCATCCAATACATATTTAAAGATCGGGAGAAATTGAAGCATATCTAATCCTTGAGTTTAACCTGGGAGGGGAAATTACATAATTTATTACAGACACCGAAGGGGAGGGAGGAGTGGGGGTCCTGTTTTTCAAAGGAATCGGTCGTGTAAAAAATAAACAGTATTAACCATCATCATTGTTTTATGACACCTACTGACTAGCGATGAATGTATATTGTGAGTGGAAGGAAGGAACCTTAAGTAACCTCTGTCACAACCTCACTCATAAATACGTACACATCCTATGTACATACATACACACATCCCCACTCACACACAATAATATACAAGCATACACACACACACATATATATATATATATATATATATATATATATATATGTCAAACACACACTTAGTTTGAACGACCGACCACCCTCTCAAACTCGGTCAAATCACCTCAAGGAAATACTGAATTATCAAGCCAAATTGGAAAAAAAGACCGAAGAATCCACAAAGAAAGAGAAAAAGGGAAAGATTTAAAAAAGAAAAATCCAAATTGCTGGGCGCGTGTCAACAACCTTAAGTTAATCTAAATGCGAGGAAAAGGAAATCTTTTTAAATTGTGATCAACGACTTAACTCTTATCTAAACATACGCACACACACAGCATCTATTATACACATGCAAGAATATATATATATACACACACACACATATATATATATATATATATATATATAATATAAAGATAGAGGCAAAATGCCTTCACTGAGAAAACCATTTGTTAGATGCAAATAATTTATTAAATGAACATTTAAAAAAATAAAACATTTATTTTTCTTTTCATCTTGACTTATATAACTGATATTTCGCTTGATAAAACGAGCCTCATCGGAGTTTTGACAAATAAAAGATATTAAGAAGAAAAGTGTGATTTAAAAGAGTTTGACTAACGTAAACTAACACTATAACTCTGTCATAATAAAATAATTAAATACGTCGAGTTCAGAAATAATCGGTAAATATAAAGTTAACTTCTTTTAAAGATGTAAGCCTCCAAATGATGTAAACATGTTTTATATGAAGTTGTTAATTCACAGTTTATATTAATATAAGAAGAAAAAACAGAAGAAAAACGAATATGAAAATGAAGGACAAAACCTAAGGAGTAAGTGAAAGGAGATATAGAGAAACCCAAAACAAATAGCCAAAAATAAAAAAGAAGAGAAATAAAGAAAGAGAAACGGATCTGACGCAAGAAATTTAAAACATATACTTCAAATAGTATTAAAAAATATTTTAAGAAAAAGGACGACATACTTAAAGTTAAAATAAATTCAAAATTTGGATTTACTTATATCTTTATAATTTAAAATATTACGCTTTAAAATAAAAAAAATAGTGTTTAAAAAAACACTACAGGCTATTGGCATATTTAAATAATTGCAGCAGTTTTGAATTAATGAGAAAATGTCATTTTAAGAACGATTTACTATTAGACTGTAAACATAAAAAGTCATACATGTAGCAAATGTATTATCCTATTCACAGCCCCCTCTTCCTAACAGATAAACAAATACCTAGAATATCATTAAATAATATCTCTCATACTGTGATTAATAATTTGTATCGTGTCTCTTAAACAACCAGTGTATACATCGACACTTTTTGTAGAGTTAATACATTTCACATACTTTTATATAGTATCTTAGTCTTAATTTTATTTTATATAACACCACCCTTTTTATAGGTTTTCCTCGAAATATATTCTGGCATATAATTATTCTTTATATCATATCATTAATAATATTGCCTTACAATGAATTATATGTATCTATGTATGTTAATATGCTATACTCTACGATCGTACTACTAATACACTCGCATTGTGACAAAACGTCACCGCCAAACCAGCACGTTTAATTTCATTGCAGCTACTACACCTAGTAAATGACTAGTAACTATTTAGTTTAAAGGACTAGAAAAGTAAAGAAAATACGAATTCCAATAGGACTATATTTAGAGGCCATCATAACTACTAGTACTAATATTGGTCACGCTGATCGTTCATCCGGCTGATATAATTTACCGGTTTGTCCGCACATTAATGTGGATTTCAGTCATTTGGAAAATAAGACTGTCGAGCCGGGATCAAATTTCGTTATCGCTGCGTACACCTATTTCGATCAAATACCTCTGGGACATTCTAATTCTCTATACAAATTGCAAAAAAAAACCCCAAAAAAACGAGCTGTGAGATTTCTCATTTTGGAAGTAGAGATACCTTATTCGAGTTAAACAACTGAAGAGATAGTATATTTGATGGATTTGTGCCAGTTAAATATTAGAAAAGTGTTTATCGACGTCATAAAGTCGTACGTCAATTTAGGTCTGTCAACAATTAACGCAAATCAATTCCATATCACATGTGGACGAATTTATTATGACCCAAACAGGGCGGTAACACACAGTTGTAGAATGTATTTATATCCTTAATGTGTGATAACAATACCTTTATTTATACTAGCAACATACTCGCCCCAACCTGGTATTTTTCAGAAACGGTGAGCATCAATTTTATGAATTATGATTAAACTTACACAGAACCATGTGAATCAAGATTACTATAGTAACCATCCCAATAATCTCAGAAATACAATTCTGTACATGTCGTACATATGCAGACGCTGGTTGCGTAGCCATACAGATTACAGTGTACATCTATGTGCCTGGAAACTAGGGGTTTTCTTTTTGTTGATCAACACTAAAATGGGACTTGATGTCGTTTGCTAAGAACTCAAAGTTATAGAGTTAGAATCAAAGGAAAGTGGACTAATCATGCGAAAAGAGGTTACCCCTCCCCTATACCCCGGTGTAGTTGCTAATGAAAAGAGCGTCTCCTGGTAGCCCTTGACTATGGTCGACCACATTACCTTTTTTACATACGTACCAAATATATGTGCACATCAAATAAAGAACTGATAAATATATATATATATATATATATATATATATATATATATATATATATTGATAAAATATCTGACAGTTTTTCAAAGCAACCCCACTTTAATTCGGCAGACTGAACGTACAGAAAACCTAAACACAACACAGACTAAAATATTTGACATAAATCTATTCACTAGTAAATGTTTTAAACACATAAAATACACTCCAAACATAGTTCCCTCGTTAAAACACCGCCCACTAATGCTAAAATATAAACACTAGATCTATAATCACTAATCATATGAACCAAAAACAAACCCTAATTTGCTAAACACCAATACACGTATAAATCTAGCAAGTAGGTTTCCAAGTCTTTATACAGTCAGTCACTCATTCCTACACCATTATGTAACACTCTCAATTAAAGAACACCCCTTACTTCACCTGTTATTTCCCGAGCGCTATGCACGATCTTCTTTGTCCATTTACAATAAGAAGGGGGTATATTAATGAGACAAGCAACCAATTCCGCCAAGCATTGAAGAATAATAATAAGGAGATCACGGACAACTAAGCACAACGATTTAATTATCGGGCACTGCTGTCATATCTTCAAAGGGGACGGTCAGAGTACTCTTAATGTCTTGACAGCGTACATCTGGTGGGAAATGAACTTTTTCGTCCCTGCAACCTTTTTCACACAATAAAATATATTGTTAGCCTCTCTTTACTGCATCGTTATCTTCATGGTAGGTGCTCGACTGAACTCTAATACTTGCCCCCTATTGTCAAAAGATTCACAAAAACTCATTTGACTACAGCGACACCAAATAACTTTACTTTCTCTCATTTTCTGCTCCACAAACCTAACGGAGCTGCCAGTAACAGTTTTCGTCCTAGAACATCCGATTATATCACAAGTTTAATTCTCAACTGACTACAGCATTATCGTATCCAAATCTAATATAAACAAATACTTGTCAAGTCGTCCTCTACGAACATCGTATCCTCTTGAGTAATCCTCTACCCATGCAACCCAAAGTTTCTATACTTTCGTGACGGCGACTAAAGTCCGACCAGCAATCTTTCTAGGCCTTATCCTCAAGTGGCCCCGGGCCTTGATAAGCGGTGATCTATTAGTAAAAAAAAAACATACAAAAATAACATATCTTTATAGTATGAACAGACGTCAATACCATCCACGGCAATAGGAATATTATATAACTACAAATAATTGTAAATGGTTTTATTCAGCGATGAAATTTCGAGTTTTCAAAAGATGCTACACGTTCAGTAATTCTAATACAATCAACATGTTTGAATCAAAAACATCGGTTAGAACAAACGTACACGTTTCTACAAAGATATCTGAAGATATAAAGGCTAAGTGCGATATATATATATTTCATTTCAGTATTGAGTGACGAAAGTAAAGGTAACCGATAATTTTAAACCCTTACCCAAAAGAATAATAACATACATAGGTGCCTTTAAATGCGAAATAAAGGGCCAGCCCGAGAGAAATAGTTGACCAAAAATATATGTATTCTATTGTTATTGATTTCATTGGAGACTGAATCTACATTATTATTTATACACGATGCTCACGTTGATGTCTCGCGCGAAAAAATAATTATGTATTTATATACATATATACATATATATATATATATATATATACATATATATATATATATATATATATATATATATATGTATATTTATATATATATATACATGTATATTTATATATATATATATATATATATATATATATATATGTATATTTATATATATATATACATGTATATTTATATATATATATATATATATATATATATATATACATGTATATATAAATATATATATATATATATATATATATATATATATATATATATATTTACAGCATAATATGAAATGAAATAATAAAATAATACGAATCAAATTTTATTAGAATTCAAAGTTCAGGCAAAGTATCTTAACGTCCTTTACTCATGAGTTTTCAAAGAAAAATATACAAGAAGCAAACTAAACTCAGTTTGTGTTGAACATCATGATTTTAACACAAACTGAGTTTACTGAAATTTTTATTTGATTTGATTCATTTATCGTTGTATTAATTAACATAAACATTGGATGCATTTTTCACTGTCATTTACAGCATCGATTGCGGACGCATTTCCGGACTGGATAACTCTTTCAACTTTTTCAATTTTTGCGTTTTGGACTGTCACTCACTACCTGGATCAATCTTCAATCAACCTCTTGGATATTTTTCCTGAATATGTTTTAAATTGTATGACTTGATGGATTGTATAGCTTTAAAAGTATGTTTGTGGGTTGATATATTTGATGTGTTATATACTTTGATGTATTTTTGTATATATTTTTATATATTTTCAAAGTGTAATTTATCACCTGCATTATGTCACTGCGGTAATGGCCATCTGAGGAGAGGAATTATCTTTGAAAACTAATGAGTTAAGGACGTTAAGATACTTTGCCTTAACTTTGAATTCTAATAAAATATGATTCGTACCTTATTTAATTATTTCATTTCATATCATGCTAATAATGCTCTATCCAGTATATTGAGCTTCAGTCTTTATCCGGATGTTTCAACGATCAAAAGATATTAGTTTGCCTCTTATATATTTTGTTGGATTAACTTTATGTATATATACATATATATATATATATGTTGCTTTTCACTACTATATATATATACACACAAAGATATATATATATATATATATATATATATATATATATACATATATATATATATATACATATAGTAGTGAACAGCAACTTTCACTAGAGTTTAATCTAGCCTGTATCTATGTAAAATACTGCCCATATATATATATATATATATATATATATATATATATATATATATATATATATATATATATATGCAAACATCAGGAAGTTTGAGACATTAAATAGACTTACCGAAGCATTACATATGTAACTATTCAATAAGCATGTAACACAAACTAGTTTAATTAATAACGTATCCCGAAAGTCAAAGATATATCAGTCAGAATTACGGAACATTATATCGGTAGTTGTCGAGATGGTGTGTGTGACATTATTTTAACGACTTTATTTTTATTGCTTATCTACTAATCTAATATATTACGCATATATATATATATATATATATATATATATATATATATATATAAATTGGAAATGCTACATAGAAATTCTAAACATTAACAACATAAATTATTGTGTATTGCAATTAAAAGAAATTATGACTGGAATAGTACCTCCGTTTTGGTCACGAGTACTAAATAAGACCTTCACTAATAGAATAAATTCTCTTAACACTTAAACATTATATATACATGTGTGAGTATCTACTATCCGTGGCATGTCGCGTAAACAATAATAAAAATTATTTTTTCTTATTTTATTAAAATATTTTCGTGTATAACTAGAGAATATGAGTCTGTCTACCTCTATATTATCTTTGTGGAATATAGAGAAGTAAAGCGACCTACAATTTCGTTATCCAATTTGCATAATTGCTTGCCGTGGGTACAACCATCCTATGGGAATTAGCTGTAAAGATAGCTTTAGTATTTATCGACATCTTCATTAAATTATTAAATAAAAATTGAGTTAGTTGGAAAGAGATAACTACATAGACAGCTTTTAGTAAAATGGATTAGTTTTCTAGTTAATTCGAAATTAACGCTAAGTAAAACAATTTAGACCTATGCTTTCGATACATAAATTATACCTAAAACTAATGGGAATTGTTAGCGTACGTTTTGGCAATAAAAATGGGGAAATGACTAAGGGAATAGAAGTTTGATTAATTCATTATTACTTTAATAATAGATATATGCATACTTATTATAAACGTGGTTGAATATTTTATATCGGTAAATGTTCGGTTAGATAAATAAACTGTGAAACTTTGATGCAGAAATAATAGCTAAACCTCTCACTCTGTGGACTCAGCAACAGTATTAGATTAATCTATCAAATTCTAGATTAAATACTTTAAATGTATTTACTATTCATGCGTCGGTTAAACAGAATATATGGTAAAGCCTGCCATTCTGAAAATATATTATTTTACATTTAGACGATATATCATCTAAATCCAGAACTCATGAAAACAGATTTTCGTAATTTAGTTTTGTCAAACAGAAACACACCAACCTCATATATATATATATATATATATATATATATATATATATATATATATATATATATATATATATATACATGTATGTACATATCTATATGTATATATACATATATGTATGTATATATCTATATGTATATCTATATCTATATGTATATATATACATGTATGTATGTAGTTATATGTATGTATATATATATATATTATATATATGCATAAATATATATGTATATATATATACATATATATATATATATATATATATATATGTATATTTATCTCTCTATATATATATCTACATCTATACATATATGTCTATACATATATATAAATATATATATATATACATACACATATATATGCATATCTATATCTATATCTATCTATTCATCTCTCTCTCTCTCTCTCTCTCTCTATATATATATATATATATATATATATATATATATATATATATCTGTGTTATAATGGAATAATTCCAGGAAAAAATCCGGGTATGAGAGCTCAATATGGTAAACAGAGCAAGAATAAGATAACATATAATAACACGAAATTACATAATTGTCGATGCAATAATTTATTTCAAACTTGTGGTTTCCTCGGGCATCTTAAATTGACAATAACATTTTTGAGACTGACAGAAAATTGAATTCACCTTCAACAATTAAAATACAACCAGAGAGAGTTGTGGTTGCAACCAATCTGAACATCACTTACAGAGCGAGGAGGAATTAAAAATTCATATTTAACTAAGGCGATCGAAATGAATCTTATTGTTTTTTTTTTAAATAACGTCTGAGTTAAAAACACAAATTCTTTTAACACTTACGACTTGGTGATATAAACACGTATATACGTCTCTACACACACACACGTTTTATATATATATATATATATATATATATATATATATATATATATATATATATATATATTATACGTTTATTCCTCTACTTATTATCCTTATTATTTTACATTTTATTCTCATTATGGTACAATTTTTAAAGAATTATACTCATAAATGGAATACGTCTTGCTATATATATGCAGTGCATGTAAATGATGGTCATTAGAGAAATAATAAGAGTGGACATGCTCCCCTCCCCGCCCCCGTCGTGCAAGTAATTATGGCAAAGCATTTTGCAGCCGGTATTATAGTTTATTTCCTAAAAGAAAGGCAGGAAGTGATGTTGGAAATTGTAGTGTTCTCGTTTTCCTTTTCCTTTCTTTTCAAATTCACCCATATACATATCTGTTTCATGCCAACCCTGCAATCATCAGTATAGGAGGAGACAATTTCTGCCGCTCACCCGGTTCGGACACCAACACGAAAATTATATTTGTCTTAGTAGTCGGAGCGCGTACAATGTGCAAACCAGGCATTGTCGTCAGATCAGAGAGTGAATAAACGTCTAAATATGTGGGGACTAGACTATCGCATTATGCTATGAATAACGGCTTACTAAAAGTACTAAATCTAGCGAGAGTTTTTAATGATAATTTATGAATAACATTTTCAATGTAAACCATAGACACATGTACACATGGCAATACTGAAATCATCAGTATAAGATTAGACAATACCAGTCGAGCACACGATTCGGAAACAAAAACGGAAGTCATATTAGTCTTATTAGTCGGAGCGCATATATATATATATATATATATATATATATATATATATATATATATATATATATATATATATATATATGGTATAAGTTGTAGACCTGTAAGAGGGCCGGAAAGAAAACACTAACTCGGGATTTAATGAAACTAAGTATATTAAAGAAAGTATAAATATAGCATATACAAGAGTGGTTTAAGGTCTTTATGACTGCCAGTATTAAAGTACAACGATTGTGCAAGTCGGCGAGACAGACATCGTTGCCAAATCTTGGTTGGGAAATACCGGGAGATACTGCGCTGGATTATACGTACACGTAATTTAATTTATCTGTTTAATTTTTTTCATCTCATGGCTTATACTCGGCGTGTTTTTCGGAAATTATTGAAAGCTATGAATTGAAATGAGTTTCTTTTTAAATTTAAAAATACAAATACAATTGGATGTACAAATAGCAATACATATCAAACTCGACAATAACAATACTTTAAATTTAAATGAACACATTTAAGAACCACGTAGTGTTGTTTTAAGGACGTCGTCATCAATTAAACAATCAAAACAATGTTATTTTTAATTACAATTAAATCGTTGAATTTCCACTTTAAAAGAAATTAATACAAAAACGTCGTTTCGTTTTTGGAGGTTCGTCATCAATTCTAAATACCAAAAAATATTTTTAATAATAAAAGAAAAGGCGTTAAAATATCACTTTAAAGTAATTAATTCAATATCTACACCGTTTTATTTTGGGAGCGTCAATATCATTTCAGAAACAAAAGCCAAAATTATATTTTAATAACAACAGGAAATGCGTTAAAATTTGACTTGAAAAGAATTGATACAATAACTACTTCGTTTTCTTTTGGGAACGTCGCTATCTATTCAGAAACAATATATATATATATATATATATATATATATATATATATATATATATATATATATATATATATATATATATATATATACATACACATATATATATATATATAGAAATATATATATATATATATATATATATCTTTTATAAGAACAGGAAAGGCGTTCGAATTTTATTTTAAAGGAATTAATACCAGAACCACGTCTTTTTTGGGGGTAGGGGGCGTAGCCATCATTTCAAAAAACATATGTTTCATAATAACAGAAACGAGGAAGATGTGATTTAATTTCGCTTAAATTTAAAAACAAGGAAGCAAGTATTATTGTTTTTGCAGCTGAACTCCTTAATTACTTGACTTGTATAAAAACAATAATAATAATAACAGGAAAGAATACCCAGCATCCCTTCCGTCATAATTCTCCCTCCCCTTGTTTTTTTTTCGGAACAATCCAAAGCTTCAGTTCCACAACGATTTCGATGTTCTGACTCAAATAACAATTCTATCGACATGCAAGAGCTCCTAATGCTGATCAACGAATTCTTACTTGACCCTGAGGGGAGTGGGCTTCCTCTGAAGTATACTCTCGATGCAAATCAGTGAACAGGAGATAGTGGAGAAGATGTCATGCATGTCATCGCTACTTACACCTTACCTGAGTCGGCATAAAACGAAATGTTTTCACCTGAAATTCGAATATGGAAGCGCTATCAATCATCTGTACCATGCAGCGTGTTCTGTGATGTCATATGAGCAGCTTTGAAACACTTCGCTTCTAAGCAGTAGCGAGAGAATCGACTGTCTCTAACCCGAATACTAGATTTGTCATACTTTGCGACTATTGAAGCTGGTCGTCGTCTCGTGTCTGTCTTCTCTAAACATTGAAAGTGGGAACACATACGGTGATTCGTACACTAGCCCCTTCGATGTCTTCAATCCAACTCGGTGCTGAAGCCTCTCAAAAGAGGCGAAGCTGTAATGCCTGCTGTTAGGCCGTACATTCCGGGGCAACTACAATGACAGCAGGAACGTGCGCTGATTAAGTTCGACGTGAAAAATACTTTCAACTCGATCCGACGGTACCATTTTCTCAAGACATGTCATCGTCGTCGACCCTCTGTCCTTTATTCTTTGTCCCACACAGCTAACAGCAGTTCCACTTGTATTTTTGTCCTGGGAGTCGACTATACTGCTCGGTACATTACTACGTCTTTTAACATTTGGTAACTCGGTTATGCAACATTTGGAGGCCGTTGAGCAAAATTTGTGCGGAAGTTGTTGAAAACACCTCTCAAATTCTCTCCTTGTCATTGCTGCAATCAGGTTTGAAATACACCTTGCTAACTCCCAATTTATCTATATCGACTGTTCAGTAGAATTCTTAACGGCAACCGTCTCCGAGATCAGCAGAGGGCTTTATCAGGTTAACATCAATAATCGTGACGAACTTATAATCTTCGACTTACCAATCTTGAATCCGTTATCTAAGCTGATATCGTCAAGAAACTTACAAACTTGTTCACCATATAATCCCGGTGCCTACTGATGTATATAACTCTTGCACAACTGCTTCTGCATCCCGAAATGTGTTTTTTTATTTTATCGTAGTGTGCCATGTTATCGGTTTCCTGTTAGTCTAAATAGGCTGACTCGTGTAATTCAGGACACATCAACGGCCATCTGCAACATCAATTTTCATGATGTAAGGTGTAGCCAGACCCTCACTCCTATCCTTTTTGGTGAACTTAGATATAGAGTAACAACAGCTTTTGCATTAACTGCTTAAGCCTATCCACCTCTACAAGTCACTATATTATTGAGAGTATTCTACATGAAAGCATGCGAATTTCGTCCTATGCCTCTGATCCATAATCTTTCCATCGACTGTAGGAGGGCATGGTCTCACCGTTTCGTCGCATATGTGGTGACAAAAAAGCTGGGAAACAATCAGTATGAAGACTAGTCGAATTCCTAACAACGTCCTGTGACTAATACCGTGTGACTTATCTTGAAGCTGCAACTTCGCCACACAACGGTGCGTGGCTAATTATTATTATTATTATTATTATTATTATTATTATTATTATTATTATTATTATTATTATTATTATTATTATTATTATTATTAATGATAGTATCATTCATTATTATTATTATTCTATGTATTATTATAATTAATATTATTATAGTCATATATCTTAATTATAATTATTATTATCCTCGGGATTGTGTTATTATTTTTACTATTTATTATTTTTTACCTCTCATTTCATTTTATTTTTATTTCAAACGAAATTCAATTTCAGAATTAGCGTCACAGGATCGAATTGTATTACATTAACCATTTTTTACATGGAACGTTTATATATATCGTCTCAAATAATGTTAAATGATAAGAAAAGTCGGACCTACCAAGGACATACACACAATTCTCACTATAATTGGAAAAACAATCCAGACTATTAAAAAAAAAGTTTTTTCTAATAACATACTTTCGTATTTTTTTAGCACAGGTTTCATAATTCGGTCGTGTCGCCGCTGCCTGACACAGTCAGCTTCACACAGACATGGGAAACGATATATGATTGAACTTCAATGATGGGGACAGAATATCTTTAATAATAGATCTAGTCAGCGGGTGAGTAGCCATATGATAACTGCATATGCAGAATTAAAACGACGATGTGCCACAAAATGTATTTCAGTAGTAAAATTATCACTATCAGTCAGATATACACAGGATAGAAACAAGTTAAATCAGCACAAAAATCCAAACTCTGAGAAAAAGCTCCTTTCTTTTCACAAAAGAAAGGGAGATATGCGAACATATTTAAAAGTAATATTATTTGTACTCACTCGGAGTTCTCACACAAATAATCGTCAGTGATTGCTCAGTGATAATAACAACCGATGTTTACTAGTATCAAAGTGACAACAAACCTTCTCAGATTTCTATTATTCTCCACCACTTTTCTATTACTATTGCAAATAACTTTGTGGTATGGCAACAGCCACTCACCATTGATATATCGCTGGTTTCGACCATAGGTCTCCTCTGAAATTTGGGTGATAATAAGGCGACTCATTGTCCCAGTACTCTCTGCACTCTTCCAGTAGAGTGCTGCTTAGTGCTCTCCTTCCTCTGCCTTCCCATCCTGGTTGGCCATTCACGATTATTTTGTGTGGTATCAGTCGAGGCTTGTACCATTACTTTTGGGGGCGAGACAGCTTATTATTATTATTATTATTATTATTATTATTATTATTATTATTATTATTATTACTACTACTACTAGTAGTAGTAGTATTAATATTACCAATCTATAATGATATACTAATGAAGGTCTGTCGTTTTAAAACATTAAGACAAAAGTACTATATTATATTATCTTTAACATTTACGACACAGTTACTCAAACAGTTAAAGTGTAATATAATATTATGGTGAAAACTGTGTTTTAAAAAATGCTTAGTATTTTAAAATTCATTACGCCGGGACTGCTTCTGTACAGACTACATCATGGTCGTTTTACAGTCTTATGTCAAAAAGTACTTGTCGAACCGTTTCTGAAATAATTACATTTTGTTCATTAATCGTTTTCTATGCTCTCATAGTCTTGTTTATCATTTAACTACCAATCTATTAACACTTATCCTTGTGTAATTTTGGTCTTGTTAAGTGTTGACTCATCTATTACTAATGGATATTTGGTATTTGTCTGAAGTCGGAACTATACTATTACATCTCGTATGGGACGTTTATTAAATGTATCAATGCTAAGTACAGGGAGCAGTGTGATATATGTAATCTTATAATGAGAGCACCCTCCCAGGCATTAGCTTCGCTATTTGGAGAAATATGTTTAGCATCGACGATCTCTAAAAATCAATTGTTCATTTTCAAATTTATTAGTGATATTATATACTTGTATAGATATACAACGGAGGGATCATATTATTGCTAGTTAGTATCCAACAAGTAAAATATACTTTGAATACGCTGGTCTTCAATGAAAATAAGTAAACCTAATGTAATTGGGGTAAGAATTATTAGTGTATTTGAGGTGAATTCTCATAATAATGATCTGCTTTCGAAAAGTCTATACTGACAATAACAACCTTATATAGATGTGCTTATCGAAATAATTTCACAATAAAACTACAAATATCTTTTATCAAGAAAGTTAGCATACGTAATATTATAGAAGTATTTGATATTATGCCACTGTTAACCATTTCTCTACCGAAGGCGAACGTCTGGATGGGATTTAATCCTGTATGCACATTTGCTCGAATAGCGATACGTATAGAATTGAGGAATGTTTCCCCCATACTCATCTAACGTACTATATATCCCCACCTTCTCTGTCGACAGGTGAGTCATCCTGGACACCAGAATGGTTTGCTTTCCGTGCTTTTTGCCTTCCTCCTCATCCACAGAATAAGTCCGGGAAAGAAGGGCTCGTCCAGCGTCTTATTACCCACAGTTAATGCCAATTTTCCGCCCGGATGTTTTGAGAAGCCCGACTCATTCAGCGTTAATTGCGATTTAGAAATGACATCCACATCAAATCTTCTGCTTGACAAACCAAGGTCGAATATTAATGCAACTGCTGCAGCAACAACATCAACATCTACTACTATTGCACTTCTACTTCACCACCTTCTTATTCTCATGCGACTACTACTATTATGCTTTTTACATGTATACTAATGCATAAGTACTTTTTGGTCCATGCAATACATGTTACTGCACTTAACTACATTTTCAGAACGTAAAGATGATGTTTAAAAGAAAATACCTCTCAGGACGGATACAATTAATTCCTTAAAAAGAATAGTAATACCTTACGAAAATTAAACTCAACATATAATTATACAAACCCTCATGTATAGTATCATTATTCAAATTTTGATTTAACTCCAATGCATGCATTTTATTTGACAAAATGTCTGTAATTAAATAATTACTATTAAGTAATGTTCAGTAGAAATTTTAGTTAAAGCATTCTTGCTAAATTGGTGGCTTATGATTATATATCAAATCCGTTGCAAATTTAATAAATCTGAATGTTCAAAACGTTGGTCGTTTTCTTATAAAGCTCCCTCATATCCGTTCAGAATACTCCAAGGAAACTTAAATTTTCGTAATGTTTATTAATTGATATCAAATACCTATTGGTAACATTATAACGAACATCGGAGGTATCTACATTTTCACGAAATTCTTGCATAACCCCTTTCACTCCTTTCTACAAAAAGAAACAACTTAGTATAGCCAACATACCCACCTATCAGATGTGTTCCAAAATTATTAGTGATACGTTAATTAGTTAAGGAATGAATTGCATAATGAAATTTATAAACATTTACAGTAACTTAACTTGATATGAATAATGATATGTGAGTTACACAGAACTATAAAGAATTAGAAGAATCATTCTGGGACTATATTTAGTCAAGCTAATGTAATTGTATTCTTTTTTCTAAGTGTGATACTGTTTTGGAGTTTTTAAATTATTTTTTTTGGGCATTCAGATTATTTGGACTACTATTCTCATCCTGTGTTTTCGAATAATCAGAATAAAACTTTATTTTTATAATAGTAAAAATAATACATATGAAACGATGTTAAAATGAAAGTAATTCTTCCGAATAACTAATTATTTTATTAATTGTTTGCATATAATACTAAAATAGTGTGTCTATTAATCAATCTATCTATCTATCTATCTATCTATCTATCTATCTATCTATCTATATTTGTTCTCTATATATAAATGCCTGGTCATTATAAACTGTTCTTCCCTCCCACCTCTACAGACCAAAAAAATTACAATATTGTTGTTTTTGTGCGTTTTATTTTCGGTTAATAAAAGGCCCGAGGAAGCTTTATTTCTAGCAAAATAGCAGTAGAAAAATGTATGCACGTATGTAGCCAATAATGTTTGTATAAATAAAATAGGTCATACTAGATATATGTGTATATATATATTTTTTCTAATCATTGTTTAATTTACCTTTCCTTTCTACCAAAACATTATACTCAATTTTAAGCACCTTCTCTTTTATTTTCTTATTTGTTTACAATATCGTTTGTCTTTAGACCGACGGTATCTTTACTTTCGTACGATCCCAGTCGCTTATGGTTTACTAAAATTCATCCTCACCTATTCTGTATTTTCGTTTCGTTTCTTTTTCACAATATTAACACTTCACTACTACTTATTCATCACCTCATTTCATTTAAATTGACTTTCTGATTCGCTTCATTTATCATATTGATTGAAAGTCGAGATCCGATTCTGCGACATCTTTCAAATCGCTCAAGTGAAAAAAAGGCAATGTTGGTAACTATTTTGTAATTTGCCATTTTATTCACACTTCATCGCAATACATTATCTAAAGAAAATGTAAATTCTCCAGCCAAGACATAGATATCTAACCCTACAAAAGAATTAGCAATATTTTTCATTAAATTCACGTAAACACGAATCGCCCCAAAATGACAACCTTCACCAAACCAACACAAGGTACTGTTAATATTAGTTAAAACATTCTATGATTAAAATGTTATTTTCAAACTAAAGGAGACATATTGACGAACGGAGGTTCAGATGGAAGATCCTCTGAAAAAGAGTCTAAAAATGCTATTTAGAATTTCAGCATGGCAGATCGACGAAAATGTAATTTAATTGTTGTCTTTTTAATACTTCGTGTGTAAATTATTTTTTCTAATTTATAACCAGAGGTCTTTTGGAAATTGAATATTATTTGATATTAAATAGGTAATTTCAAAGATTTACTTGGTTTTATAGGATAGTTAGATCATTCATTTATATAATATGTGCATTTGGGTTAGTTATAAGGCTTACTCATTAACATAATAATTAATGCAATTGATTGTATAATTATACTGTAGATTGTTACAGCATACTGACAATTGAGACATCAGTGAAGCCAATATACAGCAGGAAGTAGGTGTAATATTTGAAAGACATTCCAATCTTCATAACTAACTAATGATATCTCTGAAAAATAAAGATATGCTGAAATATGTTTAAGAATCTTTCTTAGTCTTACATAAAACACGAATGAGTTAAGCGTTTCGTCAAACTGATGAAAAATGCTATTTTAAATTCTACAGCCTGACATACAATACAACTATTAAAATGCATACGTTGTATATGTATTACATGGCTAAATATGAGTTTCTGTGACGTTAAAAATGAAACAAATTTTTTGTTTTAAACGTGGATTAATTTTGTGTTCTTTTTTTGGTTTCAGACTAACTTTCTTGCAAATATAAAACACTTAATCGAGATAACACCTGAAATATTCTCTAAATCTTTTCTTACTAATTTACTAACATTATTGCTAAACTGTGGCAGTGAGATTATATGAGTTCACTCTTCATAAATAGCAAGTTGTTTATTGTGATATTATTTATTTGTTATATTTTTATGAGATAAACACAATATAATAGTAAAATACAATCCAAGTCAAAAAAATTGCAATCATATCAGATATAAGACTATTTCTAAAAATCAAGAATGTTAAGCATGAAAAGGTGGATTTTCAAATTCTACCAAGTTAAGTGTAATATAAGACAACAGAGAAATAATTAAAAATAAGATTATAAATGTATTTACTTATATCAATATATATATATATATATATATATATATATATTAATATATATACATATATATTTATATATATATCAATATATATATATATATATATATATATATATCAATAAATATATATATATATTCATATATATATATATCAATATATATATATATATATATATATATATATATATATATATAGTAGAAAGTGGTAGTTTTCTTGAAGCATTGCTGGGTATAGTAGTAGTCAAATGAATTCGCATAACAAAATTATTTCCCTTCATCTTATATTAAATATAGCAAGTTAATTCGATAAACTTATTTGACGAAACTCACAATTAATGACACTTTATAAATAGATGATAATCAATTAATTTAATAAATCTAGAATATTTAAAATGTGAGATTAATCACTTTACTTTATATTAAAATTCTTAAAATACGAAAGAAAGATGAACAATAAAAATATGAAGATAAAACACACTGAAATAAAAGTAAATAATGAAATATCAACTTAATAAAAAATTTAAAAAATTAAAAAGAAAGAAATTATAGAAAAAAAAGAAATATATATATATATTATTAAAACTTACAGTTTATCGAGCACCATACACTTAACCAACATTACACGAATATTTTTTTACACCAAATCATATATGTGACATAACCTTAAAAAAAAATTAATTTACATTCCCTGCGAGACTGTTTTCGCTGTGGTTCTACATCTGGCAGCCATTTTGTTTTGTAAGATTGTCTGCACGGTCGGAGAAATTTTTCTTCTGGTTTAATTATTTTTGACAAAGGGAAGTCTCTTTTTCCGAAATATTAAATAATGAATTCGCATAACAGAGTTATTTCCCTTCATCTTATATTAAATATAGAAAGTTAATTCGATAAACTTATTTGACGAAACTCACAATTAATGACACTTTATAAATAGATGATAATCAATTAATTTAATAAATCTAGAATATTTAAAATGAGAGATTAATCACTTTACTTTATATTAAAATTCTTAAAATACGAAAGAAAGATGAACAATAAAAATATGAAGATAAAACACACTGAAATAAAAGTAAATAATGAAATATCAACTTAATAAAAAATTTAAAAAATTAAAAAGAAAAAAATTATAGAAAAAAAGAACTATATATATATATTATTAAAACTTACAGTTTATCGAGCACCATACACTTAACCAACATTACACGAATATTTTTTAACACCAAATCATATATGTGACATAACCTTAAAAAAAAATTAATTTACATTCCCTGCGAGACTGTTTTCGCTGTGGTTCTACATCTGGCAGCCATTTTGTTTTGTAAGATTGTCTGCACGGTCGGAGAAATTTTTCTTCTGGTTTAATTATTTTTGACAAAGGGAAGTCTCTTTTCCCGAAATATTAAATAATGATTTTTAATCACCCGGACATCACACAAACAGCTAAAAACACTCTTGCTTTTATGTAAGATTTTAGGAAAAATAAATAGTAAGTCATATTTTGTATTCGATCTAGTTATTGTTTATGTTCCTTGCAACTTGCATCTTACCCGGAATTTGCATTGCCCACAGTCTTTTAAAAACTTACTACTAATATATATATATATATATATATATATATATATATATATATATATATATATATATATATATATATATATATATATATAAGTGTAGTGGGAGATAATCCCATGAAATTCGTAGATTATTAATAAAAATAAAAATAAAGAGCATAATATTTATTTAATTATGTTTGTATTACTGGAGATCAGAAAAAACACCGGTATCGTCTGTTTCAAATCCTAACAAGGCGGACTCATTAAGGTAACATGATGAACATTAAACGAAAATCGAAATATTGTGAGACAATGGACGTTTAATCTATATTCAAAGAGTTTCTTAAAATTACTGATTTGAAGAAAAAGATAGAAATCAGCATTTGAACATACATGGTGCGTTTATGACGTTAAAATAATGTTTTAATTTTTCCAAACAAACGTGGAGGTTAAAATTCAAAATATCTGGTGCGTCTTTGAAGTGAAATAAATATTTGTTTTGTTTTAATGTCGATGTTATGTAGAAGGTTTTTTTTTTGAATGTCATGTAAATATGCTTAACTAAAATGATACAGATCCTGAGGATACAAATAAGAAATTCAGATAAAATTGAACTTATTAGCTTACACTTAAAATATAACAGAGCTCATGTATTATAATTCAGTAGAATAACAAATATGACATATGTAATATTTTGTAATTACCATGAAATTAAACATCAACAATATTTCTTCTTGCGTGTATAGGTTTCAGAGATTTCAATTTTATTATATTATCTATTGGAATGTCTATATTCACACTTAGAGGAATCTCTTCATCAGCAGTATAGCCCTTTACACATACGATACAGTTACTATTTAATTCGAAAAAAAGTCTAGAAATATTTTTCCACTCAATAAATTGAGACAATAATTTTCAAAAAAGTTCAAAGACATACATTTAAAGATGGATTGACATTATTTCGTGGAAAGACAAGCTTCAAAATATTTAATACGAATATTTACACCAATTAAACAAACATTGAATTATTCAGAATATAATAACAACCTGAATATGAAATGGTTTTCATAATTTAAATATTTCTGATTACGGAAATAGAAACTTCAACACTGATTCATAGTTGAAAATAATCACTTATCTCTTTGAGTCATTATGAAAACGCTGACATAACACAT
This sequence comes from Sepiola atlantica, assembly GCA_963556195.1. NCBI lineage: Eukaryota > Metazoa > Mollusca > Cephalopoda > Sepiida > Sepiolidae > Sepiola > Sepiola atlantica. The sequence continues at coordinate 141,113,543 of OY744521.1, forward strand.
CCACTTACAGGCGATCTTCAAATCAGGAAAAATAACATCTACCAACCTTTGTCAGTTCCAGTTAGCTAGCCCGGTCCAGGAATTCAAATAATCTAGATTCATGAACTGTAAATTTCATACTTTTTATACAAAAATACCTACCCACAAAAACAAAAAAAATATACGTAATCTCTATATATAAGCGCATATTATGTACAACGTGTTATTATCTGGTCAATATCAATATATTCTTTTATAAAATACTAGGCCTAATTGGCCGATGAAGGTAGATTGGCATCATTAATTCTGTTATTATTCGAGGTAGGTATTTTAAAAATAAATATATATATTTTTTAAAAACAAGTCACTATGTTGAGGGTATATTAGAATAGACTTATTCTATAGTATAATAATTAAAACAAATAAAGTATAAATGCATGGTTTGACTTTGGTAAGACAAGTAATCCATGTAATTTGAAAACAATACACTTTATTATGTCTATCCTAAGTTAATAAAAGAACTTCCCTAATTTAACAGCAAATTAGAAGAGGTACAATAGAAATGTTTGTGTTCTGCGTTAATCATTGTGGATTACGGCATATCTGATTATATATCATATCATATATAGCACTGTCACGATTGACTTATTTTCTTGTTTAGTTTTATGATCGATTAAGCACAGGCTGCAAAGTAAGACGGCGACTTGCGAAACCCATAGTGGACAAACATATGGCAAAAAAAGTTAGGCGAGTCATCAAAAAGCAAACGTCATCATTTAAGGTGTTTAAATATATTCACACTATATATATATATATATATATGGGACATAAGATAAAGGTTATTAAAGACTAAACACATATCGTCAACAATAATTACATTAATATATGATGAAAGTTCATAATAAAACAGTTGTTTGAATAGTCAAAATAATACAAATTATAAATCTTCATCTAAAAAACAGCGAAACGGAATACAGGATAATTTGATTTCCTCCCTGGTGCAGAGTTATTATTTCAATTCACGCAGAAGAGTGTTACTCCTTATGTTACATTGACATCAATTATATTTAAATAATTGTACATTTTCAAAGGTATATAGAGGTACGTTTTTGATTTAAAAAAGCGATATATATCGAGAGCATATCTTACCAATCTTTATGGACGGAATAGATGCGTCGATACATAAGCTTCGTCTGTCCTTCTGTCATATGTTTGCACAGTTGACTCAGGTTTCGGCATATTTTATAGTCTCTGGCCTAAAAATTACCTTTTTAGAAAACTCACAATTTTTTACATTGTAGTAAAATTAGATTTTTATTGACCAGCCTATTCTTGCAAGTCGGCTAGAACGCATTGTGTGTTTGATCTCTACTCTCGAAAATACAAAACTTTCTTACTTATTTCAGAATATATTTACTTATATACTTCTAAAGTTATAATTTACAACATTGTCTACTGATAAAAATGTACTTAGTTGTTGACATTTGTTTAAAAGATCATAATTTATTTTAAATATAAATCCTATCGTCTATAACGTATTCTTAATCTTTATTATTATTATTATCTTAACTAATTAATCTTAATTAGTAATTCTACCGTAATATTTGAATTGAAATTAACTAATTGTGAGACATTTATCTAGGGCTTACTTCATTTAATAAGATCTTCATCATGAGATTAGTTTCATCATTCGTATTTTTTACATATTCCTTCTGAAATATTTTTATCAATATTTTCATCTTGAAATATTTATATCTAGATGCCATCAAGTGTAATATAACTATAGAATCATTTAGCGAACTCTGTTTGCTATTTTCATCTAAATTTCAGAAAATTTAAATCGCAGAAACACAATAAAATTATTATCTCGGACGGTTTTTTTAGATTCTTAGTAAATTCCTTTTCTTTTCCGAAATTGTAGATATGTTTTATAAAAAAAATATTTAACTTGCAATTTAAATCGCTGAACATTAGATATAAGTTTTTATTTCTTCCCATAATATCTTCACTCTCTCTCTCTCTCTCAATCTATATCTATCTATCTATCTATCTATATATATATATATATATATATATATATATATATATATATATATATATATATATATATATATATATATATATATATACTAGTTTATTAGCAAGCATTGTTACATTTACCATTTGGGAGTTACATTTTAAAAAACTTAAAATTTAACCTTCAAAAAGGTTCGAACATGTGCGTAAATTTAATGTTTTCATATATAAATATATATATATATATATATATATATATATATATATATATATATATATATATATATATATGGCTATAAAATGATGAAACAAATCCGACATTATAAGTTAAAATAGAAAAATGGAGACCGAAAATTCAACGGTTCGCTGAACTGTTGCGTGGAGTTTATTAAAAGACAAAAGCTAAAAATTACAAAACGTTTTTGCGACCTTCAGATTTTTCTCTCTAATAGCGTAGCGAAACGTGTAGTTTTAGGTTTTCCGCTTCCTTATGTTAATTCTCTCTCACACACACACACATATATATATATATATATATATATATATATATATATATATATGTATATATATATATATATATATATATATATATATATATATATATGAGGAATAAAAGAAACAATGTTTCAGACAAAATGTAAAAATAAAAATGGAATAAAGGATAAGCAAAGCAACAATTAGCGAAAATAAACTAAAAAACACATATTGAATAATTCTACCAAAATATTTCGATTGTTAAAATACAATCATCATAAATTAGTAGCAGCACTTTAATTACAAATAGAAAAGTTTTCAAATTTATAAAAAAAACGCAATTTGGGGAAAAAAATAGTCACGCCTAATAAACAATTGAAAGGGAGACAGAATTAAAGAAAGAAAAGTTAAAGAAGAAAAAGAAAGAAAGCAAAACATCAGGAGGTAGCATATACACGCCGAACAGAAACGGCGTAAGGTTATAAAGTAGGAAGAAAGATTAGTAGTAATTTAAAATGAATGACAGCAAAGAATTAAACCAATAAGAAGGAGGAGGAGGAGGACGAGGAGGAAGACGGACCCGAAGTTGTAGAAGTTAACCGTTATCATATTGATTTAGGTTCATTTCGATTAGAATCGATCTGGGAGAGAGTGTAGAGATATTATAGTATCCTGGTCTTTGAATAATTGTGTTATTATGACGTATGATTAAACACGATTCTATGAAACGACGGAGTTTAGTGTCGTGGATATGTTTTATTACAATCGCCCTCTGTGTATTCAAGTGATTATTAAATGAAATCATGAGGGTAAATAGCGCGATTGCGGTGTCACAGTTATGTACCCACATGATTTTAAAACACACAAGACCAACACACACACATTAGACCTATAGTCTTTAGTATTGAAGGACGACTCTATAAAATCTCTTGGCTTCTCTCTTAACTACTAAAACAACTACCCACCTTCCCCGCACATGTCAGCAGCTCCGACCAAGTAATTAGCGACTACACTCACTCCAACACCAGATAAACAAACAACTATATATTTAGCCATCGACGTAGTCTCCCTCTACACTTCAATAGCCGCGCATCCAGCCATAGACCTCATCACCGACCACATATCTTCCTCTGAATACCTTGAGCTCTTCGGACTAACATCTACTGACACCCATAATCTCTTATGCCTCATACTGGACAACACATACTTTACTTTTCAGCAGCACACATTCAAACAAATCTCCGGCCTCCCCATGGGTTTTAGCCTTTCCGGTCTCTCAGCGATCACCTACATGCACCGGTTAGAGCAACGAGCACTTAACTCCTGACTCTCCTATGTATTCTTCTCCAGATACATAGACGACATTCTTATCCTCGCACCCACTCGAGACGAAGCCACACAAATATTCAACATTTTCAACAACACCGACCCCCACATACAATTTACCATAGAACACCTCAACGAGTCTGACTCACGTTCTCTTTGACTTCAACCTTAATATCACCGAAGACGGCTCTATACATACTAACTACTATAGGAAACCTACCTACATAAACCTTCTTATGCACTTTAACACTGCCCTGCCCAAAAAAAGCCAAATTAAGTTATGTCCATAATGAAATCACCCGAATACGAAACAAATGCTCTTTTGCTGCTGACAAAATAACACACACTACAAACTTCCACCAAACCCTCCAAGCTAATGGCTACCCCGCTCCCACCATAGCCCACCTAAATAAGCCCAAAACACGTAGACACCGCACCCTCTCTAACATATGTTTCTTAAAACTCCCTTTCTTCAGCAACCAAATCATCACAGATGTTATGTATGTATATCCTTGCGGATGCAAGGCTATACATGCATACACTCTTGATATACAACTAACCCATTCTCTTGCTTGATTATGCCAACACCTATCTAAAAACATATTAACCACACATCCGAACTCTGCTCCCTGACCAATTGCCCTATCCCCAACACCGGTGTGTGCCGTCGCACCAACTGTGTTTATAAGCTACAGTGCAATAAATGCAACAAGTTTTACATCGGTAACACAACAAGACCGCTACACCTGCGCTTCAAGGAGCACTTGAATACCCGTATATTTTCTTTCCACAAGCACACAGAGATTTCCTTGAATACTTAGCGTGATATTCATGTCTACATCTTAGCGTCTGTCAGAAACATTGGGGACCTTAGAATCACAGAATCAATCCTCATCTCCAGATTAAACCCCTCACTCAGTCAGCGTAACGAGCTCCACTGACCGTTCATTCTATAATATCTACCTCTCACCCACTAACCAACCCTCATATTTAACACTCATTATACTTCGTTTCTACCACTTCACTCATTTCTTACCTCCTATATTAAATCATCATACACCCAAACAATTAAATAGGCCTCTCACCATATGAACATCCATCCCAACACACATTCAGCCACAAACCAACAACTATATTCAACCTACTCCACTAACCCACCAAAATAAATAAGTCACAACATAACCTGGAAGTGTAAATTAATTAATCCAAACGCATATAAAATGTAGAAAAATGACATACAAATATTAAAAAGTAAATAAATAATGAATTAATAATAATAATAATAATAAATACATGAAATATTGAAAACCAATCTGAACCCCCCTCCCTATATAAAGAAATAGTAAAACAAGACATAAATAAAAATGCATAAATAAACAAACAATAATACATACATATGTGCACATGTATATATGTGTATATGTATACATATATGAGTATATATATATATATATATATATGTATATATGTATATATGTGTGTATATATGTATTATATACAGATATAGCTAATCATTTTTTACAGACTTCCTACCGATCGAATCCATACATTAATTCGCATAACACACAGATTTACTTCCCCTACATCTTTGAGTAAATACATATCACATTAATTCAATAAATTGACGAAACTTACAATTAATATCACTTCTTGAATATAATATAATCAATAAATTTAATCGAAAATCTAGAATATTTAAAATGAGAGATTAATTACTTTACTTTATATTAAAATTCGTAAAACACGAAAGAAAAAAAAACGAAGATTAAACACATTGAAAATGAAAAGTAAATAATCAAATATAAATTTAATGAAAAAATATATATGTATATATATATATATATATATATATATATAAATATATATATATATATCATTAACACTAACAGTTTATCGATCACCGTACACAAATCGCATATTACACACATATTTTTGAACACAACATTCATATACATAATATAACCTTACAAATTTTCAATTTCCATTCACTGCGGGACTGTTTTTGCTGCTGTTCTGTCTTTTGGTAGACATTTTGTTTGGTCAGATTCTCTGCATAGTCGGAGAGATTTTTTTCTGGTATTAATTACTTTGACAAAGGGAAGTTTCTTTTCCCGAAATATTTAATACATGATTTTATAATCGTTCGGACATTACACAAACAGCTAACAACACTCTTGCTTTCATGTAAGATTTTAAGAAAAAATAAATAGTAAGTCATATTTCGTATTCAGTTTGTTATTTTTCTTCCTTCCAACTTACATCTTACCTGGAATTTGCATTGCCCACAGCCTTTTAAAAACATACTACTACAATAGCCAGCAATGTTTGAAGCAAACTACTATTTTCTCTCTCTCTCTCTCTCTCTCTCTCTCTCTCTCTCTATATATATATATATATACCTAAATAGTATATATATATATAAATATATATATATATGCATATATATATATATGTATATATATATATATATATATATATATATATTTACATGTACATATGCGGGCGTGTGTTTCATTTACTATGTTGTCTCTTTGTAGTGGACCCTAATAAAGGTTCCTACAATAAAGTGAAAAGAGTTATCCTTTATGCAACTATTCATTTACATATATATATATATATATATATATATATATATATATATATATATATATATATATATATATATATATGTATACAATGATGAGAGAGTCGACGTTTTACATATTATAAGGTTTACTGAAAAGAGCGTGCCTCATTTATTAGGTGAAGCTTTAAATGCAATAGATTCGTTTTTAATGCACGTAAATACACTTATTTATTTTAATTTATATATTTTATTGTATTTCGTATTTTATCATGAGTAATGATTCCTTATTTTTACTTTTATATATAAATATTTCAGAAACATGTTATAACTTTTAACTTAGTCTGGTTTTTGTTTCCTGACTCGTATATAACTTGTTATACATCTTGAAACACAGCTTTTATCTAAGATGAGAAGCCGTACATTTTCTATTTCGATATCCACATCGCAATCAACTTTCTTATTTCGGAATTGGAGGTCCCCGTCGTGCCGTTTAAAGATCACAGGTCGTCAATTTACCCGTTTGTCTTTAATTTCCAGGCATTCTCCATAACCCTTACAGGCTTCAATCGGTCAAGAAATATTCTCACTTCAATTAATGTGTACAAGCACAGAAATGTCTGAGGTTGTGACGTTTTGATCAATTCTGACCTTGTCCTAAAAGTGACACATATCAGGGTTTAATAAAAGTTCTGTCCGTTTTTATTAAAGTCAATCTCTAGTGAGATTGAAAACTATTCAGTGGTCTCAGTGGTATACATAGTGACACATTAGATGATAGGTTTTATTTTCTAACAATTATTTTATAATAAAACGATAAGAATAAATATTTATTAAAAATTGTATACAGTTTAACATGTATACATTTGTGGATCATGGGGTCCTATATACTATGTTATATTTTTTCTTCTCACGGTTTAGTAAACACTCATAACTTTGGATAGAGTTGGTCTTAAATTAGTTGACACCCTATCAGTTCTCATTAGTCGGTATATAATTTATTACCTGTATAATTATCATTGAGTGCATATATGTATATATATATAACCTTTTGTTGTATTACTGTTTTGGATTTCTCATTGTTTTGAGTAATATTACAAATAGAGTTTCCGTTTAAGTTTATCAGTCAATAATAAGTTACAAAGAAATAGGTAAATAGTTCGTATTTCATAGGTATACACATTGCAGTTATAAGCCTGGTGTTATTATGTTAAATGATCCCCCTTAAAATTCGGATATAAGTTGTTTCCCATTATATTTCATTCTCATTCATTTTAAAAAAATTCTTTGTTGAAATTCATTCCTAACGGAATTTGCAAACCTACTTTATAAAACAGTTTTAAACTTTTAATCTTTTTTATGAGAAGGTTTTTATAAAAGTTGTGGATTAGGTGGCGTGTATATAAAAGTCGCAGAGCAAATGGAAGAAAAGGATGAATTTTATACCGGAGAACATCAAATATAATGTATATTGTTAAAAGAAAAAATTAAATCAAAATTATAATTGACAGTGTATGGAAATATTTTAGCTCATTATTTAAATAATCCTGATCTGAGAAAAAAGTATGCGCCGTATGATTAAAATAACCGAACGTGTTATTCTTTATATATTTTAAATTCCAAATACGGTCACCTTATATGTATACGTGTACTATATTGTATGTCAAATTTGATATCTTAAGGAATATATGAGATATATATTTAGAATAGCTTTTGTATTATATTTTAGAATAAATGTGTTTGATAAGAACGGATAGATGTAGTATTGTTGTCTTAGTTTTGGAATAGATGTAATATTGTTTTTTCAGAATAAATAGACAATCTAAAATTATTTACGAACTGTGCTATTGGAAGATTTAGAGATTTGAAAACACTTTTTAAATGTATGATATATTAAACAGAGTTAACCGTTTGCAACGTGTATTGCTTTTTTATTTTTACATATACACACGGGTGAGTATGGCGTAAAAGCAGACAAACCAAATGAATTATCTGTTTTGATTTTATGTTGAGTTGTTTTACTAAGAAAAACACGAATAAAACGATGGATATTTTATGCCAGTGTCTAGTTTTTAGCCGAACAAAATAATGCTACTAATATTATCAATAAATGTTATGCACGATGCAACAACGCATTGAGAATTCTGAGAAATGCATATCTTCAGTCATTCAATTACTAGATCGTAACGTTTAATTAATTATCTCCACTTTATCCCCATCACGGAAGCAATTAGTTGAGACATGGTCTGAATCGTCACAGCCTCGGATATTGCCGTGGTTCCTCACGTTAATGGAATTATGAATAGTTCTCGAACGATTGGCGATTCCTATAACATGGGATGTTAACACTAAGCATTCATGGGGAAATGTATATATTACTACGGGAGATGTGTTATTTGTTTGTCTGAAGGCCAAACTATTCTAAAACTATATAATTTAACTATCGTACTATCCTTTATGATCCATTTTGTTTAGTATAATGTTTCTGACTTATATAATATTTTCAATGCTGAGTTTAGGGGGCACCACCTACTGATTATGATACCGTCTTCATTAATATTTCTATTCATACTGATGGGTCGGGGATTGTGCTACATCTGTTTGCTGTCATATGCCCACCCTCACAGGCATTACTTTCTTATTTGCGCGTAGTGCAGTATATGTTACTTATATACTTATTAATTAAGCTACGGAAGTCATTACTTATCAATAACATAACGCCAATACAACGATACTCGCTTACATTAATCGTGTAACAATATAGACTAGTTCCCCTCGAACTATGACAACCAACGAGCATGTCATATGCTATTATTTATATAAATATACACACACACACACATATATACACACACACACATATATATATATATATATATATATATATATATATATATATATATATTGAGATTGTGTTAGACTGTTTCAATTAGAAAAAAAATATCCCCGCAATAAACTAAATCTCGTCCGATGGAGGTGGTAACGCCTGGAACGATGCCATCTTAGAAACGAAAAGAACCATAGCTTATACAGGAGAAAGTAGCACGAACTACTGCTGATCCAACTGTAGAATCGGAATGTGCATAGTATTCCCAAGCTGACATGAACAAGCAGCCGAATGAGGGCGTTTATTATGTGCTTCCCACACCAAAAAGATTTTGGACAGTTAAACGTGGGGCAAAATCACATCCCTCAAAGCTGCAAGTTGAGAGAATACAAAGATTGCCATGAACATACACTTCGGCCTTCCCCAGGAGTCAGGAAATGAAAATAACCTACGCAAGAAGGAGGAGGTAATACCTGGGATATGTTCACTTAGAACTACATTGAGCAATACTTCATTCTGACAAAACAATTCTGCTTAGATAAGAGACATTATTTCTGTAAATAAAATGCTGCCAAGAAATCCTTCAAGCTGCCATAAAAATGTGCAAAGCCAGTTTTTTTTAATATAAAAACACTAAATCTTTAATTAGTTATACCTTCCGGTATCTCTCACCGTTTCTCTATCTCTCTTTCTTATTGCCTTTATCTCTTATTTTCTCTCGAGCTATGCGTTAAATGATGTTAATATTCTGGTGATGTTCTTATTGTTTATAGCTTACTATTCTTATTTTCTGTTTTATATTTAGTTCTGTTACCTTTTACATTTAATAGACAAGGCGCAAGCGAAAGAGAAAAATACAGAGGGAGAGAAAGAAAGAGAGAGTGTTAATTACAGAAAAAGAGAATAATAGAGACTGATAAAACCAAAGCAGGATGATTTAAAAACTGCACTTTGAAGTTATCAGAGAGAGAGAGAGAGAGAGAGAGAGAGAGAGAGAGAGAGAGACTTTGTAAGAAGTGGGTGGTTTTCTCAGTAAGTTAAAACTAGAGCAATTAAAATGGATTTTCTTTCAAATATAAGTCAATCCCAAAACTAAAAATATTTTAACATCTGTATACTGTGATCGAAATATAATGAACAAAACGCATTAGGGAAACAAGTATTGATTAACTCAGCTTTATTATGATAACAGATGGTGATCTATCTATAAAGAAGACATTCAGGAGCTGATTTCATCGTCACTTGCTGAATGTAAAAATTTAGAATTTGATAAAATATTATAGCTCAAAGAAAAACAAGACGTTTGCTATATCTAGCTGGCAAAACGGAAATATTGGTTTTATTAATGTGCCTCCCTAGGCGGAAAGATGTGACTCAAGATCGGTACATTGTAATTTGAAGCCAGCTCTCTAACTGACCGACATTCTGTCTGACCAAAAAAAGTTATGGACAGTCCGGTCGACATTTCCCAGTAGTAGCGTCTCAGACGAGACTGAACTATTAGTATTACTCTGAATTTGAACCTATATTTATAGAGGGACACGTACTAGATATCAATGATGTAATTACTTGCTCCTAATTAAGGCTCATATTATGGAAGATCAAACACACTATTTATTTCAATTTCATTTAATAAATAAAATAATTATAACCAAAATTGTATTATTATTTTATATTTAATGTATGTATGAGCGAAGTGTACAGAAATAAATCATTCACATTGTTAATAGAAGTAAGGATACGTTTACACACTCTCCGTCCGAACTGACAGAATAAACGTCTCGTAAAGTTCTCATTATTATTCATATATAATTAAGCATTTATCGCTAAAGTTAAAAAAAAAACAGAAATAAGAAAGGTCTTGATACGAACAGTTTCAAAAGAAAAAATAAACAAAAAACAGAACGGATGAATCCGTACAGATACAAGGCAAGAACAAAGAGGAAAAAACCGTCTCATTTTAGAAATAGAGTGTAGGATTTCTTTCCGAATTCATTTCAGCCGGCGTATTGTCTAACTTTCTTTGTTCCCCTCAAACTTGAACAGTTTTCGCCTGGTAAGTGTTTTAGTCGCGTGAAAGGAAGAAAGTGCATATATATATATACATATATATATATATATATATATATATATATATATATATATATATATATATATATATATATATATATATATATAGAGAGAGAGAGAGAGAGAGAGAGAGAGAGAGACCATATTTATTTTTAACCTAATTAAATTAAAATACAAGAGAATGAAATGGCAAGCTGGCCAGTCTCAAATATTGCTCATTTGAGCTAGACAGAGGTAAAGATTAAGAGAAAAAGATGGTATGGGTATAATAACGAGGGAAAGGGTAAACTAAAATTGAATAAAATAGAAACTACATTAGGTCCGAGAAGAATGTCTCTGTGTTTACAAAGAGGATGTCTCGAAGACTTAATGTAAATAGTTTATAGAATCTCCAGATAGAAAAGGGAATGTTACTTATTGAGAATGGAGAATAAGTCAACACTGAATTTTGAGGCGCAGAAAGGGCGATTGAAAAACCATACGTATTCTTCAAAACATCAGTTCGTAAGTAATGGACCTGACGATTACTTGTGGCAACGTGTAGCTAGAACCGGACGTCCAATCGTTGTGATGTTCACCTAATGTAGTTCGAACTGCAACTACATTTAAATAAATAAATAATCGAATTATTATAGTGGGGGTAAGAACATCTATTCGAATCGTCGACAAAATGGGTCTGGTTGGAAAAACAACACGTGTATTCACGGCAAAGTAACATGTTTGTACAGACAAATAGATTTGTTTAGCGAATCCATCACTTATGTAACCTAGCCATGGTCAGCAAATGTAAATAAGACATCTATAAACAGAAGCTTTTTTATCTTCATAAAAACTCGAAATTTTATTGTTGATAGTGGATTCAAAATTATCTAATCGATAGCCATTATTACACAGGGTCTTAGTAATAAATTTGAGTTCATCATTCAGCTTGGTCTGATAATAAATCATTTAAGCCCTATGAATTAGGGTCTTAATTAAATTAACTTTTGTTTTGTGGGGCAAAATGAGTCCCAATGCACGTAGAGAACAGTGAAAGTTGGTGTATTGTATACGTATACTGTAGTTAAAAAAAAACGGAGGAAGCTTTACTAACTGCCACCTTATAAAATAGAAGTGATGAATTGGCTTCCTCATCGAAAGTAAACTTAAGAACTGGATGAATATTGTTGATGTACGTAAAAAAGTCCGCTTGTTGAGCTGAAAAAAGTGTGTCGTCCAAATAGCCGAAATAAACGTCTTTTATTTTTCAGAACAAAATAGTTATGTTATTTATTATATCCAACACACATGTTGGCGAATGCCGGCCTCAAAGGAGAACCCATAGAGATCCCATCAATGTGTGTGTACATTAATGTCGTTAGAACAAAGTCATTACAAACTGATATTTTACATAATACGTATGGTTCTTCAATCGTCAAACATCTCATAAATAACCGTTCCTGTGCGTCAAAATTCAGTGTTGAAATATTCTCAATTCTCAGTAAGTAACACTCTCCCTTTTTTATATATGAAGATCTTAGAAACTATTTACATAACATCGTTGAGACTTTCTCTTTGTCAACAAAGATAAATTCTTCTCGGATCTAATGTAGTTTCTAATTTATTCAATTTTGTTCCACTCTTTATTTCGCTATTATACCCATACCATCTTTTTCTCTTAATCTTAACCTCGGTCTAGCTCTCTTTACCGATATTTGAGACCGGAAAGCTTGCCATTTAATTTTCTTATATTTTAATAATATTATGTAAAAAAATAAATATACTCTGTATATAGAAATATTTAAGTTTTGTACCACAAATAAAATTCATATAGGGAGTTCCAGAGGCCGGCAGCACGAAGAAAGAAGCTATTTGAGTAGAAAACCTTCTGGCATATGGAGACCTCCACAGTTGATTAATGGGATTTAACTGATTGTCGAGTTTGTCAAGTGAATTTACGTCGAGGGGGCACTAGAGCAGCGAGTTCATAAGAGCACAGTCTGTTAAAGTATTTGTAAAACAAGCACAAGGATGAAACATTGCGGCGATGAGGCAGGGGCAGGAGTTTGGTTGATAGTGAGGGACCTATTACGTTAGCGACTTTTTTTTGGACATTGTCTAAAAGGAAGAGACTAGTCGATAATGCACCAGCCCACATATGGCAACAATACTTTATGCATAGGTGGATGGTGGCTTTGTAGAGATACAGGAGTATGTCAGGTGTGATAAGTTTACTAGTACGGTAGAGGATCACTCTTCTATGCTGCAGCCTTGCCAATTTCTTCAATGTATGTGTTCCAATTTATGTTACCTTTGAAGGATAGACCGACGAGTTTGAATGTTGAACTCTCAAGCAAGGTGTTATTTGCCATAGTAATCGGTTGTTCAAGAGGTTTAGTGTAGTTGTCCAAGGGAAATAGCTTTGTCTTTGCGGCTTTAAAAGTTACCTAATCATCTACAGACTGGAGGTCATTTCCTCAGGATTCAACCATTGCTTCGGATATGATCGCGTCTGTTTTGACCACATGGCGAGAGTAAGCAAATACACCTATCTCAGACTCAATGTTATCAGGGAGGTCGTTTATGAAGATGAGGAAGTATAAAGGTTCAAAAATAGATCCCTGGGGAACACCAGCATTTTTGTCATGTTGTTTAGATCAACGGTCATCGAGACCAACTTGAATCTTTCTTTTGATAAGGACGGATCTAATTACATCACATATTGGCCCGTAATACCATATGAGCGTATTTTTAGGAAAACCTCTTTATGCCATACCTTGCCAAAGGCCATAGATATATCAAGCGCCACTGTCTTAGCTTCACCTGCCTTGTCTAGTGTATGATATATGCGTTCAGATATGACCGTTAGGATGTCCGCAGTAGATCACGCTTGTCTAAATCCATACAGGCCGTCAGAAAAAAGTTTATCATTAACTAAGTGCCGGACTATCGCTAGATTGATTAAGGATTAACAGATTTTAGCAAAGATCGAGAGTAGACTGATTGGGCGGTAGTTTTGAGGATCAGTTGTATCTCCAAAATTCTTGAAGACTGGTACCACAGAGGCAATTTACCAGCTATCAGGGAAGCAAGATTCCGCTAGACATTTATTGTAGAGTTTTGAGAGGACAAGGCCCAGTTCAGCAGAGCATTTTTTCATTATTTTTACAGGTATAAGATCAGACCTACAAGCTTTGGATGTGTCAAGGTTTTTCATGGTGTCTCTGACCTGGGATGGGGTGATGACCAGGTTTCCAAGTGTGGCTTTGGTCCGCAATGGTAATTCATGGAAGGGGTTGTTTTTTTAGCCCAATGTGAAGTTCGCAGCGAAACGCTGGGAAAGTAGTTTAGCCTTATCGGTTGCAGTACAAACGACATCATTTTTGTTGTATAGTAGGGGAATCGTTGATTGACCATTGTTCACCACACTACTGTAGATATTCTAGAAATTGCGAGTACCTAGTTTCTATTACTCAATTCGATTTTTTTGTTATGTCTGTATACCTTCTATTGGCTTCACCTATCACTACTTTACACTTATTTCTTGACTTCATAAATTCATGTCAATTAGTAGCTGACTTATGGCGGCCGAATTTACGGAATCCTTGCTGCCACTCAGCAATAGCAACTAGACATTTCGAAGTGAATTATTGAGGAGAGTAAGGCTTGCTGGAGAATGTTCGCATGAGGACATATGTTTCAATGCCTGCTTTGACCTAGTTGTGTAACTCATTTGCACACTGATCAGCAGGGAGTGAGACGATTTCCCTCCATGAGGCGTCGCTGATGTGATCTCTGATCGACTCGAAATCAGCCTGCTCGTAGTATCACTTTGCATTAAGCAACGGATTATCAGCTTTTGGAAGACTTTTTAGGGTTATATTAATGATTACAACAGTGTGATCAGCATTACTTCTTTGGACTTCATTCATTCTATAATATTCATATTTACATGAAACATGTGATGTGCGAAACAATTTTTCCAGTGGGCTAGTAATAATAATAAAAACTTACTTAAAATGCGATTTAAGACAATTGAAAAACTTAACGCAAATTGAGATGAACAAGAATCTTAAATATTTTATCAATGATTAAGATACTAACACGATATCATCCCTGGTGATACCAGAGCAGGCTGCCCTGTGGCTCCCTGAGACGAAATTCACCTACATTGACGTTTTTTTTTGTTTTTCTTTTGTTTGTTTGTAAAACTTAATTATGTTCTACAAAACCAAAAACAAAAACAACAGCCCCTCTCCCTTTCTCCCTCCCCTTTTTTATTTTTATTTTTCCTACCCTACTCCCGGTCCTGGATATGACCTTAAACTACATCCGATGGTGAGATCCGGCTTACGGACTTTGGGGAATGTGGAGCCTCCTCTTAATTACCATTGCTCCCAGGTCCACCCTGACCCGGACTGGTAGTACCTGTTAGGGTCCCAACTATGGGTTAAATAGAAACAGATATTAAAAGGGGAAGGAAACAAAAAAGAGAAGAAAACAAGACCAGATTCGGCATTAAATAACCCAAAAAGGGTTGATATGCCGTAAAACAAAACTACCAAACTACCAAACTACCACGATATCATCCAACATGGAATCTGCTCGTTGGCCACAATTGAAAGTACAGTAATGAATCATGAATAGTATCTTTGACGGAACAATCTAAGTAGATTGAGGATTTATAACGATATGATATGGTGTATTTATGGGCGAAGATCTAATGCAGGTTATGACATATATCACGTGACTATACTGTAGAGCTATCAAGATTCCACTTCTTCTGAGCCGTAAGAAATTGATTTTGCTATCGATTAAAAAAACTTTCATTTTAATATTTGGTAAACTGACATCTGGTTATTATCCTGACAGTCTTGTAGGGGACTAATTTAACTAAATATTTATGAATAAATTATAGACTTTCAAATGAAATAAATAATTTGTGGAACATTAATATTTACGTTTATTTCAAGTTTTTAATCATTAACTACGCTAATATGGAATTTCCTATTTCTCCCAAGAAAACACTTATCCCCGTATAATTGGAAATACGTAATACAATTTAGTTTACTTTCTTGGTCATTGAAAACTTCATGTACATGTATTTCATACTTAAATGATTGTTACTAATTGACGTATTAATAATTGCTGTTCATATATTTTACGTTTGATTATATTTGCTTTTTTGTAAAGCTACGTTGGTAAAATTTAAAAGTCAAAATGCTTTATTGGTCTTTCCTTGTTTATTTGAAATTCGATTGTTTAAATTTTAGGGATACAAAGTATAGACAGAGGTTTCAGGGAGTTAATTTTAGTAATTTATTTTGTGCTAATATCACACAGTTGTAAATATGATAAGATAACATGGATTTAATTAATTTTACATGTTGAAGCTAATACTAACCGTTTAAGAACCGTGGTAAGCTTCGTTGTTTTTATTTGCCCAGATTAGCAGTGAGGAATGCCACCATGGTGCTATTGATTCGTTGAAGTTTCATTTTCATGCAACAGAGTTCATCAATTACAATTACAAGGTTAAGAATAGAGAATACGCGAAAAGAAGCGCTGGCAAACAAAGGAACACAGGTAGGAATAGGAATTCAAAATTATTGCAAACATTTACGAAATACAATTTTATATTCGCCACAACCGGTTTTCCGAATGAAAGGACTAAGCCAGTTACGTATGCAAATGATGTGATCTTTTCATGCCCAAATCACTGCTCCCCGCGCCGCGGTTGTCAGAGCTAGTAACTATTTTTATGAGAGTATAGAATAACAATATTATATTACACAAGCTGTCACGACCCGGCATTTTCTGGAACTGTTTTACTGAATTTTGGTTTCGCTTTTCTTTTTGGTCCCCCGATTTGATAAAATCGGGGGACCTATGTTTTGAGGCATTTCCGTCCGTCCGGCCGTCCGGATTACATTCTCTACAACCATCCATTGAATTTCTTTGAAATGTTGCATGAAGTTGTAACTTTGGTCGGGTTAGAAAGTGACATTCTCCGATTTTTGAAAAGAAATCTGGTTAGCCCCCTAGGAGGGTCAAAAGACCCCGAAATGGCAAAAAAATGACATTTTTTGCCCTATAACCTTTCCTCCATCGATTCAATTTCTTTTAAACGTGGCCAAAATGTAAAGGCAATTGTTCCTAATAGAAAATAAGTATCGCTGATCTTAAAGAAAATTTTCCTCGCACCCCCAGGGGTTCAAAAGCCCCCCAAATTGCCAAAAATGACTTTTTTCCCCTATAACGTTAGATCCATCCATTCAATTTTTAAAAAACTTGGCCAAAATGTAGAAGCAATTGTTCTGGATATTCAATGAGCATCCTTGACCTACGAACAATTCTGGTTCGCGCCACCAGGGGGTCAAAGGGGGGTCAAAAATGCCCCAAATTGCCCAAATGTATTGCATTTTACACTCGCCACATCGAGTCACATACAGAGGGGGACCACGCACGCGCGGCTTGTTCAACGATGCTATTGTTGCTTTAAAAATAATATATTATACGTCTTATGATATATACACATCAGATCGAATAAATAAGTGTGAATGGGTTCTTTTTTAGTCTTCAATGTATACATTTGCAGCATACTCGTCCCAGAACGGATTAAATTAATTCACAGAACAATACCACTATGCACCAATTTCGTGCGACCTTATGCTAATTAAAGTGAGCAACTATTCACACTAAATCTTATATCTAGTATCCTTATTAAGATTTGATCAAAATCTATTGCATGATTTCGATTCTTTGAAATATCAAACATTCAAGAACAAAATTAAAATGAACGAATAATGTTTAAATATTACCTTATTAATATATATTTAATTTAATGCAAACCTGAAATATTTAATTTTCTTAATAAGAATTTCTGCAAATAATTATTCACCTAAAAACCTTTAAACTACTCCAAATAAATAATATTTCGAAAATATTTATTAATTTATGTCTAATAACTATTGTTAAATTTAATAAAATCGCAGATATCTGAATTTTTACAATTCTTTGATCTCTTGACATGAAACTAAATTAAACCAAATATAGCCAACTTTAACCACCCTCACGACTAGTAGTGTGTATCAAATTACATAAGTATTAGTTAATTAGTTTAGGAGTGGATTCTATACATCGAAATATAAAAAACATCCACATACCTAACTTCATATAGAGATACAAATATTTGAAAATAAGAGAATTTTCTGTGAGTTACGTGTGTGTATCAACAAAGGTTTTAAAATATAGAAAAATGATGAGAAAAATAAATTACATATATGTAGCGATACCGATACACATGTAGCGATAGAGATGTACACGTAGCGATAGAATATGAAGCTAAACGCTAAAAAATGATTTAACTAACAATGACAAACAAGATTTTCCCAAACCACAGCAACAACCCCACCCGCTGTACGCTTTAGCCTTAAGGGCCAAGTTTCGTATTCTATTTACTTGTTAGTAAGAGCGAAAATCGATTGATGTCAAGTTTATTCCGTCCAAATCGAGAACCTCGCCAACAGGGGAAAAACGAACGCAAACGATTTAAAAGACGTTATAAACATATACAGGAAAAAAGAGAAGAACGATAATATACGTGTATGAAGTACGACGGATTAATTCGTAGCTATTTAAAAAAAATACAAGGTGCATAGAAGAGAAGCGGATGTCGATTAAAGAACTTTGATGTTTAAACTTCGTTTTTTCATAAAATGAAATCTCGTTGTTCCTTACCTCTCGGGAATCTCTGAAAATACATATATAACGAAGCATTTCAAATTGCCTATATTTAACAACACTCTCATTCAAAACGATGCGCCTGTATCGGTATGCACCTGTATGAATTCATGTCTCAATATTTATATCGTATGTGTGTACGCATTTATTTATATATAATTGTGATACATGAGTGAATTAGTATGTGTTTATGAACAGAATCGAAGTAAAAGAATACCTTTCTTACAGTGATCTGCAATTCATTGAATACTTTTATTCGAAGCGAAATTATTTACGACGTCGAAATGAGTGGAAAAGAGAGCACTTTTGAATTGTACCTTAAACGTTTTGACTGTAGTATGATACTTTTATTTGTCTTTGTAAATGATGAGCATATTATTTGGCATCCTATATAGGATGGCTGTCTGAAAAGTATCCGACATTAGGCCAGAAAAATATTTCAAATACGTGATTTCAAAGTAGGCCCCTTTGTGCTTACACACACTTAGCCCTACAATCTATCCTACAATCTATCCACTGCCGGAAACACCTCTGGAAGTTTTCTTTTTGAATGGTGTTCATTTCCTGCATCGCGTTAGATTTAGCAGATGTTTGGAGAAGATGTGATATGTAACACAAATTAAGGAATGGTTCAACCGATTAAAAGATGTCCGCGCATCAGCAGATAGTGACCAGAGTTCTGGCAGGCCCGAAACTTCTCGATGTGCAGCTGTATTTAAGAGGGTGCGAGAAAAGAGATAATGTGGAACACGATGACAGAGATGAACACCATTCCAATAGAATACTTCCAGTGATGCTTCCGGCAATGGATGGATCGGTGTGCAAGAATCAGGGGTCTATTTTTAAGGGGATTAGGGTCCGAACAACGTCATATATTTTTTAAAAAAATTCTGGCCTAAGGTCGGACACGTTTTAGACAGACCTCGTATGTGATACTTTTTCATTGATATAAGATTATCTCATACATTCTGCCTGGATTTAAATAACCTAAAATTTAATAGTAAATAAGAAAAAGTAGCTAATGAATATAGATAATAGTTATATATAAGTTATACTGGAAAGCATATATAATCTAAATGGTGAGTTTGCTTATGAACAGTCGAGTATGATCATTTCTTATTGACGTATGCTCACCTCTCTCACACACACAAAGGTGGTGGTAATGACGCAGAGAATGATACCCATGACAACATTACATGCTCTATACAATTGTCCGAATACAAAGAAAATGCACGGAATAATGACAACCAAACAGCGATTGCACTAAATAGTATTTGAATTAGCGAATTCCCAGAAAAATTATAATGTGTGAAAAGTTATTCACTATTGGAGTATTATATAATAATTTGTCAAAAAAAGTTTATTGGAAGCTAGGAAAATGGGTGAACAGCAAAAATCTAATTTAAGTTATAAGCATCGTGCATATTATATATATATATATATATATATATATATATATATACTAATTAATATACACATGCGCATCTATGTTTCATAACCACAGGAATTCATCAAGCTAAGTGATTAGCCTCTGCAGGCATAAAATATAGACACCTGTGTAGTGTAAATTAATTGTCATACATATATTTTTATACTACAACTCTTCTCTACTTATGTATTGAGCACTGTCGAAGTAAATACTGAAAATATGTACACAATATATAATACATCATTGTAATATTATATGTGTATATACATAAAATATATAAATATATAGAGAAAGAGATAGACATATTACATACAACGTTTGCTAGTATTCGTCTCGTGATTTTAATTCCTGGTCCGCTATCGACAGGTACACAAATCCTTGGGTCAGAAGGTGCATTCAAGTGGCATTTCAGTACTGGTTGTACTGAGGGCGGAGATGGCGTCCGTGGGTGAGAGAGAGCGAAACGAATAAATAAATAAAATCTACACTGAACTAAAAAATAAAATTGTAATACTAGCTAGTACGTGTAAAGATTAGGTACCACATGATTCCGACACAACAAAGAAATAAGGAAAGGGCAACACAATAGAAAACATAACAATAGAATAAGAAGTCAAATCAGCAGAAACTTTTTTTTTAGAAGCCCATCGATTGGCTAATGGAAACATTAACGCGTGAGATTAAATACAAATAATCTAATTGGTTAACTAGCTAGACTAAAAACCGCGTTAATATATAAACACACCAAGCAACACAAACCCCATTCATTTTAGCCTGACGATTCCTTATGGGGATAAAGCGCGGAAGCCTCTGTGTTACTTAATTGGCATGAATATATTTTACTACCTGGCTCTACTTACGTATTGAGCACTGTTGAAGTAGCTATTGAAAATCGATACATAAAATATTATAACACCTTATAACATTTCATATGGATACATGAGCATCTGTATAAAATCTAAAAGAGCATTCTCATGTAAAATAAAGTAAGATAATGGAAGTGTCTCCTAATTTTAAAGTGCCTCGCCAAGGAGGCTATTGAGCGTATTTTGTTCGGACGGTTGTGTTTTTAAGCTATTTCCAGCAAACCTTAATGTCATTATGTAATTTTTTTTTAAAGAAAACACTAAAATCTCAAAGTAATTATGTAGTAATGTGTAAAGAAAATGTCCAGGCACACCTTTAAATCTTTTTGAATGAAAGGTTTCTTAAATTTCCCTACACACTATTGGAATCATCATTATCATTTCTCTTTAAACGGAGGTAGGGGACAATAAACTCGGCATTTGGTTGGTTTCAGTTACGCTCTGGAAGTCTCCCTATGTTTTTGTTTGTTCACTTTTCGCTTAAAAGAACTGGAGCAATGAATGTAAGAGTACAGTATTACATTTGGTAATAGTATATAATAATCCAAAAGTGCTCCACATCCTAGATAGAGCAGGTGAGATTAAACGCAACGTT
The DNA here is from genome assembly GCA_963556195.1 of Sepiola atlantica. Lineage (NCBI taxonomy): Eukaryota > Metazoa > Mollusca > Cephalopoda > Sepiida > Sepiolidae > Sepiola > Sepiola atlantica. The sequence goes on from OY744521.1 coordinate 141,135,410, forward strand.
TTCGGGAGAAATACCTTCTCTCGATGTTGCCAGGGAAATATATTAGAAATATATTTAAGTTTTGTTTTTAGTAAGTAGTATAAGGTGCTCAACATGCTAGACAGAACAGGTGTGTTTAAACGCCGCGTTATGAAATACTAATACATTATTGCATTTGGTAAGTTTTGTATGTAAATCTAAAAGTACTTAATATCCTACATAGAGCAAGTGTGTTTAACGCAACGTTGCCCGGCAGAAAAAATATCACAAGAAGACGTACTTGACGTTGTGGGTAGCCATATTTATAACACAGTATTACATTTAATAAGTGGTATATACTAAGAAAACTTGCTCAATACTATAAATAGAGAGGTGTGTTTACATTCCCCGTTGCCCGGGACAAAAATTATATTTAAAATGTTTTGTTATAGTATTAGATGTAAGACAAGAAACTCGATGTTGCTCGAGAACAATTGCATATCATACATTATTCTATACAGAATTACATTCAGTAATTGGTATATATTAATCAATAAGTGCTCAATTATGGTAGAAGTGATAATTACATAGGATATAACAGGTGTGTTTACATTGTGTGTTGCCCAGGAGAAATACATTCACTGTCTTTGGTTATACCATTGTATAAAGGAAATGCATTTGGCGTTGTCCTGGGGCCAAAGTAGTAATTATAGAGTATTGTGTTTTGTAAGTTGGATAACTTTAATTTAAAGAGAGTAAGATTTGTGTTTAAACGCCGCTTTAGCTGAGAAAAAAACCTTCGCTATATTTAATATGTTGCGTTACATCATTGCATACAAAACCCAAAAAAACTCAATCTTCCCTGGGCCCCTCCAAAATTATAATACACTATTACATTTTGTAAGTGATACATGTTAATCTAAAAGTGCACAATATCGTTCATAGAGAAAGTGTTGTTAAACGCCGCGTTGCTCGTTAGAAATAACTTTACTGACCATTGTTATACTGATGTATACAAGATAACATAATAGGCGTTGCCTGCGACCACTAATAGTAATAATGTAGTAATCCATTTGGTAAGTTTAGTTCAAAGGCTCAATATCTTGACCAGGTGCATTTATATGCTACGTGGCCTGCCGGGGGGGGGCAGGATTACATGTGTGTAAGTGATATATTCTTGTCAAAAAGTGTTAAATATCCTTCATAGAGCAGGGAGTTTCTTTCATGAAAAGGCACCCGACATAGTCTAGAGGGCATAATAGTAATAATACAGTAGTGCATTTGGTAAGTAGTGTATCTTCTGGGAGAAGTGCTCAATATCTTAGGAAAAACAGGTGTTTATAAACGCCGCGTCACTCAGGATGAATCAGTTGACTGTCTTTTTAATCGGTTGCATATAAAAAGGCGATCAACGTTACCCGAAAGCAATAACAGTAATATAAAAGCATTACACACTGTAAAGTTGATTCAAGCTGATCGATATCGTAGATGGAGCAGGTGTGTTAAAACGCCGCTTGCTAAGGAGCAATAACTTCACCGTATTTGAAGTGTTTGTTTACATATTAGACAAAAAACGATGTTACCCGGGATAAACAAAATAATAATACAGTACTACATTTGGTAAGTGGTATATGTAAATCTAAATGTCATCAATACGCCACGTTGAATGGGAAAATAATTTACAGTCTTTTTTTTTAGTGTTGTATACAAGATACAGTACTCGACGTTTTACGGGGGCCATACGTTTAATAGCATTACATTTAGTAGGTTATATATCTGATATCAAATGTGTTCAATATTCTAGACAGAGCAGTTGTGTTAATAAGCTACGTTGTCCGGGAGTAAAGACTTCACTGTGTTTTTTATAGAGTTTTATACAAGAAAATATAATTGGTGTTGTCCGTGAGCTTAAATAGCAATATTACATTTGGTAGATAGTATTAATAGTAATTTTGTGCGTAAATATTTCTGCGTCTAAAAGTCAGAACGGCATAAGATACACACTATGAAACAACATAAGATACGCGCTTATTTTAAAATTCATTTTCTTTATTTACTTTTTATTCATTTATTTCATTAATTTATTCAATTCATTTTTTCACCTTTGTTTTTTTATTTATTTCTGCCATTCTTTTTTCATTTCTTTTTCTATCATCTTTACATTAATGATGCCTTCAATTTTTAACTAATGTGTTCATTCATTTTTTAATTCATTTATATTTATACATTTAATTCATTTAATTATTTAATTCATTTTACATTCATTGTTTTCATATATATTTACATTCATCTTTTTACATTTGTTATTTTTCTTCATTTTTTAATTTATTATTTTCAATAATGTTCTATTCATTTATTCATATAATTAATTCATTTTTACCTTAGTTTTTTCATTTATTTTTTAATTAATGTTTCCATTTATTTTTTCTTTCATATTTTTTAATTTATTTTTCCATCATAATTTTTCATTCATTTTTTTCATTCAATTTTTCATTCATATTCTTTCATCTATATTTTCATTTATTCTTGAAATCCATTTATTCATTCATATATATTTATTTATTTTTATTCATTTTTCTGTTCATTATTTAAATTATTTTATTAAAGTTTTCGTCCATTTTATTATTTTTTTCTTTCATTCAAAGTTTTATCTAGTTTTTTCATTCATTTTCATTCATTGGTTATTTATATTTTTATTCATAATATTTCCTTCATTAGAGTGGTATATGTTTTTTTAAAAAGTGCTCAATATCCGAGAGAGAACTAGTGTTTAAACGACGCGTTGTCAGATATAAACAATTTGCTGTGCTTTGCCGTACTGGTGTATACAAGAAAAAGTGCTCGACATTGCCCGGGAATAATAATAGTAACAATAAAGTATTATATTTGGAAAATGATAGGTCTTATAAGTAAAGTGCTCACTACACTATATAGAGCAGGTGTTTTCACGCGCCACTTTTCCTAGAAAAATGGCATTCATTGTCTTTTTATAGTGATGTTTATAATAAAAGGTGATTCGTGTTGCCCGGAGCGATATTAGTTATACTGAAGTATTACAATAAAAATGTATTATATGTCAATCAAAAGTGCTCAATATCTTATATAGTTCAGATATGTTTAAACACGGCGTCGACCAGGAGACAGTACTTCAGTCTTTTGTTATACTGTTGTGTACAAGCAAATGCACTTAGTATTTTCTGGAAGCAATAAGAGTAATATAACAGTATAACTTTGCAAAATGTTACATCTTATAGCAAAAGTATTCACGGTACACCAGGTGACTTTACACAGCGCGCTGTTAATGAGAAAAAACTTTAATGTGTTTTATAATTGATGCTTAGAAATAGAGATGGTCGACGCAACTCAGGTGTCATAATAGTAATGTATATATTAATACGATAGCGTGTGTGTTCGTGTGTCACGCTTTCGGCAAAAGCTCTGCGCATGCGTGCCGCACCTAGATCGAAACATTTTCAAGTATTTCCCTTTGGTACAACGGTTAGCGACGTAGTATTTTTTACTTCGGCCCGACTGGTTTATAGTTCGATCCCAACCAACCTCTAAGATTTGTTTTCTACATTTCGAGGGGAAGGGGAAGAGAGGTAGGGAGGGGACGACCGGGAAGACACATATTGATACAATAGCGTGTGTGATTTTGTGTGTCATGCTTACATCAAAAGCAACGACCTTCCGAATCTTTGTATGCTACTCATGAATTGGATTGGCCTTTTGGCTAAGATCAAAGTGAAGTATCTGTTCCGATGGATACTGCACTCCATAGACTGGTATTGTCTTGGTCTTCGAGGCTTGATTTATGCCGGTCTATGGGGTTGTCCTGTGCAGTTCTAGGAGGTCCACCCTCTCAGGCTTTGTTTCTCCTCTTTGGGGAGGAGTAAGTTTATTGCTTACTGCCTGGGGCGCCCCTACCGGGGAATACCAACGTGGCTGCCCAGGTAATTTTTAATGGCCAGAGTGCTCACCTTCTCGAGCGCTGACTTTTCAAACCCCACTTTCCCGACCCGACTTTGTGTCACATCTTACTTGTGGGATTAAGATAAAACTGGCCTTGTGCCTAACTCCTGGAGAGGAGTAAATCAATATTCATGAATTGGAGCCAAATTTAATTTAATCGAAAACATTTATAAAGTAAGGTTTAGTCGTCGAAATATTACCATCACTAGAAATATTGTATATAAAAAAGTTTTGTAAATTGTTTCATGTATTGTTCATTTTAAAAACATAAATATACAATTCCAAATTTTATCATATTTTATTCAAACATCTATAGGTTAAGAACAAGATAATTAGTATTAAGAAAATCAGTTCGTGTAATTTACACGGGTCCCGCTAGTATAACATTATTACATTTGATACGGTGTATCAGTTCATCCAAAATGCTGCATATTGTAGATAAAATAGGTGTCTTTGAACGCTTTGTTAGACACTAGCAAAAAAATCAATGCGTTTTGTAATCGTGTTATATACTAGACAAGAAACGCAGTGTTGCACGGGAGCCATAAATAAATGATACGATAGAAAACTGTGTAAGTGGTATATACTAAATCCAATAGGTCTCAATACCCTAGAAAGAGTAGGTGTATGTACGATAGTTAAATGTGGTATACAGTATTAAACTTAGTAATTGTATATGGTAAATCAAATAATGTTCAATAACTTGAACATCGCTTGTAAGTGAAATAATATGATATACTTTGTAAGGAATATACACTGAATCGCAAAGTGATATATATGATTGACACAGCAGATAGTGTAAAAATGCATTTTTACACTTGGTCAGTTGTATATTCTAAATCAGAAGTGATCAATATGTTTTATAGAGCCGGTCTATAATAATACAGTATTGCACTTGATAAGTGGTACATGGGGAATTAGTAGGTGATCAAAACACTTTATAGGGCAGGTGTTTGCAATAATAAAATAGTACATTTCCTTTGTGGCATATGCTTAGTGGAGAAATTGATGACACGAAACTCAGCATTGCCCGGGAATATACTAACATACATATTAGTTTAATTATAGTATTACGGAGAAGAGGGAAGATAAGAAATTCGGCGTTTCCCAGGAATACATTAAAATAAATATAGAGTGTATTATAATTTAAGGAAGGAAGAAAGATAAAAACTCGTGTTGCTTTGGAGCAATAATTATAAACCTGAAAGCTCATGTGAATTACTTACATTATTAGCATTTTCAAATTAAAACAAGAGAGATGGATGGGTTAGGCGGTGACGACAGATTTTGGGGGCGTGATGTGGTGGTAAAACGGGAAAAGTGAGAAAAAAAGGATATAGAGAGATTGGCTGAAAGAGGTAGATAGCTAACAGTGTTAAAACATAAAGAGCTTACACACACATTTTAAATACTATGTATGGCCTCCAGCAACGCTCTGTTGCCCCGCTAGTATATATAAAGTGAGAGAGAGGTGGGAGAAAGAAAAATACATATAGAGAAAATTAGTTTAAGTGCTTCACACAGATAGAATTTAATATAGACATAAAAAAAACTATGAAAAAGAAGATTCATAGTGTCAGGTATTTAGGATAGGTAGTTATCTTCATACTTTTATACGAGTCACGTCTGATGAAGACATGCGTGATTCGCTTAAATCATGCAACTTTGTCCCGAAGCAATATTGAGACAAGGAGATCGAATTTTAAATGCTGTTTCTTTCTTGACAATAGGCTTTCTAGACAATTTTGATTCATACACATAACTCAAAAGAGACGAACGCAACTATGTCTTCTTTTTTCAAGACATAGAATATACAAAAACAAGAAAACACCAATATTATTATTTTAGTTTGGTTTAGACAAGAATTCCCGTAGATGTCCGGTTTTATTCCATAAAAAGAGCAGGCATATTTTGGTAGGATATTTAGTGACTGGCGGTAATTGTTTGTGTCTAGGTGCTGGCGTATGATGGTCAAGCAATAGTCTGCAATGATTCGAGCGACCCATCCTTCCTGATATCTGGTTCCCATTTTCTGTATATTTTGATGGAAGCGTTAACTATGTTTGTCGCTAACATCGCCACAGTTGCAAAGAAACCGGTCGAGATGATTATGTCAGCTTTAAGACGTTGATGTAAATTTATCATGCTTTGTACGACTTCTACACATTTATCAGCTCTCCTATTACCGGGAAACTTTTGCACAACTGAATCGAATTTTTATTTTGTATCAGCATCACTGAATAATGTGTTTAGAAATTTTAATTCTATTCGTCAACCCCAATCTATAATAATTTTCATAACACTCTCCACTACAGTTGAATATAATATCAGCTTCTTTACACAGCCTTTGGCACACTGGATGGGTGTCTAGCAACTTCAGAATTTGCAAGCAATGATTACCTCCTCATCTTATGTTTTCTGAAAAAAAAATAAGAGTGCGAGCAGAAGGAATAACATCATTGTCTGCATCCCACCATATTCAATAGATTCGACGGGATTACGCCAGAAGGGATAATAACTAACGATCATCAATGGAAGCGGAGATGGACATTTAAGTAGGAGAAAATACTTTTACAATATTGTCTATTTGAATGGATTGCTCTTACTATGTTTCTATAACTTTTCAATATATGTAATACATCTCTTGAAGTTTTGCAACTATAATCACCATGTCTGTATAATCAAATTCGATTTCCTAATAAGATATCTTTCTATCGACTAAATATTAAAATTAAAAATAATTATACAATGTTTTTTTTCAACAAATCTACGTCATTGATTTTACTGTATATATTTTCACGCGAAAATATACGCAAATTATTACTATTGTACCAATATTTACTTTCGGTTGATGAATTCTTAAAGATGAATGCATTCAAAACTGATTAACGAAACAGTGAAATAATAGAAAACAAAAAAGATGTAAGCATAGGTAAATAAGGTAAAATCACATTTTTCCAACTTCACAGAAACACGCCCGAATAACTATAGTTACATAAGAACGTTAAGTATGTCACAGTTGTAGTAAATAATGTTTTAAAATCTATAATATGTAAGTTAAACAAAATAGCATATGCTTAAAATGATTCAAAATTACTAAAGGTTTATTTACTTAAATGTAAAACTTAACTAAGCATCCAGTGTATTTGAAAGAGAGGAATTGATGAAGAAAATTATTATTTAATTTTACAGGGACACATATTCATTCAGCAGTTATTATTTTTGACAGTTGTAACCAACTAGAACGCATCATTGTCGAAATCTCCGTTACTTGCACTCGCGGTTTTCTTACTCATCACTTTTTCTCTATCACTCTCTTCATCTTTCACTTCAACCAAAATTAATTAACTAAATATCGAACATTGTATATGTATTTCCGCCTCGACAAGGTAACTGAAAGTATGTTTAGTTCATTAAACATACAAATTAAATTAATTTAATTGAAATGAAAAAAAATTTAAAAAAATTATATTTTGTAGGGAAATGGATTTCGTCGACTGTAAATAATTTTGAAAATTGTATCCAATCAAAATGCGTCCTTGTAAAACTCTCCATTTCTACTATTTCCTCTCTCTGGCCTTCTCGTTATTACTTGTTTGACCTAAATCTGCCTCTTTAATAAATAAGAAACCAACAAAAGATTAATGTATATGAATTTACTAGCCGGAAAATTAAAAGAAAGTATAAATTAAAGTAATTTTAAAAGAAAGAACAAATTGAAGAGTATTTAGAATTAATAAATTTATCAGTTACTTCGCTTCGTAAGGTTTGTTTTTCGACAAATAATCAATACTGCATTCATGTCAAATATGGAAGAAGAGGAAAGAAATAGAGAGTAATAATGAAACGGTAACACTCGCTAACTGTACCCTTTAAAAGGTGGGTGTCGATGCCCATAGGGATAGTTACCGTTCCTAATTATTTATGCATTAGTGAATGATCTGAAATATTCATCAGAATAAAATTGCAACATCGTTACAGGTAAATGATTCTGAAATGTTTATTTGTAACAATACGAATAATATGTGTAAATCACTGACAAAAAATGTAGTATATATATTGTATTAACAAAGTTATTATTCTCTAATATAGGTGGAACTCACTTTACTTAACGTATTAGACTAAGTGGGGAATATATAACATGTTAACTCATCTAAATTACTCTCGACTATTTAAGATGTTTTTTTCTTCGCGGAATAAGATGACCCTTTCCTTTATAACTTTCTAAAGAGTTATTGTAGGCCATCGATACTCGTAAACTAATATAATTAGAACCATTTGGACATATAACACATGTCTACAATAAATTACACCCGTTATATAACGCGTGCCACTGACTGTCACTTATTGAAAATAAATATGCGGAAAATTTTAAATACTGAATATGACTAAATAATTCTTCGTGATCGAATACAATTTTCCGATAAAATTTAGAAAATCCTGACATTAATCTTTCCTTCAAAACCTTTTTAAAGCTTATATCGTTGATATTAGACTTTCCTAAATAAACTTTACAACAAGCTTTTTTTCATTGAGTATCAATGTTAATAAATAAATTATTTACACTCTTTCTTACATAGAGTATCAACAGTTTCAATCTTACATGAGTTATCAAAAATATTCCCTAGATAACATAAAATAAATCTCATTCTTACATAAAATACCAAATACTTCTAAGGTAAGGTATCAGAAACAACTGTCTTACTGTTAGATAATGGCACTACGGGAATAGACGTATCTGTTAGAAATCGTTGGTGTGACTTGCGCGAATTAGCGCGGGTGCAGTCGAGTGCAGAATATGGCCTGTTCTGAAAGTCATAGCTAACAGACGTGACAAGATCACCGTGTGACGAGATCACGATCAAATGTCAGAGTGCACCTGTGACGTCACAGGCCTTTGCGTGGGAAACAAAGGGAACCGTGACAACACTCGTTTTTCGTGAGAAACGAGTTTCGTCAGTCTGGGTGGTGGAGGCATACCTTGCAGACATGATTTTGATGTAGTCAGCAATTTGATTTAAGGAAAATAGGTCCCTAAGAAAATACAAGCGAGAGAAATCCTTCCCCTCTATGAATGATTAAGAAAATAATTAAGTAACTACGATAAAGTAGCGATTTGCTCTCTCTCTCTCGACGTAGTGAATGACTCCCAGCTGATTTAATGACTAACGCTTGTAATAAAAAGAATTAAAAGTAACAAAAATGTTTGGTAAGTCGATCAGACAGCTTTTCTTTCAGACAAGGGACGGAGTGGTTAACGGCAGGAAGCAAAGAAGGAATAATTCATCTACTAGACGACAAGACCCTCTACACGGCGAGGGAGAAAGCTAAAGGTATGCAACAATATATGAACTATGTGATTTATGATGTTTTAAAAATAGCGAGTATTAAATGTGAACTGCCACGGCTCTTTCAAAGACGAGTTTACGAAATGAGTAAAGCCACGGCCCGTAGTGGAACTAGATACGACACGCATACTGACGCGGTCCAAGCAGGATTGGTCCTATGCAACATATTGGTTTTTGGTTGGTGTGATCGGGAAATTCTCAAATGTAGAAAAAAATAGAACATTTTTGAACTTGGGTTCAAATAATGTAAAGCCCTACATGATTAATGGTCAGCGAAGACAGAGAGAGAGAGCACTACAAACAGTAAGTTAAAAGTTGTAGTTTTGTTTGAGAAAAAAGCCGCGATGTGCCGTATAAGTAAAAATAGTATATAAACAAAACTGAATAGAAAACAAGCAACCACCCACACACACAAAAATCAAATATCACTAAAAAACTAATAAGACATACAAAAAAAGTGATTAACGCACACATGATTTTAGAACAAAAAACAATGCACTATTGAACACACGCAGTTTTTACTTTGTAGACAGAAAAAAAGAGACGGTGACGAACTGACACACACACACACACACGCAGAACATTTTCTGTCTATGTTTAAAAAAATGCAGTTGGTGGGGGAATTGGTTGTTTTTATCGAGTGAAGCATTTTTCAATCAAATTGTATTGTTTAGAAACTTTTTTGTTTGATTTGAATGTATCGGCGAGAGAGCGATTTATTGAATTAATTTTCCTTGTTTTTTGGTTTAGCCGAGAGCATTGTTTTCTTTTTGTTTTTTTGTTTTTTGGGGCCCTACTCATATTAAAATATTAGTATATAAAAGAAAAAAGAAACAGTCACTAATTAAGACTAAGTTTAGGTCAGACAATTAAAGGGAGTTAGAATGAGAGAGTTTACCTTTTGGCGGTGCGGTAAGGGTTTTGAGTTATGTTCGCTACGCGTGACCCGTGCCATGAAAAGAGTGTCATGATATATATGTTTGGGGGGACCTCGGAGTTATCGCATGTGTATGGGTCATTGCTGTTTAGTGGGTCGGTGGGACCCACGAGAGAACCGCGACGGTGTGGCGGGTCTGGATGATTGTGAAATTAGGTTCGTGTGAGGAATTTGGTTCGGCCCGAAACGATTTAATATGGCGCCAGAGCGATTACATGTCCGAATTAGTTAGGAAGAGTGGGTAGGGTCAATGTAGTATGTTAGGCCCCTTAAGTAGGATATTGAAAGGCGAGTCGCTGGCCCTGAAGTTATTGAGAGCCCTCTTGGAAGGGATAGACAAAGTCTAGGAGTCAGCTCGGAGGAATTGACGGATCATCTTGGGTTGAGAGTTATGGGGTCGATCTGGCCCGTGTTAAAAAGCATAGCGTTCGAATATTATGATAAGACATATCTTACAGAGAAATTAGATGGGTGACCAGAAAGGGATTATCAGAATTTTAAAGTGGGGCTTTTCTGTTTTGCCTTGTGTTCTGTTAGAATTTAATGGATGGGTGTGCTAGATTGCGTGACTAGGTATCGGGTGCAGATGCCCGTGGGGTCAAGTGGTCAAGCAACCTTCGACAAGGATACACCCAGCGTGTTCTATGATCGTTTGTGACAAGGATGGTCATAGAGCCGATATCGATCGTAAGGAGAATTTCCTTACATCCCAGGAAAGATCATAAGGCCGATTTATAGAAGCCGGGTCAAGATGGTGGAACTGAGGTGTCCAGCTGTGCCAACCCCTGGTTGTGACCAGACCCTGCGTAGATGGGTGTAAAAATAAAAATCTTAGGATTGTTTTTTTTGTATAGAGAGGGGAGGAATATTAAATAATGGCACTATGGGAATGGAGGTATCCGTTGCAAATCGTTGGTTTGACTTGCGCGAATTAGCGGGGGTGTAGTCGAGTGCAGAATAGGGTATGTTCTCACAGTCAGAGCTAACAGACGTGACAAGGTCACCGTGTGACAAGATCCCAGTTCAAGGTCCAGTGTGCACTTGCGAGGAGATGTGACGTCATAGGTCCTTGCGTGGGAAACAGAGGGATTTGTGACGTCACTTGTTCTTCGTGAGAGCGAGTTTCGTCAGTCTGGGTGGTGGAGGCAAACCTAGGAGACATGATTTGAAAGTAGTCAGCAATTTGATTTAAGGGAAATATTTCTCTGAGAAAATACAAGCGATAGAAATCCCTTCCCCCTTCTCTGTATGGCTAAGAAAATAATTGTTAAGTAACTACGATAAAGTAGTGATTTGCTGTCTCTCCTTCTTTCTCTCTCTCTCTCTCTCTCTCTCGAAATATGAACTATGTGATTTATGATGTTTTAAATATGACGAGTATTAAATGTGAACTGCCACGGCTCTTTCAGGGAGTATACGAAATGATAACCGGCGCGGCCCAAGAATGGGGCTATGCAACACTACATAAGGCCTCTACATTATCTATCCTTGATAACATATTAAAATTATCGTTACGATATAAGGAATAAATAGAATATATCCCACATGAAATATAAAAAGTCTCTTCAGGTTAAAAATTACCCCAAACATGTTTCTACATACAGTATCAGACGTATTTTTCTACATACCGTATCAAAAGTACGTTCTTACATACACTATCAAACGTCTGTTTCTGGCATAAGGTATCAAAATATTATTTTATCTATCAAAATAATGTATTCAAATTTCATTTTTACTGTACGTACCAACTGTCAATGTTCTACATTAGAAATCCACTCCTTTTTCTTATATTACTTTCCAAAATATGTATGGTACTTACACTATAATCGTGTCATTCTTAGATAAGACACCATAAATGCTATTCCTCTATTGAATATCAAGAATATCTATTCTACATGAAGTATCAATATCTGCCTATAACGTAAAGTATTAAATATTATATCTCCTAATGTAGTTCGACAATCGAAGATACATCTACTAATTACATGTAAATATTTTTCTTGAGTAATTTTCACGTAAAGTGAGGTCGGCTTGATATATTTTTCGCGACATATCACCAAATATATTTCTTTACAATTTAATCTAACAATAGATATTTCATTTTTCTAGCATCGTGTTGTATATTTCTAAAAATGCCATTGTGATTTTCCAACAATAATTATACGTTTTTGTTAAAGACAGTTTCAAAATCAAAAGGAAACAAAGCGTAAAGAGATGGGCATATACCCTGTTATTTAGTTGAGCGCACCTCATGATCGCGAGCAGTAAACGAAGACTGTATTTAAACAGAGTGTCTGTCTTTAACGACGATTAAAAGAGATACCGTGTCATTAGAACATGTTGAGAAGTCTTTGTGTTACACTGAGTAAGGAAATGACGACCTGAACGAAGAAGAGGAGGACAGTTTCACCCCGGGGCTTGGGTCAGGTTAGGAAAAATTAAAGTTAGAGACAGGGAAATGAGATAATAGCGTGTTGCAAATGCAAAAATAAAATAGGGGGTTAAAGTTTTCTAAAAAATACAAACACAAGAAACAAGACATACAAAGTTAAAACTTATTATTTAAATTTTCAGCAGAAAGGAGAAAGAAATAAAGAGAATAAACGAGTTGCACTTTACCTCAATCGATATATACGTCTGTATTAAAAAGGGTTTCAGCAGATATGGCGTCAATGGCTACGCATATGACGTGTAAAGTTATGTAACAGCCATGCCATCAATAAGAACTCCGGATAAATTATACTTGAGGCACCTCTAAATCATAAAGGAACACAATGACACATGTTGGCCAGACAATTATTTCTTTTAATTATTAATCCAGGTGAATCTCAAACAGCACACTTTTCATATTTATTACTAAAGGTTTTGTTTTCTAAACTTCAAAGATTTATATAAAACATGTAATTAAAAAAAGGTTTTTACTTTTATCATTTAAAATGTACAAATAACCGAAACAAATCTAAAAAAAAAATATTTTTATAAGTAGACGTGTGCATAATTATTTACACGCATCATAAATATTTTTAAATACATAGATTTATTAACAAAGCATAACATTGCAGAGATAGTGTCCTTATTTACTTACTTCTTCACGAAGGCAGACTTATACACAAGGACGGTTTTTTATGTAGAGAAATATGTATTTTAAGAAAGATATTATTTCATTTAAATATATATTTAAAGTTGCAAGACTTTTGCGAGGAGCCAAGTGTAGTATCTGTTCTGATACTGGACCTCGTATTTCTTGGAAGCAATTAATTTGAATTCACACTAACAACAACTATGTTACAAAGCTTAAACAACATAGATTTGTTCATTAATAATTAAAAATTATGTTTTAAATTGATATTTATTTAATTATAATATTGCAGATATTCAGAACTTATTTGATGAAAAGCATTTACTCATCGTTTAATCATTGTATTATAGCATTTAGAACAAAACAAGAAACGTTATGTATATATATATATATATATATATATATATATATATATATGTATTAAATATATTAAAAAACATAAATATGTCTAAGACTTTTGCTGATAGTAAAGACTAATTTTATTTTCTTACTTTTAGAAAAATACAATTCAAAAAAGGTTTCCTAAAAATGTGTGGCAATGCGTATATTCGATTCTGCGTAACCTCGCTCTTATACACATCTAATTTTCACTTTTTACGAATTCGTCAACGACATCAGACATTAAATACTCTTTCGGGACTACAAGGGGATTTTCTCGCGATTTTCTAATGCTAGCAGGTTCAAGACGGGAAATAAGTCTAAAAGAAAATTACTCTTTTGTAAGGCTGTTTATCGGCGGAAGTCTCAGACATATATTTATGAAATTTTTTTATTCATTTAATAAATAAAATATATATATATATATATATATATATATATATAAAATAATGTTTCTTGGTTTATTCTTATTCTATAAATACATCTTTATTTTAATATATGAAAAATATGTTAACGTTGTTTTTAGCTTTAAAAAACCTTTGCATACAATTATATCAACGTTTTCAGAGTGCGAACATCTTTTTTTTATTCAAAAACACGTGCCAACGTGGACTCGCATGCCTATCTAGACATTTAAAAAACTCAGCCGTGATAAACACACCACGTTCAATCCTACTCGTATGTAACAATATGGTTTAAGAATAAAAATATCAAAAATGTATTGAATGCGTATTATCCTTTGATTAAGGTTATGTTATGCACTGAAAGTCTCAAAACCTTAAAATAAACAAATGTATATTTTAATATATGAACGTTGTTATTTGGCTTTCAAGTGTTCTTACATATATATATATATATCTATATATATATATCTATATATATATATATATATTTATATATATATTTAATTAAAAAAATGATGAATAATATTGATATAAATGCACGCGTCAGTTTACTAATTACTTAAATTTTCATATATATATATATATATATATATATATATATATATATATATATATATACTATGCTATGAAAGTATATTTTTGACAATTAAGCTACCCAGAGGCTCCCGCGTTTACTCCCGGGAAGAATCTTCAGGCTTAAATGCATGGAGTTTGTTCTGCCGGGTCTTTTTATATACACGGCTAGCTAGTTAATCAATCAGATTTTGTGTTTTTCTCTCAACCAATCGTAAGTCTTCCCACGAACAAAGATCCGGTTAGTGTTAATTCCTATATCTTGTTTTATTGTTCTATATATGTATCTTGGTATACAATACTTTTGGTTAGGCATTTATTTTGTAGTAAACAAAGTGTACGATTTATGCAGTTACATCTTTTCTCTTTATTGCTAACTTTTTCATTTCTATTCGGGTTGTTACTATTAGTGTTTTGTTTATATTCATTTTATTGTTTATATTTTTGCATTCTTAGTGTCATTTTTGCTATATTTTTCACTTTTTTATGTAATTTGTTATTTTTTTCTTTCTCTCTGCTGTTCTTTTGAAGTATTTTGTTATTGTGTGCCTTAATTATCATTTCTAGCTTTACGAAGCAGCTGTAGGATAGTTTTAGAATTTTTTTTATTGAATATTGTATGCGGGGGATTGGTTATGGTGAAGTGTTTCTCAATCAGATTTAGGAATTGTTTGCCCAGTTTAGTTTTTAGTATCTGGTTATATGCCGGTGTAGTATACACCGGCATATATGATCTAGTATATCTCATATTTATTGTTCTTTTATTTTTAATTTTGTTGTAATTATTAGTGTTATGGTTTTTATTTTTAATTTCGGTATTATGGTAACCACTATTTTCATATTAAATGTTGCTTGATTTTTTAAAAACACTTTCGTTGCTAGAATTGTTTATGAGCCCACGTTCAATAGAATTCGAAATATGTTTTATGATTGAAAGGGGTGGTTAGATTTTGGGTTTACGTTTATTGGATTAGCGTTATGTTTTAGGTATGGTTCGTAAGTATTTTTGTTAGGTTTAACGTTACATCTAGGAAGCGAGTTGTTTTTATGTTAGCCAGTACTTCTACTTTTAGGCTTTTTTGATTTCCATATGTATAATTTTCTTGAAGTTTTCTCCCTTGACTTTGTTAGAATCTGTTATTATCGCTAATCCATGATCTTTATTAAGCCCGATACCTGTATTATCAAATATATTTGTGAGTGTATATAAAATAAATAACCGTACAAAATGTGATGCCTTCGCAGAGTCAAGGGGGTTTGTCATATTTGTTTTAATCCATTTGTCATCGTTATTGATTAAAACTGATCTCCTACATTTTTAATGATGTGGATTTCATCCTTGGATATATCGGCATATAGTTTTGTTTAAATATATACATGTACAAGTTTGCATAGCTGGGAGCCATTTTCGTTCTCGTGGCTGTGCCTTTTTCTTGTAGGAATCGTTTGTTGTTGAATGTGAACTTGTTGTGTGTCAGAATTAATTGTATTATGTTATACATCGTTAATGCGGATGTTTTGTAAGTGTTGGGTTTGTAGGATACTCCGTCCTCATGTGCAATGTTGGAATAGAGTGCGGATAAATCAATTGTGACGAGACTTGCATTGTTGGGCATGTTGTCTATTCTGTGTAGAATCTGTAGGATGTGTGTGGTCTCCTTAGTGTAGCTGGTATGTTCCACAACAAAGGGGTGGAGTATACTGTCTATGTATCCCGAGATATTTTCAGTAAGCGTTCCTATACCCGAAACGATAGGTCGGCCGGTTGGTAATACCTTGAGAGCCTTAGCTAATTGTATATTTTTGAGGGTTTGTTGATCGGTGTTCGTGATGTTGTCGGGTTGGAGGTGGTTGAGTAAGATGCTGACTATTTTGGGGAGTTTATGGAATTTGGGGATGGTATAGAAGATAGCCGGATTGGGGTGTTCTAATATCAAATTTCTTACGGTAGTTCTTGTGTTGTAGCCTAAATTGCTAACTAGGGTGTTAAGTTTGGATTTTAATGTGTGTGTGGGGGTCAGTGGAAAATGTTTTGTAGAATTATTCATTGGTTAGTTGTGTGTCTATTTCTGTTATGTATTTAGTGGTGTTCATTATAGGGATTACTCATTCCTTAATATACACATATAGTTACCCCAAACAGCTCTTACGCTGTCCACGACTAATCAGTGCGGCTAGACATTAGGAGATTCGAAATGTGAATACGAGTGGTTAGCGTTCAGTAATCTACCCACTGATCTACGACAACCCTTTTTTGAAGTTGGAAAATCATCTAGGTATCTTCAATTACTGAAGGATAGTGACACTTGAAACGATTAAATTCGATTTAGATAAGAGTATAGTTTTACAGGGAAAGCGTGTTTTTTCCAGAAATCGGTAAATGAAAAGAGGGTATAAATTTCACAATAATGAGTTTACACTAATATCCTGTTGTCTCCGTTCGTGAAAAACATTAATAAATACCAGCAACAAGATTTCACTTTATTTTATAAGTTAAATATATGAGAATGAAAGAGCGAATAGCTGGGGAGCACACGGTATTATAAATACATCTCATTAAATATATTTATGTACACAAACACATAAACACACTACAAAGTACGCATCCCTTGTATATATATATATATATATATATATATATATATATATATATATATATATATATATATATATATACATATATATATATATATATACATATATATATATATATATATGTATAATTATATTTATATATATACATATGAGAGAGAGAAACGTACATAAAAGAACGAGAGGAAGACAGTAACAGACAGAGAAGAAACGAAACACACCTGTGTGCGTGCGTCTGCCACACTGTATGCAGATGCAGTTTTATACATGCTCAATACAACTGTTGACAGGAATGTAAATAAATACATCATATAACATATTACACATGCACACACTCATATATATATATATATGTATACATATATATATATATTTATATATATACATATATATGCTCTTATATGTATAACTATGCACCACCACACACACACACATATATATATATATCCATACATAAGGATTTTTACACACAAATGTCTGCATATATATATATGTGTACACACACAGATATTACGCCTGCCGGTATGTATATCTATTTGAATACATGAATTAATAAGTATATAACAGTGAATGTGGGCAAGTCATATCCAATAGCATAATAATGACAAAGATGTAAAGTCGATAATTAGTTCCTGCCATTCCTGGTATAATTACAGAGGATCATAGATCTCATTGGAAGCGATTGGAAAGCAAGGAGACATTGTGTCGCCTTTTATCATGGAATTCGCACAATTCTCTGCAGGCTCTCCTAGCATGTACTCACAATTAGGGAAACAGATTGATAGATTACATCTAGATATGAAAGCACAACAAGTTTGCTACAGGCGTACCAACCGCCAAAATCGATGGGCTTCTTGATATTTATAATCGACAAATTGGGTAAATTTTACAAGTATGGTAATGCACTAGTTATGTTTTATGTATGGAATAGAGGTATTTTTTATTTGAGAAACTAAGGAAAAAACTAAAATAAAATGATGTAAAATATTTAATTTGTTTTATTCTCGATCAGCTGCCCTTTTGCCGGCTTACCGGAACCCTCTCATCCTTTTACCTTCTTCATGTATGCGCTAACATGTTTGGTCTTGGTAGTTTTACATTATTTTACAACGCAGACGTATGTGTAAGATTGGAAGTACTTTCGTCTTTGATCTAAATTGCAACAGCCCGCCAATCGAAACGAAGCAGATTAGAAATCACTTTCTTATGTGATGTAGTTAACATAACTGACTTTAATTTGTTTGGGTCTTCATCGATGTGAATGGTTATACTTATACAACATTTCGCCGGTGTATCGTATTCTGGCTTTCTTCAGATGTACTGATAATTTATGGAGATGCTTTTTCTTTACTTATTCATGTGTTTGATTTTACTATTTTGCAACTAATGGAAGGTACGGCTTAATGAGATGAATGCATTGTCTGTTCACTGATGCAGTCATTTATAAGAATAGTAAACATTAATGGATTGAATAAAGTGTCAATAATCATGAGGATGTTTGATGACAAGTACTTGTTGAAATTTGAATTATAAGACGGTCGTATTGTAGTCTGCACGGACTTTCTCAATGTGAAAATTATTTCTACACATGAGAATTTTGGAAAATATTTCTGTCCATGGAAATGCTACTTGATTCCAGACAGACGAACAGAGTAATGGAAGTTATGCCCAGTTTTCTTATAGACACAATATCATATTTTGAATGACATACAAGGGAGAACCAGTGGTTGGACAGCAGTCGAACATTTTCTATGGAAATAAAGATATAGTAAAGAAAGACTAGCAATGTATCTTCTGTGAAAAAGATGCTATTGAAAAAAAAAAAGATGATCCACTGCTAAATTGCGAAGTCGATTTTGTACTCTGTTAAGGGTGAAAGGTGCACCGAAGCGCATCTCCTTAGAAGTGTCAGTTGTACCCCATCTTCGAACGTGTCTAGATACATGATTTTATAAAAACGGACAGGCCACGCGCTAGACCACTGCTTGTGCCACGTAATTCTTTAGAGCTCATTAATAGAAAATAAATCTAAATATGTGCTGCATTTACCAGTTTTAATTACGTAAGACACATTTACTTACAGAAACAATAAACAACAATACTATTAATACTTTTAAGAAAACAATAGGAATTATCTTTGTTTTATATGAAAACTAGATTACTTTTCACACTTGCGATGTTTTTTGTTTCTTGTTGAGTTCTTATAAACACTTCCGTATGTACATTTTCAGACAAATATTAATGTGAAATTGTTCCAAGAAAAACGCTTACCTTCTTAAGACACCATTGAGCTAGGAATGTATGGATACACAACCAGCCACACCGAAAACTGTATTTCGCAGTCGTTTCTACCTTTTTCTGTCTACATTTAGTCTAAATCATATCAACTACTCAATCTCTCACTATCTCTACTATATACAACACAGTCTATTCAATATTTTAAGATATCAAAACTGTATAGATTGAATATTTTACTTAAATAACCAGTCAACATTGAATAACTCGAAAAGCGTTACTATGCCGTAAAACAAAAGTAAAAGAAACAATTTAAAAATTGTAAACAATTTAAAAAAATGTTATTCACAACACTGTAACGCAAAGGGCTTTTGTGATTAAAAACCATATTTATAGAGGGCATCTTAGATGACGAATTGCGCAGAAAGAGGTTTGTTATTATCACATTTAAAATTTTGCATGTTGGTAGATTCGAGGAAATTAACGCAAGGGGGGAATTGAAAGAAATAAACAACCCACAGTAAAAAGCAATAACAGTAGACTATTTTCCAGAATCTGGGGAGCTGTACCGTGAATTATTGAGCTTTTATGATTAGTCGGGTTGATCGTTTTTTACGTTGAAGGAGTACAAGTTTACTAAGTTTGTGGGAGAATAGTTCGTGGAAGTACCCGTAAAATTCTCACATGGAGGCAACATTATAGCGATAGTACACAGCTGGAGCTTTGTTTACCATGTGGTACCTATTAGCGTATATACCCTTTTTTACAATCTCACATAGAGGGATAGACTAGTGATTGGTGTACAAGCCACAATGACACAACAATACTCCATGCATGGGGGAATGCTTGCTGTATAAGGATATACTATACTGGCAGGTGTGTTAGGTTTTCTTGCTCGGTATCGAGAACACATGTGTTTTCAGCAAACTTGGCAGTTTCTTCTGCGTATTTATTTCAATTCATATTGCCTGTGAATGTTAGTTCGGAATTATTTTTCATTTTAGTCTTATCAAACAGTGTAATAAATTTCAGGTGATTTCGTTTCATGCGCGATTTTTGTAACTACACGAATACATACTTGGATTGCTATATTTTTTAGAACAAGTCAACACTAAGAGTTTTTTTTCAATCGTTCACAACTGAAACATCCCTTAAAAAGTTAACTTGTTGTTTCTTATTTCTTACGCCTGATTTATATTTTATTTTTAATTTAATGTTCATATTTTTATTAATCTATTAAGGGGAATATCAGTCCAGAATATGATCAGCGTATGGCAAGTACCCATCATTGTAACATAATGAAAATAAAATTTGTGTAAATAAATGTAAAATCTGATCAACACACATATTTATAATGTTTTGTCATATTAATGTTGGTCGCAAAGACTTTAACGGTATAATTACTATTATCATCTAAATTGACATTGGAATATCATATTACATTACAAACCGCACACAAATACACATATTATATTTTGGTCATTAAATTACTACTATCACTAAATTACAATAAAACTATGAATATTTTTTATTAAACTAATGTGTTAAATATTTAGTTATACGTGTCTTGGATGTAAATAACTTCACAATATATTTTGATTTCAAAGGTTCACGAAGTAGTTAATTTATTTTTTTTTCAACTATTAACAAACGATTAAAGCTGTAGACTTTTGAACGAATAAAATAAACTTAATTCTAGTTTAATTTCGTAAGAAAGGAACTTTTAAATAGTGTTTTTAATGCATCTAATGTTACACTATTACATTTTTATTACAGTAAATACATTTGTTTTAAATATTACAGTTCTCGTAGGTTCGTGTAACACACCCACTAGGATGAACTTACAGTTGTCTTATTATTCTGTGAATATAGAGATAGCTATACGGTGTGCTTAACCCACCCCAATAAATTTGTAATTTAGAGAATTACCACTGAATTTTCGTAAAAACACCAACTATTTGAATGCGTTTTATTCGGTTAATCTTAAATAAAACTCGATTATTTCTATGCATTTGATTTTTGTTTACACAATCTAATGCGAATAAAAAAGTAAAGAAAATATTCAATGAGGATTATAGCCCCCGCTCTCCACCAATACGACACGTGTTTTGAAACCCAGAATTTTTGGAAATACTTCGGCTTCCTTGCTTTTTATTGTGTCTCTGCTCCTAATTATCTCAATTTCACCGAATCTTATTTCAATTGTTTTTCTTATTGATATTACAGTAGTTTTATTCATGTTTCTATAGTCCATTCAGATCTCTGGTGATTCCCATGTGTTTACGTACTATCAGCTTCAACATGTTAACAGTGAAACGACGTATTCTACTATTGGCGTGTTTCCCTTTCATAGACTGTATCTGGCCTTCATTCTTGAAGAGATATTTCGTTTTTTATTTGAATGTCCTAGTAGATCGTTACCTTTAGTGATACGATACTGGCTCCGTATCATTTATCTGTCAAAGTACCGTTATGTACACCATCACAACTGACATGTGCCCTTACGCTAGTTATGTGTAGGTTTATATAATTGTGTGGCTAATTTACTACATTTATACATTATGTGGTTTACTGTTTCGTCTTTTGGTTAAACAGGATCGCCAATTGCTGTTTTAATGGGCATTGTCAATATTGTGTTTATGTAGTTACTGATTGCGTTATTTTCTGCCGTTGTCAGTACTGATAGTGTTTTGTGTTCTTAACGTACACATTTTTTGTTTGTATAATAAATAACCTATTTAGTTGACACGCTTTCTATTGCTTTTAACCGACGGTAATCAACCTGTCTGTATTTTATATCATGTATTGAGCTTGTGTTCCATTACTATGTTGACCTTTTTGCTTATTTCCCATATATTTATTTCGAAAATACTTCCTTTATTATTGCCTTATATGTTTCATTCCGCGTTGAAATCGGCAGATATTTTCTACGGTGTAATTATGCGTGTAAAGTAACATCTATATTTCACGTTGCTTTTATAATAACATCCCATTAGTAATTCGTATTACCCTGCCTTGCCACGTCTAAAGAGCAAGGGTATATTATGTCTAGGAAATTCAACACATTGAAAATAAAATAAAATTCAGAAGTCTTGAGGATCTTATATTCACTGATCGATTATAAACAAAGGACATGTATTATCAAAACATATATTATAATTTTTTCTCAGCCAAAAAGTAGTCGATTTTAACTTTTAGTTAATGTCTCCGTTTACTCGATTGGTAATTTCTATTAACGTGTATTTAACTTGTAATATTCTTGTAAAGCAGTGCGAAATATCAACATTCGCAGATTCTCAACCGGTACTTGTATATTACATCTTCTAATAATGACAATTTGCTAATTTTTTCTGATTCTCACGGCCTCTAATTTTCTGTTGTGCAATCTACACCTGGTTACACTTATAATTGTGTGTCACAGTCAGAAAGATACTAGCTATCGTTCGCTGTTAAACATAAAAACACAGACACGAAATTATGTAAAACAAATCGAAGGAAAATACATAAAGTAGAAAATAAACATATAAAAAACACATACAGAGAGACTGGTAAACACAGACATACAGACAGTAAAACATTTACAAAAAACATTAAGTCTTTCTTAATATATTATGTTAATGATGTAGAAATTTTCAAATAACTTGCCCTTGTGTAAATATTACCAAGGTTAATGGAATCTGATGAGTATTTTCATTGTGCAATTCTTCATTTCTTGCTAATACCAAGTAAGGTCTCTTATGGAAGTTTTTGTAAATGTCTTGGATATACACGTGCAACATAATTTACTCGTTTGCCATCATTCCAGAAAAAAAGTTTCCATAAAGTTTTCGACATTTTTTCTTTCCATAGCTATTGTTATTTAACTTAATTTAGTCGTGTAGTCACTTATGAATATAATGTCGAGCTTCTTTCTCTTTTTATGTTTTATCATTAAGTATTTAAAAAGTAAAAATAATAACAATTAAAAACAACAAAAACAACAAAAACAATAATAATAATAATAATAATAATAATAATAATAATAATAATAATTATAATAATAATAATAATAATAATAATAATAACTCGCTTATGCAGTACGTATCTTAAAATTGGAACGATACAGAGAAGATAATAATTCGTTCTGCTCAAGGATGACATGCGCATTGTTGAAGCGTTCTACATTACTTTATATCACATGAAACTAAGGTAGCTGAACCGGGCAGAAATTTCATAACCTGCCTCAATAATAAAAAGCACACACACGTGCATGTGATGGCACCAGCTTCAGCTGGTATCACAGAAAATAGCCATGAAGCGTCAGGGAGTATTGAAAGACTGATGAGGGAAATCACCATCCAGACCTCCAATAGAATGGTGCAGAGTTCACTGCAACATTGGAAAGCTTGAATCCACTCTTTATCCAAAAAAGAAGAAGGACCGACGCCAGCAAGACAACAATAGCAAACGGCTGATGCGATAACGCGAAATGATTCCCAATGGTTATCAAACGAGGCGGATAATTTAAGACATCTAGGGAGAGTTGTTGCCACTCAGACTCTAGAGAATAGTACTGGTTATTTTCAGTGAGCAATCATTGATAATGACTTGTGTTGAAAATCTTAGTGAGTAAATAATAATAATAATAATAATAATAATAATAATAATAATAATAATAATAATAATAATAATAATAATAATCAGACGAAGAATAATAATAATAAGAAGAAGAATAAGGAAGAAAAAAAGAAGAAAAAGGAGAGGAAAAAGCACGAAGAGAATAATATTAAACTTCTCAGCGATTAGTACACTAGGTAAATTATATTTATAAATATTTGGGAGTTCTCGAAAGAAGCAGCATCAAATCAACATAAATGAAATAGAAGATTAATAATAAATACCTTAGAAGAACAAGAACATAGTTAGAAAGTAAATTATATAGCAAGAGTCTGTAAAAGAAATTAACAGCTAAACAAGGTATGTTGGCCATTTATAGGCTTACAAAACGTGAAAATAATAAATTCTAAAAATGTACTACATGCGAAGGATGATACTGACAGACTATGTTAAAATGATAGAATATCTAGGAAAATGCATACAAAATATACAAAAGCCAATACCCATGATAGCTAACCACCGCAGAAAGAGACACCTCCCAAACGGACAATATAGTGAGCAGATAAACACTAACACAAGATGAAAAAACAAAGTAGGAAGACGAAACAGCAACACGAGTTTTCTATACAATGACAAGAGTACAGACTCAGGAAATAACCTGCATCTGGCTGTGAAAACGACACCTAAACGGAAAAATGGAACCAAGAT
This sequence comes from Sepiola atlantica, assembly GCA_963556195.1. Classification (NCBI taxonomy): domain Eukaryota; kingdom Metazoa; phylum Mollusca; class Cephalopoda; order Sepiida; family Sepiolidae; genus Sepiola; species Sepiola atlantica. The sequence goes on from OY744521.1 coordinate 141,160,190, forward strand.
TAACAGTTCACAGACAAGTGCGAATAGAACTTCAGCTCCAAATCCACTTTAGACTCTACAGACCACTATCTCCCAAATTTCCATTGCGGACTAAAACACACACGTGATGACGTGACCATCACCCCATCTCATGTCTGAGACATCATAACAACTTTGACACCTCACAAACACGTACGCCCAATCTTATACTAGTAATAGTAATAAAGAAATGCTCTGCTTAACTTGCGCCTGCCTTATCCAAATTCTACAACAAATGCCTTACCGAATCTTGCTACCTTGACAGCTGGAAAATTGCTTTTGGAAATAGAACTTACCCTCCGAATTATAGCCTCATCAGTCTACTCCCGCTCTTCGCTTAAATATATTAATCCTTAATCAATCTAGCGATAGTCCGTCACTTCGTAAATGCTAAACTTCTTACTGAATATCAGTATAGGTCTAGGCAAGAACGGTCTACTGTGGATATCCTAACGGCCATCTCTGAACGCATATACCATACACTGAACTAGGCAGGTGTAGCTACATTGGAAGCGCTTGATACATCCAAAGCTTTTGACGATGCCTGGCATAAAGGTCTTGTCATAACAATTGATTCATATGGTATTACTAGACACATATTAAATATAATTAGATCCTTCCTTTCCCACAGAATAGTACAGGTTTTCCTCGATTGCCGTTCATCCAACTATGACATAAATGTAGGTGTACCCCAGAGATCGATCCTTCGTCATTTATACAACCTGATTCTTATTAACAGCCTCCCTGATGACATTGTGCCTGAGATGGGTATATTTTCTGACGACACCTCACTCTAGTGTTGACAAAACGGCGCGCACATATCCGAGACAATGGCTGAATCCTTAAATAGAGACCCCAGGTCTGTAGTTGAATTGGGCCATACATGATCGTTTCATTTAAATGATGCTAAGACAAATCTGTATGTATACAGAGATGACTAGAAACCATATTCAGTCGCAGTAACTATGTACTCGCGATTTCTGAAAAATCTACAATAGTATGGTTAACAATAGACAATCAATACTTCTATTGCTATCAAACCAAAAGGATGTCGCTTGCACGGCAACTGATGAAGCTCAACTACTAGCTTAGCGTGTTGCTGTAAATATCGCGTTGGACTCAGCCAATCACCCCCTCCCTGAATTCCTATTGCGAATTGAATCAACACTTGATAAGCTGGTCATCACATCATCTCCGGTAAGGGACATCATGAAGCACCTTGACACCTCCAAAGCATGTGGACTTCATCTTATAACAGTAATAGTAATAGAGAAATTATCTGTTGAACTGATCTCTGTAATTACAAAACCCTACAACAAATGCCTCGCTGAATCATGCGTCCCTGATAGCTGGAAAAGTGCATATGTTGTACCAGTCTTCAAGAACCCGTGATATAGACCTGATTTTTAGAATTACCCCCTCGCTAGCATACTCACATCTGGCAGAATGCTATATGTCTACAAACCTACGATTCACCTATTCGTGGAGTATTGTTGTCACATCTGGGCTGGTGCACACTCCACTACTCTCTCTCTCTCTCTGTCTCTCTCTCTCTCTGTCTCTCTCTCTCTCTTCGAAAAAGTTGAAAAAAGAGTATCTAATCTGATAGGTCCCTCACTATCAACCGAGCACCAGCCCCTCTCTCATCGTCATAATGTTGCATATTTGTGCTTGTTTTACAATTATTTCAATGGAGTGTGTCAATATGAACTTGCTGCTATGGTGCCCCCCCTCGACGTAAATACACACAACCAACCCGACAATCAGCTAAATCCCATCAATTCGCTATGGAGGTACCCAGATGCTGGAGATCTTGCTACTGCAATATATTTCTTCCTCGAGCTGTCGGCCTTTGAGGCTCTCTATCTGTTCTCTGTTAACCCGACTGTACCGACATGCATAAATGTAAAACTATTGTGAACAAGAATCTCACTGCACAGCTCCCAATTTACGATGACATCCTAAGCGTTCCCCCTAATTCACAGTAGCACTTAACGTCTCAAGTGGCAACTTGCCTTTTTATGGTACAATAAGTTTTTTTAAAATTAATTAACTGTATCAAAACAATAAATGTAGACTTTGTGGATAAGTCGACGAAACGGTAAGTCGCATGATAAAGAATGGATCAACTAATCCATCCGAAAATAATATAAAAACAAATACGACTGTTGCCAAGTGTAGTTACTAGGAACTATGTAAATAACTGAATTTTGAACACGCAGATAAATGGTACATACATACACCGGAATTAGTTCTAGAAAACGAAGATCACAGAATCGCCTTAGACATGGAGGTAGAAATAGATAAACTCATTGTAGCTATCATAATAGTTTACAAGAAAGAACAACATCGGCATAATCGTAGAGTTTACTGTTCTAGAAGTTAACAGGGTGACGGTTAAGGGGACAGTAATACGAAGAAAATTCACGTGACTTGCCCCAACACTGAAAGAGATCTTGAACATGAAAAAAGTTAATAGAATACTAATAATCATAATAGCACGAGGATCAAACCGTAACACCCTAGAAAACAAAACTACGATAAATTTAAGATTACCAAAAACACCTTAAGACTTTAAAACGGACGGAAATGACAAACACAGCTAGTTCAGCTGTGTTTGTCATTCCCGTCCGTTAATGAAACTCCACCAATGACGAAACCACTCCACATGAACTAAGAACGTTAACACGCCACATGGAAGATGCAATAGAAATAAAAGAAAACCATAGAAACACACACATTAACCAAATGTAATTGAAACTGCAAGAAATCTTATAAACTCCCCCTGTAATTCACATACAGTGATATCATCAGCTGATACCACATATGATTGTGAAGGGTCAGAAGGAATGTAAACACAGAAGACGGAAGACACAAACCGACGCGTAAAGAAAGCGTCTTGATAGTTCTGGGACCTTGGGGAGGTTTAATGTCACTCAAAATCCAGAGAATAACAGCAACAGACGCCAGGGAGAAATCAATGGTAAGCGGCTGTTATTCAACGCAAAATCATTTGCAACTGTTATTATAAAGGTGGATAATAATGGAGGTAGACGTGTTGCCACTCAGATTCTTGGGAACACCACCGATGATCGTCGCTGGACAATGACGCATGACGATTTTCGTGAGAACTCCCAGTGAGCGAATTAATAATAATCTATATATTAATACGATAACGTGTGTGTTCGTGTGTCACACTTCCGGTAAAAGCTCTGCGCATGCGTGCCGCATCTAGATTTTGAAAAATATTCAACTCGCCTAATTTTCGAAACCTTTTCAAGTAATTCCCTTTGACGCAACGGTTAGCGACGTAGTATTTTTGACTTCGGCCCGACTGGTTTATAGTTCGATCCCAACCGACCTCTAAGATTTGTTTTCTACATTTGGAGGGGAAGGGGAAGAGAGGTAGGGAGGGGACGACCGGGAAGACACATATTAATACAATAGCGTGTGTGATTTTGTGTGTCATGCTTACATTAAAAACAACGACCTTCCAAATCTGTGTATGCTACTCATGCATACTTGGCCTTTTGGCTAGGATCGGGGTGTAGTGTCTATTCCGATGGATGCTGCACCCTGTAGACCGGTATTGTCTTGGCCGTCCGGGCTTGATTCCGCCGGTATATGGGTCTGTCCTGTGCAGTTCTAGGAGGTCAACCCTCCCAGGCTTAACCTCCCGTCTTTGGGGAGGAGTACGTTTATTGCTTACTGCCTGAGGCGCCCCTAACGGGGAATGCCGACGGGGCTGCTCAGGCCATATTTAATGGCCAGAGTGCTCACCTTCTCGGGCGCTGGCTTTTAAACCCCGCCTTTCCCGACCCGACCTTAGGTCACATCTTGCTTGTAGGAGTAAGATAACACTGGCCTTGTGCCTAACTCCTGTAGCGGAGTAAATAAAATGCTACTCAGTCAAACTTGGCCTTTTGGCTAAGATCAAAGTGTAGTATCTGTTCCGATGGATACTGCACCCTATAGACCGGTATTGTCTTGGCCTTCGGGGATTGATTTACGTCGGTCTATGGGTCGGTCCTGTGCAGTTCTAGGAGGTCCACCCTCCCAGGCTTCGCCTCCTTTCTTTGGGGAGGAGTAAGTTTATTGCTTACTGCCTGAGACGCCCTTACCGGGGAATGCCGACGAGGCTTCTCAGGCAATTTTTAATTGCCAGAGTGCTCACCTTCTCGGGCGCTGGCTTTTCAAACCCCACTCTCCCGACCCGAGCTTTGGTTACATCTTACTTGTGGGAGTAAGATAAAACTGGCTTTGTGCCTAACTCCTGTAGCGGAGTAAATAAAATGCTACTCATGAATTGGCTTGGCCTTTTGGCTAAGATCAAAGTGTAGTATCTGTTCCGATGGATACTGCACTCCATAGACTGGCATTGTCTTGGCCTTCGAGGCTTGATTTACGCCGGTCTATGGGTCTGTCCTGTGCAGTTCTAGGAGGTCATCCTCACAGGCTTCGCCTCCCCTCTTTTATAAGATAAAACTGGCCTTGTGTCTAACTCCTGGAGAGGAGTATATAAATATTCATGAATTGGAGCTACATTTTATTTAATCGAAAACATTTACAAAGTTAGATTTAGTCGTCGAAATATTACCTTCACTAGAAATATTGTATATAAAGAAGTTTTGTAAATTGTTTCAGGTATTGTTCATTTAAAAAAATAAATATACAAGTCCACATCTTATCATATTTTATTCAAACATTTATAGGTTAGGAACAAGATAATTAGTAATAAACACATAATTTCGCTAGTAATAATAATAATAATAATAATAAGAATAGTAGTTGTTGTTCATATTTTTTTGTTTTTATTTTTATTTTACTCACTTACGATTTCTGACACAAACCATAATCAATAAACTGTGACTGACGAAAACAGAGTAGAGTCTTACTGGCAACAAGTCTTACTTCATGTCAATTATAGTTCGATTCTTTTACATCGTCATCACTGACAACATTGTGCTACACACCATACACTTGACATCGATTATTATTACCATTGCGTTTTTTTTGTTTATGTAAAAGAAGTTACATCTTTTAAAGATAGTCCCATTCATTTAATGATCTATCAGGGAGCTATACAACTTACACATATTTTATATATGAAGTGAGTCGATTAGCATGAACAAACAATTCTTGTGAGTAAACTTTATTCAATTTTAGCGTTTACTGTACTTTAATAGAAAGGGTACTTTACTAGGAGTTCAACCTGTATAGAAAGGAAATATAATAATTAGGAAATGCATATATAAAAACGTTTCGGCATATGTTGAAAACAAGCTGAAATATTTATTTTCTACAAATCATGCATAGACACGATTTTATTCTAAAAGGGTTGCTTTAATTGGAATGAGAGTGATAATAATGTGCATGTTAAACCGCTTATGCGTGAATTATATGCGAAAATATTACAAATACAAACAATGTGTACTGATCAAATATTTAATATATCAACCATTGTATAAATAAATAAATATTCAGATCTAATCTAATATTGATATAAGATAAAATCAGAATTAACTGAATAATTGTATTCACTATTCTATCTATCTATATATATATATATATATATATATATATATATGTATATATGTATATATATATATTTATTTATCTGTCAATATGTCGATCTCTGTATCTGTGGATACATACATATATATATATATATATATATAGTCTCGGAAGTTTCTCAACCATTGAAACAAAAAAAAAAATAAATAAATAAAAACAACCTTAAGTCCCAAGTCGTTCAGTGGAAAATCACTCATGTAAGTCAATTTAGTTTTTACAGTTATTATATTAGTTTGCTTCTAACATTATTTAAGGGATCATCAGTTGTTTACCATGAAAAACTGTTTCGGGAATTTAACAAATGATATATATATATATATATATATATATATATATATATATATATAATTATTACATGGATGACTCGTGTTCTGTGGTTTCGAACCCTGCAGCCGGTATGAATAATCATCTCTCTACTGACGATTCTCGAAAGTGTGAAACGCATACGTATGTAGATCAAAACAATTATTTATAATTAATTGTCACTTCCTTAATTTTTCTGCTTCAGCAGAAAAGTTCTCTATTCGTTGACAATAGGCGCTTATCGGCGAATCTCAGAGCTGGAAGATCTGAATCTAATCTGAGCCGAACAAATTTCCTGTATCTTTCCTTACAAACATGCGTAATGTTAATGTCTAATATTTTAGTGTCACTTTTGAAATGCATTCCCCTTCAAAGTTTATTTTCTCTCCGGTTACCTATCGAGCCACTTTATCTGTGCGTAGCATAGTCAGTCCGCCGATCTTTTTCCAGGTATTACTATTAATAATTGATAGGTAAGACCCTGAATCAAGCTGTAGTTTAACATCTTGATTGTTCATTTTTACCGTAACATACTTTGGTATGTTTAGGTAGCCACCATTAGTTCTAGTTGTTTTTATGTAACTTTTTTTTCTAGTGTTACTTCTGCAATGTGTCCCATTTTATGGCATTTGTCACAATTTTTTAGTTTAAAAGGACATTTCTGGTATCAATGTAGGTCCCCGCAACCCCAACAAGGGTGGTTTGGCAATTTTTCATCCGACCTTTGAGGCAAGTCCTTCCTGAATTTTTCCTTCGAAGAGTATGATTTTTTTAAAAAACGACGAACATTTTTAATATTAGAAATTGCTGCTTCCTCTATTTCTTTAGCTTCCTTTTTCTCGGAAATATGTCGTTGCATGTTAAATGTGGCTCGGTTTCAAGTTTCCTTATTGCATGTCTTAACTCTGCATCGTTTTGCGAGACGAGCCCTTGAACAAATATTAATACTTTGAAATTGTCCGCTGTCAAGGATGATAACTTAAAGTCGTGACAATGTTTATGGATGAGCGAAGCAAACGTTGAGTAATCCTGGCTTTCTTTTCGCGTTAGGTTCATACATTTCCACCTTTTGTGAAATAAACTTGTTTTGGGGCAATATAGGTCCATTAACATTTTAATGGTTTCCGGGAAAGATAGTTCGCCCGTTTTCTTCGGCAGAATATAATCGACAAATTTTGTATGCTCTGCCGTACCTAGTCTACGAAGAACTAAACGGACCTTTTTCTTTTCTGATCATGTGCTACAATCAATGTCAGAAAAAATCCTGATATCGACGGTACCATGATTCAAAGTTTAGGTCCTCTTCAGGCACATAGTTGAAGGTTTCTATAGCTGACCATATTGCATTTTGGTTGAACGCGTCGCTGTCGTAATTCGTCGTATTTATCATTGCTTGTGCCAGCTGTTCAAATTTTCTCTCTGATTGAGTCTGTTGCTCTAATTGTACATTTTTTATCCCAATCAATTGTTCCTCTAAAGATTTTCTATCTTCACGCTCTTGTGCTAAATTCTATTCCTCAAAATACTTCAACAAACACATTTGCTGAGACTGAAATTCCTTCTGTTGAGACTGAAATTCCTTTTGTAGAGCAATATGTTTTTCATCGTTTGCCTTCTGAAGAGCAAGATGTTTTTCATCGTTTGCTTTCTGTTTTCTGATTGAAATTTAATCATCTCCAATATTTGTTTCGAGAAATGTTCCATGATTAAAGAAATACTTACTAGTAAAAGATACGTCACAAATAGTCCTTCACTATTTTTTCCTTTCAAATGCTTACTGTTTAATAACAAACTCAACCCTTTCTCACCACTGCGTGATTCGGGTCTCGAATTCGACCGGCATTTGCTAATCTTTTTTCTTCTTCTTTCAAAGTTCTTTGAGAAAAAAAGAACAGTTTTATTAACCCGGCTTATTGGGTAATTAATTTAACAAATTATTTGTATTTTTGTTCGCATTTGGAACTTTTTTCCAATAAGTCCGTTGGCCTTTCAGTGTAGGCTGAACATCCAAAATAGCAAGTAATGGCTATATAAAAAATTGACTAGTTATTCAAGAAAGTAATTTGATTTTACTTGTCAGATTTTTTTTTTCGACTCTACGATTTTACAGTGACAAGTCTGTTCGCAAGATGCGTTTGACTATATCAGACACGAAAAAAGGTTTTTGTGGTATAGAGTTTTTCTTTTTTCAAACCTTTCAGTTTTATAAGCACATGGTATTCCAATTTCATTTGTTGCACGAGGTAAAATCCCGTATTGAAATACGAAGAACACAAATAGTAAAATCTGTCTTACTTTTTTTTCGTCCAGTAATTGTTTAAACTGGTTATTTCTTGTAAGGCAGACTCGTCCCAAAATTGAATGTATTCGATGTTTCCAATATCTTCCCGAAAATTGTAAAGAACAGGGTTTTTTGGGGGTTTTTTTCAAACGGGTAGAATTTTTTTTTTCGAAAGTTGACCGTGTTGTAGACACTGGTTTATCACTCACAGGTTGCAAGGTCCAAGGTGTTTCCAACGAAGTCCTTTACGAGTCACGCGCCGCCAGTTGTTGTGGACCCGTTTAGGGGTACCAACAACGAAATTAAAGAACAACAGGTTTAGAGATAATAATAATGAATTGTATTGAACAGATAAATTATACACAAGTCAGTGTTTGCAGTGCTAGTGCAAAAATGTGGTACAAATGTTCTCCCGGCAAAGCCGGTATTTATGGTAGCCGGTTGCTACCATTTAGTTATTATTAAAGGGTAGGTAGGTCACCCACAATACACACACACACACACCCACACACACACACATACACACACACACACACATATATATATATATATATATATATATTCGGAGACCACGTGATGGAATGCATTTCTTAAATATTTAGTAATTTAGCAGATATTGCGGATAATTGAAAAAATATACATCAATGTAATGTTTCGATCGAAAAACTTATAACTGCTTATAAATGTAATACGCATATATCAATCTTGATAAATTGTTACAAATCATCATCGATATTATCACATCATTAATTGAAATATCAATGAAACCTTTCTCTAATATACTTTAATAATATGATTTTAATTGTATCACGTTTAGCCTATCTTGATACCACAGAAATAACATAAACACACATGTATAAATATACACATTACCACAGTCTAAAATAGTTTCGGATGTTATGTTTTCGTGTATAACTATATATATATATTTATATATATAAATATATATATATATATATATGTGTGTGTGTGTGTATAATTTTTATATACGTATACATTAAACGATATAGTTATCGTCGTATTAAATGACATTAAGATGTTAGTGCCTCAAACTTTTCTTAGATTCAATTATCGATGGTTTCACTATCACAATCAAAATATATTTTAAGTTGATGTATATCCCTCAGCAAAAATAAATATCAAAGAATATTCTGTCGCCGAATAAAGATTTAAACTTGCAATTAAAATGTAACCAGAGGCTTTACGACAACTTTACGAACACACACATTTGGTTGTATGTATAGATACACCTACATTATATATATATATATATATATATATATATATATATATATATATATATATATATACATATATATATATATAGGTATATATATATATATATATATATAGCTTCATATGTATATTTATTGTTTTTATTTAAAGTATATAGAAATATAATATGATAAGGTCATACAATATATTGCGTATCATATCACATAAATATATTTTAAGTATATGTTCCTATATACATATACTTATCAGTATAAATATATCCATATATCTGTATATATATAATAGAAATTAAACATTAAAAAATCAAGAGCAAGCCGAATCAAAACAGCGGAAAATTCAGACAAAATTTATAATGCACTCGTTTAGTAATATATATATATATATATATATATATATATATATATATATATATTCAAACTTTGTTAAAAATAACAGACTTCGTCTGTTTTATCATACCTTTTTTACTTTCCAATTTTTCTGATGGTCATTTTGTATTAAAATCCAAAACAAATAAGAAATATTCCATAGGTTTAACATGGTTCACGAACTATTTGGATTATTCATCGAATCATCCTCAGGTGTCAAAAGAAAATGAAAAATTAAGCTGGAGAAAAAACCAGAATGAAAAAGAAAACGGTGGTTAAACGTATTCCGCATTGTTTCAGGAAGAGATTAGCGATTGTAAATACAGCAACGGTGGATGACATCACATACCAACATCGCATTACAGTGCTACATTGGTTTTACAAGCACTATCCTGATCACGCTGCTTCACCTTGTAAACTCTAGATTAATTTACCAACATCTACAAAAAACATAACTGCCCTACCACTTATTTAAGACAACTTCTAGTTAATAACACTAACATTATAAATTCCGAACCCAATTTAAAAAAAATATAAACATACTCAAAGTTATCTACATAAAAACACAACTTAAAATTTACAGCACATACATGAAACCAGTAGTGACATTTTAGAATGCTTAACGTAATGTGATTTAGTTCTGTGATTCCATTCAGCGTGGCTGAATTTAAAATCGCCAACGACCTTCTGGAACAATGCGGAAAACGTTCTATGCGCGCGCGTGTGTGTGTGTGTGTATGTGTGTGTGTGTGTATGTATCTCGGCTCATCTTCTCTTGCAGACAAGTTGAATATAAGATACAACTTATGCCTGCATATCCTTTGGTAGATCCTTTCAATATTCCGAATTAGAATCTTCGTTTCGGATTGAAATTAGCCGATGAATTTTCCATAGTTTTTATTTGTGTCCCAACTACTTTCAGAACCATCCGGGTCCATCTTCAGGGGAATGAGGATATTCAGGTATAGACCATGTGTTAGTATTATAGATGGTTTTGGCGGGAATTATGTAATAGGTACGGAAATATAGCATGACATTTAAGTATATTATTACTGGTATTAAAGTTAACTTTGTTAATTAGGTTTTTCTTGGTTTTATATACGGCTTTTAATATATGGAGTTTGTCTGTGTTAGTACTATATTAAAAAGTTTTGGAATTTTCTACTAAGAGTTTTCTGAATTCCGATAGGGGACAGGAATGTTCGTTAGTAAAGTGTTGGGCTATGGCGCTTGTATTAGACAAATGCATCGACAATCGTCTCGACGAAGTCGTGTTAGTTAAACCTATATATATATATATATATATATATATATATATATATATATATATTTTTTCTTTGTTGTCGGAGACACAGTCTCCCAAAGGACATTTTAACTAATAAGGTAGGTTTATTATTTTTTACAAAACTCTGATCAAGGAGGAATAATTATTTGTGATAATAAGGTTAGTGGTTTTAACTTTATTGTAAAAAATAAATGTTTTACTACATATATATATATATATATATATATATATATATATATATATATATATATATATATATATATATTCATACCCCCACACTTATTGTTTTGTCTGTTGAAAACTCATCAGTCTTACCTCAGTATTTTTTGATTCGCAATATATTTTGTTCATTGATCACGTTGAGAGCGAGAGAACCATCAATACCAAATATTATATAGGATTGTTCATGCGTTGGAAAGCGGAAATCGTTAGAACATGGTCAACAATAAACAAAAATGTACTCTGTAATCACAACAATTCACTGTGTCAAAAGTGAATTTTATAATGATGGCAACACTACAGGAATTGCACTTCGAACTCCTATCGTACCCACCATATTCTCATGATTTTCCCCCAGCGATTAGTGCCTTCATGATAACCTCAAAACAATTCTAAAGGTAAAGAGATTTGGCTCAAATGACCAGGTAAAATCAGGCCTATTTTGTAGGTCAAAGACAGATCGTTATATTACATATTTACTAAAATTGTTAGAGAAAATGTGGAATCCGTGTATACTCCTAGAAGGAATCGATGTTGGTGGATGAAGTTGAATTTTCTCTAAATTTGTTGTTTTATTGGTTCTGTCCGAGACGTATTGAGTGATGTGCTATTTACTTTTCATTTATGCAATATATTACAGAGAAATTATTTGAGAAAACTAATGTTTTACAAGGTGATTCAGGCACCATAGTAAACGATCGAAAATATGTAAAAAAAAAGGTCTATCTCGCAGTGTCCCCTGTTCGTTTTTTGCCGTAATCTAATAGATGAACTTGCAAATGCACGCGTCCTTTTAGTAGAGTTTTGTTTCTTTCTTTGGTATTATTTGATGTTTTGGAAATGTGCCTATTCCACACAATTAACCACTCGTTGAAACACACGTTGGAGTAGTTGTTTACTTACCTGCATCGCCTGTTATCACGCTGTAAAAACACAATGCACGAATGAAAGTATCAAGACGTGTCATCCCGGTACTTCAGTCATGAAACATAGTAACGCAACTGACCGGAATAAAGGAAATGAACCCCACAAGATTTTGTTAAAGGTACTTGTATATATTTACTGTTCTTGATGTAAACAGTGAAAGAAAATATGTACTTAATTTATTTTATAATATATATATATATATATATATATATATATATATATATATATATATATATATATATATGGGAAATGAAAAAGGAAACGCCAAGATATATTTTGTATATATGCATCAACGTTTCGTTTTCATTGTAAGACTTCCTCAGGATGATAATTTAAAAAAAAAGCTATGGAAATACATCGAAATTTGAGGTTGACATGATTTAGAAATGAAGGAAAGTAGTAGCCGTGGCTCCTGTAAGAACTGCAGGATAAACCAGGCAATTAGAAGTCAGTGGATATGGAAAGCTTTGTGTTGGTACCATTAAGGTAGCAGTGAAATGGAGAGGGGTGAGAATATAATAGAACTTGCTTTAGTAATGAGATTTTTTGTCGTGGTATGGTGTGGCATGGATTTCGAGTGGCTGGGGAAAGACGAAAGAGGGGCAAAAATTTTGTGTTTTGTATATAGGTAGTATCATAGTTTTAGAAAAAGATTTGAAGAACTTAAGATAGCTTGACAATATGGGGAGCGAAGTGTAAAAGAAAGGGTCAAAAAGAGTAAAAGAGGTGAAAGAGAGATATGAGATTTTTGTTGTGGTTAAGTGTTACATCTTTTAAGGTCGGAGGGAGGTGGATAGAGGAGTATTAACTAGGTGGCTATGCCAGGAATGTGTGAACATAAGTGTGTACGAGCTGGGGAAGAGGGGGTTGGGGTGGGCATTAGAAGAAAGAAAAATTATTTTAATTTTAGTGGAGTGATAAGTAAAATGTGGTTTCGTTCAGGATGTGGTTATTGTTTAGGAGTAAATTGAAATATAAAGGGGTTAAAATATCTAAATATCTGTAAGGATGTGTAAAGCTTTTATTTTTAGTTAAATAGTTTTTATTCGCAGTGGGTGAGTTATGAGTATGTGAATGAATATATATGTGAGAAAGGAGTTAGCACGTGTGTATTCGTGGAGTTGTTTATAAGTGCAAGTGAGAACGATAAGAGGACAGGTTAGCCATGATCTAGTTCTAATTTTTTGTTTGGTCAGGAAAATGTTGCTTATTAATGAGGAGAGATTGTCGAACCCATTTCGTTGTCTTATGGTGTTTGAGTCTGTGATGAGTGTGGTTTCCAGTAGTCGTTGCCCAGCTTTGTTATGAATGTGTTTGATGAGTTTGGCCTGTTCGAACTTGAAAGCCTAATTGTGTTCTACTACGTAGCAAAAAGTTCACTGAGAGAGTTATTGTTTTGTATGTCCTTTTTGTCGTCGCTCACTCTTTTTTCAATTCATGTTATCATCCTGACGAATCTTACAATAAAGACGAAACGTTTATAATATATGAAAATATCTCTTGTTTTTTTTTTCCTATTACGTCAGATTACTCTACTTCTTCATTTCTCATGTGTATACATGAGGAAGGAAGAATGAGAGTAATCTGACGTAATGGGAAATGAAATAGGTAAACACCAAAGGGATATTTTTATATATTCATCAACGTTTCGTCTTTATTGTGTATATATTGTTAAGATAAGTAATTTCGGTAATAAATTTTAGTATGATAGCTCAATGTAAAAGACACAGCAAAAATAAAATATAGAAATAAAAAAATAACATACACATGGTAGGTATTGGCACTATAATTTATTTAGACCTCCTGGCATCTTCAAAATGTTAACAAAAACACTAAATATATGAAATGACGAAAATAGAAGTATTAACGAGCCAACAAAGAAATAACATAAGTAGAGAGAAGGTGGAAAAAGGGGGAAAACAACATACATAAGTTAAAATCATCAAAAATAAGGGGAGGGAAAATAAGGAGGTCAAATCATATGTATATGAAGTTAAGGCAATTACGTAAAATTAAAACATTTTATTGAAATATGCTCAAAATTCTAAATCAGGAATTTAAAAAAATCAACACACTTTCAATAATCTAGGTCTTATAAACATTTAGATATATATTGAATGTTTTGCTTGGAAGTATCAGTATACATAATTAAACATATTAGTAATCTATTAGACGATATTCTCTCTAACCGTATGCACAATCATTGGTTCAAGTACGACTATTATGATGATCTATTACTTCGCATTTTCATTTCCCCTTATACTATGTTAAAGTATGCACTTAAAATAGTATAATAATATGAAATAATACATTTAATCATACCAAATAAATGTAAAATGTAGTTAATCTTTTTCACATATTAAAATTGTTAGAATGTAAGTAAATCTGCCTGAATTGATACAATTGGAAGTTAATTTTAATTTAAAGCTAATGGAATTGTATTAGAAGCTAAAGTATGATAGTAGGCAGTATGCTGTATATATATATATATATATATATATATATATATATATATATATATCATGCACGGCGGCACCAGGCGGGGAAGGGGGGCTGAAGCCCCCCCCCCCCGACTTTTTCACTTGGTTGCCCCCCCCCACTTTACGGTAATCAACAATTCAATGATATGCATGTGCTTAATCACCCCCACCCACTTTTTAGGAGAAGCCCCCCACTTTCATAACTGTCCCGCCGGCCCTGTATATACATATATATATATATATACATATATATATATATATATATATATATATATATATGTATATATATATATATATATATATATATATATATATATATATATACATTAATCAAATATAAAGATATATATGCATGTTTATGTGATATATAATATCTGGTAGATGAGTTTAAATAGTATGATATATTAAAATACTCTTAAAGACACAACGTGATTGGCAAGGACCACTTATATTTAATTTGTGCTCTATTTAAATTTCGGATTTGTGAAATTACGGTCGGACTTTAGTCAACGTAAAATAGGTTTTCTAATTGTAATTAACCTTTGAATTATATGCTTGTCTTCTCAAAATGTATACAGCACACCATACAGCAGATGGTTTAACTTAATACTATAATATAAACTTGACTTTTAAATACTCTACTAAGAGTCGGGTTTATAATGATGATTTATTTTAAATACATACCAATCTAAAATAATAACAAGCTTGATCATGCAAATTAACATTTTTTGACCGCTGGCAATATATATTATAAAATATATGTGTTATTTGTGGCGTCTTATGAAAATAAACGCTAACATATGCTTATACATTCGGTAAAATCTGTTTTGATGTTTGTTTTCTTTATATAACAAATATGAAACAAACGGAGTTACTTGCCCTTGACTAAATAGAATTTAAGACTCAGTTGGCGATGGGAGATGAATTCACTTACTAAATATTAGCATAAATATTGTATGTTAGTATGTCACCTGAATTTGAAGATTTCCTTTGTAGTGGGTTTAATGTGTTCGATTGATAACGGTTTTATTTGAAAAACTCAAAATACATGTAATAATTGTTGTAATATGTAACGGTGTGTATTTTGTTCTCTCTGCATTCATATGTATTTAAATATTGAAAACTATTCGCTATTAAGTTTCTTAAATTTTAGGAAGATATCAAGCTTTGTTTTATTGGAGTAATATCTATAATAAAACGTTTCTGAAGTTTTCCTCCCCCCCTTTAAACTTATCTTTATCCAATAATTCATATGTGTGACCTTTATTGACACGATTATTCACACAACTTATGTCGCCTGCCGTAACGACAATTAGTTTTCTGGACATTGTTTTATTTTTTCTGTTTGTAATTATTGAAGAATTCCATTGAATTTTGCTTGTATCGAAATTATACGATGTATGTGCTGACGATAATGAGATACATATAATTGTCACTATTCTACCCTGCTGTATAAATGATAATACATTGAAATATCTTAATCATATGTACGCAAGAGTGAATATTGTTGGTGTTTTATTTTTCTGAGCATGATTACAAAATTCCAATTATGCCATGAATTTGGTATTCTATTGAGTTATAATAGATTAGCTCTTTTTGACTTTAAGTGTAAACTGTTGAGCCTAATTATATCTGCAGTATGTACCTGTTCCCTGGAGATTTGGAATATTTTATTATTTATAACAATATCCGTCTTATATAATCTTCTTGTAATATAGCTAATCGAATATTGATTGAAGTAAACTTTTTGCAATTATATATATATATACATAAATATATATATATATATATATATATATATATATATATATACAGTAAGATTATGTGTGTCATAATGACACGCTTGCTACATAATTAATTGACTTTTTTACCGATGTACATATACCAAATTATATAATGTTTTCAGAAAATGCAATACTATTCATGGCAACTGTTTGTTTTTTTAAATAGTTAAAACAAAATTAGAATGTCTATAAAGTCGTAATAAATATTTAATACTCTATATAACGAATGCTTTTATAAGAATAGAAAACTATTATAAATTCCAGACATTTATAATTACACTATTTTGTATATTTGTCAAAAGACTGTAATACGATAGTTTGCTTCAATTAGCTAGAGATTATAAGTGATATAATTAGGATATTACGACTTAAAGGTTTAATGGAATTCATAAATAAATAAACAATAGACACCCCATGTCGTTTATAATAGATAACAGAGTTTTATTGGAATGCATTTAACCTGATTTACTGTACTGGTTTTTTTTTATATTAGAGGGATACGATGAGATTAATATGGGAAATCAGGTTTTCATATGAACATATTAGTTGTTAGTGAAGGCTAGGGCGAGTATACGAAACCTTGATTTTCTCCCTATTAATGTTTGAGTTTAGTAATTAGATCTCCGCACAAAAGCATACTTTTTAAGGCGTTCTGGGCACTTTCAATGCACAACTTATGATCGCTAGGCTTTTATATGAGCATAGATTCATATGTTACAAAAAATGTTTTAATTCATTTTTTAACATAGTTCACCCTAAACAAGGCAAGCCGCCACTGTAGACGTAAGGGGCTACTGTGAAGAAGGGTGCACGTTTAGGGGGAGGGTCAACCGTCATGGAAGCAGGTAGCACGTCGGTAGTTCCAGAGTCCAGCAGCACGAGTAGAAAGCTCTTCAGCATCTGGGGACGTCCATAGGGAACGGATGGGATTTGGCAGATTGTCGAGTTAGTCTAGTGAATTTACGTCGTGGGGGCACCAGAGCAGCAAGTTAATCAGGTCACACTCCATTGAAATACTTGTAAAACAGGCACAAGGAAGCAACATCGCGGCGATGGAACAGGGACTAGAGCTTGGTGGATAGTGAGGAACCTATTAAGGTGGCGACTCTTTTTGGGGCCTTGTCTAAGAGGGAGAGACTAGTGGATGATGCTATAGCCCAGATGTAGCAACAATAGCCCATGCATAAACGGATGGTGGTTTTGTAGAAATCTGGTCTGATGAGCTCGGTAAATTGGTTGATACCTTACCTCTCGGATGGGTTAATTTAAGGGAGACTTTATCTAATCGGGAGGCGTCTGTGGGAGATAGGTTGGAGTCTACTTCCTAAGAAATATTCTTCTATATATTAATACGATATCGTGTGTGTTCGTGTGTCACGCTCCTAAAGAAATGCAATAAATAAACAACAAATAAATTGGATGGAGAGATTTGGAATCGCAACCGTAACATCTAGCTGAAAAGCGGCGACTTTACCACTGACCTTACTAAATAGAGTTGTTAAATAGATCAACATTTACTTACTTAAACTATTAACTGACCCTGCTCTGTCGCTTCAGCGTGGAAGGAGGAGGGCCCTGTGGAAGGCGGAGGAGACGCGGAAACGCTTAGCAAATGGGCCGGTTTCAGGCTTACGATATTTATTTATTATTTATTTTTTTAATATTTACAATTTCTTCTTCTTCTTCTTCTTCTTATTATTATTATTATTATTATTTATATATTAATACGATAGAGTGTGTGTGCTACGATCTGACACTCCTATTTAAGATTTGCCCCTGGCTACGGGAGGGGGTAGAGAGAGGGGAGGGAGGGTGAGAGTTAGAGGGGAGTCGCGACCGATGGTGACTTCTGAAGAGACAGCTTTTGCCCCGGCAACCGAGAAATATAAATAAATATATACTTCCATCCCGTCTCGCAAAATTTTGGTGAGTAAAATATGAGCATATTTCTAGACACCGGATAATATTATTAACAGTAAATTATACAGATTGATGTTGAAAACACTGTGGAATTTCCACAGGGTCCTGCAAGTAAATAAGTAATACAATAGGAGTATATCAGCAACACTATGGATTAACGATTATCAATCCGGCAAATATTTACAATGTATACATATAGGATTTTCTTTATGGGGATATACTGGGCCTTTTTATCCAGTAAATAAAAAGCAAAGATGATAGGAAAAACGTAGCTTAGACATGAGTGATCTGGAATTAAACTGATACAAAAATACATAATAAGCATATGTCTGGGGTGGGATGGGCAGTAAGATATATTACTTATAGGAGAAAACCTAGAGGTAGTAGCTATCTATTTCTTGCAATTAAGAAGATATTGCTATCCCGATATGCATGACTGGACGGAGGGAGGAACATTTATGTCGGATTTTTTAAAGGAGAGAAACACAATTGGTTTTATTTTCTTTGTTATATATGTGGATGACTGGATCAAAAAAATATAAGAGAATATAGTATAAACAACTTGCATTAGATTTATTTTAGAATCGCCAGATTGATTTACTGATTAAACGGAGGGAACAATTGTGACAATCGGATATATCTTTTCTGTTCTTGGTTTGAACTTTCTCTTCTAGGACTGTAACATAACTATTGTTTTGGGAGGCATTGTGGAAAATGTAGCTCCTTACTAGTAAGAAAATAAATGAATATTACAATATATTTAAAAAATAGTAGTTTGTTTTAATAATAATAAATTGAAATAAAGGAGAAGATAACTCTATTCATTTTCTGCTGAATTGTGTCATTTATCATTGTGATTTTTCCTTAGTCATTAGACAACTGACAATTAATTAAGACTTATATAACCGTAATTTAATATTTAAAAAAGTAAAAAACAAAAGAAAATAAGATATGAATTTAATTACCTACAATATAAAGTTATGTTTTTGTTAGAATTCATTTATAGGTCTTAGATTAAATAATTTTTGATTGATATATATATATATATACACTTTTTGAAGTCTCATAAGTACAGATTCAATGTACTTGCCTACCTACCGACGGGGTTTGAACTTACAATTCCTTATTTTTTAACCAAATGTTATTACCCTATAATACAGACTTCCAGTCGTGAAATAGAGACGTCTAAATACGGATTTAATGTAAAATCGTACCTGTAAATACATTTAAATTGTGCAACTTATTCGAGGAAACTATGGCGTTACTGATAGAGCGATATAATATTTAATTACTAATATGAATGAATTCAATTTATTAAGTTGGGTTACAATCAAAATTAAATATACTTGATTTATTTTTTAAGACTCATTAGTATATTTTCAAACAACAGCCCTACCTACAAACGCACTATAAAATCTTCTATGACGCATTAACATCCTATCGATTCTCTTATGTTCAATAACGCATGATTGCCTTTGGACGATTTCCCGGGAAAATGAGTAACATATTAACGTGTATTAAACCGATTGCATGTAATCCATTGTTTACAACGTGTACTGTAACATGATATTAAATGACTAAAATTATTCTTGATATGACGTAAAATGAACAAAACCAACAATTAAAATCTACACACGAGTATTTGAATTTACTTTTTAGAAAAAAAAAAAACATTAATCTGTTTGGTTGATATGTGACACATATTTTGTTTGAATATTAAGCGCGTTTTCAGTCAAAAAGGGTCTACCTTTTCCGCAAGTTATTACATGTATCAATTATAAATAATCTTCGAAAATATCAACTGCAATTAATACCGGTTTCCAAATGATAACGACCTTAGTCGATAATGACGGTTACTTTCTGTTAAACACATTTCTGATTATTTATAATCACGCCGCCATTAAACATCTATTTTCATAGAGATTGTATGGCTATGTTTTCTTAAATAACCTTTACTTTAATAGTCGGCGCTCCTTCATAACACATCAGTCGTTATTGCATATTGTATTAACTACTATAATTATTACAAGAAGCTATTACAGATTTCAAAATTTTGCTTGCAAATTTATTAGACTATGGAAGTGCATAACCTTCATAATTTTGAATTTTAGGTTTTTTGTGAACCCTATTTCTGATTCTGCATGCAAATAGACGTAATAATAATGAGAGGGTTCTGCTGTCGTAGTTTAATACGAGGCTTGCCACACTCCTTAGTATATTTTAATAATTTTAATTATAAAAAAAACACAATTGCGAAATGCGCTGAACTCGAAGATTTCATGATTATTGGAGTATTCACTTTCAACGTTTGTTTATTTAAAACACGATGCTTTTTTCTAATGGCGCAGTGATTGGGAAGAAGTGTTAAAATATATAAAACATGGTGCAGGAAAACGAGTTGCTAAGTTTAAAATGAAAGAAAATGTCTCGAGTTTTGAAGCGTCTAATGAAAACTCACATATTATCTTGTTTGTATTCCCATCATTGTCTACGGCCGTGTCGAAGAGCTTGCAGACTAAATTATTTTCAGCGTGTCGATAAACTAATTCCAATCGCCATCTTTTTTGTCATTGCGAATTATAACTTTTTTTTAATTTGTTCTTTGCTTTCTTTTAAAACTACTTTTTCGATGAACCGAAATAATAATGTCTTCAAGTTAAGACTTAAATTTATCTGATCTTCTTGGAAGCTGGCCAAATATCATAGCCTGAAGATACGTTTCAGTAATTAACACACCTACTTACGCAATGAAAATGAATCATTTCTTTATAACATAGTTGGATATATATATATATATATATATATATATATATATATATATATATATATATATATGTATATATATGTGTATATATATATATGTATATGTGATAGTTTTTTTCAGTCTGTATGTCTACGGTATCATTTAATTATATTTGTGTATGTGACTATTCATGCATTTAAGTTTGTATAAGCAGATGTGACTTAATACAGACAAATAATTAAAGATGTCGGCAAATGAAAAATATCAGAAAACAAAATGTATATGCGTGTGTGTAAGTCTACACATTTTCCAATGTGTGTGTATGAAAATGATGATAATAGCATTGTATTTAATCGATATTTTGATCAACATTTTTTGATCTCTCTGTGAACGTCTGCATAATTGTGTTATCATATGCACACTCCAGTATTGTATGATGGTGTATGTTTTTAATTATTTATTATATTTATATTTTATTAATTTATTTAAATTGTATTTTATCATATTTTTAATCTGATTAAACTTATTTTATATCTAAAACTATTTCATCATATGTTATTTTTTATTTAAAATTTTTATTTATTATTATTAATTTACGTTTTTCATTTTATTTGTATTTTTTTATCATTTTTGTTTTGCTTATCATGTTTATTATTTGGTTTAAACTTATTTTTCTTATGATATTAATTATTTGTACTCACTAAGAGTTCTCACAAAGATCATCGTCAGTGATTGCTCACCAACAACAACCAGTGGTATTTCTTGGAGTCTAAGTCAGAACAAGCCTCCCCAGATTTCCAGTAATCTTCACCTTTTTTTCAATAACGATGCGGAATCGCAACAGTCTCTTACCATTGATTTCTCGCTGGTAAAGACCATTGGTCTTCTATTGAGTTTGATTGGCAATAAGCCTCCCCAAGGTCCCAGCATTCTCCGCACTATTCCAGTAGAGGTCTGGTTTCGGCCGGTTCTCTTCGGTCTTCTAACTTTCTTCGACCCTCTGCAAATATTTTGTCTGGTGTCAGCAGGGCCGGCACCATTTAAAAAAAAATTTTTTGATTAATTCTATTTTTTTAATATTTTATTAAATTTTTAATATTTTAAATTAATTAATTAATTAATTAATTAATTAATTAATTAATTATTATTATTATTATTATTATTATTATTATTATTATTATTATTATTATTATTATTATTATTATTATTTTTTTTTATTTTTTTATTTTTTTTATTTTTTTTTTTTTCGCACTCATTAGGAGTTCTGGCACAGATTATCGTCAGTGATTGATAAGCGACAGAAACCAGTGGTATGTTCTGGAGTCTGAGTGACAACAAACCTCCACAAATGTCTATTATTCTTCCCATCTTTTCGGTATCGCAACAAACTTTTAGCATTGATTTCTCGCTGGTAAGGACCATTGGTCTTCTCTGAATTTGTGTGGCAATAAGCCTTCCTAATGTCCCAGCATTATCCGCACTCTTAAAGTGGAAGTCTGGTTTGTGCTGTCCTTTCTATGTCTTCTCATCCTCCTCGAATCTCTACAAATATTTTGTTTGGTGTCAGCCAAGTCTGGCACTATTTTGTTTTTTTAAAACATTTTTTTAATATTTATATTTTTATATTTTTAATATTATTTTATTTTTTTTTTTTTTTCATATTTTACTTTGGGGGGAAATGAAGATTAATGTAAGGGGTCTTGTAATTTCTGTTTTTTTAATTATTTTTGTCAGGTGTAATTTATTGAATGCAGGGATATTATGAAATGATTTTTCATGCAGTTTCTGTTCCTGTGTTCGTGTTGTTGTGTTCTACGCGTGGCTTTGCTTTCTACCTGTTGTAAATTCCTTGTGACTCGTTACCCTTTGTAGATTATGCGGGTAGGTTTTCTACCTTCAAGGATTTTTCTTAAGATCGCAGATGTTTTGACCATTGCTGTCCTTTTTATGGTTTCAATTGTACCTTTGATTCCAATTTTTCCCAATTTTTTCTCCAGTTTTCTTTTTAATTGTTTCTGGTGCTCGTACAGTTATTGAAATTATACTGACTTTCTTTATGCTCCATGTTCCGTTAAGTTTTGTGGTTAGTTTTGTGTATTTGCTAGAACGGCGAAGTCTATGATTTTGCAAAAATTTCGTTCTTGTCGATTATAATAACATCAGATCTCCTTGCTTGTATAAATGTGTCTGTTTGTATATCCATATTTCAGATTTTCTGTTTTTTGTTTTCCAGTACTGTTTCTGGTTTATGTTTATACCAGTTGTCTGCCTGTTCGAAATTATATTGTTTGCACAGTTCTCAGTGTACTGCTTTCCCGACACATTCATGTATGTTCTTGTATTCTTTTTGGGCGAGTTCGCTACATTCACTTATTATATAATTTTCTGTTTCGTATCTTTGTCCACACAGTCTGCATTTACTTTTTTCCTGGAATTTATCAATTTAAGCTTAAATGAAGTTTGTATTAATCGCATTATTCAGTGCAGCCATCAGTAAAGATTCCATTTTTCTGTTAAAGTGTCTTTTTCTTAGCCATGTCCATTTATTTTCGTTGGTTTTGTCTCTTTTCAGTCTTGTCAATGTAGTTGTTTTCTTTTCCACTTTTCTTTTCTTGTCTTTTTGTTTCTAGTGTCGGTGCTTCTCGAGTTCCTCAGTGGAGCGGTGTTTTTTGCTGCCGTGATTAGTCTTTATGTGTTCTGAGTTATGTATTTCTCCAGCTCTTTTGTTTTAGTCTTCTACAAACTCTTCTATACTAACAAGTTCTCTTCCCCCTTCATTTATTTTCATGTAGAGTTTGTCCGTATTGTCTTTTAGGTGTAGAGCATTGTACATTGTCATAAATGTTATAGAAGTCTGGTCAAGCTGCCTTAGTTATTTTTAGTCCATCCTATGAATGGTACAGAGTATCTTATAAGCGATACTGCCTATGTGTGTTTACCTTTAACTAGATTCCTGTAATATAATTTCGTTTCTAGGTGTTTTCTTGTTATTCGTAAATATTTTTTTCCAAGTGTCTCTTTCATTTCTGAAGATTTGATGGTCTCTGCTTCAAGAACTCTCAAATATTTGTAGCTATCCTGCTCACCAAGCACCCTCCCCAATTTGCCATTTTTCTTAGGGCTGTTTTTATCGTTTTTTCATTAATTTTTGTTTCTGTTTTTTTTTCACTTTCCTAAAGTTCTTCTTTCATGTTTTTCAGCTACTTGGCATCTTTGTATTGTTCTTTAGGCTTTTCCAATATCTTGCTTCAAAAGTGTTGCGTCTCTGTCAGGTCCGGTTGTTCTGTTATTGTTCGTTCTCTGTTTACGTTTTGATAAAACTGGGTTTCATTGCTTTCAAAGCTTCGTTTATGCTGTTCAGATTTGAATCTATATCGTCGTTATATTGCTGCTATCTTTTGTTTTAATTCTTCACGTTTCTTATTCAGTCTTTCCTTGAGAACCAGATATCTGCTTTTCTATCTTTTTTTAATTCTCTTTCATCCGTTTTAAAATCTTAGCTTCTTTTCGAAGTTTGGTAATCTGAGTTTCCAGTCTTTTTTCCCATCGGGCATTGTCGGTCCATTTTTTTGGGCAGTCTTTTATTCTCTTTCTAGTTTCATACTCACCGATTGTGCCCCTGTATATATCAAGTTGTTAAGGTTTGCAATAATGTCTGTTGATATGTATGCGAGTACTTTGTTTACTGTCTCTGTTTCAACTTTTAACTTCTCCCAATCATCCTTGATGGAGGTTTAGTTTTTTCCTCGGACATGATTAGTTTGATGTTTTCCACTTCTATTGCTTCGTCCTCGGTGAGTTTTTTGGTTTCATAATCTTCGCGCTCTTCCTCTTCTCCCTGTATATTTTCATCTTGTAGTGTTTCTTGATCTCTCAAGTCAGTACTATTTTGTTTGATTTCCGTTAATTCTATCTCAGACAACCTTCCTCCCTTAAATATTTGCCTTGCTTCATTTGCTACTCTCTGTTCCATTGCATTGTAGTACGTAAACATGATCAATAGTTATTTTATTTATTTCCGATATTCTCTTTCTGTTGGGTAGCTACTTTGGTAGTAGCATTTCATCACTAGTCTGTTCTCTTTTGTGATCCATTTTTTTCTATGTATTTCTGATTTTTATGTTCATTCCTGCTTTCTTGTGTTTGGTCCATGTCTTTGTCATACCTAGAATTAGAGAAGTTACCTGTATTTTGTCTGTGGTCTTGTTTCAGAAATTGAAGGAATCACCATTCACAGGATATAGACCCGGCCCCCATGTTGGCCATCAAAGGGACAACCTGCCAATCATGGCACTCGGATCTTTATTCTGAGTGATACGACGTTTATGTGTATTTATAGACATTTTACATGGTTGTGTGTTTGTGACAACACCAGATCCAGGCTTAGTTTACCTGTGATCCTGTCACAGGAATATTGTTTCTGTTATTTTCATGAAGGTCAAGGTGCACTATCACACATGCATAAAATTTACAATATATATATATATATATATATATATATATATATATATATATATATATATATATTACTTAATTACTCTGTATTAGTTTCCTAGGATACTGTAAAAATACTATAACAGATCATATATTCCGCTCCCATGTTTGTCTGATTAAGTGAAGCCTTGATTAAAACTTAAACGTTTCTCCAACTCCTATCACGTAACTAATTAATCATTTTTTTAATTTCTAGGACGTTCTCTCATCCCCTCTCATATCTTCTTCTTCTTATTATTATTATTATTATTACAAGTAATATTATAATAATCTATATATTAATACGATAGCGTGTGTGTCTGTGTGTCACGCTTCCAGCAAAAGCTATGCGTATGCGTGCCGCACCTAGATTTTGAAAAAAATTCAACTCGCCTAATTTTCGAGACATTTTCAAGTATTTCTCTTTGGCGCAACGTTTAGCGACTTAGTATTTTTTACTTCGGCCCGACTGGTTTATAGTTCGATCCCAACCAACCTCTAAGAGTTTTTTCTACATTTCGAGGGGAAGGGCAAGAGAGGTAGGGAGGGGACGACCGGGAAGACACATATTAATACAATAGCGTGTGTGATTTTGTGTGTCATGCCTACATCAAAAGCCTTCCGAATCTTTGTATGCTACTCATGCATACTTGGCCTTTTGGCTATGATCAAAGTGTAGTATCTGTTCCGATGGATACTGCTCACTATAGACCGGTATTGTCTTGGCCTTCGGGGCTTGATTGCACCGGTCTATGTGTCTTTCCTATGCAATTCTAGTAGGTTTACCCTCCCAGGCTTCGCCTCCCCTCTTTGAGGAGGAGTAAGTTTATTGCTTACTGCCTGAGGCGCCCCTACCGGGGAATGCTGACGGGGCTGCTCAGGCAATTTTTAATGGCTAGAGTGCTCACCTTCTCGGGCGCTGGCTTTTCAAACCCCACTTTTCCGACCCGAGCTTGGGTCACATCTTACTTGTGGGAGTAAGATAAAACTAATCTTGTGCCTACCTCCTGGAGAGGAGTAAATGAATATTCATGAATTGGAGCCATATCTAATTTAATCGAAAACATTTACAAAGTAAGGTTTAGTCGTCGAAATATTACCTTCACTAGAAATATTGTATATAAAGAAGTTTTGTAAATTGTTTCATGTATTGTTCATTTAAAAAAACAAATATACAAGTCCAAATCTTATCATATTTTATTCAAACATGTATAGGTTAGGAACAAGATAATAAGTATTACAAAGATCATTTCATGTAATTTACACGGGTCCCGCTAGTTACTAGTAATAATGTTGTTGTTGCTGTAGCGGTTATCTTTATTTTTAACTCAGTAGATGTGTGAATCTTGCACGTCGCACCTAATGCACCAACATTTATATACCTAAAAACGAATGTTCGCAGATGAGAATATGAAGCAGTATCTCCGCCATTGCTAGCGATGCTTTTTATGCTATTCTGACTTCAATGAATTTAATGTGTGACGTAGACAAGTAACTAAAGCGAATGGCTACGAATTAACGATACCATTTGTTTTTTATCAAATAATGTTAGTTTCTTATGTTGGTTTCAAAACAATAAAAACACACATGGACGAATATTTTCGTTTTTTTCTTAGTTGCCTCAGATATCGCTGTCGACGAATAATTCGTTTTCATTGAGTACTCTTTTTGGGGTTCATAAAATATAGTTCAATCTTACTTATATGTCGACCTCTACATAGGGTTGTTATTGTTTCTAGCTGTGCTATATTCAAGGTAACATTTTGAATTAATTCTATTTATATTTAGTTTTATATTATTTTTATTTATTATTAATATTATTATTTCTTATTTTTTTATTATATTCGTTTTTACAGTTTCAAATGTTTTCTTGTCTGATTAAATATATTCGTATCATTTAAACTTATATATATTTAGTACATTTAGAAGAAGGTATATTTCTTTGAAAGTTAGAGATGCCCAACCTATTTATTAATATATAGTAATATATTATTTTGAATTCTGTAAATACTGCAGGTGTGTTATCTACATTAATAACACTCTTCCTATAGTTTCGTCGCTTATTTAAAATAACTAGTTTTATTTAATTTGTATTATCTCTTTATGGTATATTTATATTAGATAACATCGCAATATATTTCTCATCAGTATTTAGAAAAATGTGTTAACTTCTGATATATATTCCTATTAATAAATGTAGTTTACTGCATCGTAATCGCCATAGATTAGATCAAATAGTGTTGTTTGTTTTGTTATGATTTTTGTAGAGGTATCAATATTTTCAACAAGCTTTAGTATAGTAATATTATTCGTGAGATGAAAAGAAAATAATTAATACATTACCGAAATACAATCGAGAAATTGAAAAATATCAGTCTTCTTGCGTAATATATTGAAGAAACGCAAAGAGCACTACTACAACGTTGAATGACTTAAACATATTGCGAAAGACCTACAAACAATTGAAGGCTGGACAAAAAGAAAAACTCATATAGAAACCCTCAAGATGTACATTTAAAAATAAGAAACTCGTCATGAAGAACACCATGGAATTTGGTAAACCAATTTTAGAATCTATATGAACAACTAGCACGAGAGTAAGGTAATGTTTATGCGATGAAGAAATCGTACAATACGTTATTAAGAATATATATGACTCCAAACAATAATAGACCGATTACATCTCCCCGTCAATGTGAGAACATATTAAGTGCAGAATTTAGCGAATAAATCACTGGACAGCCGATGAGAGAACAAACCGGATACCGAAACGCTTCAAGAGATACACATAACCTACAATGTCATATCAATCAGAATGCATTGAGGAAATCAACATTAGGGAAAATAACATAAACGTCGTGTAGTTGGAAGATAGTATATGTTACAAAACATTCTAGCATGGGTAAGTGAATGCCTAGTGATATTTGAAATGCCAAATGAAATATTTAAAAATAAAGAAAACTAGCAGCTGGACTTTGCAAATATTAAACACAGACATACATTTTCCAGACATTCTCTATATATCAATTATATTCGTCAAAGTAAATACTCCACAAAATAGCATACACAGGAAAATGAATAGCAAGTGAATATATACAGCAACGAAAGGACACATTAATTAGACGATGTATATGAATTAGCTGTAATAACCTGGAACGCTCATTAAACAAAGCAGAAAAAATAATATAGGATATATAAATGGAACTCAAGATGGAAAATATATAATATTTCTTACGATGAAGGGAAAGCTTGGAGAATATAAACGCCCTATTTCAAAAGTGAAACCCACTTAACCAACGCATATATTACTTGGCTATTCTTGGAGCGGCATCATCAGGCAAGAGAATAGGAAATAAGTGATAAAATAGAAAACGAAACGAAAAAAGAAAAAATTTTATATAATAAACTTAAAAAAGAATGAAAAAAATGAAGTCTATTTCTAGAAATATATTCAGGACACATTATAAACTGGATAAAAGAAACACTTTGAAACCTGGATCCAAAAAACATAAAATAAATGACTATAAAAAAATACTATACCTGGAGTATGAATTTGAGAGACTTCTAAAAAGGTGTTTAATTGCCAGACCGAACATAAGGGTGGTGTTTGGGGGGGGGGCAGTTATAAGTCTATTTCGCTCCGCTCTAAAAGCCAATCGAAAAACAAGTAATTTATTCTGTTTTGTATTTTTACTATTTTAATTATTATAGTGTTATTTAAAACGTCTCGGTGATATCGGAAATGTTTAATATAAAAAAATAATATGACAACTAAACAGTATCAACAGTCACTAAACATATTCCTAAGCCTGAGTTATTTTATTTATTTATTTTATTTTAAGTATACGCTTTGACGTTACAAATAAATGCTGCCGTTTTAGTGGGACCGTTTAAAGACAGTGTCGCCAAAAGGCAATCACAAAACAAAGTAATTTATTTTATGTTCATCTTTACTATTTTATTAGTGCGACTCTGCTGTTACTTTTTATATTGAATGTTTCGATTATAATAGAAAATTCCAGTAAAGAAATAAAGAAATAAAGATGAGACATAAAGAATATCAATAGGCAATGAACAGATTCCGAACCCCGTTTTATTTATTGATTTATTGTTTCAAAGAAGACATATCAATTAAACAACGTTTTAACACAAATTATCTAAAGAATCGAAATAAAGCAAAAACCTACCGTGCGTTTTTCCATGTTGCTGTAACAGAATATAAGTGTCTTTTCTATGAATCGTTAAACTGCTATTTCTGAATGTGAGAATGCGAAAGAAAATGTAATAAGTGATTATTCGAAAGTATAGCATAAGCAATAGCAACAGAAGAGACTGAACAGTTAGTTGTTACATGAAGCAAATAATTACAAAAAGTATGGATGTAATTTAGATATAGGTAAATACATATTAGAATATCTGATTGGTTGTCAGCAAAAATATAAAAGTTTCCCGAAGTCATCACGACTTCGGGAAACTTTTATATTTTTGCTGACAACCAATCAGATATTCTTTTATACTGTCATTAGGAAATATGATAAACTGTATTTGGAACTTCGGCACGCTTGTAATGAAGAAATTGTACGTGAAGAGAACGCCTATTTATAAGTTCAATATGTAGTGCAGTTCATAGACACTAGAACCAGCGTCCACATGAAATAATCACGGTTCGATGCTAAAGAGTGAACATATTAAGTATAGTTCTCGGTGATGTTGAGGTCTGTGACAGTCGATGTAAGCGTGAAAGTTAAATTACCTCCGACCTCCTATACAAATAAATGTGTTCAGAGAGGTCGCTTATCAGAATGGAATGTAAGAAAATGGGTAAGAAAACAAACCAAATGCATATTTTCTGAAGACGCGCATTATAATTGGCTTAACCAACTTGCGGAAAAGATTATAATACAAAATATTTGGTTCTAAAGATATAGTAGTCAATAAAAGATGTGAAAATTACGTTACTTTCTAATATAGATCTATGAGAAAAATCAAATAATTTGCCTATGTGGTAACATTGCGTAGAAATGGCTACAAACAAGACACTTGAAAAGATCAATGGAACTTTTACCGACAGCTGTACAAAACGACACTAGAAGAAAAAACAATAATAACTTTAAGTTAAACAATACCCTTGTAAAATCAAAATGTAGACTCTGTGGACATTAAACCGAAACGCTACACAACTTCATAACTAAATGCATAGAACTAGCAGAAATGAATATAAAATAATAACTTTATTCGGAAAGTTTTCTCCTGACACAGAAATATATGAAAACAAACCGGAACCAGTATTAGAAAACGAGAAACGAAAATCCTTTTTTACATTGAAATAAAATGAAAGAGACGGATCCAAAAAGATAATACAACAATTGTAAACAAGCAGAAAATAATCTGATAAAATATACTTCTCGCTGCTCAGATAAGCATAAGGCGATGCTGCTGGAGGTAGAAACGCAACGCAAGGTTGCACAAGAGTTTGAGCAAATATGTATAAAAAGACCATAGTAATACCGATAATTTTACTCACACAAGGAACAATTACGAGAAACATAAGAAAAGACTATAAGAAATTGCAAAAATATTTATACACTATAAGCCAAGGCACTTCTTTAAGCAGTTAGTATATTAGGATAAATCTTAGATTGCTAAGACCAACCGATAGATGCAGGTTCCACTAGCTAACCACCGATTAGTTGAAATAAAAGAACACAAACAAAACGAGAGAGGGAACATATTAAAACAAGTTCCCTTTGGAAAATATATGAGAAACTACTCACACCTCTTCTCCAGAAGTTTCCAGAAAACAGGAAAACGTACAAACACAATTCTCCATCATCGATCAGAAAGTATAAATTACTGAATAAGATGATACTACCTAGGAAGCAGTTCGATAGGAATTTGAAGAAAAAGCTTAATGTAACTCAGGTTCAAGATTAATTTACTCACCGTAAACAAAAAAAAAATGACTGATGCTATAATTAAAAAATAGTTACTAAAGTAAAGGAATGAAACATAGATTATTGGGAATCTGAGTATCATTGTTGTTGTTCAGCTTTGAGGTAAATCCATCGGTTTTCAGAAGTGGTTAATAAATAATAACAATTTTTATGAAAAATCTAAGTGAGTAATAATAATAACAATACTAGAACATGTAAGAACAAGAAAAAAGACCCGTTGTGTCACGGATGAAGTACTAAGTAAATTTGAGTTCTAGATGCAGTCTTCTGAAGATTAGAAGTGTAATCTTCAGTGCGGGCGATACTATGAATTTCGGTGATGGTTGATAGAAGGAGAGCATGCTACCCCCCGTGGATTAAATACAGGTTTCCGTTCGAAATTCTATGCAGATTTCCGAGTTGAGCAGAAATATTTCTGAGTAAGACAAGATACATCTGAAGACAGTCGGAGTTGCATCGACCGAAATGCCGCGAGGATAACACTCAAGACGAGCACAATAGTCCGAATAATTCAAATTATACAAGAAAAAAGAAAAAATAAGAATGATAACCACTACAACAACTACTATAACTAAGCATTTTAAAAGTAAAATCCGCAGATAATTGGATGTGAATGGATATACAACGAGGGTTTCCAAGTCTTCAACATTTCGATCCTGCAATTAATCTACTACTTGCTTTTTGTATATCTTGAATCTATTTTCGGTTCTTTCTATGAAGGTCTTCGTCAAGGCATGTCAGTCGCATACATTGTTCACAGATACAAAGAATGCAAGTATTTGCTTCAAGCAATCCATTCGCTTCTCCCTCCTTTATTAAACCCCTCAAACATCTTTTAGTATTCTGTGGATGTTGAATAAGACACCTACCCAACACCCTAGTGAAGCGTGCTGCGAAATGCATTCATATCTGAAACATTTGACCGCTCTACTATCGACGCCCGATAATCTGACCTCACCGGAAGACAACAATAGAGAAACTGTCGTTCTTTTAGAAAGGAATCTCAAATAATGAGGTCGCAAGCCCGGAATCTGAATTCATAGATCACTTGTTTCAGTGTGTGTTTTGAATTTCCGAGATTCCAATATAGTTATTGTACGTAAAAAAAAAAACTTTCACATATATTGTGCCTACTAAACACACGTATATAAAACTGTCAACAAACATACACTAAGATAATAATAGAAGGAAAAAGCTTGCTAACTGTTTTTTAGTTAGTTTAAAAGAGTTAAATCGAGGTTAAGTTAAGAAGAAAACACTAATGCTAGCATTATTAGAGCGAGTGAAAGGAGAATAAATAAATAGAAACTACAAGTTCAAAGAATATGTTTTTCTGTTTACAAACAGGTCACACAGTATAATATAAATAGTTTCCAGGATATTGAAGAGAAAGTAAAAGTGTTACTTACTTCTAATATAGAAACAGTCAACACTGAAATTGAAGGGACAGGCATATCAATTGATAACATGTCCAGCTATTGGACTCGTTTATGTTGTTCACACATGGGACGGTAAATATTTTCCTGCTGATCTTTTGTGGGCGGGTGTTGTTTAACCAATATATTTAGTCTTAACAACGTACTTCTAACGCAGTGCAAACTGCAAATACATTTAAATAAATAAATAGCAAAAATATTACGGTAGGATGAGAAAAAATATTTTCGAATAAACTTCAAGGTACGCTTGGTGGAAGAACAACTCATGTATTCGAGACAAAATAATATAATTTAAATAAATAAATAAATAGCAAAATGATTACGGTAGTGACGTCACGGGCGGGACTACAAATAGACCCGAGGAATTAGGTTCGAGGACTCATTTCGTAGACAGTAAACCTGGCGACGAGGTAAAAAAAAAACAAAAAAAAAAAACAAAAAAACCCGAAACTGAACAACAACTGAAATTTAATTTCTCGAAGCAAACAGCGACGAGTAATCGAAACAACAACTGAAATTTAATTTCTCGAAGCAAACAGCGACGAGTAATCGAAACAACAACTGAAATTTAATTTCTCGAAGCAAACAGCGACGAGTAATCGAAACAACAACTGAAATTTAATTTCTCGAAGCAAACAGCGACGAGCAACCGAAACTAAACAACTGAAAAAAAAAAAAAAAACCCGAAACTGAACAACAACAACTGAAATATAATTTCTCGAAGAAAACTGAACAAAACCCCCTCCGAAGAGAAAATAAATAAATATGTCTCTTTCAATACCAACAGTTGAACAACTATTGAGTGAAATTGGCAACGCAAACACTTTCTCGAAAATCGACCTAAACTCCTATTATCACCAAATAGAACTAGATCCAGAGTCAAGGGACATCACCACTTTCTCTTGCAAGTCTGGGATCTACAGATACAAAGTACTAGTGATGGGAATTACATCTGCAGCCGAGGAAGGGCAGCGATTACTACAACAAATCCTCCAGAAAACCCCAAACTGCTGCAACGGGGCTGACGACATTCTAATCTGGGGAAAGGACACAAAAGAACACAACAAGACCCTAGATGCGGTATTGCGGACGTTGAGAGGAAACAACCTCACAATCGCACAGAAAAAGAGCATATTCCACAGTGTAGAACTCGAGTTCCATGGGTTTATTGTGTCCAGCACAGGGATCAGACCCACCGACTCCAAAATAAAAGCAATAAAAGAATTCAAAAACCCCGAAAATATCCAGGACGTACGTAGTTTCTTGGGGCTGATAAATTACCTCGGGAAATTTATCCCTCGTCTGGCAACACTCAGTGAGCCCTTAAAAAGGTTGACTCGTGCAAACACGGAATGGCGATGGACCAAGGAAGAGGAATCTTGCTTCCTTAAACTGAAAAATATGATAATTCAAAGCAAGCCGCTTATGCACTTCGATCCAAAGCTGGAGACATCAGTCTTGGTAGACGCCAGTCCCGTGGGACTGGGAGCAATACTGTGCCAGAACAAACTAGGAGTACTTACCCCCATCAGCTATGCATCGAGAACTCTGACCGACGGTGAACGTCGCTACTGCCAACTGGAAAAAGAAGCCCTAGCTATTGTGTGGGCTTGCGAAAAATTCCATTTTTATCTGTATGGAAAAAATTTCCTGCTAATGACTGATCATCAAGCCTTGACAACTATTTTTAATCCCAAAGGCAACCCCTCCGCACGAATATTGCGCTGGATCCTACGCTTACAACAATATGACTATACTATCAAACATATCAACGGTAGGAATAATCCAGCAGACATACTCTCTCGACAACCGATGAAATATCAAAAAACAGTATCACCAGAAGAAGAGATTGCCGAAGGGTTTATCAACGCCATCGTAGCAAACAGCACGCCTAAATCAATCACGTTATCAGAGATAATGGAAGAATCTCAACGGGACTTAACTCTCAAAGCAGTGGAAAAGGCGATACAACAAGGCGACTGGAGTAAAGAGTCAACCCAACCCTACAAACATGTGAAGAATGAGCTGACAGCCAAACGGGGTATAATTACGCGAGGATCCAGAATCATTATACCAAAAAATTTGCAGAAGCGAATCCTGAAGTTGGCACATGACACACACTTGGGTATAGTGAAAACAAAAGCGCTGCTTAGGACTAAGGTATGGTGGCCTAATATAGACAAGGACATAGAGACCACTATAAGCCGATGTATCCCGTGTACGACCCAAGACCCGAAGAGTAACCATCGTCCAGTACATATGGCCGAGATGAAAGGTCCATGGGAAGTCCTCCACGTCGACATATGTGGACCTTTCCCTAGCGGGGATTATGTTATTGGGATGGTTGATTCAGGCTCAAGATGGCCGGAAGCATTCATTACGAAAACCACGAGAGCCAGTACAGTTGTATCAACGATCCAAAACTGCTTTTATACACACGGCATCCCCACCATCATTGTTTCAGATAACGGACCCCAATTCATATCATCCGATTTTAAGCAATTCTGTGAACAATGGGGTATCCAACATCGGAAGATAACACCTTATCATCCTCAAACTAATGGGGAAATTGAGCGGTTCTTTGGAACTATGTTGAAAGCGATTAGAGCAATGAACACTGAAGGAAGGGACTGGAGGAAACATCTAGGAGAATTCCTGATGTATTATCGAAACAGCCCTCATGCCATGACGGGGGAAACACCTGCCTCTCTTCTCTTGGGTCGGGAGGTGAACATCAACCTGCCAGGACTACAAAAAAGACCTGAAAGCCAGGCCTGGAGAGCAGCTCGGCAAAAAAGACAAGAAAGAGAAATACAAATTAAAGGATCGCACAGATCAGAAAAATAAAGCCAAACCATCTTACATAGAAACAGGAGAAAGTGTACTCCTAAAACAAAGTAGATATAATAAGCTAACCCCAGCTTATCATCCAACACCATGGACAGTAGGAGAGCGCAAGGGGGAATCCGCGATTATAAGGCAAGGAGATAAACGGGTGCTAAGACACACGTCACAACTAAAAAGAATCCCCCAAAACACGACCCGTCAACAAGGGGAGGATGATGAGTTCCCTTTCAGTGATGAGTTAAGGAAACTGGAAGAAGAGGAACAGACCCAAAGAAGCGACGAAGAAATGGACCTCCCGATCGCACTCAGACGAGCAAGACGACACATAAGAAAACCCCGGAGATATGCAAGCAGCAGTTCAGGGGACGAGGGAAGCGATCCGAATACAGAGGAGGAGGTAGATGTGACGCCGGATGTGACGTCACGGGCGGGACTACAAATAGACCCGAGGAATTAGGTTCGAGGACTCATTTCGTAGACAGTAAAAGGATGAGAAAAAATCTTTTCGAATAGACTTCAAGGTCAGCCTGGTGGAAGAACAACACATGTATTCGAGACAAAATAATATTGTTGTACAGACGCAAAATTTTGTTTGGCGATTTCTCCCTGATAATACCTAGCCAATTCATGCGAAGGTAAATAGGGTATCGGTTCGCAGATGCTCGTTTACTTTTATTGAAATGTTGTGGTGACTACATACACGCATATATAACTGCAAACAAATAGAATATATATATATATATATATATATATATATATATATATATAGTGCAATGCTCCAACTATATCGCTGAGTACTATAGAATGTTACGTATTTATGCTCGCTTTCAGTGTAAGTATCACTTTATTTCACCGTTATCACATGACAATCTCTAGTGGCCTAATCAGACGTGGTGGCCGCAAGGTGTCTCTATGAACCGGGTTCGCGTCTTATAACCGTCTGAAATGTTTTTCCCTGCGCTGATGAAAGCCGTAAGCTTGAAACGGTGTCGTACGTAGGTAAAATATTTAAAAAATATAATAATTTAATATTTTATATATATAGTGCTTTTTCTATCTCATTAAGTTGCGTTTTTTCTGGACATGTATATTTCATTCGGAATATTTTTTAATGAAAGTTATTTTTTAAAATATTATTGCATCCTAGCATTACTTTATTGTTTTGTCTTAATAGATATTTATAATAATGAGTGTTCATATAACAGCTTTATAAACTAACCTTTTGTTTATTGTATCTATATTTAAATTATATATTTTTATTTTTCAAAATAGAGAACATATATTTTAGTATGGTATTGATCATGAATAAT
This sequence comes from Sepiola atlantica, assembly GCA_963556195.1. Classification (NCBI taxonomy): domain Eukaryota; kingdom Metazoa; phylum Mollusca; class Cephalopoda; order Sepiida; family Sepiolidae; genus Sepiola; species Sepiola atlantica. Next base: position 141,197,345 of record OY744521.1, read on the forward strand.
AGCCGAAAAGATATGTAATGTATTGCATTTTAATTATATACTGTTTAAATGTTGAACTTTCCTTCGCTATAATTCTCGATATATAAAGTTTTAACAGTTTTATGTTGTTGATTTCGCGAAACATATTACAAAAAAAACATAAATTAATAACTTACATTTCTGTATACATACGTACATACATACATACATAATACATACATACATGCATACATAAATACATACATACATACATACATACATATATGTGTATAAAATAGGAAAGCCAATTTTTCCTGTATATTAAAAAATGATAGCTTAATAACCAACACCTGTATATTCTAATCTGTTCAACCATCTAATTAGGCTAAACCCAGAAGTATATGCGTTCATGTCATCTTATTTCAAACTGTCTTATATTTACTCCGGCTTAACTATTACTCCCAAAATAAACTATCTAAAATGAAAGTGTCTGCGATTGTTACTCGCTTCATTATATCTACTCGTACAGCCCCGAGTAACACCGTTACATAATAGTGCCATAATCGACGTTGGTATTTACTTTTCTCACTACTGTTTTTTCTGTTATATGCTTGCCATTTTCAACTGTACTAATAACTGCTTACAGTTGTATGTAATATAATAATAGCGATTTAAAAATTCTAAAATAGTCATTTAAATATTGAAACTTATACATATTTGCTTTTTCTTACTTCGTGTAACAACCAACTACTCACAGTAACGATACACATAAGAGCAATTAAGCTAATTCAGATTGAGTTTCAAGAACTGGATCGGCGACTATTTAATTTCAGTAACAAAGCAAATACAGATTTACTATCAGCTGGAAAAAACACTTTAATTAAAGATGTGGTTGTTATTTTACACACGCGATTATTTTGAGATTTCAGTCTAACCGGCAAAAACAAACAACACACTCACAAAATTATTTCAGAATTTACAATGAATGGGTTTGTTTCGCATAGAACTTTGAAGTTACATGTTGATTTTTCATACACTTAATAAGTATTTCAGAATAACTAAATGTATAAATTATTTCGGTTCCTTCTTGTATTCTTCAAAAAAGAATAAACGAATTGCTTTAATGATGTTTGAATATATTACATTTCTATTTACTAACGAAATGTACACAACTAATAGTATATTCGGTGACTGGACTAGGAAATACAACTGTTGCTGCATATATTGGCCGGAATCAATGTTGGGGCAATAATTTCTTGATTAAATAGACCAAAAAAAAATAATACAAGCGTTTCACTCAGCATGTTGAATATGCAGATTTTAAGAGCTACCATGAAAAAGTGCAATCAGACTGGCAGACTCTGCGCTAATGAGTACTGGACAGATCTCAGCGAATACATAAAAAGCTGAAAATACAGGAAAAATAAGGGTGTACGATGGAATCGAGCAGGTCCCTGGACAAGTTCAGAGCTGGACGGCTCCTCTCAAATGTTTAACAAGTGATCACGGGACGGACTCAGTAGATGGAGAGATGTGTAGATATTACTTCCATCTCTACGCCAGAGTGAACACAGTGCCCTACACAGTTTTGACGCATTCGAGTGTCTACAAACCACGCATGAGCTTGATGCACAACCAACCATAGGTATAATAAGTAAGGCAATTGACGACGTGACCTCAGGCAAGTCCTCAGGTTGTGATAGGATTCCCCCAGACCTGATCAAGCACTGAGATAATACTCTCATGCACAAATTACTTTGTCAGTTCTAGCATGATAGAAGTCATATCACAGGACATGAGAGGCGCGAAAAATGAGAACCCTCTACTAGAATAATGGTGAGTGAATCAACTGTAACAACTAAAGAGTCATCCTGATCCGTCTGCAAAAGCTAGAAGAACGTGGCTAGCCTTACTCACAGTGCGAGTTCCGAGCGAAAAGATAAACGGTTGACATGATCTTCTACCTTTGCCAACTCCAGAAGTGCAGAGACCACATGTCTCACCAAAGTGTTTGACTGTCAGCAGAGACGGTCTGTTGAAGATCTTCCAGAAGATTGGCTGCCCACCGAAACATCACAGTATAATACAGTATTTCTACAATTACATAAATGGTCTAGTTCTCCTCCAATCACTTCAGTATCTGCAACGGAGTCATATAAGGCTGGGTTCTTGCTCAAATACTATTCGGAATATTTTTTCCGTATCCCTGAAGCACGAATTTAGTACAGTAACCAGTGAATCTCTCTGCGGCTCAGATTAGACAGCGGCCAGTTCAACCTTTCCCAAAAGTACACGAAGTTCTTTTAGAAATGCTGTTTTCAGATGATGCAGAATTTGCGACGCACACCGAGCAGGAACTGCAGGCATTTATTGACCGCTTCTCACAGATCTGCAAAGATGTCGGCCTTACACTTTATTAAACGTTTCAGATAAACATTTAAGTTAATTTATCGGCAGTGTAAAATATTAATATTCCTATATTCATTTAAATAAAATAACATTTTCGAATTTAGAGTGTGATATAAAAATCGTTCTTTTTGATATTTTAAACTTTCCTCTGCACTATTTTAACAAATAAATAGCTTCATTATTTGACACACGTTATTTTCATTCGTACCTGTAAAATTGTTTATACATATTTGACTTTAATCCTATAATTTAATATTTGTTTTGTAAAAAGTTATATGTATCCTACCTTATTGAGCATTATTATCTTATAAAATTTAAAGTATGAATTTTTAAAATATAAATTTGCTAAGAAATAAAGATGCGACGGTGGGGCGCTTGTGAATTTATTATTGCGTCAGAGGAATCCCGCTTACCAGGGGAGAGGAGATACATTTGATACATTTGTTACGCGTGTCTGTTTAGCAGAAAACAATCGTACCTATCTCGGATCTGAAGTGCTTTATTCCAATGCCAAATAATATCTAGAAACGAAAAAAATAGACAGAACAAGCAGAGATGTAATCGTTTTATTTAAGCAATTGTTTTCTAGAATATTTGAACGAGCGCTTCGTAAGTGTCTCGCTTACTCTATCATTACAAACCACAGATAGGGGTACCATTTACTCCTAAAGTGTTAGGTCAATCCCAATAGAAATTAGCGATAAAACGTATGACGACAAACGTAATAGTAATACGTTATTTTCTATGAATATGTAAAGAACATAATATGAGCAAACAATTCCACACAAAAGAAAACGACTGAATACATCACCATAAAATGGTATCACGCAAAACGCAACGTCTGGGAAGATAATTTACCGATTCGTCATTGCAGGATCCAAACGTCAACTTGACGATCAAGCAAAGTACTGGCATCATTCAAATTCTCGAGAAAATGACACACCGTTTTCAACAAGAAATCACTCGTAAAACAGCTGTGTAATAAGAAAAATAATTGAGTTTTAATTGTGACAGTAAAGGCAGAAGGTACATCACACCTGGCAAAACTTTATGTGTCCAAAACCTTTGAGAAAAGTCTTGAAATGAATAAGAAATACTCTAACATTCCACGAAACTTCTGCTGGAATTGCAAAAAGTGAGCTCGGGGGATATGAAAGTAAGTCACAACCGCTATCACTTTTTAATCTTACTTAAATGTAGTTCAAAAATTCATCAAATAATTAGAAAAATATTGTCAGTCTTATTACTTGTATATTAGTCTTATTATTCTAATTATCCGTATTATAATTATTATCTTAATTATTATTACCATTAAATTTTCTAGTATATATATAGTGCACATAAACGTATAATACACTGCACCCCCCAAGAAAAGAGAAGGAAATGTCCAATGTATGCTATCATGACGGTCGGACATAGAGTGCATTACCCTTAATCGAAGGGGTAGTGCATGAGAGGATGATGAGCCATATGTACATGCAGTTTCAGGCTAATATATATATATATATATATATATATATATATATATATATATATATATATATATATATATATTTAAATATTTTCGTTATCGTACAAAACTTTAAAATGCCATTGAAGAGACAATATTTATTACTCATGATGAATTAAGAAATTAAAAAGATGAAAGGGCAGCTGACCGGGTTCGTACCTCGCTCAACAGAGCCAAATATCGAGGTATCGTATAAAAAATATAAAAATATGCTATGATAATTATAGCGAGGGAAAGGGGTAAACAAAAGTTTAATAAAATAGAAGCAACATTAAGCCGGAGGAGATTTTCTCTTTGCTTGCAAAGAGAAGGTCTCAAGGACTTAATATAGATTGTTTCTAGGCTCTTGAGATGATAAGGAGAGTGCGACTTACTAAGAATCGAGAATAAGTCGACACTGAATTTAGAGGATCAAGTCCGGTTATTTATAAGATGTTCACCTATCAACGAACCATAATTATTATGTAAAACGTCCGTTGGCAAATAATTTGCATTGCGAATTTTTGTGGGTACGTGTTGTTTGACCCGAACGTCTAATCTTTGTGACGTTATCCCAACGTAGTGCATACTGCAACTACATTTAAATAAATAAATAATAGAATTATTGTGATGTGGGGGAACGACATCTTTTCGAATAGAAGTCAAGATCGGTCGGGAGGAAAAAAACAACTCGTGTAATCGCAGCAAAATAACATTGTTGTACAAACAAAAAGATTTTTTTGGCGAATCTATCGCTAATGTTACCAAGCCAAGGTAGGCGAAGGTAAATAGGGCATCTGTCTACAGAAGCTGATTTGCTTTTGCAAAAATTTGATATATTGGTTTTGATAGTATTTGAGTGAACTTCTATTTTCTGTTTTTGTTGTTTTTTTACCCCTTTCCCTCGCTATAATTCTCACAGCATCTTTTTTATATTTTTTATACGATACCTCGATATTTGGCTCTGTTGAGCGAGGTACGAAACCGGTCAGCCACCCTTTCATCTTTTTAACATCTTAATTCATCATGAGTAATAAATATTTTCTCTTCAATGTCATATATATATATATATATATATATATATATATATATATATATATATATATATATATATATATATATATATATATATATTGCGAAGCTTCCAGTGCTACCAACTGTATTTTATGTTCACATTATAAATTTGGAGCAATTATATTACAATATATATATATATATATATACATATATATATATATATATATATATATATATATATATAGCCTCATGCATCATTTTATATACACTAATCACCAATTATAACCGCAGTTCCATGTCAATTAACAATAGTTAGATTATATATACCTACAACCTGCAGCTATTCTAACTATAAGTTATGTTCAGTTCATTGATTTGATGCATTTATATTAGGTCAATGCATTATTTTGATTGAACACGGCATTATTAATTGTCGACTACTATGAAGTCCTATTGCCTTCTACATCGCTTAATTTTAAACACAAATGTAGATGTGCGTCTCTCTCCATCTCTCTTTCTCTCTCCATGTATACATACATGTATATGTATATGTGTATCGTTGTATATATCTATCTACATATATATTATATATGTGTTTATATATGCATTACGGAGTAATGAGAAATGTAATTAAAATACGTTTAATGTTTACTCCTGATTAATAGTGCTTACTCTTGGGTAAATTTCGTAGTTAACATTACACATGAATTTAACTGCATGTCTGTATCTTTATACATATAAAAGCTGATGCTTCTGCACGTACATGCGTATGACTGTATTTGAGTTATATTTTTATTGTATGCTTTTAGGATTTTGTGTGAGAATGGACATTATTGGCAGTAATCGTTTAAATTGCAAACACCGTCTGCCAGACGATGAGCGCATAAGATGGATTATTAAGACAAAATGGAAGAAACTGATTACCGAAATAGGATAATAGCCGAAACATAGTGATTAAGCGGTTCATTTCAGGGCGGAAGTGACCTGAAATGGCAGAAAAGGTAAGGGACGAGGTAATAATAAAGAAATACTCGAGAAAATGACATCGAAATAAATAAAAAAAGTTTGAACGAATTCGTCAGTCATGGCATTTATTAACAGATACATCTAAAATGAATCAAATAGAAACGAGAATAGGCGAGAAAAGAGAATAATACAATTTTGATACTGAAAAGAATAAATCGTAAGAAGAAAGTTAAATGCATGTTTACAAAGAAAACTATTGCTAGGTTCCACAACACAACTTATTTGAAGATTCAAATATCTAACTATTCAGCAAAGTCTTACATCTATATCACCAATTGGTTCAAGAAAATTGCCACAACATTTTTAAATTTGTAGACTATTTCCGACTTAAAATGTTATTGCGTATCATACTCATTATTTTTCAATACAAAGTATATAATAACATATAAAATAAACTATTGTAACACTCCGACCATAAGATTCATCATATACTTAATTACTATTATGAATGTGTTCGGACAAATGGGCAAGAGATTTGATGGAAATGATCTCATTTTTATGTATATTACGTTAATCTGCTTTCACTTAGTAGGGTCATTTTATGCTAACATTTTCAACAACTCTATTCTGTACAATGCAAACATTTTGCATTATTTTATGCCTTGACGATCATGTATCCGTTCATAAAACAAATTGGTCAGCGAAAAAAACTAAATATATTTTCTCAAATAAAATTTAATTGAAAAATCCGTTTACGTTTAACTCCTTCTTACTACTAACATATTTGTAATAGTGTACGATTTCAAGAATTGTCTCTTTAAATTTGGAGTGGACACGAAATAGTCAATAAACCGTGTGCTAATTTCATTTGGAAAAAATTTCACGGAAAAGTGTACTTTGCTATTCAATTAGTCCCGTAACTTCATTTCATAAATAAAGAAAATTATCTATATACTTATACACCTATGATTATATTCTTTTGTATATTTTGATCATCTTGTAACCGATCACACTTCGCATGTACGTTTTTATATATATATATATATATATATATATATATATATATATATATATATATATATATATATATATATATATATATATATATTCAGTAGTCCACACACAAACTGCTTCGCTGTATCACAGCTCTTCAGTGCGGCAAAAAAACTAGTACTTCAAGACAGGATAGAAACGACCGTTGAGCTGACAGTACAAGTCTCTATCTCTGGGCTATCACGCGACACTGGCCTGGCTGAATAGAAGTGCAATCTCTATGTAAACATTGCCATGGGGCGGGAGCTACAATTGGTTTTGCCCAATAAGTTATCCCTTAAGATAGTGTCAGTTAGCGATATCACTATGAAAAAACTAAACCCAAGAAACGGAGATCATATAGTCGTCCATATACAAACTAAGTCGCTGTGTCACAGTTATTCAGTGCGGCAAGACCAGCTAGTACATTTTCCATTGAACTTCTCAACTCATCATCATATATAAATATATTATACATATTCACGTATGCATGTATACACACACACAAACAGATACATATATATATATATATATATATATATATATATGTGTGTGTGTTATCTGATAGTATATACGTAGCACTCTCCTCTTTTTCAAGTACTTAAAAACATGTATTTGGCGATTTTAATATCCACCACATATATAGACTTGGTTTCAGTAGCTGTATCAATTGCACATCCCCTCTCAAATATCGTCATATTCCCAACCTGCCTTTCATATCGTGATAACTAGCAACACCCACTTATTGAACTATTCTTGATAACACTGCCTGGATCTTGTGTCAGAGATTCTCATAGACCACTTTGAAATTATGATCACCTTGTAATAAGAGTTAATATTTCCATAAAATTCCAAACTCCAAACCGTAGCGCTGTTACTCAAAACAATTGTATACAACCAACGTACTTATTGGAAACCCCTTAGGGATCTAATGGCAAATGCACCTAAAAGTAAACCATGTTCATCTCCCTGCCAAATAGTGTTCAAACAATATAAGTCAGGAGGTCAGAGCAGGTATACAGATATTTTTCCGACGCGGAAATTCTATAGTAAGCCAGATTTGCAAAAAAAGCTTTCACACCTCTAAAGCATATTTAACAACTATCTTATTCCTTATATAGTGATACAGAAATGCTCCGGTGAACGGCATGCTGCTCCCTAAAAAACTTTACATACACATTCCTAAACGAATCCTGTTTCCCTGGTAGCTGGGAAGCTGCCTATGTGGTATCAAAATTAAATAATAGGGAAAAGGATTGGCCTGCAAAATTAATGGCCCATAAGTCGCTCCTTAGTCTTAGCTAAAATATTAGAATCATTAATACATTTAGCGATATTCCACAATCTCAAAATAAGCTAAACTACTGTCTGGCAAAAAGTATATCTTTAGGCAATTCCGTCACATCTGAACACATATACCATACACTGGTTAAAGCAAGTGAAAATAATGCGGTAGCCTTTGATACATAAAATGTCTTTAAAAAGCATGGAGCATGGAGGTATTTTGAGGAAAATAAATTCTTACAATATTAAGGAATGAATATTTAATATAATCAGATCTTTCTTAGCTAAAAGAAAATTCATGTCTTTCTCGATGGCCGTACATTCAAACGATATGGAATTAATGCGGGTATGCTCCAGGGGTAGATGTTCGAATTTTTATTATTTCTGATCTTCATAAACGACCACCTGCTGGAATCGCGTGTAAACTGGGCATATTAGCTGGCGAGTCTATTCACGATCTGCGGGTAAATAAAACACACACATACTCGTATACATCGCTGAATCGAGCGTGTACGAACATGGGTCCATAAATAGCTGGATGCATTCAATGCACTTAATACAACCCTTGTTTCATTTAAATATCATAACAAAGCTTTCTAACCACAGATTGCCATGCCTGATAGCATCTATTCCGAGAGTTATACGTTCAAGATCCTCTGTATAAAATTAACAGGCAACATACATAAGAATAAATATATGGAAAATACTGGCAAGTCAGTTGCAAAGAATGTACGCTCCATCTATCGGTCTAGATAACTCCTCACTTCTCCAGTATCGTATAATTTTGCAAAGCCGCAATTCTCCGACGCATAGAGTATTGTTGTCAAATCTGTGCTTGTTCAAAACTCATAATATCATATGTGACAGTCTGCGCCAGAAAATATCTAACATAATATGTCCTTCGATGTCTACATGACACAAACCCCTGCCCCATTGCCAACATTTTGCTGGTCTTTGCTCTTTTCACACGTACTTACACGAAATGTTCTCCGATGAATTAACTGCATAATCCCCTTAACATAAATCCCCCAATTAACTCGTCTAGTAGCTAAATCACAGCCTTTCCCTTTAGAGGTCTCAATATACCAAAAAACTAAATTTTCAAAATAGTTTTTAAATTCTTCCACTGTTCCGTTTCCCGACTGTGCCAGAGATCTCATGTAATGTAAACACATATCTTGCTGCACAACTCCCACTATAAATCCGGCCTTTGATCACAGTAACCTTTTACGTTTTGCTTTGTTTGTGAAAAATAATGCTATATATACATATATAAATATATGCATACTTATGATATAAAAGTTATATTATACATACATACATACACACATATATATATATATATTATTTAGTATTTATTTAATATATATATATATATATATATATATATATCTTATTAAATAAATACTAAATAATTTTACCTACACTATATATATATATATATATATATATATATATATATATATACAGGGTGGCGCAAAAGCCACGCATTAGTTTGAATCAGTAACAACTTTAACATTTAATCAAATTTTCTCCTTATTTTTCAGAATATTACAGATATAAACATTGATAATTTATCATGGAAAAATATAGCACTGTACAACGAACCAAAATGATTGAACTTTACTTCGGAAACCATCGTTCAATAACCTTTACCCAAAGAGCCTATCGTCGGCATTATAATGTCAGACAAACTCCCAGTCAAACCACAATTGATCGTCTTGTGGCCCGGTTTCGGCAGCAGGGTTCAGTCAGTGATCTTCCACGATCTGGCAGACCACGTTCAGTAAGGACAGCGGAAAATGTAGCACTCATTCAGGATAGCATTGCTAAAAATCCAGACACCTCAACTCGAAGACGAGCCACTCAGATTGGGATGTCCAGAAGGTCACTTCAAAATTTTTGCGTGAATTGCATCTGTTTCCATACAAAATTCAATTGGTACAGGCATTACACCCCACAGATGTGTAATCAAGCGTAGCTTATGCTGTTCACATTCAGCAATTAGCCAGAGAACAACATCAGTTCATCCATAAGCTGATAATGAGCGACGACGCCCATTTTCAACTGAACGGGTTCGTAAATAAGCAAAACTGCAGAATATGGGCCATTGAAAATCCCAAAACCGTTCATCAGCGTGAATTACATCCACTAAAATGTACTGAATGGCGTAGTGTTACCTCGGAAAGAGTGATCGGTCCATATTTCTTTGAAGACGAAGAAGGTGTCGCGGTGACGATAACTGCACAGCGATATCAATAAATGATTGAAATTTTTTTTAAGGCCAGCTGTTCAGGACAACCCAGAAATGTGGTTCCAACAAGATGGAGCTGCTGCCCACACTGCCCGACAAAGTATGGCGCTCTTAAGGGAATTGTTTGGTGAGCGCTTAATTAGCAGATTTTCTGATTTTAACTGGCCTTCACGTTCACTGGATTTAACAGCCCCTGACTTTTTTCTTTGCGGTTATCTTAAGGAAAGGGTATATGTGAACAAGCCTACAACGATTCAAGAGCTTAAAAATTATATCAGACATGAAATCCAAGAACTAGAGCCAGTTGTTCCAAGGAATGTAATGGAAAATGCCCTAACTAGAGCCCGTATTTGTGAGGCCGAAAATGATGGGAATTTAAAGGATATTATTTTTAAAAACTACTGCAACAAAATTACCAAGTAAATGTAGTATCTATCAGAAAAGCCTAGTAAATTACTTTAAATGTTGTAGTTTCTATCCCTTAAGCAAACTAATGTGCGACTTTGGCACCACCCTGTATATATATATATATATATATATATATATATATATATATATATATATATATATATATATATAGAGAGAGAGAGAGAGAGAGAGAGAGAGAGAGAGGGAGAGAGAGAAAGAGAGAGAGAGAAAGAGATGGAGACATGCATATCAAGGGCTCTGCGTAGACGTACTTTTCAAGTTCGTCAGGCTGCATCCTACCTAGTAAGGTTGACGGCATCAGTGGTCCTCACTCATCTTCTAAATCTCTATGTTGGCTCCACGCGCTATGCTCCATGAAATTGCATCAGCTAGCGGGATAAACCATATGAGGGTGCGATGTGTTTACACAGCACCTCTGAGCATATACATCACTTATACACAGATTCTCAGCCATGATAGAAGAGTGCCAATAAGAACTTTAATGACAATGTGAAACGAGCCAAAGAATCATGGCGTCAAAGCTTTGTGGGTATGCCCAGCTGGAGGAAAGGCTATTGGAGTAACACCTATAACTAAACCTATAGTGAAGACGCTAAGGCGGTTGAATATCACAATTACTTATTTCCAGCAGCTCTTGCAGCGAAGCGGATTCCAAATGTATTACTCATCTCTCATTGGACTACATCACCGAGACCGATAGGGGAATTATTATGTCTGGGATCTCCATACAAATTGCCCAGGCTTGCAGCGGCAGAAACAACACGAGAGACAGGAGTTACGAGCAATAAGCTATGAACGATGGACGTAACTACACACGCTACTAGTTTTCTCTGATAGTGAGAGCAACCGTCGCGGTCCCACTGGGCAGCTACTGCCCGCTTCAAGCTGGGCAGCACCCAACCAGAAAAGGTGATAGCCCACGAGTCTGCCTGCTTTAATAAGTGTTTGGAGCTAGGATAAAATCCACATTACTCCATTGTCCCCTTAGCCAGGCGGATGCAAACAACGATGTAATACAGTCGCCAAAATCATAGATTCAATGGATACTCTTTCATAAGTTGAACACTGTTAATGTCGGCTGCCTATCACACCAGCTCGGTATAGTAACTTTGAAACTCTCTCCGTTTATGTAGTTATTTACGGTGGCTGCGTGAGTTAAGGCATATACTGACTTGAATAATTATCTCTACACTGACGATTTCGGAAGGATAAAACGAATACGTATATAGATTAAAAATATATATATATATATATATATATATATATATATATATATATATATATATATATATATATATATATATATATATATATATATATATATTTAAATTCCCGAAACAGTTTTTCATGGTAAACAACTGATGATCCCTTAAAATAGTGTTAGAAACTAACTAATATAATAACTGTAAAAAAATAAATTGACTTACATGAGTGATTTTCCACTGGAAGACTTGAGACTATAAGTTTTTTTTTTATATATCATTTTTTTTTTTTATATATAGTTTGAGAAACTTCCGAGACTATATATATATATATATATTGTAACATTTTTACGACATTTTCAGCAGTTAAGAGAAAATATTAACATATTCACATATGTTTTTGTAAAATCGTTAACTATAACATTTTAGTAGTGGTATACGTAGCATGCAATATATTATAGATAGGAATAAATGAGATAAAACAAAACAAATATGTTTTATCACTTATAAATCAACGAACACCTGATTGTTAATAATCTCTCTCTGGTGAATGTTGTTATCAAAAATCAATTACTCCCCTTTCAGTTCACTTCTTTATCGAATTGCATTTACATTTTTTTTTCTGTAAAATGTACAGATAAAAGAGGAATAGTCGAAGCAATTACTACCTTCTGAACATACAATGTATTATCCTTCAAATTGCGTCGCTTCTAAATATCTGCTGTGAAAACGAGATCAACATATATATGAACATTAACACACGACAAGTGAGATAAAATGCAAAATGATGAACAAATAAATAAAGAAATATTTACCGTTTTTTATTCAAAAATGGTTTAAAAATCAAAATAGATATTTTTAAGGGAAAATAACTGAAAAATTGAAAACACTCAAACTTTTTTATGAAATTCAAGTCAACCGCGCATAAATACATTATGAAAAATATCAACGTATTTCAAAATCATTTTCAATTGAACGATAAAAATAAAACGATGAATAAAGAACTCAATAACTGATTTTAGAAAAAACATATAGAAAACATTTTTCCAACAGAAATAAAATAAAGAATAAAACACGAAATTGCCATATTGTAAGCGAAACGTCTATTTATGAAGAAAAAGAAAAGTTACAAACAAAGCGCAATAAACTATGAAATTGGAAAACTAAAACTAAAAAAAAGAACTATGACGGAAATGATGTCTTGTATTAAGAGCAATAAAGGCAAGAACGATAACGAGGCAAGCGTAAACAAAATGGCTTCCACTTAAAAACAAAAATGGCTCCGTAACCAATGAGTTAGTTATTTGTAATTGAAATCTGAGAACGAAAAAGCGTGATTCTCGTTTTCTCTCTTGTTGCTAAATTGGCATCTCGATTAGGTTATGATATCGTTCGTAATTGCCAACGTTCATTTGCGTTTATTCTCTACCCGTATAAAATTGCATTCATTTCCCATCTCCTCTGGCAACAGATATATTTTGCTTCATGGCGTTTAAAAAACAATTTCACGGCTTTGTTTATTCCCGATTATTTTGAAACATTGCGTCTCATTAGGTTTTATATGTTTCGTCTATCATCATTTCTTACTTGTTTCTTGCTGTCCCCCTTATATATATATATATATATATATATATATATATATATATATATATATATATATATATATATATTATTAGACAATGTAACAAACATGCACACACACACACACACACATATATATATATATATACATATATATATATATATAATTCATTATTTGTTCATGTATATGCACACATAGTATTAGCAGGTGATATCATATATTGTGTATATAATTTATGTACTTACTTAAACAGTGCTCAATACGCAGGTAGAGCTGAGTAGTCGTAGAACATACATATATCTATGGAAGCTTCACAGACGCGTCCAAGTATCATCTGTTTAGCCTGAAAATGTATTTCTTGAATTAAACATGGGCGCTTTTGTTTATTTTACTTGCCGTATAGTATATTTTCATACTGCAACTATATACATGGTGGATGTCTACTCGTTTTCGAGTGTGGCAGCTTTGTATGGCGAGAGGATCAGTTATAGCTTTTTATGTCTGCTATACTATTACAAACAATACTAAAGATGTAGCCAGCGTTATCACATTGGATGCAATAAATAAAGCCACTCCTTGCCTGTTTTTGATTCTGATGCACATTTATTCGTTGGTGATTTACCAAGCCAGCACGCGACATATTTACCAAATTACAAGATTAGCGTACTAGCTGTAGTTACTACACCCCACCACCGTAGGTTTGAAGCGGTTTGTAATGCAGCGAGCGCACACATAGTGGCCATCTACATAAAAGGTCACATACTCAAAAGGTACTAACACATGAACAAGACTATAGTGAGTAATAGTTGTGCGACACGACCATCTGTCTCTGGTTACAGACAAAACGTATGATTACCAGTAGTCACTTTAATCGCAGGTGTTATATTTGACTTTTCCTTTTAATAGATGTCGGCTTTAAGGATAGGTAATATATTCCTTGAATATATATATATATATATATATATATATATATATATATATATATATATATATATATGTATATATATATATATATGTGTGTGTGTGTGTGTATTTTTCTATTGTTTTCAGTGATCGAACGCTGAAATAAAACATAAAAAAACAAATACAGCAGCGACAAATTATATATATACATATATATATATATTTATATATATATATATATATATATATATATATATATATATATATATATATATATGTGTGTGTGTGTGTGTGTGTATTCCCATTTGTTGTACATACGTATATGAATAGAAAATACTAACCTAGAAAGCTCTATGTTTATGAACAACTCGGATAGATAATCGTTTGGAATCATGGTAATTCATAAAAAAACTGCTTCGTAATATTGCTATTTATGCGGTAAGTGATTTAACGCTGAGATTCGTAATCGGACCGCAAGCTTTAATAACTGTAATGAGCAATCAGGCATTTCATTTATACGCTCTTATTTTTACCTCAAAAGAAGATAATTTATAAAGTTTGAATTACTGACTTCATAGTGGGATTTCAACTTCTTCAAAGCCTTATGCATTCACTAAGTGATAAACAGTTAGTTCGGTATCAGAGTGCCGATCAACATGTGAGGAGCAGTATGAAAAATGAAAACACATTATGATAGATATAACTAAACACTTTATTAATAGATAAATAGATAGGTAGCATACCTGTATGTAGATATGGTAAAAGGTTATATAAAACAGTATGTTCACATATTTATATATTTATATAAATACACAATAAGATTTTATTGATATTTAATACATGGAACTGATATAAACAATATTTTATAAATATTTTTATTTCATTTACCCACTTTCTCTCTCTCTCTGTCTCTCTCTGTCTCTCTCTCTATATATATATCTATACACACACAAACACACACGCACACACACACACACATACATATATATATATATATATATATATATATATATATATATATATTGATGTATAATGAACTACTCAATAAGTCGCGAGCTTAACTAATAAAATGCAAACGTTAGGTAAAATCCTTATGTATTCGCCATTAGCATAGATTTGTTCGAGGTTAATACACAGATTTCAACACTTCTTTTTCATTTCACTGAATCTGTATAGAACAATTTGTCTTTGTCCTCAATATACCCTTCTATTTTCAATACACGTCTTCACTGAAGTCAACTCTCTTTCTTTTGCGCATTTGTTTTCGGTTTACTCGCAACTAGTAGTCACTGAGACAATGTATAGAGATCAGGATTAAAGTAAAATTAATGTAGTTTTTAGATGATGACTTGTTTTGGTGAAATAGCACTTTGTCCATCCTCATTTTTCAGTGTTTTGAGCGATATTATTCCTTGAACGTAGAAATAATGCTATATAATATTAGTTATTGATGGGGTTCGTTTGATTGGGGTAATTGATGTACACAATTCCTTCCGCCTTTCGAAGTACGGATGCTAACACCTTGTCTGTTTATATTTGCGTCTTTGGTCGCTTTTAACGAGTTACCCTGCAGATCCACACTTAGCTGTCTGTTGATTTTGTTTATGTAAAATATTACTATAACTATCATTAGTAGTAGTATTAGTAGTAGAGGTAGTAGTATTTCATCAGACACGCCAGTAAGAAGTTTTGAAAACATAATTCGTATATTAAAAATAAAACTCTACTCTACACATAAATTGTTCATATGTGCGCGTAATTATTGTTTCATCATACAAACGTTTCAGCCATTTTTTGAATTTAAAAAGTCTCAAAATAAAAAAAAATGTTTCCATGTACTTTGATTCAAATTTTGAATTCAGTCAAGAGACTCTTATGAATTAAAGATCAACCAGAGTTTTATATTTTAAAATGTAAAAAAAATACATCTATTTTTCTACCCTCGATCTAAAAGGAGCCCGGTTCAAACGTGTCATAATATGTAGTCAAATGTTGTTTTAAATAAAGGAAGAGGCTATATTGCCGGTCCCGGCAAAATAACGATTCCTGCGTTATTTTGCCGGTTCATGTATATTTAACTAAATTGTTAAACATACAGTGACGCCCGGCACAATAATTATTTACTAATGTAAAGGGGTCGTTATTATGCCGGTTCATTATTTTTAAAAACCTAATTGTTATGGCCTTGCGAAAGAAAAGGTAATTAAATAAATAAGGGCAAATATTTAAAAACAATTTGTTTTCATCATCAGTTGTGTCGGTTAAAGAAATAAAAAAAAATCGACCTGCCCTATTGTGTCGGTTAAAGAAATATCTGCTTACTTTTCATAATAGAATTAATGTTGATGAATTTTCCCAACATTACTAAGTCTGCTCTCGATTTAAGTAATTGAAATGTTCCTTAAGTTATATATAAGTTATATATAAAGAAAAAAATAAGCAACAAATAAATGTTACCAAAGGCAACATAAATTATTATTCTACTTCCTGTATCAGTTTATTTGTTTATTTTATTATTTATTTTGATGAAGTATTTTTTTTTATAAAAATAAACAATCCAATAAACAAATAAACTTATACAGGTAGAAGAATAATTTATGTTGCCTTTGGTAACATTTACTTGTTAAAATGTGCTTTACAAAGGAAAGATTTTAATGTAAAATTCTAGTTTTCTTTATGAAGAAAAACTTCGATAATGTTAAAATATACAGAAAATCACTGGATTTAAACAGTTTCTATTTTAAAATGTTCTTTCAATGAAATCATAAAATAAGTCGTAATTTTGAAGAGTTCACTCCTAATCGAATCAACCGGAAGTAAAAATTAATGTTATCGTTATTTTAAAATATATTGTCGCTTAATAAAGTTTTAAATTATACAAACAATCAATCAGGCAAAGATTAATCAAAAACAAACAAAAAAAATCAATCAGGCAAAGTTTTAAATAAAAAAAAAATAAAAACAATCAGGCAAAGTTATAAAATTATAAATAAAATTTCGTTTGATAAAGTTTTAAATAATACAAAATAAATAATTTAAAAAATAATAAAAAAGTAATTTATAGTTAAATAAACACGAGCCGGCAAAATAACGTAAGACTCATTATTGTGCCAGGCGTCACTGTATGTTTAACAATTTAGTTAAATATACATAAACCGGCAAAATAACGCAGGAATCGTTATATTGCCGGTCACGGCAAAATAACGCAGGAATCGTTATATTGCCGGTCACGGCAAAATAACGCAGGAATCGTTATTTTGCCGGGACCGGCAATATAGCCTATTCGTTAAATAAAACATATATATATATATATATATGTATATATATATATATATATATATATATATATATATATATGTATATATATATATATATATACATATATATATATATACATATATATATACATATATATATAACTATATACACATATATATAACTATATACACACATATATAAATATATATATATATATATATACATATATACATATATATATATATACATATATATATAACTATATACACATATATATAAATATATACATAAATATATATACATATATATATACATATATATACATATATATATATATATATATATATATAAATACATATATACATATATATATATACATATACATATATATATAAATACATATATATACATATATATATATGTTACAGTACTATAGGGCCCCATTATGCAAGGCACAGTAGGTTAACTAGTATCAAATAGCTAATTTTGTTATTGAAAAATAGGTTTTGTTTCTGGACTCAGAAGTGAGTTCAGAGAAGTGTTTGATCTAAGAATAGTCATAATAAATTTAGACACCTGACGTGACCTTTGAGTCAGAGATCAGAGTGAGTCGTTTTTGTCCCCATCTCGTGCGTGGGAATGATGATTACGTCACCACGGAGAACAAGAACTTAGCTTTTTAGAATCAGTTCGCCATGGGGGCCCGAAGCGACAACGTCGTTTCGGAAAAGCGAGCGAAGTTTTCCCAAAAATGTAATCGCTCGCGATAAGGGCTGTATCCAAAAGAGATCACCATGGAAGCTTGTGGCGAGCGCATGAGGTAGCTCTCGAATGCAAGAGTTGAGGTGTGAATTAAAGAGATATGGGCCAAAGCCACTAAGAAAAACTAACAGCGTCTAACGTCCCACACAGTACGAACCTAGGAAGATGTGAATGAAGAACCAATAATGGAAACCCCTCCACTCGAATGAAAGTATGAAATAAAAAGAACAAAAGAAATCTCTCAGAAAATCCGACTTCGAGTGTCTTTATCCTCTGCTTAAACATAAAATTTGCCCACAAAAACAGGTGCCGCACGGCGATCACAGCCAGCAACAAGATGAGGGCCAGCGACGAACGAGTACAAAGGTAACTTTCTTATAATGTAAAATATCTGGGAACTGTGTCTCAGGGTGACTCTTGGACTCTTGAAAAATGTGTTTAGAAATCTGTTTAAATGACTCTTAAGAAAAGTGTGTGTTAAAGTCCCTGTTGAAAAATGACTCTCCAAAATGTGTTAAAATTACTGAGAAACATGTTTGATTAAAGGATGACTATGAAAGTGTCTATGAAAATTGTATCATCAGAAGTATTAAGAAAAAAGATTGAAATCACTATTAATCCTCTCGTGAACATTTCGCGTTGTTTTCGGCCGGAGAGGATGTAATAGCGAACTGTGAGGTGGTTTTGGAGAACTGCCTCAGTCGGAAGGATTTCTGCCTGTAATAAATAAATAATCTCTCCCCCCCCCCTTTGCTCTCGTGACGTTTAATTTCAGTAACTATACAAAAACATATTTCATTTTGGTGCTTAGTGACCAGCTGTTTCGACATGGAACAGATTGAATTCGAACCATGGGTACTAACAACGTTTGCGGTTTAAAATAAAAAAAATAAATATTAAAAAAATAAGAAAAAAAAACCACGTTCGGTCCGATAAAATAAAGGGAAAAAGAAAGAGAGAGAGGCAGAGACGGACAGAGTCGGAGACAGAGAAAAAGTGATATGCCGATGAGTAAAATGATTTAGTAAAAAGAAAAAAAAAACAGAAAAAACACGATTGGATTTTTGAGGTAACAAAACCTTAAGGAAGAATAGGTTGTGGTTTTCATTTACGTGTTAATTTGTGTTTTAAATGTATTTTTTTTATTTTACGTATATGTTGTGGGTGGCGTTTGATGCAGAAAAAAATGAGAGAGAGGATAAAAGTGAGAGTGATGAGTTATATGTTGGTAAAGAGAGAGACAGTGTAAAAGAAAGAGAAAAAAAAATGTTTCAGTTGTTTGGTTGAAACATGGTTGCACTTTGAGGTAACGGAACTTTAAATGCGTCGGCGCAGAGATTTCATGTCAGGAAGAGAGAGAGGGAAAGGACTGCGTGCGAACAGCCGGCGGGGTCGCCTGATGTCGCCCCGGGATAATTGTCTTTGTTTTTTTTGTTCAATTGAATTGTATTGCATGAAATTGTTTTTTTTTTTATATAATATTGTACTGCATAATTTGTAATTGTATTGTGGAGAGGTTTGCCATTAATTCATTGGTTCGACTTTTATTTTTTTTATTATTGTTGTTTTTGAATGAATTTTGGAGAAGTTTAGTCGGTTAAGTGAGAATGCTATACCAGTTACGTAAAAGATTTTTTTTTTAAAAAAAGGCAGTAATTTAATGGGTATAAGTTTGGGTCAGCCGGGCGATTTGAGTGATTAGGTTCGGGCAGCTGGCGGCAGCTAGAGTTGGTTTGGGTCGGATCGCGGAAACCCTTGGACAGGGTTGATTTTATCGGGAAGAATCCCCGTGTACAGAGTATGTACAGGCTTGGAAAGTCAATGAGGGATTCCCGGCGTTTGCTCGTATGCTCTCTTTTATAGAGTACCCATGGGTTAGTGGCGAGGCTTGTGGTAAAGCCTGCATACGTTAAAATTGCGAACGGGAGAATGACGGTGATATGGTCATTCTGTGGGACCACGAGAAAAGGACGGTGGTCAGTTATGGAAATTGTTGCTTTTGTGACCCAGGTGTGCCCAACTGCGCCGATAGTGTGTGAAAGTTGTGTAAAATGTTAAGCTTTGAAATTGTGGTCCCATTTTTTTTTGTGGATTTTGGATGTTTGCCGACGAGTGTGCTGCGAAGATACCCCACCCCCTTACCGCATAGATAGGGACACGGGAAGGGAACGCATGGAATTGGTGTCTGCTCAACACCAGTGGGGATGGAATTAAGCTGGGGTGTGGTGTGACTCGGGTGCGCGCGTCGGGGCGGATAGAACCATGGGGATCGATTTAAAAAAAAAAGAGGTACCGGGTGTTAATTGGATTTAATTATAAGATTATAGGTTGGGCCTAGTTTGTGGTCATTCGGCGTGTTCCGGGAGCAAGATGATTCGATGTGACATTTCGCTCAATACCGTATCGACTAGATAGATACATGGGATGGGGTCCTCCACGTTTAATGAAAAGGGCTGGGAGCTAGGGACATGGGTGATTGTTCGCGGACATTTGCGCCGGGGCACTGGGATGTCCGAAGTATATGGTCCAGATTAGTAAGCAATGTAGGGACGGTACCTCGCGTAGACACTGGAGGCTGACCATTAGAGAATAGGTTAATGAAGGGTTTTTTTTTCTCTGTTTTTTGTTCTCCTATTTCGCGAGAATAAAACACGCAGTTAGTTTTAATCGGTTGTGTGCCGACCGTTTGTTGAAGTAATCTAAGAAAGTGATGGTGGCCCGAAAGTGTAACATACCGGGAATTTTTGGGAGGTGGTCGAGCACGGAGAACGTGTGTCAGCAAGAGCGAATTTATGTGGTAGATTTTGCAGGAGATATAGGCGAGAAACGCCTGATGTTGATTTATGACAGGGGATGGCTTTTTTTAGCCGGTAACGACCGTAGGGAGCAAACTCTCCCACATCCCGGAAACATTGTCATGTGGTGCCGAAGGAAATTCCGGCAGGGGTGAAATGATGGTAACCCCAGGAGTGCTCAGGCTCGGATTTTTACCAGTCCCAGGGAGGGGTTGGTTTTTTAAAAAAAAAGAGAAAATCTTGGGATTTTTTGTTTTTTTTGTTTATAGGGAAGGAAGGAGTGTTACAGTACTATAGGGCCCCATTATGCAAGGCACAGTAGGTTAACTAGTATCAAATAGCTAATTTTGTTATTGAAAAATAGGTTTTGTTTCTGGACTCAGAAGTGAGTTCAGAGAAGTGTTTGATCCAAGAATAGTCATAATAAATTTAGACACCTGACGTGACCTTTGAGTCAGAGATCAGAGTGAGTCGTTTTTGTCCCCATCTCGTGCGTGGGAATGATGATTACGTCACCACGGAGAACAAGAACTTAGCTTTTTAGAATCAGTTCGCCATGGGGGCCCGAAGCGACAACGTCGTTTCGGAAAAGCGAGCGAAGTTTTCCCAAAAATGTAATCGCTCGCGATAAGGGCTGTATCCAAAAGAGATCACCATGGAAGCTTGTGGCGAGCGCATGAGGTAGCTCTCGAATGCAAGAGTTGAGGTGTGAATTAAAGAGATATGGGCCAAAGCCACTAAGAAAAACTAACAGCGTCTAACGTCCCACACAGTACGAACCTAGGAAGATGTGAATGAAGAACCAATAATGGAAACCCCTCCACTCGAATGAAAGTATGAAATAAAAAGAACAAAAGAAATCTCTCAGAAAATCCGACTTCGAGTGTCTTTATCCTCTGCTTAAACATAAAATTTGCCCACAAAAACAGGTGCCGCACGGCGATCACAGCCAGCAACAAGATGAGGGCCAGCGACAAACGAGTACAAAGGTAACTTTCTTATAATGTAAAATATCTGGGAACTGTGTCTCAGGGTGACTCTTGGACTCTTGAAAAATGTGTTTAGAAATCTGTTTAAATGACTCTTAAGAAAAGTGTGTGTTAAAGTCTCTGTTGAAAAATGACTCTCCAAAATGTGTTAAAATTACTGAGAAACATGTTTGATTAAAGGATGACTATGAAAGTGTCTATGAAAATTGTATCATCAGAAGTATTAAGAAAAAAGATTGAAATCACTATTAATCCTCTCGTGAACATTTCGCGTTGTTTTCGGCCGGAGAGGATGTAATAGCGAACTGTGAGGTGGTTTTGGAGAACTGCCTCAGTCGGAAGGATTTCTGCCTGTAGTAATAAATAAGCTCTCTCCCCCCCCCCTTTCCATCTCATGACGTTTAATTCTCAGTAGTTATGCAACATATACATATATACACACATATATATATATATATAAATATGTACATATATATACATATATATATAAATATATACAAATATATACATATATATACATATATATATATAAATATATACATATATATACATATATATACATACATATATATATATAAATATATACATATATATATACATATATATATATAAATATATACATATATATACATATATACACATATACATATATATACATATACATATATATACATATACATATATATATACATACATATATATATACATATATATATACATATATATACATATATATATATACATATATATACATATATATATATATACATATATATATATATACATATATATATATATATATATATACATATATATATTTATATATATATATACATATATATATATATACATATATATATATATATACATATATATATATATATATATATATATATAGAAGGAGAGAGAGATAGTAATTTTTACGTACATATAAAGGTACTCAATGCACACGTGGTTCTGGCTATCAGCGCCCATCAGCATGGCTAACCTAAGCAAGGACCGAATCACGCTAAGGTTAGCCACGTTCTTGACGGCTCATAGCCAGCAACACCTACCCATGGATTAATTTTATATGTACGTAAAAATTAATAAAGGCATAACTGTATATGAAATAAATACACGTTATATTAGCAAAGGCGATTTAATGCAATATCTCTTATCGCTTAGGAAGTGGAATAATACATAGAAAACAGCAATGTTTATATCGACAGTTAAAACAATAACAACAAACTTTATATTTCAGCAGAAAAATTAGGAGGTGTGGTTGCATAATATTTAGGCGTTGGAAATATTCCCATGATCATAACACTTCAATGTATTATGAAAATAATTTTCTTAGAGACATTACACAAAGTCTATCTAATGTACAGAATAATCTTTTTCTTAGATGTTTTGTGCTGCTGAGCAAATCGGTGTGACCGACATTTTTATTTATTTATTGGCAACTTTATAACAATCCCATTTTTTATGCTTCGGAATCAAGAAAATTACTGAGAAATAATGGAATTGTGCGAGTCTCTGTTAAACTTGAGGGAAAGTTGAACTTTGAGAATGGGATTTTAGTAATAGTGTGTAGTAAAAATGGGATGCTGATATGTAAAATGTTACCTGTGATATACATTTTCTTAAAAGCTTTACCCTATACATCATTCAACCGACTATTATTCCTCAAACTACGCCTATTTCATGTTTTCATTGCATTGTAAATTATTTATTCATATTCATATATATATATATATATATATATATATATATATATATATATTGTGTGTATTTAGGCAGCTATTCCTATTCATGCAAACATAGAAAAATAATGGCAAAAAGGATAACAAGCCCCAAAAAGGGTACAGAGATAGCGAGAATGGAGAAATCTAGTGTAATACAAAGAAAACGAGAGTTTAAGAGCTTGTTATAAACAAACACGGCCGTATTATTATTACTGGTACTCCGAATTGTTTAGTTGTAGCCATACTAATCGTTCAGTATTTATCTTTACCATGTTTTTTTCATTAATATAATATCTTGTAATAGACACTAGCGTTATAACAATGAACAATATACTTAATTTTGTGAAAAAAAGAACGGGTGGAGAGAGAAGTACTCGTTTATTATGGGTTGGGTCTTCGGGGGGTATGTCCGACCAGCGAGGATGGACGGATGGGTTTATGGTCAGGAATTAGGGTAGGAGGATTGTTGGAGGTAGTTACAACACTTATATATTCAGGTTCTACTATTTTCCTATAGTAATCAGAGTGGTAGTCCGTTTTGAACTCAGTATAGAGAGGACGCTGGATCTGAAATCCGTTCTCTGTCCCATTACTTATACTTACTAGACCCTGTTCAGGTGGGTCGGTAAAAGAGTATTTATTTTTCCACCCCCCGACTTATGCCGGTCCTATTTTTGTATCGCACCATAAAATGTTTTAACAATTTGACCTAATAAAAATAAAATAATAAAATTACACTCATTTCCTTACATGTATAGATTTTCTACTAAACTATTTACAATACGTATTATATTTAAAACAACTGATTAAAAATCTTAACTTATAAATAATTATTTATGAAAATTAATTTTGAATAAGCACTGAGTTAATTGCCAATCTATATTTTTGTGTATATGAATTCATATATATATATTTGATTTACAGTCTAAATAATATAATAACTATGTTGTTGTTATTAATAAAAAAAAGCATTTGAAGTAAGTTAAACTCAATGACTTTAAAACAAAAGAGTTACGCCCAATAACTTACGAACTGAAAGTTCATGTGTATTTCTTACTTAAAAAAAAATAATACATTAAAACAAGAGAGAAGAAATTAACAAGGTAGAGGAGAAATATTGCTGGGATAGAGGGGAAAATGGGGATAGCAATAGTGAGACAATGACAGAGATAGATAAATATATATTTAAAAAAGACTATATTACACACACATTTTTACCTTGTCTTCTGGGTATCCCTAATGATCTGAGACAAGAGTGTACACACTTGAGGACATTGTAATAAAGGTAGTTACACGGCTTTTTTTACAGATACAAAAAGACACACTTTCTATTATATATATACATATTATGCATGTATGTGTACATATACAACTTGATTAATAAATACAACCGCTACAAATGTAGTAAATGAGAATTCCTATAAATCAGTGTCGCTTGTATAAATTATTTTTAATTCGGACACTTTCTAGAGTGTAAATATGGGTTTCAAATAACCAATGTAACCTAAATACGTTAACTTCTTTCCTCCGCCTTTTCCCGAAATTCTCCCCTTCATTATTTTCAGTGCATGGAACAATTCATCGCACTCGCTCAAACATCTGATGAGTTAATAAAGGTCCAAGCTAATGGGTTGATTATTTTTACTTGAGGGATGACATGCTCTACAACGTTAAAATCCTGCCAGCACAGGTTGACATCTTGTGACAAAATGGATTAAAATTCTTCTGCAAGTCTTACATTGTCACTACTTTTGATCACCGAACTAATCAAATCAAGCGCGCGATAACGGATTGTTTACACGGTTCTGGAAACAAAAGTAAGCTACTCGATTGAGAGAGAAAGAGTGGGGCTGTACAAATTTACCGTTTCCAACTAACTCAACACACAACTTATAATCAGCCTATCAAAAATGATCGCGACTTGTTTACAATGCCCAAAACAAAGAGCGGCCCCTAGATTGAGAGGGAAGCTCCTAATTATGCATCTCTTCCTTTTTTCATCCAAACTCAAAATTTACCCATCCAGCTCCTAACCAGCCCTTCAGAAATTCAACCCTCTATTTAAATTTCCTTTTCGTCCAATTACATACATTCTTCATCATCGGCTCTATTGACATTAGCAACATGTAATGTTATAGCTAATGAAGTAATCAGCGAACGACTTAACTCAAGACTTGATATCCAATGTTAGGTGATGGAAATATCGTGGACGTTGATGCTATAAGGGTTTTTCTATTATATTTTACGCTTTTTGTTCTCTTTTATTGTTTCGTATTTCGAGAGAATGTTTCGATAATCGAACAGATTCCAGAAAAATAAAATGAACGGCTTGGCGAGAGACTAATTTATTGGGTACACAAGTCGAATAAAGATGTTGGCTAACTATCATGAGACAGTTGCAGGAGAAAATGGATGTAGAGGGTTGGGCAAGCAGGAATAAGGCAGAGCACGTGATAGACCTATGGACGCTTAGACATGATGTTGATTAGGACATGAGGTAAACGTTAGGAACGACCTGCCGAATTATCAGCGAACAATAAGCTTCTCCCCCTTTACCCTGCGTGATGAAAGTTTTTTTCTTTTTTCTTTTAGTTTCAATTCCCGTCTCTCTGTCATGTCTTTATATTTTTTGGGCGACGGTTTTGGATTGAGACTGGGATGTTGAATGTCAGGATTTAGCCAGATGGCGTAGATTCGAGATGATATGATTGACAAGGAATTCAACGGCTGCTTTGATACTAATTGTTCTAAATTAAAAGCAGACATTCTATCTTTCCGTATAGAAAGCAAGCTGACTAATGTGCGTTACTCCGTTTCGTCTCCAAACACAAAATACACGTAAAACACACACACACACACCCATATATATTTATTTATTTATTTAGAATCAAATTAATTCATACATTACACAGGAAATGTGGTTTATTTTGTTTTGCAGATACTTAATTTTTCATAATAAAACGTGCAAATAAAATTTATTTATCATTGGAAAAGATCCGAAAAGCTTTACATATTCTATATAATATAATTAAACATAGGTGTGTACGGCTTCCTTCGCGGTTAAAATAATAACGTATTCAAATGATTTGCTTCATGTTTGAACTAACTGATAATCATTAAAACAATTCCAAATAAACTATATTTTACTGCTAGGGGTTGTAGCTATTTTTCTTTTAAGATTTGCGATTTTCTTTGAGATATTTAATTTGTTAAATCTTTAGTTTATCGTGAACATATCTACATATACAAGCAAATGCTAAGATTTTCTACTTAACTACTGGGACTCTACATTATCTTCATTTTTGCCGCTAAATAGAAAAATAATCATCTGCTATATTTGTATTATTATTTGACTAATTTCTG
>OY744521.1:141229763-141244763 GCA_963556195.1 Sepiola atlantica
TACAAATAGATTTTAAAGCAGTAAATTATTAATATGAGAATGAATTGGGGTGATACGGGACAGTAGACACATGACTGATTTATAATAAACGATGGAAGGTCACAGAGGTTTTATGAAAAGGGAAGGAGAGATCGTATTATATTTATATTAATGTATTAATGTCGGCGAAATAAGTTCAATTTTCAACACACTAGAGATACACTCTGTCGAAAATAAAGCAAAATAGAAATATTTAATCCGAATGCCACACATATGTATCATTCATGGACAGGAATGAACTTCAAACATTCGTATTGGACTAATCTCAACACGTATTTTGAACGAATACGACAGGGTCATCTAATTTATTGAAACTCATCATAATTCTGTTCTGTAATACTGTGAATACAGCTTTTCAAATTAAAAAAAGTGAACGCGAATCTTGAATTCCTGATTTTTTAAAAAGATGTGTCGGTAGATACTGAAATGTAAAAGCTACATGGTAATGCAAAATAATGTATACAATTTTGATCAAATAAACACGTAACTTGTACAGATCAATAAATACTTATAAACGAACTGGACCGTTTAAAAAAACGGATTTTTTAGTAAAACGATCTATAGTGCTTAAGCGAGACCCCTAGTTTATTTTAATGAAAAAACTAAAGTTGATCCTGCTTATTCAACTGAACATAACTATAATGTAAAATGTTACAATTATTTATGACTAGACAATATATTTTTAAGTTAAATTAAAAATAAAACAATTTTAAAATTTCGTTTTATAATAGACCTGCCTGCAAATGCGATGACAAGAAACCTTTACAAACCATGCACTATAAATGCACACAATATTTCGACAAATTTATCTTACTGCCTTTTGGCATAGCAGGACCGCCATGAACATTTTAACACATTTTAGACACCAGGTTTAGCAACTTTGATTTTGGAGTTATTTATCTCAACATCATTATATATTTTTTTCTTTGCGTGTCTTTGAAGCATGGGGACATATGAGCGTTTCACACATTTTATGCAGTGCTTTGCAATAGTGTTGTACTCTGCAAGATCTTTCCAGCTATACCGGTTGAGCAGTAAGGCGCAATCAAGGCGGTGTTGAATCGTATCCTCATCCTCTCCACTTTCACAGATAGTTGGGCCAGATTTGTAACCTCATCTACTCATGGTAACTTGTAATCGCCTCGTTCCCGTTATCAGATTGTGTAGGGTTTTCCACTGAAGCCAGTTGCCCCTGAAGCGGAAGGGAGTTCCTCAGAAGCAGGTATTCCCATGTCGTTATGGCAACTTCTAGCCGTCTGGTCCACAGCTGTAATCTGTTTATTTTAGATGGTGTTTAGGGTTCGACATGGCTGAGAAAGCTTATCCTTGACTTCCGTCGTTAGACCGTCGGTTCACGTCGATTTTAGAAAGAGCCTTTGGGATCTCTACTCGGCTAACAACTCACATCTGAATGGGCAATGTCGGTGAGCAGATTAAGATTGTTCAGGTTGGTAGTCTCTAAACAGCCAGTGATCAAGCGACAAGTTTTGTTCAATGATGCGTCTAAGCTTTTGGCATTTGTTGATCTCTCCCAATCAGGACAAGCATACTCCACAGAGAAATGTCAAAAGGCTAAGACAGTACATATTAATGTATGTGATGTGGCTCCTCACCTGAAGTTAATCAGTTTCCATAGGATGTTCTTCCGAGAGCTGACGTTCATTTTTGTCTTCTTTACATGCTCTCTCAGTAAGAGGGTGTGGTCCAGGGTTACGCCAAGGTAGACAGGGTTAATGCGATTCTCAAGTTGTATTTCAGACCATGTTATGTTTAGGTGTCGGTTGGCTTCTCGCTTCTAGAGATAAAACGAGCAGACTTAAGTTTTTTTCCAGGATTTGCATGCAGATGCTTACTCTCGTAGCAGAAAAGTAACCTATCTAAGGCTGAATTGAGGTTTGTTTCTACTGACTCAAAAGTGCTCTCCTGGGATGTTACGCAAAGGTTGTCAGCATAAATGCACCGCTAAGTATGGTTTACAGTGTCATATGCGACTGGCAGATCAACAAATACGGTCTCCGTTACCAGTCGTTTCTAAAACCTATATATTTGTTTTGCCTAGTGAGATTCAGGAGTTTGCTAGTTGTTAATTTTCCAGGCTGCTTGTTGAGGGATGATGGCTGGTTCAGCAAGTGACGCCAATCCGTTGAGGATTAGTGTCGCGAACAGCTTAAACAAGTTACATAGCAGAGAAATAGGACGAACACTCTTTGCATGCGTTGGATTTTTGCCAGGTTTAAGAAGAGCGATGATTTTGGTATTTCTCCAGATCTTTGGGATCATTCTTGTTAACATTCAGTTATTCATGAACTCAAGGATCCATCTTTGTGTCAAAGGTCTAAAGTGCTTTATTCTCTGTGTGAAAATATCATCTAGACTGATACCTTTACCGGCCTTAAGGGGACTGATGCTGATACTAAGCTCTTTAAGTAAGAACGGTTTAGTCATTGTAGGGGTCAAGGTAGAAGTGTTCACGTCGCGATAAATGTCAAGTAATACTTACTATTACCTTCGAATTATACTGAACACTCTAAAGAAATCCAAAAAACGAACCAAACAGATGGACGTTTTTCATAATCTTAAAAATGTTAGTAACTTATCAACATTATGATAGGAAGCGAACACAGAAAACAATACACTGAACATGTTAAAAATTATATTTAATAAAATATAGCAACATAGCTTTTAGCTAGGGTTTGCTGGAAGCGAATTTTTTAACAAAAAGGTTTCGTATAATAATAGATAAAAGGGGTTGACAGCCAGAACAAGCAAGGTTTACAACAATGAATGGATCTGCTTAAACATCTGTTTACATTGAACGCTTTTTCTGAATTTAAAAAAAACTACATCGACATTATTCGAAAAATATACGCATTAAGAGCTACAATAAATAAATTGCTACGAAAATATACGAAATTTAGCAGGCCTTTTGAATATTACAATTTATTGGCACAATTTTGACAGGTTTGAGCACGTCAATTGTCTTTCTCGCAAACATGTATACGTTACAACTGATGCTAAATACTTACAATACGATGCCGTTAAACCAGTACCTTACATATAAAGAAAGTTATTGCGAAGATAAAACCTTTCAGATAACTAGAAAAAAGCTCTTAGTATTATATTGGCGGTACAATATCAGCAATCTGTACATAGAATAAGACATATTTTATTCAAAATTATTATTATAGAGCTTAGTCTATCGAGCTATACATTTTTCACCACTCTACCTCCACTACATACCGAACAGCTGCATACATCAGTAGTTGAATATATTTATGCCGCAACCTGTATAAAGTAATATGAGAAACAGCACAAAAAGAACATGCCTTTTAGGAAAAAAAACAATGATAACCTAATAAATTCCACAAGAAGATGTAATTAATAAATCCCGCGATCGAAATGATTGAGAAACTCATTATATTGACATTTTTTTGCATCATTGTCATGTCACGTTTGGCTAGAAATAAATTAAAGGTTACATTCCATGAATTCGTATGAAGACCGTTAATACGCAAGGGGTGAGAAAATGCTTAAACAATTTGGTGGAATGACCAATTCGCGCGCATGTGATTGGGACGGTTATGGAAAAGCACGGCATTGGGGTTTAGACGGATAGAGTTAGCATAATTCGGCTAAAAGATTCGCGTTCGTGTCTTCGTACGGCTAATGCTTGTCTGAGATCATTCATGTGTATTACACCTTGCTAGAAATATAATTTTTAATGAGCAAGAGGGAAATGAAACTGTGGCGACATCGCAAGATAACTGCTAAGAAGTTTCAAATAAAGACGTTACTGAAAGTAAAGGATATCTCCCCTACATATTTATTTCAACCGCACTTCTCTTTTTCTAATGCGTTTCTTTTAATGTTGTTATTCTCACCCTCTTCATTCTCTCTATCGTTCCCTACACACATTCCTACACTACTACTACTACTGCTACTACAGCTACTACCAGCACTACTACCCCTATTACTACTACTACTACTATTAATAGTAATAATAATAATAATAATAATAATAATAATAATAATAATACTGCTAGTACTTGCACCACGTCTATATTTAATACTTCTGTAGTAATATTTTAGTTATCATCATAACATATGAGTGAAGTACATAATGTTTTATGAAGAATTTAAATAAAACCAATGCTTTCAGATAACAAAGATTTTCAGTAAGTGTAGTTAAAGAGTACTATCCCGAAACTAATTCTTCACAATTTACAAATTCGTGAATATAACGTTTATTTAGCGTTTACCTTTAAACTAATGGAATCTTTATTCAGGAGCACTTGTGAGTCGACAGTCACCAATTTCTTGACATTACCCCTGGACCTATTTTGTTCCAAATAAGTAGTAACTGTCACACTTTTGTGTTTCTTTACTATTGAGGAATGAGTTATCAAGATCAAGAACTCCTCGAGGATAAATGTTAATGAGATCGAATTAGAGCCAACTGAGAAAGGAGGAATACTATTTGAGTACAAACATTAAGCAATTATATGGACTGCGTTTGATTGTTATGGTGCAGTCCCTGACATACATTTGTTGGTGTTCGATTTGAAGTTGTCATTGGCAGTGAAAGCACTCCCAAGGAAATGTGTTTCACAGGCGGGAAGCTCTCGTAAATTCTGCTAAAAGTTTAGCACATAAAGGTTTAAACAACATACTTGTTTTTATGATAGCTGTGTATCTAACATGGATAGTCTAAAGAATGAAGTTTTGCCGAGCACATTACGTGGAGCTAAAGATAGATAACAGAGAGACAAGCAACGTCTTTTCTGTGAGAAAAATGTTGTAGACACCTTTCCAAATTAAAAAAATCTTTTTTAACATTATTCCCCCAAAACAAGGCAGGTTGCCACTGTACACGTAAGGGGCTACTGAGAATTAGAGTGTAGGTTTTGGGTGTCATTCTAAGTAAGGAGTTGTGTAGAGAGATGTCTGTTTACGATAGTTTTAAACCTCTGAATATAAATACTGTGGGGAAACTGTAAGGTGACAAAGAGTTCCAGATGCCAGCAGCGCAAGGAAAGAAGCTATTGAAGTATAAAGCTCTCGTGCATCTGGGGGCATCCACAGTGAATGGATGGGATTTAGCTGATTGTCGAGTTGGTCTCCTGTATTTACGTCGAAGGGCACCAGAGCAGCCAGTTCATCAAAGCACAATCTATTGAAGTATTCCTAAAACAAGCACAAGGATGCAACAATGTGGCAATGGGACAGGGGCTGGAGCTTGGTGGATTGTGAAGGACCTATTAAGTCGGTGACTCTTATTTTGAATTTGTCTATAAGGGAGAAGCTAGTGGATGATGCACCACCACACACGATGGCTGGGTGAATTGTGGCTTTGTAGAGATACATGATCATGTCAGGTGTGAAAAGTTTACTATCATGGTAGAGGGAGCCTACATTCTTTTCTGCATCCTTGGCAATGTCTTCAATGTATTTATTCCGATTTCTGTTATCTGTGAATGTTAGGCCGATGAGTTGGAATATTGAACTCTCGGGTAGAGTATTATTTGCCATGACAATCGGTAGTTGAAGAGGTTTCGTGTAGTTATTGAAGAAAAGGAACTTTGTCTTTGCGGCAATAAAAGTTACTATCTATTTATGATTTTAAGTCACTACAGCTTAAAAGTAATTTTCTAAACATTCAGCCATTGCCTCGGATATGTTCGCGTCCGTTTTGCCCACATGAGGAGAGTAAAGCGTAGTGTCGTCAGCAAATATACCTGTCTCAGACTCGATGTCATTTATGAAAATCAGGAAAAATAAAGGTCCAAGGATGGATACCTGGAATACACTAGATTTATGTCACGTTTCTTAGATGAACGGCTATCGAAGACAACCTGGATCTTTCTTTTGGTTAAAACGGATCTAATTATATGAAGATATTCCCAGTAATACCATGAACGAATTTCTAAGAGAATCCTTTTGATGCCATACCTTCTTCTGCCATATAATTAGAGGACTGCATGTTGAGTCACTTAATTACTGGAGCAGTGGAATTATCCAAACGTTTCTCCAGGGACTTAAGCAACAAACTGGATATACGACTTTTATTTAGAATTAGGTTGAAAGTCACTACTAAACGCATATCAGAATAAAAGGCTTCTTCTTGGAGCGAGCTATTTATTTCGGCAGGGGCAATGCAGGTCCTATATTTGATGATAAAATGAGAGAAGCTTGGTGGTAGAAACTTAAATACATTCAAGCACGGAAATAATAAACGTGTATCATAGGTTTTACGGATCTTTGCCTTTCAGAAACGACTTTTATAAATCTATCCGACAGAAAGTATTCCATAGTTGCAAATACATTGCCTAATATTCCGTAGCTTTCAAATTTATGAAGA
Organism: Sepiola atlantica; assembly: GCA_963556195.1. NCBI lineage: Eukaryota > Metazoa > Mollusca > Cephalopoda > Sepiida > Sepiolidae > Sepiola > Sepiola atlantica. The sequence goes on from OY744521.1 coordinate 141,236,161, forward strand.
CACTGATTCTGATAGATCTAATCGAACGCCTTTGATGTATCGAGCGCTATTGCTCTACAAACTAATCACTCGTCAAGAGTTTGCTGAACATCTGTATAATTACACTTAGTACATGCGCAATCCACCCAGCAAGACGAAATCACAAGTCAAGTAGCTTACTTATAAGACATAAGACACTGATTAGTCTGTATTGAGATTGAATAATATATGCTCTTCGTATTAGATGAAACCTCATACCAAGTTCACATTCTGGAACTTTGTTTATTCGCCATATATTTGCAATTATCCAAGTAAACACTATTTTAGGTAGATATTACTTGGCAAGATCCGATCGATGCGTTAAATTGAATATAACTTTTGCAAATTATTCATTTACAGAATATATCCGAACATAATGCATGAATCTATAAATATTTCAATATATTAATAGGTGTACTAATTAATCTGAATTTCACATAAGACACCATTTTCTTATTCAGTAAAACAAAATAACCGACAAACATTTTGTTTAATATTTTGAAGGTTTTTTTTTTATTCTAAATTGAAATCTACGTGTTTGAATTTCGTAAAAGAATCCATTAAATGATCGTCGGCTTACATAAGTTTTGTTGTGGTGACTTTTTTTGTTTTTTAGCATATCGTTCACATATAGTTCTATATATCTACAAAACTTTATTTATGGTGTTTTGTTTGGTTGTTTTGTAGACGTAAATGTTGCATTTGTTATTGGCTTTGCAGAACATGATTGAGATTTTTAAAAAAGAAAGGAAAAATAATGACATATATAGTTGGTGCATTTTAATTCAGGAAGTCAGGATCTAAATAGAGCCTGATCTGGTAGTAGCAGAGCCTACATAAGTTGTGACCAAACAGTTGTACAATGTGTACGAAAATGTGTATCTTTAATTTTACCCTGGCACAAACAGCTTCTAGCATGTTTTGAGTTCCTTGAAACTTGTAAATATGTACATGTGTAGTAGTTATACATGCATATATTTCTATTTTGTTACACCTTTCTTTCATCCTAAAACCAAGTTCAGCCACAATTTAAAGTAGTTTACCCAAAGACTGCATTTTATTTTAGTATCGCCGACATCAATTCTCTAAAGAATATACACTAGTGGTATTAGTCAACAACACTTTTTTCTTTATCTTTCTCAAAGTTCGCTTCATTCATTTGTATCTTACAAAACATACTGTCCCTTAAACCTACCGCAAACCCTAAGTCCATGTTGAAAAACAACACCCAATGTAAATCAACAATCACATTCGCATGGCTGAAAAACAAAAACAAAATTCTTCATTTAAATAGTTAGATTTTTGTAGATGTAAATTCAAATTTGGTTATGGTTTCTACTAATCAGAACCACTTTCGTTGTAAGTAATTGTGGTGATTAAAATAGGATTTAATCATGTGTATTTTGGAGAAGGTAGCAGCTATTTAAAAGTGTACAGACAGGTTTCCAGTACCCGACATTTTGGAGAAATGTATTGTATTTGATTAAAAACACTGCACACCTGTTGCATAGTCCCTTAAAAATTCATACCTTCGTTTCTTCTTGGTTTGCTCTGTCGTCTAGTGGTTGAGCACTTTCTTCGCCTCTGCACTGTAGTGGCTATCTCCCTGAGTTGTCTGTTTTTCTATTTTTTTTAAGTATAATATGTATATTTATTTGTCCGTAACGATGAGGGTGGTGACGATGAGGGTGGTGACGATGAGGGTGGTGCACATGGAATCAGACGGTTGCTTCTCACCGAGGTTCGATCGTCAACTCCCCTTTCGATTTTCGGTTTGAATTATATAACAATTTCGTGACCACCTCGACGACTTCCGAGTTTGCGCCCGGTGACAGCTTGCACTCATTTGACAATTCAACAAATCTGTCTATCTTTCCTGGCATGACACAACCGCACCTGGCAATATGATCTTTTAACCTTTCTGACATCTATGTTTTCTTCTGAAAGCACTTATTTTCAAATAATTTTTGGTCATCCGGCAATTATCTTATCAACTGACAATCGCCAGGTGCATCTGTTTTCAACAACCTTCACCGTGCACCAACTCGGGTATGTATCACACCTATTTACAAATATATATTTTAACATGATGGCAGGCAAGCTACTTTTAAACATTTTACTACATCGAGCATAGTCTCAACTCGAAAGTAGATAAATCACCTTTTGTTTACATGTTAACAAAACATACTGGATTACATTTATTTTTTATCTTCATATAAAAACATAGCTACAACCTATCTCAATCACTTAAATTACTTACAGTGAATTTTTTTGATTTTATTATTTTACAAATGATAGTCTACTATTTATTCAGTTTAAATACACTCAGTATTTATATTTTCCTCGCGAAACACCAGAACACGGCCCTATGTTTAATCATATTCTAATCACCTAACTATATATATATATATATATATATATATATATATATATATACACATATATATATATATATATATATATATATATATATATTCATATATAAATATATATACATTTATATATATATATTTATATATAAATATATATATACATATATGTATATAAATATATAAATATATATATGTATAAATATATATATATATAAATATATATATATATATATTTATATATACAATATATTGATATATATATAAATATATATATATATTTATATATAAAATATATTAATATTTATATAAATATATGTATATATTAATATATACGATATATAAATATTTATATATATATATTTATATATATATTTATATATATATATATTCATATATAAACTATATTAATATATATATATATATATATATATATATATATATATATATATATATATATAATAACGGTATCCAGTAACTTAAGCGATGATAAAGACAAGACAAAAATATGATAATTATATGAAGTATGAAAAGCTTGGAAAATGTCGTAAATAAATAAATGTATGCCTTGCTGTTAAGAACAAAAAAGAGGAGATATCCTACAAATAAATGAATTAATTCCTTACAATTAAATCAAAATCAAAACTGAATACAAGAAGGACAGTAATAAACACAAGCGGTTTTTCCAAAAGTCGAATTATAAAGAAGATAAACTATTGACAGATGAAATAAAATTGAAGTTTAACAAAGCTTAAACATCTTTGATACAAATAATAATAAGCTCTTAATGGAATTAAGAAATAAAATTAACCACCCTATCTACAAGTGATATTAAACATAAACATATATTTAATTAAAGTGATTGCATCGTAACAATTCATTAAAAAAGGAAAAAGGAAAAATACTTAAATACAAATCTTTGCATTGTCAGATTTCAGAAACCCAATTCAAGTTTTTTAACCTCTGCACGTAAACTATCACAACATCATGTTTGAAGCTGTTGTCTTACAAATTATTTAAATAGTACTGCCCTCCGGGCCAACGTTATTATCGTTTATTATTTCCGTGCTTGAATCTATTCATGATTTTTTGAGTATTTATTTTACTAATCACTGAAACATTACAATATGTCACAAGAAGATCTATATAAATATATATAGCCTTAGTGGATGTAGCTTGCTTGCTTGTAATCCTGCCTGCCGATCGTTAAATTGAGATTCATGTGGTGATAAATTCTTAGAAGGATTAATGTGAATATATGCAATGCAATTACTATATTTCATTGGTTGGTGTTGATGCAAACAGGAATTGCTTATAAATTAGGTAATAGAAAGTTAATTTTCGTAGTTAGCCTGATAATTCACGAAGATTGAATCAAAAACATTTCACTGTAGCTGTAGCAATGAGTATATTATACTACGCCTTACTGTTAGACATATATTGAATACCGTTGAAATGAATATGGTAAGTAATATATGAGGATCATATATTATATATAATATAAGTATAAAGGAATAATATAAATATGTACACATATATATATATATATATATATATATATATATATATATATATATTAAATATAAAGTACGTACGCCAATTTACATCTACCTTTGACATTAATAACTTCTGTTTATAAAAAAGTATTTCTTTTACGTCTATGTCTTCATCTTAGTCAATATTGTCGATTTGCTTATACATGAAAAAAGGTGGATTCATTTAATCCACTCTTTACAAGCAACTTACTGTGTCACTCATGTCACCAGTCGAAACTATTCCCATAGTAATATACACACTTTTTTTAATCTCTATTCATATAAAACATAGTTTGATGCATATTGATGCATTCTTTAAATAAACTATTACGTCCACTCATTTTGAATGAATAGAGATTTAACGCATTCATATTAACATATGAAAGTATTATCTTATAACAATTGGTTTAAGTTTACAATGACAACTTTCACTCGTAATTGCTAATTTAATATAACGTTGAAAATAATATTTGGAAAGAGTGAAACCAATTAAAGCAAAATGACTCCTGGATAACACCAGGGAGGTAGATATATTTTAAAATATTTAAAATTCACAATTATTATTATTCTGATGATCGAACAATAATTTAAAGCAGTGCAATATTTTTACTGTGGTCTGAATACTAATATCGTTATGCTCCCTTGAAAATAAGTAGCAATCAACCAAAACATTATGTTCTAAACGCTTTGCTGAATAAGCTTATCAAATTGACATTGACTTAAGGGTCATAGTGCATTAACATATCGGATTTCATTTACTTGTGCTTTTATTGTTTTATGTATCACGTAAAACACGTTAGATTGATTGCGTTTTTCATTCGAACTTACGAACCCGCGCTTTGCTAAGAAATATAAAGTTTATGTCTTGCAATACTTTAATCTTCTTTACCTTTAAATTTAGCTTTCTTAGAAACTTAGTATATCGTGAAGATAATATGATAAGTTCTTTACTCCTTCCCATACATTCCTAAGTTGGATCTTAGCACTCGGTGGTGAGTATCGAGCTGCGCATTTAGCGAGCCAGCTGTAGAAAGCAAACTTGATGAATATTTATGAATACGAAACATGCATGTCTGTAGATAGAAATACATTTCATTAAATAATAAATACATAAATATGGGGGTATAAATATCTGTTTCATATGAAGTACAATTTATATATATATATATATATATATATATATATATATATATATATATATATATATATTCAAGAGGAAACATTATTTAATCAATGAAACGTGCGGGTTGAAAAAAAAGAAAATAGCAAAAATGTTCCTTAAGGCCTTATCGTGTGATCCTCTAAGAGGAAACGTTAGAATGATGAATTAAAAACTAAGTAAATCTAATAGGATATGAGGGGAACAATTTTGTTTAAGTATGAGAAAACGATTGAGAAAAAAAGTAAATCTCTCAACGTTATGTTGGATTAGAATCATCAATGATTTCCAACTGATGCTTCAAAATCTTTTGTCTACACAGGCTAGGTCGAGAATTGTTAATAAATAACGCCTCAATAATATTGAGATGGTAGTTCGACCTGACACTGTGTAAAACAGAAAACAACCCATCGGAATACTTGTCAGAACAACTATTTGTACTAACCAAGTGATTACCGATGGCTGATTCCTGTGGCTGGAAGTTTCCGCATGATCTCGAAACCTTGTATAAACGAACATCACATGGTATGTGTTGGGATATTCTAATTTCTAAGCTTTGGGATGCCTTGCCAACGTAGTCAGCTTCACACTGACACAGGAATTTATGAACAACACAATTCATTTGAATAGCTGGCAAAACATACTTACGAAAAGAAGAGAAAAGCTTCGAGTCGTGTAAACTACTCTCAGCATGGTTGCTAGAAAACAACGTTGAATAGAAGAAATCCTTTTTACAATGTCAAGGCCGTCAGAAGCTAACCATAGAAGTTTTAAATTAATAGGGTAACGTGACGGGCCAATAAATTTACCACCATTAAATATAGCAACTTTGCGTGCAATGGTGCTTTTTTATGATATTGATGCGATATCCATTCGCAAGAAAAAATATTAGTAATTTCACCAAGTTCTGATAAGAGTCGTGTTGGGGAACAAATCATAAGTGCTCGATGAGTGCGAGTACTTATAAGATTTATTTTTCTTGATATTGGGGCGAAGGAAATTTTTTTTAGATAAATACCTGTAAACGCTGGTTCTCTATACAGAGGTTTCAAACGATGAACTAGCTTTAGACACTAAAACATCGAAGAATGGCAGGGAACAACAATCCTCGACCTCCATAGTGAATTGCAACGATTGATGCAATCACAAAGAAGACGAAGAAACTGTTCAACATAACTCGGTAAGGGAAACAAGCAAAAGTGTCATCAACGTAACGTGTGTAAAAAGCCGTCTTGGTCAGTTTGGAAAATAAGTGGTTTTCCAAAAATCCAACGAAAATGTTGGCTAACGATTGACCAAGACTACCATAAAGTTGAAATATTTACTATTTTCTCTCAATCGTTTTCTCCAACGTTAACAATGTTTTCCCCTCATAACTCATTCGATTTTCTTAGTTTTTAATTTATCATTCTGACGTTTCCTTTAAGAGGGTCAGACGAAAAGACCTTAAGGAAGATTTTAGCAATTTTCTTTTTGCCTCCCGCCCTTTTCATTGATTAAAAACATGTTATCTCTGAAATCTATCCTACGATTTTGTTGTACGCGAAATTTATATATATATATATATATATATATATATATATATATATATATATATATATATATATATATATATATATATTAACCTGTAGAAGTGCGATCGCAAGCAGTTGCTTACACAGCCGTGTATATAAACACCCGGCAAAACTAACTCCACGCATTTTAGCCTGAAGATTCCCCCGAGGATGAAACGCGAGAGCCTCTGTGTAGCTTAATTGTCATAAATATATTTTCATATATTAATACTTAGCTCTACTGACGTATCGAGCACTGTTGAAGTAAATACTGAAAACTGATACATAAAAATGTTTTTTAATGTAATGTAGATACATGAAAATGTAATATATATATATATATATATATATATATATATATATATATTAACCTGTAGAAGTGCGATCGCAAGCAGTTGCTTACACAGCCGTGTATATAAACACCCGGCAAAACTAACTCCACGCATTTTAGCCTGAAGATTCCCCCGAGGATGAAACGCGAGAGCCTCTGTGTAGCTTAATTGTCATAAATATATTTTCATATATTAATACTTAGCCCTACTGACGTATCGAGCACTGTTGAAGTAAATACTGAAAACTGATACATAAAATTTTTTTTTAATGTAATGTAGATACATGAAAATGTAATATATATATATATATATATATATATATATATATATATATATATATATATATATATATATTAGTTTGTATTTAAAAAATGTATGTTTTGGAATATACTTCTTATAATTTCCGAAATATATCTTATTATAAGCTCTATGTAATTGTATTAAATAATTCAGAGCATATATAGTTTATAGTTATATTCCAATGAGAACAGAAAAAATAGATCCCAAATCATAATTTTTATATTCACTTCAATGTCATTTATTTCAGCTAATACCTGTATTTTTTAAAAATATTGCCGACATACAAAACATATTTCTGCTCACGTTTTCCTTTTTATTTATTGGAACATCAGAGCATTTTCTCATGCGTTTCACACCAAAGGCAACGAACAATACATAACTTTCAATCTAATTTAACTTTGCTTTATATATATATATATATATATATATATATATATATATATATATATATATATATATATATATATGTGTGTGTGTGGTTTATTAAACAGGATGTGCTGTTTCGGTGTGTCACATCTATTTAATGTAGCTTCTAGTTCAACTCAGTCGCTTTGTCAAGTCGGACTCAACATTTACAACGCATCTTCTCCGAAAAGAATAACGTTCTAAATGTTCGTATATTTTAGTATGATCTTTCTTTTTACACAAAGTTTTGCATTTCTACCAGCTGATTTTAATTAAACTACTAAATAGCTATAATTATTGTATTGAATTAGGTAACTATACTCGTATATATAACTATTTTATTTACCTCATATCAAGGTCATAATGTGTGGGATTAGATGAAAGTGGTTATGTTGAATTGACTGGATTCGAACCCGGTACACCCAGGTCCTCAGTCCGCCTCGTTAAGTATTTAGTCACTGTGACATCTCATACGGTATGTACGACAGATGGCAAATATCCTTGTATCTATCCGTCGGTTTATAATCGTTTGCATGAACGAAAATATGTCAGCCGTTTGCGGTTTTATATTTTGAAATAAAAGTGTGTTTAAATCAATGTGATAAATGTATTGTCTCGACCACCTGCGACGTTAAAAGAGATTACAGTCAGATCTGGTAAGAGTTTACGTAATACATTGTATTCTTCTTATAATTATTAGTTGTAGTAGTTGAAGTTATAAACATAGTAATGGTATTAGTGGCAGTTATAGTATAAGAAATAAGCTTTCATACGAGACATCCGATATGTTAACTATGGTATCATTATATCCACTAGTTAATGTAAATATTGACTGTATTTAGTTTAATCATGAGATGTAGTAATTGAGCAGTTACACTTTTTATTGTAATAGTAGCATTACTAGCGGGACCCTGTGGAAATTCCACAGTGTT
>OY744521.1:141252263-141502263 GCA_963556195.1 Sepiola atlantica
ACCGGTTGTATTTACTGGGGTGTGAGTGACAACAAATCTCCTCAAATGTCTTGTACTCTTCACCTATTTGGATACTCATTGCAAAAACTCTTCTGGAAACGATATTTGGCAGTTTAAATGCAGAACTCTGGTATATCTTTTGTGTGACTAGTTTAGAAAATTTATAATTCATTATTTACATTGTTTATAATGTATGTTATATAAAGTAATACATATATATATATATAACTTATTTTGTCAGATGGAACGACAAATTCCACCAGTGTGCTGACTTAATTCAGAAAATCAAAATAAACAGCGTAATATTCATGTATGATTCGGTACTTAAAATAAACATGACATCAGTACCATTGTTTTCAAGCTTTGATGGTGTTGACCTCACGGTACAAAGCTGAAGATAGCCGGGAGGTCAACACCTGAGCTTGACACCAATAATTCTGATGTACGAATTTTCTGTACCGAATAATATATATATATATATATATATATATATATATATATATATATATATATATATATATATATAATTTATTTGAAAACTGTGTTGCATATTTTAAGAAACGTAATGCGGTTTTATCAAGATGGGATGATTTCTTACATTTAAAAAAAATTCTATGCACAGTGGAACTGTTAAATCGCGATGAGAAAATCTCAAATCAATTATATTAGCTCTCGCTCTTCTGCGATCGAGTACTTCATTATTCCTTTTCAATTAAACCTGACAAACACAATATATATATATATATATATATATATATATATATATATATATATATATATATATATATATATATATATGTATAGCGCGTCGCGTTATATATATATATTCCTTATTTCAAAGACGTACTATGGTTTCATTTACATAGGCAGACCGTTACTTTTAAGAAAAGGCTCTTATAACCCATTTCAAATTTTCGCCGACTCACAAAATGAAGACAGTGAAAGAATAAAATTCGATGTGAACCTCTTTCATTGTCCGGTTCATTCTCTTAAGTTTCTCTTTTGAGAAAAGTACCGAATTTACAGAGGCTGCTTGTATGGATATATCGGCCTTCATGGTAACTTAGTATTATTTCAATATAACTTAAGTGCTGATTACGAAGGTAGCATGTTTTCTGTATCTAGAAAGTATTCGTATTGAATGGGGATGATGTGTGGTTTTATTTATTTATATACTTGCGAGTTGGTTTAGTTCTGTTGTAGCCGAATTCAGTGGGTTTGTATTACTATTATTAAAGGATTTATGCGTTATATTTATAATTATCTTTTGGAATTGGTGCCTTTGTTATATAATTAAGTTGTTATTATATTGTAGTTTATTAGTTCAAATAGTGTAGGTGGCAAATATATGATAGGATTATCCTTATCTGTGAAAAGTGTTTGCTAAACAGATATCAAACTAGAGGATTGACCTTCATAAGTTTGATATCTCCATAATGCTGCTACCTGTATGAAATCACGTGCCGTCATATTCTTTAAATTAATTTTGTAATCTTTTACCCAATTACGTTCATGAGTCTATCATAGGTCCTGCGTGTATCTGTTAGATAAACATTTTAGTCATATATTGTTTTTGTTTTGTTTAAGGTTATCAGATAAATATATTTCTAGGTATTTAACTAGTATGACTTTTTTTATATATTTAAAAACCTAGAAATATTAGAATATGATTATATAAGTTATATTATGTAGAATATTAATGCATGTTAGTTATGATTTGTTAGGATTATGGGAATGTGTTTTAAATATATATTTGGATTGATAGGGAAGATGTGAGGATGGTATGTATGGGGGAAAACAAGTGGGGTTGTTATCTTGTATATATATATACATATATATATATACATATATATACACATATATATACATATATATATATATATACATATATATATATATATACATATATATATATACATATATATATATACATATATATATATATATATATATACATATATATATATATAAATATATATATATATATAAATATATATATATATATATATATATATATATATATATGATTCCACCAAAATACTGACATATGCCGCGTTGTACTCACGATTTCTGGAAAATCTACAATAGTGTGGTGAACAGTGGAAGTCAACACTTCCCCCGCTATCAAACCACAATGATGTCGTTTGCACAGACACTAATAACGCTGAACTACTTGTCCAGCATTTCGCTTTAAACTACATGTTAGACTCTACAAAGCACCCCTTCCCTAAATTCCTATTGCGGACCGAATCCACACATCAAAACCTGGTCATCACCCTATCTCAAGTCAAGAGACGTCATTAAAAAACATGTTACGTTCAATTGTTCTGGGCCTAATCTTATAGTAGTAACAGTAATAAACAAATGCTCTGCTGAACTGGCCTATGTCCTCTCTAAACTCTACAACAAATACCTCGCAGAAACCTGCTTCCTGCTTCCCTGATAGCTGGGAGATTGCCTCTGTGGTATCAGTTTTAAAAAATTCCGGTGATAGAACTGATCCCTAGGACTACTGCCCAATCAGTCAACTCCCGATCTTTGCGAACATCTTTGAATCCTTAAAGAATTTAGCATTAGGCCGTCACCTAGTTAATGATAAACTTTTTTACTGACTATCAGTATGTATTTAAACCTGCACGATCTACTGTGGATATCAAAACAGCCATCTCGAAACGCATATCTCATTCACTGGACAAGTCAGATGAAGCTAGGGCGGTAGCGCTTAATATATCAACTACCTTTGACAAGGGCTGGCACAAAAGGGCTCGTTCTTAAAATTCACTCATATGGTATTGCTAGACAAATATGTAATATACTTAGATCCTTCCGAACCAAAAGAAAGAGCCAGGTTGTCCTCGTTAATTGTTCCTAATTTTTTATAAACGACCACCCTGATGACATTGAGTCTGAGATATGTATATTTGCTGATGACACCACTCTCTACTATCGTCTTGTGGGTAAAACGGATGCGCACATATCCGAACAATGGCTAAATCCTTAGAAAACCTCCTCCAGTCTGTAGTTGATTAGGGTCATAAATGGATGGTAGCTTTTAATGCTGCAAAGACAAAGCTCCTTTCCTTAAATAACTACAAAAACCCTTCAACCACAGATTGTCATATTAAATGACACCCTGCCTAATAGTTCATCATTCAAACTCCTTAGGCTATCATTCACAGGTACCATGACTTAGAACAAGTACAATGAAAACATTGCCAATGCTTCTGCAACGAAGGTGGATTCCTTCTACTGTGCCACTGAACTCCTCACACCGAATATTGTCCTATATCTCAATAAGGCCACCATCCGCCCATGCATGGCATATTGTCGCCACATATGGGCTGGTGCATCATCCGCTAGTCTCTCCCTCTTAGAAAGGTATAAGAAAGCGTCGCCAACTTAATAGGTCCTAACTATCCACCAAGATAGCTCATCGCTATAATGTTGCATCCTTTTCCCTGTTTTACAAGTACTTCAATTCGTTGTGTTCCGATGAACTTACTGCTGTAGTTTTTCGTCGACGTAAATAAATATACCAACCCCACAATCAGCTTAATCCCAGATACTCACTGGTGAGTTTCCCAGATGCCGTATAACAGTCTACTCTAACAGCCTCTTTCCTCAAGCTGCCGGACTCTGGAACTCCCTCGGTGCTCCTTTCTTCCACGAATGTACCGACATGCAGAAATTTAAAACTAATGTAAAAAACTGTTCCCACGTAAAACAACTGCTAATCCTCACCAGAGTATGTATATGAATAACTTAGTAAGATACACATTCTGTGCAAACCAGTGTAAAATCATGGGAGCAAATGCTGTGGTATATGCACAAAATTTACTGATTTACATAATAGAGAAGTTAACACACAAAGACTTGTGATTAAATATATCGTTTTATAACATCTTGAATTGTTTTTAGGTTAGGAGACTTCAGAGACTATATATATATATATATATATATATATATATATATATATATATATATACTCATTGATTACAGACTGCTCAATAACCTATACTGCGGTTTATTTTCAGCAACCCTATAACGCTCGCTTCCCTTATTTTTTCCTATATTCTTCCCATTTAGTGAGCGATTTTTCTGACAAACAGTAGAGAATTACTGTCTTCTAGATCGGTATCTAACACTTATCGCTGGCAAATTTTTAAACTTAGAGTGTTATATTTTAGCTCCTAATATCATGTTGATTCATGCTTTTTTTATAAAACTAGAATATTGATATCATATATATTATTTGAACATTACGCAGTTCTCTACTAATTTCACACAAAGGTGATGATTATTAAAATAATAACACACCAAGCACTTATATCGCAATGCTACTATTTCATAAATTATATTATAACACTACCGTTATTGAACGTTTACTGTTTATGAAGAAAAACTGCATTGATAAAATATCGAGAATTATTTTACCATCATTTTTCTTCACATTTTATGTCTATGCCGTTTATTTTTATAAGAATGTTGGAAGTTTTAATTTGATTATCACCGTATTTTTAGGTAACTGAATTACTAATTGAACCTAATTCTCATTACAATGTTATACTTAAATTCAATTTTGAAAATAAGCTGAGAAAATCAGGATAAAGGGAAATGGATGCAATAAACATATTAATAATTGTATACACGTTAAAAGATATAAAACAAGAGAATATTATTTTGATTACAAAAATTAGCATAAAAAAAGAAAGAAAAAAGTAATGAAAAGAAAATGATAGAAGAAAAATATATCTTAAGAATTAATAGACAATAAAAGGAAAAAAATAAAGAAGAGAGAGCGGAAACTGAAAGTAATAAGAAATAAAAAGACATAAATAAAAACAGGCAGGAATCAATTCATTAGAACAATTAAGGACATATATACATTTAGAAAATAAGAATCTATTAAAGTAAGGTAACACGATTAAAAAAATAGCATACAGATATTTGCATCAAATCGGAATGAAAATAAAAAGAAGATAGGATTAATAAGAAAAAAAAGAAAAAGATATGAAAGTGTATTAGATAGATAGATTAATACAGAGGCAGAGACAAAAACAGAGACGGAATGAGAGAGAGAGACAGAAATATAGAGAGAAGAAAAAATAAAAGAGAGGCCAGACGAAATATAAATCTGGCAAGAATGTCGGGAATGCCTTCTGTTAGCCGTCTTCCATTCGGATCGAAACGTCGGAGTCCCGCTGCTCTGAGCAATTCCGGCAAATCTAAGAATGCGGATTTCAGTCGTCAAAACCGCGGGAGAAATAACATGCAAAACAAAGAAGAGGGGCGAATCACCCCACCCTCTTTCTACATCTTCGCACCACTCAACACGATGACAGCCGACGATCGCAAAACTCAGGTGACCGCAGGAGGAGAATTGGTAATTATCAGTGTTATTTTGACTGTCTTGTTTGTTTTCACAGCTAGTTTACCGCCAAATCGCATAGTTTTATCCGCCATTCACCGCCAGGTAAGTTATCAGATGGCAGTGTCAATTGTAAAAGTGGCGGTGGCCATATTGGAAGACTGATTTTATTTTTAAACACCATCAACACATTTATATTGGCGTAGAAGGTTGTTCTGCTTTTAATGTTGTTTAATGTTTCGCGCGATATCAAATATTTCAGGGTTAATTAATGTTGAAATAGCAATAACTATTTGAAAGGATTTTTGTAAACAATTGATCTGACAATAATATTTATCTTACCGATATATTTGTAAAGATGTCCATAATAGTAACACTAGTTACATACTACAATTACACGCACTTTATTTAACGGCATACAAACCGGATTTACCAATGTAAGAGCTCTAGACGGCATCCATTAGCCACTTTTCCAAGAACTAAAGTCGCACGATGTTGATGAGTCATATCCGTCTGCGATATTTCTTTTCATTACCAGGTACATATTTGTTTAATATGACGAATCAAATCGTGAAGATATCTCATCGTTTTACAAGAATTTGACTTGTTCGATAGTTGAAAAGATCGCATCACATAAAACAGCCAACTAAGGATACGTGTTCTATACTATATTTCTCTAAATTTATTTATTAATTTTAATTCATATTTATCAATAAATATTATTAGTAGTAATTAAGGATCGTTGAAATAATAATGTGTAATATCAGTCAATAGTCATATAAAAACATGATAATTTTTCATATTAGAGACTCGTGTGTGTCTACGTATATACTGCATGTTTTTATCAGTATTAGAAATATTAGTATATAAAACATATACATATTATATATATATATATATATATATACATATATATATATATATATATGTGTGTGTGTGTATATGTGTGTATGTGCTTGTGTTTGTGTGCGATTATATAAAACACCTATTTCATATAATTCAGATGCATTCTAATGGCAATCAAACCCAAGAGAAAAATGAAGCTAAATATTCAAACTTTTCAATACTTATTTATATTTTGTAATAAAGATGTAAATACATTCATTTATAAATAAATAATTCAAGTATGTTTGGATTATCTTTCAAACGAGTGTTATCTATTATGTGTGACGTACATTTTATCTTTTAATGTATATATATACACAGACACACACACACACACACACATATATATATATATATATATATATATATATATATATATATATATATATATGTTTGTGTAAGAGATTATCTTCTTCTGTTGAACATCTTATAAAACGTTTACTTAATTCCAACTTTATGCGTGGATCGATTTTGCTGTCCGCATCCACTATGAACACATCTTATATAATCTCATTGATTTCGAATAAATCAATACTTGTAGTCGTTATTTTACAATATCGATTTACTGAGATTTTATAGTTGGATCGCTTTTATTCATTATACATTTTAATGTAAGATTATTTTAAAATAGGAATGAAAACTTATAAATGTGCATTTTTTTTAACATAGTCTGTCTAATCAAAGCAAATTGCCACTGTAGACGTAAGGGGCTACTGATAATTAAAGTGAACGTGTTGGGGGTCATCTTAAATTGTGAGCCGTGCAGCGAGATGCTTGGTCACATTAGTTTTACATTTCTGCATGTCGGTACAGTCGAGGAAACAGGGAGTAGGAAAGGAGTTTTGAAAAGCCGACAGCTTGAGGAAAGAAGCTATTGCATGAGAAGGCTCTCTGGCATCTGGGGACCTTGACGGTGGATGGATGGTCTCAGCTGATGATCGGGTTCGTACAGTATATTTACGTCGAGAGAGCACCAGATAAGCAAGTTCATTGGTTAACATTCGGTCGAAGTACATGTAAAACGCACAATAGTGCGCAACCGCTCTAGCTTCACCTGTGTTGTCTAGTGTATGGTATATGTGTGAAGAGATCACCGTTTGGATATCCGCAGTAGATCGTGCTTGCCGAAATCCATGATAAAAGTAAGAAGAATTATAGCTTTAACCAGGTGACATACTATCGGTAGATTAATGATGCCACACTGCGGCGATGTGACAGTAATGGAGTATGTTGCATAGTGAGGCACATATTAAATGACGGACTTTTTTTTATCTCATACAAGAGGGATAGACGGGTTGATGATGCACCAGCCTAGATGTGACAACACTTCTCCATGTATGGCCGGATGGTGGCATTGTAGAGAGATAATATACTGTCAGGTCTAGGTGATTTTTGAGCCTGGTAGAAGGAGATACCTTATTTGCAGCACCATTGGCAATGTTGTTTATGTTTTTGTTTCAATTCATGTTACTTGTGAATGTTCGGCAGAGGAGTTGTTTGACTCTAAGGTAGGGTGTACTTTTCTTTGACCATCGGCGATTGAAGTGGTTTCTTGTAGTTCTTAAAGGAAATGAACTATTTTCGTTGCAGCATTAAATGTTACCATCCATTTATGACCATATTCCACTACAGACTAGGGGTCACTTTTTAAGGATTCAGTCATTGCCTCGAATATATGTGCGTCCGTTTTACCAATATGACGAGATTAGAGTGTGGTGTCATCGGCAAATATACCCATCTAAGACACAATGTATCGAGGGTGCACGTTTATGAAAATCAATAACAATAGAAGTCCAAATGTCTGTCCTTGAGGTAACCTGTATTTATGTCATGTGTTTTGGATGTACAAAGCTCGAGAAAAACTTGGATCATTTTTTGGGTAGGAAGGATCTTATTATATTTAATACTTATCCAGTAATATCATATAATTGCCTTTTTATGAGAAACTTCTATGCCAGACCTTGTCAAAGCCTTTGGATATATCATGCACTACCGCTCTAGCTGCACCTGGTTTGTCTAGTGTATGGTATATGCGTGAAGAGATCTCCGTTTGGATATCCGCAGTAGATCGTGCTTGCCGAAATCCATAATAAAAATAAGACGTATTTTTGCTTTAACGAGGTGATATACTATCCGTAGATTAATTAACGATTGATAGATTATAGCTATGAGTAGGACTTGACTAATGGGGCGATAATTCAAAGGGGCAGTTCTATCTCCAGAATCCATTGAAGACTTGTACAACAAAGGCAATTTTCCAGCTATGAGAGTAGGAAGATACGGCAAGGCATTTTGTGTTGAGAGGATAGAAGGCTAGTTCAGTACAACAATTATTTATTACTATTACTGGTATAAGATCAGACCAACATTCTTTTGAAGTGTGTAGGTCTTTTATTATGTCTCGGACATAATATGAGGTGATTGTCACGTACTTAAGTGTCACTTCAGTCTGCAATGGGATATTTGGGAGATAGTGAGAATTTAAAGCAGACACGCTGGGAAAGTAATTCAACCTCATCAGTTGCCGTGAAAACGACACTATTGTTGTTAGAAAGCAGGGAAATTATAGATTGGCCGTTAAATACAACATTATTGCAGATCTTCAATAAATCACGAATACCTAGTTTCTGTGACTGAATGCGTTTTATGTCCATGTCAGTATACCTTCTCTTTACTTCATCTATTACAGACTTACAATGATTCCTTGACACTGTATATTTCTGTGTATTTGTACTTTAGTTATGGCGGTTTAATTCTCGGAGCGCTTGCCGCTTCTGAGTTATAACAGCTGCCCAGTCCGAGATGAAACAATGTGGAGAGTAGGGGCTTGCTGTAGAATTTTCGCATCAGAGCATGCGCTACACTGACTATTTTTACTCATTCGGTTAACTTATTTGCGAACTCATCAGCTAGGAAGGAAAGTGTTTAACTTTATAGTGGAGTATATGCTGTGATCTCTGATGGATTACGAATTAGCACATATGCAGTATCTAGTCGTTTTGAGCAACAGCTCATCAGCTTTGGGAGGAGATTTTAGGAGGAAATCAATAATTAGAACAAATTCATAACAGTTAGGTTAAGGACGGTCGGGAAGTGAGTCTTGCTGGTCCACATGATCAAGGAGGTGGGTCGGGAAAGTTACATTCTGAGAGGAGGTGCGCTATGAAGAAACTATACGTGTAGTTACCAGCTGCGTCTGTAATGCTTGCGTATCCATGCCAGTCACGGTATAGCACACTGAAATACAATAATACATGTACTTAGGCACTTGAGTCAAGTGTTAGTACTATATCTTTTTTTAGAGAGAGTTAAGCACGGTACAGTCCCGCTTTTAAAAAAAACACGGTATAATAAATATAAGTAATTAACGCTGCATATGTTCTGAAGTGAAGAGTGTGTCGTTCCGAAAATAATCTCCTAGCCCGTGCATATATTTGTCAGAGTCTTTACGGGTGAATGGTGGGTATTTCGCCATGCCAAAATGGTGTGAGGAGATTAAGGATTGTAGGTTTGTTTCATTTACTTCTAGGATATTTGGGAGTTTACTAAGAGTAAGGTTTCGAAGGCAATGACGTATGTTCTAAGTACCCGGATATTTGTGATTTTTTGCGTCAAGTGCGGAGGCGAAGATCTTTTAGTGGCTGTATCGTTTATTTATTTTTTCTTTTGCTTTGTATTGTCATTTTGTTTTTTTTATATAGTGGGGATGGCAAAGCGGATTCTTATTTGGTGCCAATAAGCTCAAACAACCAGACAATTAGTTTAGACTTGATCCATTGTGTTTGTGACTTTGACATGGCGCGTACAATACATCACGATAATACACAACTGTTAATGGAGCAGTAGCTCTTAGCGCTAGATAAGAGTTAACAGTAGCCCACGATACTATACAAATCTTGATAGAGCAGTCGCTCTTAACGCTACCTAAAAGTTAGGGCTCTAGCACTACCGGTTGGAACAGCAGCCAGACAAGCTGTCTAACCTGTACCCTCAATCTTCGGAACAAGAGCGCCCCAGACAGGTCCTGTGAGACTTAGTGACAAACTACTTTCTACAAGTTTCCCAAATCGACAGAAAGAGAGACGACGTTCATTCTCATAGTCAGGAAATAAGGCCAAGCACTACGTGTCATTGAGATTTCCCTGTGCTAGTAAATTAAAGCATATGTTTTGTATAACATCTGTTTAATCAGTACTTTTTCCATGATATCAGGCGGACACTTCCATAACAGCAAAAACGGACTGTACTTGCAAAACTACAGGTAATACTTACTAACTTACTTAAGATATGCGTTCTTGAATGTCTCTAATTTGTCAAAAAGTAATGCATTTTTATCTCCAACCTAGCTTGAACCCCCAACACATGTTAACAAACAAATTATTAATCTACAAATACAACCCAACAATAATATAGGTTTTGAATATGACCTACAATTACATCCAGTAGTGAGATTCAAATTTTTATTTTGGGGCAGTGTGGGCTCACCCATTAATTATAACTACTCCAAGTTGCACACAAACTCAAGAATAATAGTAACTGTCAGTGTCTCGTCTCTGGTTTAATATTAAATATAATTTACAGATTATATGTTTACGATTATATTTCCACAAAAAAAATTAATGTGGACATCAACCGTATACTAAACATATGTACGGTTTAAGCATAATAAAACACCTAACGACGTTTTATATGGCGTAAAATACACCTACCAAATAACATACTATGTAGTCAATGGTACACGTTTCCGCATTTCTGTCGTTATTTTATAGATTTGAATATGTCATTCGCGGAGTCCGGCACTAGTCGGGCATATATTAAACACTGACTTTGTGCCATTGTATCAGTGTATTTAATCGTACAAGTGAAACGTACATCAATTCTTTAGAATGAACCCATAAACGAATCAACTATTCGAAAAATCTCTTATGAAACTTGCATAAAATAATGAACTAACATAATTTAGCATAAAAAGGCATATCTAACACATCTCTCATATTAGTTGAGATATTATCCAGAATTGGACGCAGTTTCTAATTTCCTTTGAGCATTATTCTGGAACATATAAGAATATTCTTAAAACTGAAGTCACGATATAATAGTTATTTTCTTTACGATGTATCAACGTTTGTTTAATTACTTCATGACGAAATATAAAAGGTGTACTAAGCAATGAATTGTAAATAATTAGTTTAATACACGTTCTCTGGTTATTCTTCTATCCGAATAAATTGTAGGTTTACACATTCCTTAATTATATTAGTGGCTAACTAAAACAACATAATATTAAACTTAACGTAACCGATTCCTTAGTTCTCGACTATATATTGAGTTAGGCATCGTTCTTTACTGATCCATGATTGCGAAATGGGTTTAAAGAACCGAATGACGAAAGTGTTTTTAGAGCTGTAAATGTATTGCCGTAAAATTTCCACACTCTCTGGGTACATGTTACCAATTAAGATTCACACAACGCTGGAGGGATGGAAAGGCTCATTTTAATCTTAAGCCTTTGGCTGTTCTTTTCCTTCGAGCCTCCCTCGATTAACCACGGAAGTTTTCTATTCTTGCTTTTGACATATTGTTCAATCATATAACTTAAACTCCAAGCAAAAAAAATAATTATATTTACAATTTCCTCTCAATCAAACTTGAAATTATAAAGACAATCACTGTCGTATTCCAAATAGATAGTATCTCTTCATACCTAACCTACATCCCGTTATCATCAAAGCTATAATTCGTATTTTGTATCCTGCTTTTTCGGTCGCTCCGGGGTAATTTTGTTACATATACTTATTACACCCACCACGTGCGCTGCGATCTAATAAACACTTCTGGTGATATTTTCAGACAAATATATGAACGTCTGTGCTTCTTAATATAGACAGTGAAATCGTTTGAGGAACGTAAGCCATTTCCCTGCCTTATACTTCTGCTTATTCGTGCAAAATGTAAAAGAAAACTTGTCATATAAGAAGTGATTGTCTTATTCGTTATTATGGCAGACGTATTGGAAATATGGCGCCGAAAAAGTCATTCACAAAATATAACGTCGCGTCGATATGACTAATAGCGTACATTGTTGGAGACATCTGGAAGATTTACTGTTAAATTCTACAAATTGAACTTGAAGATAGGTAACAAAACAACAGTCGGAGAAGACGAGGAATAAAAAAAATGCAAAGAAATAATGAAACGCTTTAAAAAGATAAGACAGCAAATAATATGATTTTGAAGCGAAGACAAAAATAATCGGTTATAGACTGATTGCAAGTTTAAGAATCGCAGTCTGGCGGGGAATAAGGTGATATTTGGAAAATGGTTAGAGATGGAAAGAATGATATGAAAATAAATAAGACGAAATGTGTCATAGATAAATATAAAACAACGAAAGAATTATATACAAAAGAACGAGTAAATTATATAAACAATATATCTTAAAATAACATCTATTTACAATGTATATAAAATAATTATATAGGTTAAAGGTTAAATTTACCATAAATGTATTTAGAGAAGTTGCTTTCCTTTTAAATTTAAGGAAATAAACGCATACTTCCTTTATCTACTTTACAAATATATATTTATTCCCCTTTACGAATAAAAATAAAATAAGAATGAATATCATTTTAAAAGAATATCTCTTTCTGCTATATAAGTAAGCGTTATGTATACTTTTCTTTAGTTTTTCGTTGGGAATTGTTCAAAGATGCACTGGCTGGCGGGGTAAGATGTTAAAGCCAGGTTTGGGAACAAAATAAAACTAGAAAACATAAAACAAATTGGGAATTAAGTTACTAATAGTGGAGTTGCTTAGATCCAAATTTCAAAAGGATTGTGTATTTTGAGAAAAAATCATAAGCTTTGGCACAAATGCACATGGATATATGGCGAACATTTTCAGATATTGAGCGACGCGGAATGTATCCTTCGTGTCCGCCACATTTGAATTCATAATGGCCACCATTTGAAATCTACATTTTCGATTATCGTTGAGTCTTATGCTGTATTGACTTGATTTTGGTGTCTAAATGTATATTTTGGGGGCAGGAAATATAGTTGTAACAATCTGCATTGCATATTTTGTACCAATGAGCCGCCATATTGAATTTTAAAATAGCTGTTGTTTGAAACCTACATTTCCGATTATCTTTGGGTCTAATGCTGCTATTAACTCGATTCTGGTGTCCAAATGTGTGTTTTGGGAGGAAAGGAATCGATGATTACAATCTGCATTGTTTATCTTTATAAATTAGCCAACATATTCGATTTCAAAAAAGGCCGCTACTTAAAATCTACATGTGCGATTACCTCTGGGTCAAATATTTCTATAGTACTTGACAAATAAAATATCATTTTTTTTAAATTACATACTTTATTACAGTACTGCACTTCATTCATGAGAGATAAATATTCATCATGTATTTTTGACAAGACAATATTTTACTGAAATCAGTGAAGTAAAACTTGTTTTGACAAGTTTGAGTTTTTGATTAAATTCTGTATTGTTCTAGGTTTTATATCACACTTTTCATAAGAGATTTGGTTGGTTAGTCTATTCCATCCTTTTAATCAATATCACAAAATAATCAATTAGGGGTTACGTCTAAATATCTTGACACATGATGCATGACCTCCAGCCAGTAATATTGAGTTGTGATGTAGATTAAGTTCGCTCAGCATGAGCTAGTGTGAACTTCATGGACATGGTGAACGAACTGTCTTGAGAAGAACACCCAGAACCGTCAGTCTACAAGAATGCATGCATCACGATGAACCTGAAAATACACAATGTAGCATGTATGTAATCATAAATACCATGAACACTTCTACATCAACTACACCAATAAAATATTCATCACATACCCGGAACATGATCAGTATGGAGTCAAACTCCATTTTCGATCAAAAACGACTCGGAATGAATTAGATTTTACACAGAAAATCTCAGATCTGACCCAGAAATGGTCATATTTATTAGACCTAATTCTGTGTCATGTTTACCCGAAATGAGGTTTAACTCCAACTAATCCTTTTTCGGGGCATTCAATATAGCAGCAAAAATAATAAAAATGCGCAATGCAGCTTGTTACCATTAGATATATTGCCCCCTCTCCAATAATACATTTAGATACAATAGCGCTATTAAACCCAAAGGTAATCGCAAATGTAGATTTTAAATAGCGGACATTTTGAAATCACCCATGTCGGCTCATTGAAAGAATATACAAAATCCAGATTGTTATCATTGGATTCCCTATCCCCCAAAACATACATTTAGACACTAGAATCGAGTCAAAATCACATTAGACCCACTGGTAATCGAAAATGAAGATTTCAAAAGCGGCCATTTTGAAATACAATATGGCAGCTATGTAGTAAAAAAATATGCTATGCATATTGTTACAATTTGATTATTTGCGCCCCTAAAGCATACATCAGAATCTAGGCAATAGCGATGTTAGATTCACAGTCCGATGCTCCGCCGTTTTTGCCATGATTTACCGTCATGAGCCGGTCAATATGTCACTGTCCAAGTCTCATAAACATTTTCCACCAGACTACTAATGTTTGTATAAGTAAGCGACTTGAACTCAAATTTCTGTCGAAATTCTAGTTTATTAAATCAAATATATCATTTCTGTTTTAAAATAACGCATTAAGTAGAAAGAAAAGTCAATAAATATTTAAAAAACAGTAATAATAGAAAGAACAGTAAATATACAATTAACACAATCAGCTAATTGTATTTCTGTTTGTATGTTGAAAATATAAAGTAGTTGAAAGACACAAGTTATAGCGGGGTAAGTTTAATAATAATGGTGCTGAAAAGAAAAAAGTTAATATATTGAGAAGATTTCCCTGTAACACGTTGGTTGCAGTTGTAGTAGATTTGAGCGTGCGAGTAAAAAATCCTTCGAATCCTTGTATGATTAACTAAGTTAAGAGATGGTTTTAGGCCGAACAAAATGTAAACATCAATGTAAGCAAGCGAAACGAACACGTTATTTGCAAAAACACGCATCAGGATCCATGTAAATCGTTACTAAAGCAAATTCGTATTGGCCGCTTACGCGTCAAATACATATCAACAAATTCACTTTCATTTAGGATAATAATTAATGTATTAATTCAATTTTATAAACATCACCGGCCGGGTAATTGCGTCATCAGTTTATCCGCTTTTCAAATTTTTCCATGAAGAACATCTACGTACAGTACATATATTATTCGTAAACTTCCTCCCCACTAGATAAACTCACTGACTATTTAAGAAATACTTTCTCTTAATTTACACATGGGGGTTTACTGACGAATTAAATCATTATATTTCATAGTCAATATCCCTTCGCTACGATATAAAATTCTATCTAATGTGATCCAAACAATCTTGAGTAAGTTAAAGATAATCTTTTTGCATGAATGTGAAAAGAGGAATTATTTTCGCACTCAACGTTGTGTGAACTATATATTGTATCTTCGGTGACATTAACATACTTTTTAGAAATGTTTAAACATTATTGTACAACTGAAATTGTTTCATCAAAATATCGGATTAGGGATAGCTTTAGGGTTATCTAGAACATACTATAAAATATAGTTTATTAGTTCGATTAACAGGTTGAAATAAAGAAGGATGCCATCGATTCGGCTTCGTATTTCTAGAGAGTTCGAACCTCATGTAAAATGCGAAGCATTATGGAAGCTCGGACTGTCCATTTTCGCCAATTTAACATATTTCGAGAAAGAAGTAATAAGGTAAATAAACTTAGTTCATGCTATAATGATTGTCGTCTCTTTAGTATTTAACTAATTTTCCGACAGAGATATAGTGAATTTGTTCACACCTTACTATCTAAAGTAACAATATATATGTATATTCAGAGACACATGTTTTTTCGTTCCTCTTATACGTCAGTGTGGCTCAACGTAGAAAAATTCGAGATCCAGAGGCCAGTTGACTCGCCCGGTGCTCTACCATCTGAGCTAAAAATAACAGCTACTGACACTGGTCGACATTACAGCGTATGTAAATAAAACTATGGTGTTTCGTCGTCTCGACGAATTATAAGTGAAGCCGAACGTAACGATATTAGAAATACGGGCAACAGTTGTTGGTTGCCGTTTCCTTACAGACTGAAAAAACGAAAGTGCTATGTATAGTTCAGGAGCAATTCAAGGTTTCATCTAAATATGAATCGTAGTAAATGATGCGTCATCACTGGAATATTGGTCGGCGGAAGTAGGTGATGAACCACGACATACAGATACGTGTCAATAAACTTTTTATAGCGGATCGACTAAGGCAGAATTACGTTAGATGAGTTGGAAATATGAGCAGCTAGCAAGTCAAGTAAAATATTTCCACATATACATACGAAATATGTGCCTTAGTAGGACCAGCCTTAGATAAAAACCCATAATGCTAACAAGTTGAAATGTAAGAATATCTAGGCAAGCAGTTCGCAAGAACACACGAACGATCGGGAAAAGACGACGGGCTGCTTATGATGACGATGCTTATAACGATAATGATTTTCTTTAACGTATGTGTGTGACCAACTTTTCCAATGCATTCATTGTATCACAGATGTAGATAATGCAGTTAGGATAGTTTCAATTCTTCCGACAAATTATAATTGAATAATGAGCCACACAAGGAAGATATAATTTGATTATCCCCCCAAAATATTCGTGAAATATTTTATTTCGATTGCAGTAACATTGTGTATTGCATATAATGAGAAAGCCACCTATATATATACATATCCCTTATAAAAAAAGAAAATGATATATTTCTATATAGAATCACTCTCGTATGCATATATGTGTTTATACCATTTTACATTTATAAATACGCACATACACACATTGTATGTGTAAGTGAGCGTATTTGTCTGTATATATATATATATATATATATATATATCAATGTTTTTACTAAAGGAAGATCAGAACAAAATCCCTACCGTTGGTTTCAAATCCCAACAAAAGGACTTATATTTTTTTATCGTACTCTCTTCAGCCGCTTATATTCTGCTAATGGAGAAAGTATTGATATTCTACTTTTACGAATCGAGAAGAAATATGCATTCTTTAGTGATATATGTTAGTATATTATTTAGTATAGTTCATTAATATTATCAAATAAGTTTCTAAAGAATTTAATAAAGGTTCACAAAAATGGAATACGTGAACTTTGTTCAATTGTTATTTGCGATTCGTATATTTTCAAAGCAGAAAACAAGCGCTTTAAAATTTAAACGTATTCGTAATATCTAGTCTGTGTATTATTTGTGTGTATGCGCATATTACACTAATTAATGTTTGGTATTCTTTTAAGTCTTTTATCAAGCGCTGACCGTAGAGAGTGACAGAAGGAAGAACATGCCTATGGCAGCAAGACTAAACTCTTTAATACACCTACCGGGAAACTCAAATGTTGCTCCCTCATATTTTTACCAGTAAGACGATCTCACAAAACCTCCCGCTTCATATAAATTCAATTGATTAATATATTTCAAGTGTTGTTCAGAAGAAAAAAAACTGACTATTCCGCTTGCAACATCATAGAAGAGCTGACTGCCAAGAATTAACTTGTTTTCAGTTGTCTCTTGAAACACACGGAAAAGGCCGTGTGCTCTAGGTTCAGTTCCCACATAAATTTTCGTGGTGTAGGTTCAGAGCGTCTTCGTAAAGTGCGTTGTATTCGCCAACACATCTAAAAGATAGATTTCATTTTAGGGAATACTTCAATAACAGCATTGGCTAATATATCAGAGTGAATTCTTTTTTACAAAACGTGTCAAAATTGTCAAGAACACACACATATATATATATATATATATATATATATATATATATATATATATATATATATATATATATATATATATATATATATATGGGATAATGTACACAATAATTCATGAAAATGAAATGCCGTAGTGGAGAAAATGTGTGAAAAATGGCAAATGGAAAAAAAGTGCAGGAGAAAAACAAAAACAAGAGAGTTGACCGGTTTCGTTCGTGTTGGCGAACAGCTTCAAAAAAAGTTAAGATTTGGAAATAATTTTATTTTGAAGGCACACACATGGGAGTAAGAAAAGGATGACCCGAGTTGACCATATGAGAAGACTGTTAGTGACAGTGAAATATGACAAGTGGATGACACATTCTTCTTTATTTCTTATTTTTCTTTTGATATTTTTCTTTATTTTTTTTAATATTTCACTTTCACACCTACTGAGCAAGTATGGAGGAGGCGGTAGGCGGAAGGGGTAAAAGGCGATAAGAGGGAAGAATACAGAGGAACTAGCCAGGATAAACACAAATATGAGTGGGCATATAAAAAAACATTTTTCTTATAAGTTATCAATTACATTAGTTTGACTGTGAAGTGGATTTTACTAGAATGTCAGTTTAAGATTTGTATTGCCTTTTAAAACATAATATGAGACAAATTACCAGACCTATCTCTGATACATTCCGATTAATTTGTTGGTTCTCGCATTCGGTGTATCAATTTCATGCCCACTCCTATTTGTGCTTATCCTGACTCATTGTTCTGTCTTCTTCCCTCTTATCGACTTTTACCCCTTCCGCCTACCACCTCTTCCATACTAGCTCAGTAGGTGTGAAAGTGAAAAAAAAATAAAGAAAAATATAAAAAGAAGAATAAGAAATAAAGTAGAATGTGTGACACACTTGTCATATTTCAATGCCACTTAAAGTCTTCTCATATGGTCAACTCGGATCATCCTTTCCTCTTCCCATGTGTGTGTCTTCAAAATAAAATGTGTGAAAAATGACAAATGGTAAGCAGGTTAAAGTGCAGGAGAAAAACAAAAACACGAGATTTGACCGGTTTCGTTCGTGTTGGCGAACCTCTACAGAAAAAGTGAAGATTTGGAAATAATTTTATTTTTAAGGCACCCAGTCGAATGGAAGTTGGAATAGGAAGAAAAAAAACGACAGGAAGAACACTAGCAGACAAACAAAGGAATTGAAACTGAAAATCTCAGGAAATACCTTCAGTCTTAAAAAAAAGTATAACATCAGTTTAGGCTAGTACTATACACCATAGTTGTGAAGGGTCAAGGAGGATTGGAAGGTCGAGGAAGGGGAACACTAACCAGCCTTCCACTGTAAGAGTGTGGAGAGTTCTGCGACATTGGAGAGACTTATTGCCACCCAAATCCTTGAGGAGACCAATTGTTCTGGTAGGCAGCTGTTGCGATACCGCAATCTTATATGCACTGATTATCGAAAAAGGTGGAAAGTACTGGACATCTGGGGAGGCTTGTTACTCAGACTCAAGGCGATAAAACCGGTTGTTGTCGGTGAGGAATCACTGACGATGGCTTGTCTAATAACTCTTATTGAGCATAACTAATAATAAAGAGGTACTATGAAAGTCCCGAAAACATTGAAAAAAGAATAGGAAACATTGAAATCAAAAGAATGATTATGACCATACAACTGACAGCACTGATGAAAACAGCAGATATCTTATGGAAAAGTCAGAATTCTGGTTTAGATTATGTCATTTCCTCGATATATTGCGGTAACTAACCAACATAAACGACGTACCTAAACTAGCCGCATGGGAATTTAAACAGCAGTAAAACAAAAAATGTGAGGAACACCACATGAAGCCAATGGAACTGAAACTGCAAAAATCTTCGGAACTCTGCTTCCCCCGCCATAAAAGAAGCATCAGCATCGGCCGATACCGGACAAAATAGCTGTGAAGGATCAGGAAGGATTGATACACTGATGAGGGGGTGCACTATCCAGCCCTCCAATGGTAAAGTGCGAAGAGGACTTGGACCTCGGGGAGGCTTATTGCCACCCAAATCCTAGTGAAGAAGAATGGACGCCGCCAGCGAGAAAAAACATGGAAAGTTGTTGTTGCAATAACGTAAATTTATTTGCAAAGAGGTGGAGAGTACTGGAAATCTGGGGAGACTTGTTGTCACCCAGACTTAAAGGAACACAACCGGTTATTATCAGTGAGTAATATCTGATGATGACTTGTTTGAGAAATGATAGTGAGTACAACTAATAATGATAATAATAGGGTATAAAGTAAAGAAAGACTCGGATAACTGCACAAAATAACTAGGAATCTATACAAAATGTATCATAAATGATAATACTGACAGACGCTATAGGAAAGAAAAAGAAAGTGTGTTGGTAACTATAGAGTACATTGTTGACGATGCGAGTAAAGTACAAAATTAATACATATATAAAATACATAAGGAATTATTATAAAATAAACAATACAAAAAGCAGCGAAACAGGAATTAAAATAGTTATATGTTCGATATATAAGTCTGACCAAATAAATGATGCACGCACACTCATTGTTGTAGCTTCGAAATAAACACTTTAACAGAGGAACCGTGCAGCTTTTAACAGATATACAAAAAGCAATCAGAGCGACTGACATGAAAAATAAAAGATAGCAATTTAGAAAAAGAGAAATGTGAAATCCCTGGTCAAAGAAACAAAGTGTAAAGAAAAACATAAGTATGTGCACTGAGATACTTCTGAAGTAATGGAACACGGATATATGTGGGTTTCTAAAGTTATTCCCGAAGCACTAGACAAAAGAACTGACTTTGAACATTCAGACAAAAGTAGTGTAAGTAGAGAGACAGTAATGCACAATGAAAGTGAAAGACATGCATCCATGAAATATAAAGGTCTAGCCTCATTCAAGCAAGAATACAAGACGTGATGATAGTCAAGAAGAATGGGAAAACATGGCACACAACAAATTCTGCAGTCTTAAAAGAAGGTTCATAAGTAAGAAACATTCTATTTAAAATTCATAGCTTTATGTTTAAAGGAAAATCAAATCTTTTTTCATCAGCAAAATACCGTCTGAACACATTTTATTTTAGAAAAATGATCTTATTAAAATGTATAATTTTATATTTCATACGTATATATAGTACTTTACAAATCATATATTAATTGTTTTATTATATTATTTCTACATTTTGTCTTCATTTATTTACATTCACTTATTTATTTATATTCTTGATTTTCATTTCGATTCTTGTTCTATCCAGTATCATCCTATTCGGGCGCTTAGATATTACCCTTCAATGTATATCGATCTTGTATCTTGCCTCGTGAGGAGACAAGTATCTTAAGACAGCAAACAGCACACAATACTACTGTAGGTTAATTTTACGACGGTTTCGTATAAACCAACTAAATACACCCCTTTAATATAACAATGACACCATCGAATTACAGATTTGTTACATATAACCGAGCTGCACCCAACATTAACCGCTTGCTTACATTACACGGCAATAATGGAAGTAGTTGAGAAAAAAATTACAGTCCGCAGAAAACCAAATTTCAATTATCACAAAAGATTTTATAATAATGGAAAAGATAATGTCGACATACCCCCTATCCATTTTTTTCTTCAGAACAAAAAAAAACATTTGATTGTCCATTTTGTAGCACTCCCATGATCTCATTTCCAATTTATTTCCTCCTTCGGCCTTTTTTTGCATTTTTCTCCTTAATTTACTAATTTCAAAGATTTTGTAGGGTGACTTCATCCCTAGAACAAAGTAATGCTCTTTCGACCGAATAACGATGTACGGATAGAATGTTATTAGCATCAATGTCTCGGTTTACATTGTGCGTTCGCATAATTCACATTACTTACAAAACTGAGCACCTATAACACCTCTAATAATTACATAAAATAACTGAAATACGCTTTATCGTTGTAATTCGGAACAATTCAAAAATAAAATCTTCCAGAATATATATATATTTATATATTTCAAATAGACATAAAGAAACGACCGCACTATTTATTTGTTAAAAAAACAAACTTCAAAAATAATATGCACTATTTTTCCCTTTTATAGGAATGGCATGAGTGCTTCGGTTGCGATGACACTATATACGGTTTTATCTATACCATGCAGATAGAGGCTAATAACTCTTAGACTAAGTTTGTTTCTGTCTTTGTGTTCTATTTTGTTAATTGGCAAAACTAAAATATGTATTTGTATTCTTAGAACACATTTCTGGTATTTCTTATTTGCATCTGTATTCGATTTTGTATCTGTATTTTCTACATACATAATACATAGAAAATGCACCAAAAAGTCTGCCATCTGTTATTACACAAAACGCTATAATTAACACTGCTGCTCACTAGGCGGTTAAACTCACACCTAATACTAATAGCTCGCTCAATTATCTAACTAAAAAAAGCAACACTGTGAATATGATGATGAGAATAGTCGCTGCTTCTCTCCCTTCTTGACAAAGTCCAAAAAAGAATCGCCAACCTAATAGGTCCCTCACTGTCAACCAAGCTCCAGCCTCTGTCCCATCGTCGCAATGTAGCCTCCTTGTGCTTGTTTTACAAATACTTCAATGAATTATGCTCCGATGAATTGACTACTATGGTGCCCCCTCGACCTAAATTCACTAGACTAACTCGACAATCAACTAAATCTCATTCATTCACTGTGGAGGCTCCCAGATGTCGGAGAGTCTTCTACTCAAATAGCTTCTTTCCTCGTACTCCTGGCCTCTGTAACTCCCTCCCTGTCCCCTGTTTCCCTGACAGTACAGCCATGCAGACATTTAAAACTAATGTAAACATACATCTCGCTGCGCAGATCCCAATTTAGGTTGACCCCCTCTACCTTCCCCCCTTCTCTTTTTCTCAGTAGCCCCTTACGTCTACAGTGGAGCCTGCCTTGTTTGGGGTGAACTATGTTAAAATGTTAAAAAAAACAAAGTATTGGAAATTAAATCATTTAATACTACTATTAGTACAATTTCTACTAGTAAGGCGAATTGCTGCGTCGGAGACTGAATATAATTTCATCGTGGTAGCCATACATTTAGTTGCACCCGTGCCTTACTCCATTGGCTAACCGCGCCTTATAATAGTAGTAAAAACTGCTCCCATTGCCTTCAGGCAATGGGGTTCTACATGCGTACCGCAAACAATTTCTGGGGTACTAATATATTTCACACGGCCACATTTGTTTACGTGTGATTTATGAAACCGGTCTCATGTCGTCTTCAAACCTAGAAAAGCGACATTCTATTCACAACGACTACTCCGAATGCTGCTATTACTATTACTACTTCTAATACTACAACTTCCATTGCTATTACATCTACTACTACTACTACTACTACTAATACTACTACTACTATTACTACTACTACTAATAATAATAATGATACTAATAAATAGAGAGAGTCCTGATCGGGCACCGAACTTAACTTTATTTTCATGATTTAATTAAATAAAGTAAAGCGTCTTATTTCATGGATTCCAACCCCAAACGCAATACCAACAATATTACTTTTTATTAAAATAAAATATACTTTTTCAATTACCCTTGTTAATATTGTTTAAATATATATGGTTACTAATATATATATATATATATATATATATATATATATATATATATATATATATATATACACACTTATGAGAGGAGGTTTTCAAAAACTAACGAAATGAATAAATACACAAAAAATCGAATTAAAACCGGACCACAGTTTTAATATGCTAGAACTAATTCGATGCAATGCCTTTCGAAGCTGTTGAAATGTTATTAAACGTTATTAATTAAAAGAATTTCTGAAAAAAGATCAAACCGAAATATAATTAATATTGCTACGATTTCATCAGAAATGGATATCAACACTTAGCTCGAACGTGATTAGGCACAAGATTTCCAATCCGATAAGATACTTGACAGAAGAAAAACACTGTCTATTGGGAGGGGCATTTTAATAATTTGCGTATTATGAACATGAAAGAAAAAAACGACAGATAGAGAAATGTAGGTTGTTATTTAAATGTGTTTGTCGTAAGTCAAGAAGAATGTTAATTTCATCTGAGAAACACGATATCTACTTTTCGTTCACGATTTCTTCGTGTTTTCTTTTCAGGCAGACTAATAGATTGGTAGATCCGCGTCACCCTTGGTAGTGATTACATTTAGGTTGGAGACTGTAACTAACACGCTTTTTAAAGAAGTTTTACTTAATTGCTTGTAAAAGCAAGTTGGCACAAAAGACATGTACCGTAAGCAAAACAAACATGTCGCATTATTTTTGAGCAAGTGGCTGAGCGTGAGTTTTCAGTGCCAAATCCCAATGTCTTACATAGTCTACATGCTGTTGACACTACATCACAATATTGTAGAATCTAAATTATTTCTATAATACGTATTCTGAATTTTAGTAACACATTTATGTATGGTTTTAGATGTAGTAAAGTACGATATTCCTCTATTTAAATGAACGGAATAGAGTTACATAAATATACTTTTGTCATTGATTTTCGCAATCTATTGGTTCGTGTTATTAATGAGAAAAATTATTTTCATGATGTTTATTTGGATACATTATTTAGTGCGTCCACCAGCTTGTTTTCTATTCTAAGAGATTTTGTCTGATGAGACGCTGTTGAAAAAAAAGCACAAATAACACGTAAACACTCACAAACGTAAACACCCTGGCACACGACTGGGGAAAGAGCATATTATCATAATGGTTATAGTAGTAAAAACTACTTGTAATATAGCGATACTTGTAACTCGGACTCTATTAGACAACGCCTGCTGTTACCTGTAGGGACACTTACTGCCAATGTACTCGTGTGAAAACTGCTGATGACACCCTTACCAAAACTAAAGCCAATACAACAAATACAACCAAAAAAACCGCAGTGACACTAACCGGCATGGATTCTATAAAAATGTATCTCTCAAAGAATCCTAGAAGACTGAAGAGGGATAGCCCAATCCAAGCATCTGTAAAAATATGGAGAGAACTTTAATCTTGAGACAACTGATTTTAACTAAAATGTAAGAGAATATAAGTGGTCATTATCAATAAGAAAACGATGGTAAACAACGACACTAATTGAATAGTGACGGTGATCAAAGAACACGAAGAGAACAAGACATCTAAGAATTGGTGTGGCTTGAACTAAAGTAAACACGACATGATTTTTACCTGTTAGAACTCACTGGTAATGACTTGCGTGAGAAATTCCAGCCAGTGAACATTGATAAAGATATATAAGTATGACATGAAACTTTACATACATAACAATGAAAACTATTCGCTGAGACATATGAATAACAACAAAAACATAACACCAGAGCGGTTCGTATTACCATCTTATTCCAATAAATACGGAATTAAATAAAAAGATATGTAGCTGCACAAAGAAAACGATAAGAGATTCTGTGTTTTTCGTTATGTTCAAATAACCCAAATAGGAATATAAAAAAGAAATAATCCAGGAAAAATGTAAAATCTAAACGAAAGAAAGAAAAAAACATGTAAAACTATCTGATAATTATGACTTATAATGAAGACATTTTACTCCCGAATTATTAAGAAGAACGTGACTAATTACAAAAAAATATATAACGAAGGAACAGTCAACAAGAGAATTTACAAAAAGAATAGGATGCTATTTTCTAATGTAATTAAGATTCTGAAAAACTTTTAAGGGCAAAGCAAAGAAAAAAAGAGAATAAATAAAAACAAATGTCTTTACTTTTTAGTGTTGAAACTAACTTTACTTATATAATAAAAAAATGTATTTATACTTTTCTCCAGGTTGCTATACAATGTTATCCATACACTCGTAATTAATTGTGTACCTTGTGATATATATATATATATATATATATATATATATATATATACCTCTTCTTCTGGAGGTTAGACACAAGGTCAGGTGTGAGTTTTGATGAAAGTATTTCTGGGGAACAAACTGGATTCGAATTCGGCACACCCAGGTCCTTAGTCCACCACATTAACCACTTAGCAACCGTACTATATGTATTGTGTTATATATTCAATAGCTGAAATAGACGTTCCAGGTTGGGTGCAATCGAATCCGAAAATACGTTAAGTAGTCAAATACTTATATAGAAGTGAAAAGTGTTCGAAATATATACCACACACATATAAAACCAGATGAGAACCTAGTCGTTAGATTGCAAACTTCCGATTGGCAAGCGAAGGGTCGAGCGAAGCGTTTCATCTTCCGCTTCCGCTTCCGCTTCCGCATTATATGCTGTATTCCCGAAAATATACCATGAACACGTTAAACACTTAATAACATTTTATCAGATCAGAATGCAAGTGTTTTTGTGGTTACTGTCATTATAACACATCAGATAACAAAATCTAAAACATCTGGACTTCGTTGGCTATAATACAGATCAACTAGCGAGTCACATGTGTGAGGTTAACCGATTTGGTTATCTGGACCTGGATTTTGACTTAACCATCTCTAAATAAAACATATTTTAGTTAAACCATGACCAATATTTTACCAATTTCTGTGACGATTTGTCATGCGATGTAAACGCTAGGATGTGCATAATTATAGTGACAAGGACACTCGACCGAAATAATAACCTCCGTCTTAGAAGATGTGATTTTGTACAGAGACAATATTATTCTTTAAATTAAACTTATATTCCGTTGTCTTTTACTTTCATCAACATTCGCTCAGATATGAGGAATCAGCTTAATCTTCCGAAATATAACAATGAATTATATAATATTATACTCGGAATTAAACTAACACCCACTCGGGCATTTATTTTATGAGAAAAATCATACATTTGCATAGTTACACATGTCAAGTTCTTCTGTATTTTTTCTAACAGTAGTAATGAGACACATCCAACTATTTTAGCAATACATTAAACGATATTTATCGTGTTTGCATCTTTTAAAAATAGTCTGAAATATCTGTTCGATAATCAACATCTTTATTTTACGTCATGAAAACAATTAACTTATACACACAATGATAATATTAAATATTTTATAAACTTTAAAATAAACTTATATAGTAAGCTAACATTTTGATTTCATACTAACACATACACCCAGTGTTGTCTACAATTCGATGCAGACACGTAGGGGAAAGTTGCGGAGGAAATCGTGTAGCAATGTTTTCCAAGATGGGAAGCTCTTGTTTAGATTATTGGTTGGTCCAACAATTGCCTGGCGCTCGGCACAACGGAGAAAGACTGCCGTGTCTTTCTCCGTTGTGGTAACAAGACGAGTTCTTGCTGTTAATTTGTTACACACGCGCTTTTTAAGTCCAGTCAAGCATCTACCATGGAAATAACGAGATATTAGGGAAACACTAGTGATGTCTCTTTTGTGAGGTCCAGATAACCAAATCGGTTGTTAGGAACAGAAAAGATCATCTCCGACAAGATTTAGGAATGAATTAACAATTCTGTCAGGGCAACACAGAGTTATCTTAGAAGTACGTCCCTGGAAGTGACACCAATTCTCTATCTTGATTATATGGCTTTTATATCGGTCGAGCGTTGCATCAACAGTGAGGTTAATTCGGTAGAGATAGATGGGTCAACCGTTTATCCATTAATCCTAGAAACATATTGGATGTAAGCTTTCTTTTTTTAGGTCTACCCTGAAAGTAAGTCTTATGAGCTTACTAATGTAAAGCGCTTTCTCGTGTAAACACGCATTTATTTCGACTGATGTAAAACAAGGATCGATACGTTTGGAGATAAAAGCGAAACACATGGGTTTAGAAGCGTTTAAAGTAAGAAGCTAATTTCCCCCATTGCAACATGTGCTCCATATAAGAAATGAAGGAATCAGTGAAAGCATGCTCACAGGTGATATTTCATGTGCTACCATCTTATTCTAAAAATCAGTAGTATTGATGCGTGGCGCAAAAGTATACCCAACGGTATTATTATCCATATATAAGACTAATATCACAATGTAAGTGCTCGTTAAATCTTATTCTCAAAAAGTCTAGCTTGAATTTTTTATAGCGCTTGTTTACTTAGAATAAAAGATAAAGGGTCACTCATACCAAAAATGCCGTACGGATATTGCTGTAAATATCTATAAATAAATACTCATATAAGGTTCTCTCAACAAATGACTCTTTATATTTATTACGTGTCGATTTATCAATCAGTAAAATAATCTAGTTGGAAACACATGTCATCAATTATTCACAGAATAAGTATACTAATAGGAAGATATGTGAGCCCATTGTTTTACTTCATCTGTGCTCAATTGTGAAACATATATTGTACGATTTGAATATTGTGTTTATGCCAAGTCACAATGGGAAAGCGAAAACATTTCACCTCGGATCATTTACCACGAGCAAGCTAGCCAAACAATGTTCAATTAGATTCTATATAAATAGTAGATAAACACTGAGCAATGTTTATGTTAGGTCGTCTATCAGAATTCCAGCTTGTCAAAATGACATCCATCGACTCCCTGCTACGAGAAATGTTTTTTTTTGTAGCTGTCAGGAGAAAATCGAAATAACTACGGAATATAAAGGAGAATAAGAGTGAGCGGCATTCTAAGAATTGTAAAAATAGAATCGCGTAACATAGAAACTTTACTGGCAGCAAGAATGGTTTAATGGATGACGTTATAGAGTAAAAGACAACTCAACTTTGCCAAGTTTAAATCCTGTTTGATTTATTGAATTTATTTAAGCTGTGATAACATAGATTCGGATTACTCGTAGGTACGGAAAATCGCAACTTTACTTCATTTATGTATCTCTAATTAACCTTTTAATAGATGTTCGCGTTTTCAGGGTTAATTCATCCCCATGCATCGGTATGTATTTAAGAAAATAAACTAAGAAAATACTGATTTTATAAACGCTTCCTATATTATGTGAATCACGCTCATACTTCTGTCTTTTAATCTGAAATTATTATTGCGTGAGTAAGCAAACATTACTATCTGTA
This sequence comes from Sepiola atlantica, assembly GCA_963556195.1. Lineage (NCBI taxonomy): Eukaryota > Metazoa > Mollusca > Cephalopoda > Sepiida > Sepiolidae > Sepiola > Sepiola atlantica. Next base: position 141,281,349 of record OY744521.1, read on the forward strand.
TAAATAACAACGCTCACCCCCAGGCCAACACACGATAAGCGCACACATCGACAAATGTTTACGCACGACCATTGTTTCCATAACCAACCCTTTAGACATGACTCGCTACTCATGGCTATTATCTCTCTCTTTCTGTCTTTCTCTCTCTCTCTATTGCTGTATCTTTCTTCTCTTACACACTTTTGATATAGTAGAAAGTGAATCTTGGGATTTCTTTGGTAGTCTCACACCTCTCGCTTCCCTAAAGTACTGTTTTAGTAATCGGATTCCATGAGCATTGTTTCTGACAAAGGGGGAATAATTGCTATTTTCTGGGTCGGAATCTCTCCAACTAAAACGTATCCTTGGCTAGATTTTACCTTGAAGCCATATGTTTTTTTAGCTTCTTACATCAAGTGGGTGAATGCCTTGTCTAGAGCGTTTTCAATAAAAAAGTTAACTGTACAAAAATGCGAATAAATTAATAAATGACACATAATCTTTGTGAGAATTTTAAAATCATTATGTTTATTTTAAAAAAAAACATAAAAACATATTTAGCAAAGGTTTGCTGTGGGTTGAAGCAGAAAGAAACGAAAAAATCACCTGTTCGAATTTCCTATTTAATTTTTATTGTGATCGCTGTCCACTTATCATCGTCTTTGCTGTTCTGTTTTCTTATCGTTACGTTTTCCTTTTCTTCTGATATCTGTTACTATTTTGTTTTTGTGTCTGTATTCTTAACTTTTTTTTCTTTCTCTATCGCTTCTTTTCAATGTGTGTTTTTGTGTTTGTTCTATCTTTCTTCACTGTTTATTTGTTTTCTCTACTTGTTAAGGTCGATCCCACATGGTCATTATATAACTATGCCGGCCCTCGACGACCGCATACCCACTTAACGTTATATGGCATGTTGTTTTCCTGCTATGGTCCCAGCTATAAGAAAATATCATATATCGTTTTTAGATTATTCATTAAGCATATATCTGTGTGAAAAAATATACTCAATATATATTTAATGCATAAATTAAATAAAGATGACTGAATCTGCTATATACGAATCTTAAAATGATGTACATGGCTTAAAACTACCAATCCAAACCATTTAGCAGAATCGATGGGAGTTGTGCTTTTATCGCCAATTCATATCATTACAGTTGTCTCTTAGACATTAAGAGAAATACAATGAAATATATCATTGATTATGGATGAATCATTGTTTCCCACTAAGCAACTACTGAGTTAATACATCAATCGTATCATTATGATCGATTAATTGATGTTATGTGGTAAAAATAATCTTTTCTCTAAGGATAATTAGAAAAACAGACCAATTATACATTCAATACCTGTGTCTTTTCGCCCCAATTCTTGGACATTCCCATTGAATTTATCCCACAATTTTCATAAGTGCATCGCATACACATGAAGTTGTTTATCAGGGTAATATCAATATTTGTGCAATTAAGAGCAACTGCAGAGTTAAGCTTTTTATCTTCTTTAATATATATTTAGTACATTATAATAATTAAACAAACACAGCAATGTAATAATTAGATGACATAGAAAATGTAATTAAATTAATCAATGAAATTAAATTTCTTCATAGTAAAAATATGCCACAATTTGTTTTTAACTTAATTTTGTTAAAACAAAATTGTGACATATTTTTACTATTAAGGTATATCATTCCACATAGAAAATAAGTCTTAGGATATATAAAAAAAAGTTTTTTTTCATATATGATATATATGTTCGTACAAAAGCCGTAATCACGTAAGACGTAGAACTAGCACATCATATTTGACGGATTAATTGGATGAGTATCAACAATTTAGAAAATAATAACTTTAGAATAATATATATAATTTGCACTGTCATGCTATTCTCATGATGTGCCCGCCGACCTTCTTAGGTGCATCTCGCCGAACTCCTGAAACCTTTATGGCGCAAAACAAATTAAAATGAGTTTCGAGTGAAAGACTTCAGGAGATTGAAGTTTTAATCATTAATATGGACGATACTACGAATAAAATTACTAATTACTTAATACTTTTGATGAGACAAGAGTAATCTAACCCAGTGGATTAAAAGAATGGTACTGCTTAGAATGTTGCACATATTCCAGGTTCCACATATTAATTCCCGAGTTCGACGATTACAGTATTCCGAATAATCCAAAAATATACAAATCCTCAAACTATGGAAACATTTACAAAGAATATGTTTGGAGTATAATTAGCTCATCATTAAATCATGTATTGACTATTAGACATTGCGCAAGTTTCCTTAATTGAACTTTTTCCCACGTATATACATTAGTGTAACAGTTTAAAATAATCACGTCCTAGTAACGATGTGATGATGATGTGAATGACGATTTCACAGTATTTCCGCGAAAATAACTCATTTATATTTTTTCACCTAGAACTAATCTTCCGAATATCAGTTCTTAGTGTAAGGTAAAATAATTATTAAGGCACTTTTTCTGCGCGTACGCATTTTCAAACCTTCCACCCTTTGTGAAAAAATAAAATTCATTAAACGCACATTGCAATTCCTTAATTCTCATCGTATGTAGTTGTTCTGTTGACCCCACACAACACGACCTAAAAGTCATTTTCAGGCCATTAGGCAAAGATCATAATGTAGAATATGTTTCATAAAAAGATGGTACATTTATATCTAGACGTCTGCGTTCACGCTGGACGTCGATAGAATGGGCATATGTCACTAAGTTCTGCAATGGTTTAAGAAATAGACCCTATCAATTGTGGCTTTATATATGACTCTCTTTTCTTAAGATTGTCTGTTACGTTTTTCCTGTTTCTGTCCGTAAATATACCTTCTCTAAATAAAATAGTAAATAGCATATTTGAGACACATTGACATTAATGCGAGGATAGTTGTTCCTCAATCAACCCACAGGTAAATACAGATTCATAAGAATGTATGAGTGAAATATGACCAAAATAGGGCTGTTATCTTCTATCTAAATTTCTCCGCCTCGAGGGTAATGCATCAATAGAATGAAAATAATGTTGGCCTCCAAAGGCGAACTATATATCGTACAAGCCATGAATATCAAGACGTTATTTACTGTCATGTTTCTCGCCAGCGAATTTACTTATTTTGTTTCGGATATTTTTCTCATTTGTAATGTTATGTGGCGTGAATGGAACTCAGGGTCGTATCTTTTGTCTTTAAGCACTGAATGTGGTCTTATGCCGCAGTGAATAGTATGCGTTCTGACATATTTCTCTAATATTCGTTTTAAAATATCCGCAAAACGTTGGTGTTAACGCAACCTTGTTGGAACTACATAAAGTGGATGGTTATGTCGGTAAACAAAAATTAGGAAATACACGCTGTAAATGATAACAACTATTCATTGGCATGTAGGTTGGTAACACTAATCAACTAGAAAAGGTAGGTTTGTCTTGTCGAGGAGAAGGACAAGTTGGAATATTACTAAGTCAGAGTTTTTCAAATATTGTAAATATCCAGTCTTTGTCACTTAGACGTGATGTAATTCGAGACGAATACTGATTGGTCTTCTATTTTTTATTTTGATCGGCTCCCTAATACTGTCCTTATCTGTCTTTATGTCAAGCTGATTAACTCTCTTGAACTGAGCTTTTAAAGCGAGTGTTATTCTATGATGATTTGCGAAACACAAATTATGTCGCACTTTTAGCTCCCTTATGATTGGTCGGGCAATGAACGTCTTTATTTCACACACAAGTGCAGCCCTTTAATTAAGAAACAATATGTATGCTGCGTTGAATTTCAAAGATAACCGCCCTACTATCGGTTACCAGGTAAAAACATTAATTAGCGGTACAGTAATGATGTTTTTAATTTGCCGATATTTCTTGATACTTACTTTATTTATCGGACGGAGAGAATTCCCTTTTTTAAATAACGATTTTTATCTGAACAAATGTAATATGTGTATTTTCAATTTAGATATGAAAAATGCAACATTCAATAATTGTGATGTGAACATGCCAATTGCCAATTGGTTATTAATAAGAACACCATGCTTGTGATTGCCACCTAAATTGAAATAATATACTCCTTTAATCCATCCTTCGTGGAAACAAAATTTGTAAATGTGTGTGGCAAAATTTTTTTGCTAACACCTATATTTTAAATGTGTTAATTTTAGCAATAATATTTATCAATAAATATTGCACCAGCAAACTAAATTAATGTCACAATTCCAGCCTTTTTAACATATCAGTTTCTCTCTTTAATGTATCTTTCTTATCTTCTTCAGTTTATTCTGTTGTTACTCGTTTAATTTATTCTGCTTTTTATTTTTATTTTTTTCTACTCTTTTTATTTGTTCTTATTCTTTTATTTCAGGACTTTTCTGTGTCTATCAAAATAAGTATTATTTCCTTAGAAAATATTTTAAGAAATTTACTTAAAAGCCAACCTGATTGTTAGACAACAACAAGAAGAGAATATTTTATTTCTGCTTGAGCATTAAAACTAAAGAACACAATGAAAGTGTTATCAATACTTACTATTGAATAAATAAGCAAGCAACTATTGAAATTAATGGATACTATAATAGTGTTACTTTATAAGTGTAGGGTATTGGCTTTATTTTGATTTTCCCAAACACGAGTCTACGTTTCCCGCTGTAACTTTTACAGAAATTGAGACAGGTTGACATTAGTCATACGCATGTGGTCACTTTGTGCTGTATCGATCAGACTGTTAGCGATGGCTAACATTTTCTTAATCGTGCGAATAGTGATATCCAAATATATTATAATTCAAAAATCAGAATTGCTTTAATACGGGTTACCTGTGCAGAAAATGCTTTAAGACGGCATCCTCACCCCCTAAATCAGATGACAATTACAAAGTCGGTCGGTAATATATGTGGGTTGGGTGGAGTAATAAGAGCTGGATACCCGAGGTCTGAGTTCACATCCCCAACGGCGTTTCCGTGATTATTGATATCGCCAAGTAACTGACAATTTCGATAAACGCGAATTGATTGAGACGTTCTCGCTTAATTAAGACAGAAGGGAGATTGCACCCTATTATTTGACGACATTGTCCCCTTTGAGGATCAGTTATGGCTTCAAGCCATGGCATCGACGTCGAAGTTCAGCTTTCCTGATTTCACATTTTATTAAATTCGTTACGTCTTTTTTTTCTGTCTTTCTTTTTATTTCTCTTACTTTATCTATTTTCTTCTTTTTTTCTTGTTTCTCTTGCTTCAAATTCCAATTATCTATTTTCATGCAGGATTCATTTTTCCTTTACTTTTCTGTCCCCTTAATTTTCCTTAATTTCTTCACTGTGATTTCTGTATTAAGTTTTTTCAATGAGTTCCGTCTTTTTTTTCTTTTTCTTTCTCAATATATGCTCGCATTATTCCTTTTTGTATTCTTTTTTTAAAATTATTTCTGATTTCTTTTTATATACATTTTACGTTTTTTTTACCTTTCTTCTTTATTATTTTGATTGCTTAATTTTATATGATTTTCTCTTCTTTTGACACTTAATTTCTCATTTTAATATGCGTTCTGTATTTCTTTTTCCTCTTTTGTGTTTATGGTTTTCGTCATTTCTTTTGTTGTTATTTGTAAATTCATTATTTTTGCGTTCTTTCTCAATTTTCACATTTTTTACTTCATTTACGTTTATTATTGCACCAGCGATGCCCAAAATAGGTCATGGTCTTGCATCTGAACGTCATATAACTATTTTTTCTTGATTTTATCTTAGTAATACATATTATTTGTCATGCTCGTTAGGTATTTTATTCATTCAAATATATATATATATATATATTAAAATAACATGAACCACTAGAGAGACGTGTAGGAATTCCACAGTCGTATATTTCTGTTTTGTAGTTTCGGTAGGGGTCGATATCCAAAATAATAGTGCGAGAGTTGTTTAGCCTAGTTCTATTCTATAGACATGCAGCGCTTACGCAGACCCCACAACATTATTTTACCAGCTTTGGCCATCACATATAGAATTGTTTTGTCCTAAATAGAAGGCAAATAAATGTATTTTCGTTCGAGTTTCACGTTCAACGCTAAAGCTATATATGTGAACATTTAAAATAATTAGTTTTTTGTATTGCATGTTCGGCAATCGAGCGATCTGATATTTTAAAATAATGTGAAAGATGAATACGTAGTACTAACATTACATTGACTTAACGTATAATTCTATAGCCAATGTAAACAAATTCATTTTAGAAAATATATTCATAGGAAAACGAGGAAAGGACCACTTACTAAGGCAACAATTATAGATTGTGGGTTAAAACTATTATTACCGGAAAAAGAAGACATAATTTAAAGAGAGAAAAAAGAGGAAAATAGGAAAAGAACAGAAAAGAATAAAAAGAGAGAAAAGACAGAAAGAATACATGAGTTTAGTAACGTGTGCGTCTAAATTGACAATATCAAACATGTCACCGTCTAATGAGCTTAAGCTTTGGGCAATCTTAATTTCAAACGTAACATTTTCTCTAACCTTTAAAGAATTGCGACCAATGACACCATTTTGAGTGCCTCTATTTAAGTGTCTAGGTTTCATTTTACAGGCTATTAAAGTTAAGGATAGTTATGAGTCAGTCGCTCCTGGCACTGGCTGTTGTTTAAATACTAGGGTAGACGAGAGTCTTTCAAGGTTTTTAGTTGTTATGACAATTAATTATGAGCAGATAATAGTTAGCTACTTATTAATAGTTCTCTAATTACGATAGAAGGAAGGAGTTATACACTCTGAAACAATAGAAAAGTATATTAAGTTCATGTTAGATTACACTCGTAATCTGAAGTACTATCAACAATATGTTTTAAACGACGTATTTTTCAATAACAGTTTATCTGACTTCGTCTTCGTTCTAGTGAGAAGTGTAATCTTCAATCGCAGCTCCATTTAAATAGAATGTGAAATAATATTGTAAACTCTCAGCTATATTTAAATACAATATGAAATAATATTGAAAACTCTTTTAGTAAATAGAACATACATTTTGTGCTGGAATATTTCCTTACTCAATCCACTTGACAGCTTCATATTAATATCATCTCCTGCGTATATGCATTACGAAATGAACATTCTACAATATTGCTCGTTACGAGGACAATATTCTCTGATGCAAATCAAATAAATGGACAAATATTGAGCGTAACTTTTACTTTAAACTGTTAAATTCTTTCGGCTTATGTTTATACTTATCTATCACATAGTATTTGGCATAGTAGCTGCACTTAACATTCCAGGACGACGACATAATACACATACACTCGTTGCTCATGTAATTAGTTCAATACATCATGCTTAAAATTATTAACTATGTGTAATAATGGCGCGTATACAACTAGTGATAAGTTGAACAGAATTTAAATCATACTTGAGTATTGAATTCACTCAAGTTATTCGGTGTTTTAAAAATGCTTGTCGTTTAACTATCGTATACGTTTCATTAAAATAAGTGATGAACGTAAATTCATGGCTCACTTGATTACGAAGAGATATGCCTCATCAATTTATGGGAATACTCATAAAAAGTTGACCATTTCTTAAACGAATTCATTTCATCATGTTTTGTAGTCTAAAACTAGTTAGTAGACACATATATAGACAGACAGTCACATTCGCTTTGTGAAAATAAGTTACTTTAAATAAGAACAGCCCTTGCACACATCATCATCATCATCATCATCATCATCATCATCATCATCATCATCATCATCATAATCACTTACTACTACTAATTCTACTACTACTACTATTATTATTATAAAAAAAATAATAAAGTAATAATAATACAAACATAATAATAATAATAATAATAATAATAATAATAATAATAATAATAATAATAATAATAATAATAATAATAATAACAATTTAATAAAATAACATTTTAAAAATAACATTACTCCGAACATTTGATTTGTTTGTAGCATCAAGTGATGCCTTTATATTGCCTTAGATGATTCCGATGTTTATTTGAAAGCCTTTTGATCTGACTTCTTTAGCTAGAAGTTACTTCTGGTTATCATCAAGCACAGTGCTATCTTGGGGTTTGTAATATATATTGAATATTTTATCTAGAAAATAAGATAACGGTTTCTATTCCTCCAAAAATGAAAGTAAATCATAGTATGGTATAACTCTGATATTTAATTAATTTGATCTATTTATAGCTATATTGTTATTTACAAAAATAAACACTCTAAATGTTTTAATATTGAATATTGCGCTTTATTTTTTTTTGGGGGGGGGGGCGAATTCATTTTCATAAGAATCTATCTGAACTATATGAAATAATTGTTTTTTTATCTGAACTATATGAAATAAGAGAGAGAAGAAGCGAGAGTGATAGATAGATAGATATATAGATAGATAGATAGATTAGGTGTGTGTGTTGGAACTATTTGAGTTGATGAACCAAACGATTCTTTAATATTCACCTACACACACCCACCCATATATATATATATATATATATATATATATATATATATATATATATATTATTCCATGCTTCTGAGTTGTTTTTTGGTATGTTTACTGGCACCATTACTTTTAAATACACGATGCTCAGAAAATATTACATGCACTCAATTAGCTGATCTGTTATTTTGAATGGAAACTGCTTTTAACTAAATCCGTCTCATCTTTACGAAGATATGTTTTGAAATGTTTTTAGAGTTTCAATCTACTCCTCATTATATACTTTAGAAGTCTGCTTTATTCGTAATATGGTTATGAGTAGTAAAGTTTGTAAAAAACAAACATTGAAAAATATAATTTGATTACGAATTACGTTGAAATCTCAGGAAACTGCGTACGTTTTGAGGACAAATTATGATATTTATTTTCGAGAGTTGATTTGAATACTTGTAGTTATATTAAATATAAGCTTTAATATATTGAATTTAAGGCTTTTAAAATGGGTGTATATATATGTATATATGTATATATATATATATATATATATATATATATATATATATATATATATATATATATATATATATATATATCTGATAATATAACATATCAACTTCATATAACTGTGATTTAATGCCAAGGAAATCTCACTCGCGTTTCCAGAAATAATTAAAGCATGCTTGAACAAATTAAAGTGACCACGCAGCCATTCTGTTTTCAGAGTATGTTGCCAAATAGAAAACTATACAATAACAACGTAACAATCTTTACCAGATAATTTTAGAATATATTTAGGATAGTACTAGAAGTGTCAATGATCAAACGATACGATGTTATGCTTCGGTTTAATTGAGAAATTGATTCTTAGAAAGATAGAGACAAGAAGACATGGATTGCCAAGAGGTTCCATAATTAAGGAATACAATTAGGGGAATATTGTAATATTTCTTTTTATGTACACTCAGCATGGTGTCGTCATTAAAAAGTTCGAAACAATATTGAAGTGGACGACATGAAATAATAGACGTCATGTGTGAAAATCAATTAGTAATTAGGCCGAAAATAGACAGACAGATCGATGAGAACTTATGGGAATAAATCGATATATATATTGATTAGATAGGAACATATTCGATATATACAGATAGAAAGTATTTCTCATTATGTTATACTTTTTACTGTCTCCATCTCTATGTACTTCTAAGTTGATGTGAAAATTAATGAACCCCACCGGCAATATTAGAAAAAATGAGTCTATGGCATCGCAAAGGCTACGAAAAGTAATAACTATTTCAATTACGACAATCTAAATTAAGTCTTTACTTTCGAATTGATAAACAAGTTATCTTTGCATTAAAACCGTGAAGATCCAAGAGGGTTATATACTGTCATGGTCACACGAAAAATAATAAAACACAAAAGAATCAAATACTAACGGTATTGATTAGTGTATTCTAATGAGTCGTAATTTCCTAATGAATCTATATGAATAAATGCGAAGCTCTTTTATTAATAACACCTATATCAATATGACTCGCATCATTTAAATCAATAGTACAGCATACGTTTTGAAATACTCTATGAATAGTAAATAAAGAAATGATCACTCTGTTTTTATGACTAATAAGCATACGTATTTTTTAAACAGTACATAATAGATTAATGTTTAATGTTATATATTTGTAATTTTTTTCTATTTTCATATATATGCACGCAGGTTTTTAGATGATATGCATAATAATTAAAATCAGATAAAATTACCAAAACTATTCTTTAAATATTATGTTTATTAATTGTCAAAGGAGATAATTTAAATCAAACAGTTTTAGTATTTCAAACCACAATACATTAATATAAAAAGTTAGTAATGCAATAAATACATTTAAAATAATACTTAGAGATAGGTGTATAACTGGCAGATAACGTTTTCGTATATTTGTTTGTTCATGAATATTAAATGCACAACTGAAAAATGATTCATGTGATAAACATATAAAAACATTGCGGCTATTTTCCGAACTGGCTTCTAAACATTAGTCTATGCTTTTACATATAGATTTCCCTTGGATTCAGAAACGATAACAACTGCTAAACATGTAAGTTTACCGTTTATTCGACCCTTTCAGTTTTTTAAGGACATTTCTCCTTTATGCTTAGTGAATATTTGTCAAATCCCAATGTAAACACTTTTCTTTATCTTGCAAGTAATCTACTTTTTACAATTACTATGTTGTTATGTGTCTTAAGAATTATATACTTTGTAAGAGATGGGAACGATAACAACCAATTTTTTCTTTAGTTTTACTAATCTTTAATGAATAAAACGTTAGTTGGACTTAAACATCCACCACAATATATACGTGTTTATGTTACATAGCATTATGCTAACCTACTTGATGTTTCTTTTTCCCCTACTTACGAAAAAAAGGGGTAATAAACAAATACATCGATATTATAAAAAAAAACCCATATTTAAGTATCTTATTTATATTAAGTGTTGTAAGTTTTTGACTTCCCTAAAAATTGACAATTTCAATAGGAATCAACAGAGTAGTATGTGGTTCAGGGGAAAAGGGCAGGAGTTTCTTTATAATCGTAATGTCCTGTGAAACGTAGGGAGACGAAATTATCTTCTATACACAACCATATAAAATAAGAAACCACGATCCAGTACAAACAGCAGACTACTTGAAACTAGATACACCTATAAACAAACATCTAGATGATACACACAACGACTAATTAAAACTGTGAGGACATATACTAACAGCAATTTCTGATAGTTCGCATCGAATAACAAAGTCCGCAAAATTCCGTCCAAGAAATTCTGTTTATCGACCATGCAGATCTAGGAGGTCATTCAGAACCGCAACTTTATAAAAAGATCTTCAAACTTAAACAAGCTTGTTTTGTCTTCAGTGTAAGTTACAGATTACAAAATGTCTATGCGATAAGATTCATTTTCCGGTACGGCCTCTCTACCATCGATAAACATTCAGTCGTTAACGTTCGTGAGTTCACATACCTGTCTCACCAATTACTGACAGTATCAGACACGAAAATAAGCAGAAAGGGAGAATCGCATTAGTAGCTTTTAAATGAAGAAAGGTGTGAGTAGGAGTGAAGGTAGAAAGAAAGAAGAACACGTGGGAGTAGGAAGAAACGAAGAAAGTAGCTTGACCCTTCCAGAGGTGGTTAGTTTATTAAAATAACGCAAAAAACTTGTTTCTTACCTCCCCCACTTCCTGATGACTTACTTTCCGGATTAGTTGTAAGAATGGTACGGGTATCAAAGTAAAGCCTGGGAGAGTGGCCCTATTTCTTCTTCCTAAAACTCGACTCAGTCCGACAGAATCAAAGACGGTACCGGTATTTCCTCAGAATTGACGTCTATTAATTTTGAATTTCTTCATGCTCCCCCGTCCCCGGACACTTCCTCTGATGTCATTACCGAACGAAAGGAAAGAGCCGCGAAAACATTAGGGGAAAAGAGGAAGAAAAGAAGGAATAAAAAATGCACGCAAGTAAATGGGAAAATAGGAAGAAAGGAAGAAACATAGTAAGGAGACGCGGGGGTAGCGGGGAGGAGGATGGAAATAAAGAAGGAACGAAGGAGAAGCGAGAGTAGGAGGAAAGGAGAAATAATGAAGGAAGGAAGAGGACGCGTGAGTGGGACAGGAAAAGAGGGAGAAGGAAAGAAAGAAAAGAGACGTTGGAGTAGGGGGAGGAGAGAACAAAGTCGAGCGTAGGGGGTAAGGATGGAAAAGAGACGGTAGTAGGTAGGAGGAAATAAAAAAAGAGACCCGGGAGTAGAAGGAAGGAAATGAGAAAGGAAGGAAGGAATAAATAAGGAAGGAAGCAAGGAACCAGGAAGGAAGGAAGGAAGAAAGGAAGGAAGTAACCAGGAAGAAAGGAAGAAAGGAATCAATAAAGGAAAGAAGGAAGGCAGGGAGAAAGGAAGAAAGAGAGGGAGGAAGGAAGGATCGAAGAAATGAAGGAAGGACGAAAGGAAGGAAGAAAAGAAGGAAGAAAGTAAAGTGACCCAAGAGTAAGGGTAAAAAGGAAGCAAAGAAGGAAGCAGGGAAATAAGAAAGGATAAAAACGCTGGAGGAAGGGGTGGAAAAGATGGAAGAAATGAAGTAAGGAAGTAGACACTGAGTACGATGTGTTAGGAAGAAGGAAGGCAGGAAGGTAAGAAAGAGACGGTAGAGTAGGGCGAAGTAGGAAGAAATGAAAGAAAAAAGAAGGAAACGTTGGAGTAGGGGAAAGGAGGAAGTAGGGGAAAGAGACAGAAGTAGGAAGGAGGAAGGAATAAATAGAAACGCAGAAGTAGTAGGAAGAAAAGGAAAAAGAAAGGAAGGAAGCAAAGTCAGGAAAGAAGAAAAGAAACGCAGGAGTAGGGGGAAAGAGGAAGGTAGGAAGGGAGGAAATAAAAGAAGGAAGGAACAAAGGAAGGAAGCAAGCAAGAACGGATAGACACGCGGGAGTAAGGGCCTGGAAAAGACGGAAGAAATAAAGTAAAGAAGGAGACACTGGAGTACAGTGGGTGGGGAGGAAAAAAAAAGAAGATAAGGAGACGTTAGAGTAGGGTGAAGTGGGAGGAAATGAAAGGAAAAAGGAAGGATAAGCGTGAGTGTCGGTGGATGGAGAAGAAAATGAAGAAATGGATGGAAATAGATCATGAAGTAAGTTGGAAGAAAAGAAGGATGGAAGGAGACGCGGGGGTAGGGGCAGGCAGAAGAATGGAAATAATGAAGCAGCCACGACATTAGGAAGGAAAACGGTAAGGAAAGGAAGAAACGAAGGAAAAGCACGCATGAGTAGAGAGAAACGAGAAAGAAAGAAATGTGGGAGAAGAAGAAAGGAGGAAGAAAGGATGGACGGAAGTAGTGCAAGGATTGACGATTAATTAAAAGAAGAAAGGAGGCACAGAAGTAGGGGGTAAAGGAGAAAGAAAAGAAAAGCAAATTGCGACACGGAGTAGGGGCGGAAGATAGGAAGAAAGGAAGAAGAGAAGGAAGGAATTAAACGCGGAGATAATTGGAAGAAGAAATGAGATAATGTGGGTATAGGGGAGAAAAGAGGGAAAAGGAAGGATGGAAGGAGACGCGGGCGTAGGGAGGATAGTAAGGAAAAAAAGAAGTAATGGTACGCGGGAGTCGGGTGGTTTCAAGCAAGAAAGAAAGAAAGGAAAGAAGGAGACACGCGATTAATGGGGTAAGAAGGACGGAATGAGACGCGAGCGTATGACAGAAGACTGAATAAAGGAAGGATGGAGACGCGGAGTAGGAGGAAGAAGGAAAAAAGCATGGAAGAAAAGGCGGGTGTAAGCGGAGAAAAAGAAAAGAAGAAATGAGAGGCGGGAGTAGGGAGACGAAAGAAAGAAGAAAGAAGTTAGAAAAGAGACGCATAAGTATGGGGAGTTAGAAGGAAGAACAAATGGGACGCGGTAGTCTAAATCAAGATCTTAATAAAGTGCAACAAGTCCTCTGAAATCCTGCTTCGTCGTACCTGATAGCCGACTGGGTCAGGTTCAGATCCTTCATAGCAAACATTCACATATAAATTATAAAAATAATGTGTTCTGCGTCACATATGATCTTACTGATTGGCTAATCGCTGGTATTGAGAAATGCATAGCCTCCAAGAAATTCCAACAAAAAGCAAATTACCAGCTGTGGTACACCCCTAAATGTTGCGCTGTCATCGCTCACAGAAACTACTATTTCAATAGCTTTCAACAGAATAGATACTCTTAAACCAAATCTGCTTGTAGAGCTGAAATTAACCACTGCAAAATGATTATAAGAACGCAAAAAAGTATACTTATTGTATTTAATGCTAACACTTTGTTCTCACGAGTTCTGACGTATTAGAAACAAGGTGCTGACCAACAGTGTACCCTCTTTTTCAACCATCATCAATTCACCAGAGGTGTTTTCCCCAGCGTCTGCCAAATCCTTAATTTTAGCTAAGATCATTTCATCAAATTCCAACGTTTGCGATATGGACCGCCTACTTCCTGAACCCCATGACTGCAAACAACTTGAGCGACACTCACATATCTGTCCGGTATGGGGTCAAACTTATTCAAAACATTGATGCCAGCAAGACAACAGGCCCTGACAACATTCCGATCATCGTGTTAAAACAAAAATGCAAAAAAAACTGCAACCTGAACTAATTCCAATTCTTACAAAAAATGTTCGATTGTTTCTTAAATGACAATTTCACCCCAACACCTTGGAACACCTCGTCAGTCTGTCTACTATTTAAACATACTGGTGATCAGTTCTCTGCATCTCAGTACAGACAAATCAGTCTATTGTACGTCATAAGTAAGTTGCTTGAATATGTGATGAACCTGAGAGTTATCAATCACTTTAACAAAAACAGCATACTCAACTACATGTAATATGGGTTTCACCCCGGAGGATTAACAAACGATATTCTGACTGTAATTTCACATATCGAAGATTTTAGTGTTTTCTGTAAGCATATTTAAGCCTAGATATTGTTTAACATATGTTCAGTCTATCATTAGTAACTTTTTATTAGTGGGTTATGTTCTTAGCTAGCATAGTGATACATTATCAATTATCTTAATCTATTTTTTAAAATAATTACACTATTTTCTATTGTCTGATAAGATAATTTTATACAAATGATATGCCTATTTTTAATTTCGCATTTTTTGGTTATTCGATTTTTAGTAAATTTATCATTTAGTACAAATTAGAATGTGTGTCTTCTATATATATATAGCTTATATTAAGGATTACGGACCATAGTTACTTTTTAAAGAATACTTCCGTGTTCATGATCACTTACTCTTTATTTCTTTTATATATACTATTAATATTTTTATTGGTTAATGATCGTATATCTACCCATGTTAATTCTCATAATTATGTTTATATTGAAGTTGTTCCTAATTTCGAGGCTATTTAGAGACATGTTATGGGATATCACATGGTTTGCGGAAACTGCTCGAGGTTTGTCATCTACTATATAGGTAGATGTATTTTTCTCGAAACTATTTCGCTTGTGGTATTCTGATCTTTTTAGAGCCTCATCATGATATTTTCGTTTGTCTTTGAATATTTTAGGAATATTTAAATATCCTAATTGATATGCTGGAGATTAATGCATTTCTCACACAGTGTGGATGATTACATTTATAAATAATATATAATATCACGTGTGTTTGGATTTATGGGAGGGTTTTTAAATTGTTTGTTTAAATTAAGAGTATTGGTACACTACCCAACTACTTACAACAAAGCGCCTTATGGCATTGTTTCCATATATTATACACACTTAATTAGTTTCGTTCACTATGCAATAATATATTAAATAACCTTGAAATTAAATCTTGTTTTTAAATATGTTACTCTCCTTTCTCTTTTTTAAAACTTTCCGTTCTCACACTCTATGTCTTTATATGAAATGGAATAAGAAGTACAGGTTTAATAGACTAATGTCTATAACCATGCATTAATTAACCGTTACATAATAATTTCGATTTGATCGTCATTAACTCCCATCATCTTCGAGCTGATCTCTTAACTAATCATCTCTTGAGTGAAACGTATATTTACAACAATAAGAGTTTAACGTAAATATTACATTAAAAAAGTAATAGATAAAAAAAATCTAAATATTTAAATTTTAAAGGTAAACTAAATTAATTAATTAAAAAAAATATAGTATATCATAATGATTGCAATTCATCTTTCATTTTCTTCTCCTTGTCACACAATTGTCTGCGAGCCTTTTCGTCCTTTCTACGCAGCTCATTACTTGAATAACAGCGTCCATCTTCATTGTCTTCACCCAACCAGTTCTGCCCAATTTTTATTTTTTTTAACCATAGAAGTTGTTATTTTCTAAATGATTAATATTTTCATTATTGCAGGCCTTTCACAATTTAGAAGTATGTCTCTTGTTTTACAATTTACTGTCTTTACATACAAAACAAATATTTGAAATATGCATGAATTGATCTAGAATATATACACGCATACCTTCTCCTTCAATTATTCTTTGTTCATTCTTTTTTCCACCTTCCAGTTTTCAACATTACATTGCTCCTGTCTCGGAATTCTAACCTTCATACTTACATGATATATATATATATGTATATATATATATATATATATATATATATATATATATATATATATATATATATATAAAGATGAATAAAAGAAGAGAGATGCAGATGTACGAACGACACATCTATTTCAACTTCGATTGTTCAATGATAGGTATACTCGGTAAAAACATGTTTACTGTTTCTTTCCTTAAGTCAAGGATTTTCAAAGATTATAATCTTCACAAACTGGAAAGACACCATATTTGTTTACACGCATACTCTTAGCCATTACTTTATATTTTTTTTAATTTTAAATTTTGGCTGTTCCACTGCCAACTTATCAATCTATGTAATTCCTGAGATGATAAGATTTAAATCATTGAAAAGCCTTGGCTTAAAGAAAAGAAAAATAAACATGTTTTTACCGAGTACACCTTGAATTGAACAATCGAAGTTGAAATAAATTTGTCATTCGTACATGTTTATCTCTCTTCTTACATTTATCTTAATAATTGCTCTATTTCGTATATTGAGCTTAAACCATTTCACTATCAGTTCTATTCTTTAAAAGTATACTCCTAGTTTTATATTTTATTTTATATATATATATATATATATACTATATATATATATACTATATAGAAATAGCCCTCACAAGCAATATCAACTCCTCAGTTGCCCACGGAATGAAGACGATTACATTTTCTAAAACTCCTTTGATTCCGTGAGTCGCTGACAATTAGAAATTTACTGTTAAGCATTTTCATGACAATAAGGATCACTGTAATCATGGCAAATCTCTTGATATAGTCACGTATTGTTCACAAATAAATAATTTGATTATTTATATACATATATATATATATATATATATATATTAATTTGTACATGTATATATAGAGAGAGAGACAGAGAAAGAGAGAGTTAGAGAGAGAGAGAGAGTTAGGGAGAAAGAAAAATTGATATATAGCATTGATACTGTAAATCTTGTTTGTTAACTTTCATATCTAGTTCAAACGGAATGATATCACAAAGAGATTACGTGATCCAGTTGAATCAGTGGATGTTACAAGTAGATCATTTTTGATGTAACATATATTACGATGTTACATACCTTCAATTACGTAACTGAATATAGATGACTCGTTTCCCAAGGGAAATCGCATATATATATATATATATATATATATATATATATATATATATATATATATATATATATATATATATATATATATATATATATATATATATATATATATATATATATATATATATGCACAATTGTCAGTAATCCAAAGAATGCATATTTATGTATTTGTATACGTATACAAATGTAAATAATATTTATATATAAATATATATATATATATATATATATATATATGTGTGTGTGTGTGTGTGTGTGTGTGTTTGTGTCTGTGTGTGTGCCTGTGTGCGTGTGTATTTATATAATGTATGAATAAATATATATCTCTTTTTATACATATCTTGAATTTTGTATTCAAGAAATATATATATATATATATATATATATACATATACATATACATGTATATACACATATAAATATATACACATAGATATATATGCATGAATACATCATATATGTACATATATATATGTGTGTGTGTGTGTGTGTTTAATTATGGGAAAACTATTTTGTCGAACAAGTGCCCTTAATTGGACTTAGATATTTCAATAGACCCGCCCGCTGCTCCGTCCGCGTCGTTTCTATGCCCTATTGAGGCAACAGGCAGACACAAGAAGCAAGCAACACGTCGGGTAATGACAATCCCTAACACATCGAAACTCTATCTACTTCTAATCAGAAAGGATTGTTAGGGGTCAGCAAGGGGCCTTCTCAGCTGAATTGATATACCGTCGTTAGTGCAAAGTAAACACACAAAAAGGGGGAAAAAGCGAATACATTTATGAAATGATCGGGAGGTTTTCCTTGTGGTTATGTGAATAACGGTGCAGGGAGACCCCTGGAGAAGATAGGATTCTGAATAGAAAAATGTTTCTAGCGATTATAAGAAAACTATCTTTTATTAAGAGATACTTGTATTGATAGAGAACCCGGATTTTATATAAAGTCAGGTTTTACTATTTTGTGAATGTAAGACGCATACACAAACTCACATATACACATGCAAAGACACACATACATCCCCCCATATATATATATATATATAGATTTATATATGCACCGAAAGTACATAAACACCAAATATAGTAATGTTTAGTAATGTAAATGCGATCTTCTTTATTAACGAGTTAACTGTAATATATATATATATATATATATATATATATATATATATATATATATATATATATATATATATATAAGTATAAATTTTTATTTATACAAACAGTATTGGTTACATATGTGCATACATGTTTCGGTTGCACTTTTCCCAGAAAGTCAACCTCATCAGACCAAGAATTTTCGAGAAATATATATATATATATATATATATATATATATATATATATATATATATATATATATATACTAACATGTTATCAGTCCAAATATTGTTAAAAAATGTATTCTCGAGACAGAATAAATTTACACAACTTAAATATAATTATACGAATATTAAATCATGATACAATGAACCAAATTAAATGCAACTCTGATATATTTGGAATTTTAAATAGTAGGTTTTCATAATAGTAAAAACATAGCATTTGGAAAATATTTATTTATCGATGTAAAGATTTCATAGAACTCGGAGGTACCTTTATTTTCAGGAAAAAATATAATACTTTCTACACACTTTCACAAGAAACTAAATCAAACACAACATTATTAAACATAACAAATTAATATATATATATATATATATATATATATATATATATATATATATATAGTATTTCATGTATCCACATACAATTTTATAAGGATATATCATTTTTTATGTATCAATTTTCAGTATTTACTTCAAACAGTGCTCGATACGTAAGTAGAGCTAGGTAGTAAGCTATGACCATATATTTATGGCAATCAAGCTACACAGAGGCTCCCGCGTTTCATCCCCGGGGGGGAATCTTCAAGCTTAAATGCCAGAAGATTCCCACATTGTTTATTTTGAAGGGGAACAAGTCAGCCCTTGACATAATGCTCGTCTGATCGTTGACATTCCGGACGAACATTTATGTTGCTTTTTCTTGTGATGAATTAAATTTAGAATTCCCATACTATCATTGGATTGGAATGGTAACTTGTGAGCGTTAACTTGAATGCTTTAGTTTTTTTTGCGGGGGGGGGGTGATTTCTTCACCATTGTGCCGCCCGACGTTAAAGTGTATTATTGCACATTGTTCCGTTTTTTTTGTTTGTTGTTTTGTTAATGCATTTGGGACCGATTATTTGCTTGGTGGCAGAAACAATGCACGAGCGTCTTTTCTAAGACATTTTCTAGGACTTTCTTTTTTATCGTTGTTCTTTCTTTTTTTTTAAATTTTAATTTTAATTTTTATTTTTTTCCTCTTCTCTTCTTAAGTTACCTCAACTATTGCAACGCCACATTATGAATTGTCGGCAGTGTAAACCCTTATTCCAGACATTTAATTTCTCTGATGATCTGCCAAGCAAGTACCTTCTTGGTTGTGAAACACGTGTAAGAAAAAACATTTAATTTGAATGAATAATATTTGTAAGAAAACATATCTTTAATGGTGATCATTGGCGTCCTGAAAGGTATGCGTTGGTAAGCCTTCATAAAATCACATATAAATGCTCTGTACTCTGTAATCGAGTATCATCGAGCTTGTTTTATTGGAACAACTCCGGTCTTCACTGAACGATCTATTTTATAAGTACTATATATATATATATATATATATATATATATATATATATACAAAGTAAGTTATGAAAATATATTTATGACAATTAAGCTACACAGAGGCTCCCACGTTTTATACCTGGGGGAATGTGCAGATTCTCCCCGGGGATAAAACGCGGGACCCTCTCTGTAGAATAATTGGCATAAATATATTTTTATAACTTACTACCTAGCTCTACTTATGTATCGAGGACTGTTGAAGTAAATACTAGAAACTGATATATAAATAAATTATGCCTCCTCATAAAATGTTATGTGGTTACATGAAATAGGTATACCTTAGAATACTAATTTTAAGTTTTCTAAAAATCAATAATTAAATTTAGATTTTAGAAAATGTCACAAATTTAAGCGATCTTCAGAAGAAATTTAAATTCAGAGAATCTTACTTGAAAGAATACAATTTAAAGGAAACCCTGATGTATTAGCATTTTCAAATGGGAGGCTGTTTTTATATGATTTATAAACATTAATGATTCTATATCCGTTGGTAATCACATCTTATATTGAGATTAAATTTACCTTAAAACTGTGTGACGTAATTTTTTCTGTACACGATATGACAACATAGAAATAAATAAAATGAGAAATATTGTCGTAGGAAAATTCAGTTATAACGTGCTAAAACAAGACATGCTATTCATCTTCCTAATTGAAAGTATTTTTTATTAATGCTAAGGTAGTGTTTTATACGTTCATGAGTTTATTTGCTGATATATTGTCGTTTGTGTCTTTTATACTATAAGTAAACAACATGTGTTCGTTTCTTTTTGAAATGAATGAGGTATTGTCGGGAATTGTTGAATTATAACCTATTCTCACACATGAAATATATTTTCGAAAGTTGTCGCTGCTCCTTTGTTTGTTTTTTAGTCAGCTGTTACCGTGAGAATAATAAAAGCATCAGTAGCGGATTAACTCTTTCACTACTATTACAGGGGGGAGGGTTACTGGCTCCTGCTGCTTTGGCATTATAGAAGTTTTGATTAACTCTGTCACGGCTATGACGTGGAAAACTACTGGCTACTGCTGATTGTAATTGTTTTCCCCAATGAAAGCTTCTAGAACATTATGCCGGATGACATTTCATCCGTATTCTCTATTTTTCAGAGTGGAGGTGTTAACATGTTTTTAGAACTAGCTGAAATAAATATAAACACGCTCAGGCGACTATCAACCTATATTTGATCACGTCAGGAATTAGTATTCGTTTGTTTCGACAGCGGTTGTAATGGGTCTTATTCTTAATAAATTAACCAGTTTTTTTTTACCCAAAATAGCAGTCAAACGCTTGTTTTGTTCGGTGCAGGTTTACAGCTTGATAAGAACTTGTCGGAAGTACTGTTTAAGGTCTAAGGTCGAAAGGTCTGTTAGGATTTGGTTTCGAAGGGGGCTTTCCTGTGGGTTGAGAGCAGAGTTGTGCGCTACTTACGGTCTTCCTCTTATGCTTTACATTTTAGTATACTAACACCGCTTGGTGGTGTAAACGCGTCTGCTCTTTTAACTTTAGTGGCAAGACAGGAAGTCACTTTTCCGATGGCAGGTCTGCACTCAACGTCTGTGCTAGGGGAGGGGGGTTAGGAATTGCGGACTTGGCATGTCATCGACATGCCGAGACATTGTCATTTCTGAGTCGTACTCTGATGGAAGAAACTGCGTGGGACCCTGTAGTTGAGAAGGATTTTCCAAAGCTCATCCCCGACCACTTGGTCGAATGCCGACGTAGACCAAGAGGACAGTCGCGGTTCTTTGCCGAATGATGAGTTGTGCTCATGTTGCCGCCGGTATCCAGTGACCTTGAACGGCCTAGAAAGACTCTATGTAAGGAGAAGGAGGTAGTAGAGGGGACCGCTTCTGATGCGCTGGATGAGTGTCTGGGATTGCTGGATGAGGAGATCCGCGCTTTCAGTGGTGTTGGGCGCAAGGCCGGGGGTATCTCAATAATTCTGAGTTCTCTCTGACCTGGCTATTGGTTAAGAACGCTCTACCCTCCCCCCAATGGCAGGCTTTACAAAACTAAATTGGTGCTCAGTCTTTATGGTGTCCGTTGCGAGGACGATGAAGAAGAATCGGCTGAGCACACCTTCACTTGCAGCAGGCTTTGTGAGTTTTGGAGATATGTAAACGAGCTGACAGCTCGCATCGCACCCGATCAGCTGGTTCGCCTGGATGTAGCATCTGTAATCTAAATGTGGTTCCTTTGTAGACCCTGGAGAAACGAATGGTGTTTCTCACGATCATAGACGTAGCTAGAATAGTAGTGGGCGTTCTACGCATAGAGATAGATCGCGGGGGTGCGTCGCCTTCTCATCATGATCTGATTTTGCATTTAAAACATCAGCTTAGAATCTGATCAAGTCTGATAGGAGGAGATTGCATGCCTCACAGTTTAGTAGAAGGTAGATGTACACTGCTATCTTATGTGTATTTAGTCGAACTGGATTATAGTTTGTGTTCCCTGTCCAGGCATGGCGCACGCCATCTTTAGGTCATAAAATGGCAAGTAACTTGGCTTTAAACTCTCTTAGCTTGCAGTATAACTGAGTCCTGTCCTCATATTTAATTTTTGGTATTAGTAAGCTTTCAAGATTCCCTTTCACAAGATTTATTTTATCCTTGTCATGACACAAAACTGTACTTATCCTGAAACACACCCACCGTCTTCAAAATCCTCCAAACTTTTCTTTTATCTCGTTGGCAAATCAACAGTCCTACTTAGTAACTTACTTTCTTGTTTTCAATGCATACTGGAAAACAGCGAGCAGTTAACACTTAAACAAGTAAGGGAGATTTCTACTAACCCACTTCATTTTTAACATTTTGTTTGGTTCGTTTTACTTTATTATTTTTATTTTTCATTATATTGAGGGTAGTAGGTTTCCTCCAACTCCCTATCATTCCTTGAATTGTGTTAGAAATTTATATGAATTATAAAAAATATATATATATATATATATATATATATTTTAGAGGAAGCATTATTAAAATCAATGAAACAGGCGAGTGGAAAAAAAATAAAAGGAGAATTGTTAAAATTATCTTAAGGCCTCATCGTCTGACCCTCTGAGAGGAAACGTCAGAATTATAAATTAAAAACTAAAAGTCGAATGAGATATGAGGGGAAAAAACTTATTTAGTCGGAGGAAACGATTGAGAGGAGAAAAAAAAAAAAAAAAAAAAAAGGATAAATCTCTCAACGTTATGGTGGCTTTTAATCATTAAAGATCTCCAACTGATGTTTCAAAATCTTTTATCTACACAGGCTAGGTCGAGAGTTGTTAATGACTAACGCCTCAATAATATTGAGATGGTAGTTCTCCTCTCAATCGTTTCCTCCAATTAAATAAGTTTTTTTCCCCTCATATCTCATTCGACTTTTAGTTTTTAATTTACCATTCTGACGTTTCCTCTCAGAGGGTCAGACGATAAGGCCTTAAGGTAATTTTAACAATTTTCTTTTTATTTTTTTTCCACTCGTCTGTTTCATTGATTTTAATAATGCTTCCTCTAAAATTAATCCTACGATTCTGTTGTACACGAAATTTACTTACATATATATATATGTATATATATATATATATATATATATATATATATATATATATATATATATATATATATATATATCATTATAAGAATAAGAACACTTTTTTAAATAGGTTACTTTTTTCAAAACATACTGTTTTGTAAATATCGAAACATTCTAGCATTTGAAACGTATTGTCGAAACACCTTGCTAATTTTAAATAGATTAAGTACATAGATTGAATGCGGTATTGTGGAAACATACACTAGCATAGGGAATAGAAAAGTGCACTACCACAACCCCTTCCCACCCCTTT
Source organism: Sepiola atlantica (assembly GCA_963556195.1). Classification (NCBI taxonomy): domain Eukaryota; kingdom Metazoa; phylum Mollusca; class Cephalopoda; order Sepiida; family Sepiolidae; genus Sepiola; species Sepiola atlantica. Next base: position 141,305,585 of record OY744521.1, read on the forward strand.
TTGTCCTTGTGCCACATCTTTTTAAAATTATGATTTACTGTGATTTTCAGAGATAGATAAAAGCAGTCACACGCTTGACTCTTTGATCTGAAGGTTGTGCTATTTTTTGTTACCGCGTCGGGGATACGTTCTCGACAATCAGCTAGGCAGATTATATTCCATTTGAACTAGTTGGACTTTTCTCTGTGGGACTGATGTATGGTTTTGTTCAGCTCTAGGAGGTCCACCCTCCCAGACTTTATCTTCTCTCTTTTAGAAGATGTTAGTTTATTGTAAATCGTCTGAGGCGCCTCTACCGGGGAATGTTGACGAGGCTGTCCAGACATTTTTTGCGAGCTAGAGTGCTCCGCTACTGGAGAACTGGATTTTCTTTCAACTAACCTTCCGACCCTGTGTCACATCTTCCTGCGGTGGAGAGAAGTAAATGCTAGTTCAACTCGAGGATCAGATCACTTAGAAGCCGACTGTTGAGCCAGAGGCAGGGCCCCAGCAAAGAAGCAGCAAAACAAACAATATATTTCAAGGCTAAATAAATACTAAATGCGATAAACCTTTTCAGCATTGCTAGTGCCTGCTCATCAACCTGACTCCAACCTGCCTTTTTCCCGTCTCCAGCAGCCCAGCACTCTTTATGGCCCTGCTGCAATCCCAGGTAGACTCTAGTTCCCTGTATCAGTCCCACGCAGACTCTATTGACCAGCAGCAATCCCAGTTAGACGCCAGGATTCTACAGCAGCCCCATTTCTCTCAACAACCAAACATCTCTTTTCAGGGCTAACATAAAACAAACTACTTGCGGTTAACTTTCCCACTCTTTAGTATAACCTTCTTAATGAACCTGTTTTTTTCATTTTTTTCTCTTCAAGTCACTCACCAGCAGCACGGTACTCTCTAGCAGCTTCCCAGTGTTCTCCGGTGGCCCACGGTTTACTCCAGCCTTTGCTCACGACCACACAGACCAGACTTACCTGAGACACCTCATCACACCTCAGGGACGTCTACAAATATCTCCGTGTAACACACACTCAAGCTGTCCAGTTTATTGTTGACCGAGCCGTTTTCTGCGTCTAGTGACGTCATCTCATATATCCTTTACATGTTTGTTACATTTATGGTAAATAAACCATTTAAACTGTTCATCTGCGTTTGTCATCTCTTCTTTGTCATTGCTGTTTACCTTCTTGCATCGTCAACGTTCGAGCAGGTCTCGGAAGCGCCTTAGATTTGACGAAACTATTAAACAATCTGTCAGCTCGTTGACTCTCTCGAAGGACTAATCGAGTTCTGCTACCAAAAGTCTCTTTGCGTGACACCAAAAAATGCGATAAATGTCCTTGTATGTGTCAAACAAAAATTGCTTATTCGGTGTTTATGTTAAGAAGAAAATAATGGCAACAAGAAAGAACATTGGCAACATTTAAAAACAAACACATTTGCGTAACAAATCGAATAACACCATATTTGAAGCTTTCCGGTGCACAAAAAAATCACGTTATTTTAAAACATTTGATTATCTAGGGTTTCTTTGACAAAAAATACAAACAACAATTAACACAAATTAATAACAGTTGTTTAGCTATGGTATGTTCCTTCATTATTTTTTATATGTATTTTAGTTTGATTTTCTCTGTCATAATTTATCGGCTGCCCGTCTTCAATTCATTGTTTCACCTCATTTTCGTCTCGTCAACTCTCGGGTGCCCCACGTAACCTGCCCGAACGTTGACGACGCGAAGTCACGTAAACATATTGCGTCATCTATAAGAATACCAACAAATAATTAAAGAAAAAGGGAAAACAGAAAACAGAAAAGAAGGGAGAAGAATAACAACATAATAACATTATAGAAGAGAAATATGAAATATTAAAGAAAATTAGCAGATTATGAAGAGAGAATGAGAAAGAAAAAAGTAGTGATGAATATATAAATAAAAAGGATATTAAGAATATTCAAAGTTGCATATGCACTGAGAAAGGGAAAGGAGTTGTAAGAAAAGGGACACACATGATATAAGCTCGCACATACTACAAAACGTACGGATCAGTTAATATAAAAATGAACGAAAAGAAGAGTGAGGTAAAAGACAGCAAATACATTATATAGTGACGAGAAAAATAGAAAGAAGAAAATGATAGTAAAAAGGAAGGAAAAATAATGAACATATGAGAAAGCGAGAACTAAAGGAACGAAAACTAATAAAAAATCGCTAAATGATATAAGAAAATACAACGGAAATAGATAATCGTTTAAAAAAAGAGAAAGTAAAAGGCGAGGGCAGCATTTACAAACGTATGTGAAAAACATTCTAAAATTTACTGATACAAATATCATGTCAAAAATAAGAAAGATATAAAACAAAAACAACGATATAATGAAAACCAAGAGAAGAATGTGGAAAGAATAACATCTATTGGATAAATATATATAGAGTAATAAACGTTGTAAAGGAAGTAACAATAAAAAAACACCTATAAAAATATGAACGTATTTTACAAATCAAACCAGGAAACGGTATGAATTATTGGCTAAATATAGGAAAAAAAGAATGAATAATCGATGACTATAAAAATTAGACATATATTTAGTATAAATAAGTACGGAGCGAACGTAGGAACGGGATAAACTGTACAACGAATAAAATGAAAGATGCATCGAAAGGATCGGTACAAATTAATGATTGACTGACTTTACCAAATCGCTTTGAAATGCATGAATACTTTCGATTCATATTCCATGGAAAAACTTGTATAGAATTAGATGAATTAACTGGAAACGAGCTATAGAAACATCACAACAATCACAGAGAGAGGCTACGTAAGAATAAACGTAGCCTAAGTGGACAAACGCTTTCATATGAACTTTGGAATTTGGTTTCAAAGTTAATGCTTACTACGAGGAATATATTTATCTGTTTTGCCACGTGGAAAAGAAATCTTAAAACTAAGTCTGCAAGAACGTACTCATTGTCCTGAAATACTCTTTAAAATTAAAGTCTGTATGCATTATTATCAAACATCTACCTCTTCTCCATCTATCTATCTATCTATCTATTTAGACTTTATTTATCTATCTATCTATCTATCTACGTATTTGTTTCATTGTCCGTATTGCTATCTCTGTCCCGCTCTCTCAGAAACGACACATTTCAATGCAATTATTCAGGTTTTGGAAGAATCACACATTAAGAAAAAGAGAAGAAAAAGGATAAAAACTCCTACTCTATCCGCCATATCCTTTTTTGTTTTACGCCCTATTCCTCTATACTCTATAACTACTCTAGCGTGCTGACAATGCAGACAAGTTAACTCGGAAATGATGAGTACCTATTTTATGTCTTACTCCGATTTGTGCTTTTCCCATTTTAAAATCAAAAGAGCCTGGAAAAACACTTATACATAATTTGTTGTTGTTTTTATTTTAATTTTTTTCATAAATTCGTACAATCTTCATGTTCGACAAAACTAATGGAATGCCGTAGTCAACGCACTATGGGTGCATTTTCGGCAACTACGCCACTCTGCCCGCGTTTTCGATCTTTCTGACAAAGTGGGAAAATAAAGCTATACTCTGTTCGACAGTTTAGTGCGATGGTATTTGGAGCTGACTGGAGTAAATCTTTCTTCCTATTCTTGTTGGCATGTCAGTAATGCGAGTACTGTGGGTTAAACGTTTAACCGGGACTGCAATTATCCGCATGATGATCACTGGACGTGAACATTGACGTAAGTCAAAGGAAGCTGTCATATAAGCAGGTGCATAATACCGTGGCTGCTGCGTTGCTATTTGGTCAATGGAGGTTGGACCATGTAATAGTTTCTGGATGTTTCTCTCGATGCAATATTAGTCGAAGCTCCTACGGCTTTTCTTTCATTAATGTTCTACAAAAAATATTGCTCTTCTTAATTCATTCTCTCTGTCTCCTTCTATTAACACATCTGCTGACCGTCTCCACAAATTTTATAATCTAAACGTGATGAGTCAGAAAACAAAACATAAGTGTAAAGACTTCCAACGAAAATGCCTATTATCAGCTCTCTTTTCCAAACATTGCCGATCTACGTTCCAACCTTCTAGATATTGAACTCGTTTTAAAAGATACAAAATCCGACCTGCTATACCATTGAGAAACTAGCATTGCCCCGTCAGTCTCGCTAGATGATCACACGATACTAAAACATGACCCCAGCACTAAACTGCCAATTTGACATGGTCATATAATATGTGCCTACATCGAGAACAGTTTTCTCATGTGGTAGTAACACTTTCTACGAATATCCTTATTTGTCCTATATGTGTTTCTGTATTATAATTGCTAACCTAACCGCTTTCATGTTTGCCTTCTATCATTCACTCACTGATGAAGTCATTGCTAGTGAGTGAATATTTGACAAAATTAACAAAATCCTGTCCGTTCATCATTTTCTTTGCATTCATGTATCTGGCGACTTTAATGTTCAACTTGTTGAGTGGCTAGTTCATTCAAACAAGAGAGGAATGAATGGAGGTTTTTCCATGACTTCTCCTTTGCTACGAGCTTAATAAATTGTTGACAATATAACTCGCATAATCGATGCTTATAGACACTTCGAAAATATTTTCGATAACGTACAACTTGCTCGGAACGGTGCACATCTAGTACCCTGTCTTGTCTGGGATTCTCCGATAACTCAATTGTCTCAATCAATATCAAAAAAGAGTTCAGCAAGTTCCTTAGTGTATGTTTTCATCGACAATTGTATCGATATTATAATTCGAACAGCGTAAACTCCTACTTAACATCACCTTCATTTTTTTAAAAACCTACACACCAAAACACGGAGCCTCCCCCTCCACTCCTCTTTCCCCCTCTACTTTTTTACTCACAGCTATCCACATTAATTTCATTCATCCCCACCCATCAACTTTTGAACTAACAGCCATCCACATTATTTTCATTCAATGCCACCGACTTCCTACAACCCGTACCTCGGTCCTGTGCTTTTAGTAGTGACTACTACTTCTTCTCATTAACTCATCATGTCAACCCAATATTTTCATGTACTTGTATGACATTTTTCTTAAAATTATCATCCTGAAGAAGTCTTACACATAAAGACGAAACGTTGATGAATACATAAAAAAACATTTTTTGGGTTTTTCCTTTTTAATTTCCCATATATATATATATATATATATATATATATATATATCATGTAAATATACGAGGCCTTTCTAGAACGTATCTGACTTTAGTCCAGAAAAAATATTGCAAATACGTAACGAAGTTCGCGCCCTAATCGCCTTCAAAGTAGGCTACTTGTGTTTGCACACACTTGGCCTACCGATCCCTCGACTCCTAGTAACACCCCTGGAAGTCTTCTTTAGGAATGTTGTTTATCTCCGCTGTCGCGTTCCGGATTATCTCTTTATTCGCACCGTTTCAACAACAGCTGACCTCCAAGCAGTTTTGGGCCTGGAAAAACACTGATCACTCTTCGCTGATGTGCGGCTATTTTAGTATCGGTATTTTAGTATCAGTAAATTTTTTTTACAGATAAAATCTTCTTCAGACACCTGCCGAATCTAACGCGATAACGGAGATGAAACCTATTCTAAAATAAGACTTCCAGGGGTGTTTCCGGCAGTGGATGGTTAGGTGGGCTAAGTGTGTACAAGCACAAGGGGCCTTATTTGAAGGGAGTTAGAGTCATAAACCCGTCATATATTTACACATTTTATTCTGGCTTACGGTCGGATACTTTTCATGCATCCCTCGTATTTATGTACATGTTCTTAAATACCACTAACCCGGGCAAATTCTGCCACTCTGCCGTACAGAAAATATATAAATTACTACAGGCAGAAAATGTGTTACATTAAAACACGCAGTTTGTTTTTCTTTTCTCGTCTTTTCTTTTCCAAACCCCCATTACTTCTACATTCTATGGTTCTTATAGTATATAAGTAACACAAAATCATTTTTGTCTTGTCAAGATACTGTTAAATTTAGAACTTTTGACTTTACTTATCTCTCTCATAAATATATATATATATATATATATATATATATATATATATATATATATATATATATAGGCAGGGATCACACCTACGATTGTCTGTAGTCTGGAATTAACCACCGGACAGCCACGCCTGGAAATATGTACGAATTCGTATCGCCTAAATATTGAGTTATGTATTTGTTAGTGTTTATACTAGCGATAGTAACAACATTTATACATATTTTACTTTGTAAGTAGTAAATATTCATTCGAAGATTGCATTAAGTTGTCCTTACTAGAACGTATATATATATATATATATATATACATATATATATATATATATATATATTCTTTCTTTTTTACGTACATAAAAGTAATTTATGGGCACGTGTTGTTGGCTATCAGCCGCTACCAGCATGGCTAAATTAAACACTGATTGAAGAAACAATTACATTTTATGGAGACTGGAGTTTAACCTCCGGACTACGATGCCTTGCCTGGACATATGTGCGATTTATTGTCGCCTAAATATTTAGTTATTAATTAGTTACTGTTTTACTGGCGATAGTAACATAGTTTATGAAATAAAATATAAAGTTACGACCCTATTAAATAAAAGTCAGCCTACTTTAAGTGACTTAAGCGTATTGATTTAAAAGTACTATGTTGAACCTCAGTAAACACTTATAACAACAACCTCGACTTACATAGAAATGCAAATGAAAACTAATAAAACAAATGGAATATCAGAATCAAATTGAAATTAAAAAGCGTCGTCTTGAAGAGAAATTAAAAAAAAGTAAGAGACATTTCTAGAAAACAATAGGAGCAAATATTTGAGGAAATACTTTTTCTACTCAATAAGATCCAAAAAAGTTATGCGAATTATCGAATAGGAGTTAACATGTTTAATATGACAAATAATTTTCAAAAAAGGCTATTTGGGGCGCTATCGATAATTTTACTTACGACCCTGAACAGGAAATTTCGTTTGCCCCCCTATTTCAGGCGATACAAATATCTTTATTAAATCGCTTTTGAAAAAGAAGTTCGTTTCCTGTTTAGAAAGTGGGCTACAGTTGAGCATAACTAAATCGTTACCGGCTCTGTCAAACTATTCGCACTTTAAATTCTGAGAGACTGAAAAATAAATGACAAACAATGTTTGTTGAACATTTTATTGGATGGAGTGAGATATTGTAAAAAATGACTTCCCAGTTTTGATAAAAAACTAAATATTCAACCAGGGTTGGATTGATCTGTATAAGAACTGTACTATTTCGATTGAAGAGCGTTGTTGCTCAGTGAGCAGAGTAAATTGCGGAGAGAAAGACGTGAATTTGGCAGTTGGCCGTGGATGGAGCATCAAAATCTTATTTTTCAAGAAGCTTATCTTTACAGATAGACCGGAAGTCTGGACGACAGAATGCAGGGAAGCATTTGAAAAAAGTATAAGATATCCTCACATCACAATTATTTATAACGTATTACACTCTAGATGTCGAAATCATTGTGTCTATTGATGCTAGCTCGTGCGGCATTACAACCTCTATATTAAACAAAGTAGACGATGAAGCGATGAATCTCATCGCCCACGCGTCTCGTACGTTAATACCTGAAGAGGAAATTTACTAACAAGTTGAGAAGGAAGCATTGCGTATACTTTTGACTGTCACGAATGCCAGCGTTTTTCTTTTTTTACGGATGACATTTTGTATTGCTAACCGATGATAAACCACTGTTACCGATTTACGGAACAATATAAGGATTACCAACGCAGGGGAAACAGACTAAAGTGATGGGCGAACATTCTCGTCAATTACACATATAATACAGATGTTCTCCCATCGTCAGAAGTAAGTCATGCTGATGGATTATCTTGGCTTAGCCTAGAATATGCTAACCTACTTGAATACCCAGCGATTGATTTCCTATTGACTCAAATAAAATTACAAATACATTGTGTAACTCCATTACGGAACTTCCGTTAGCACTTAAATAAATAAATGAAAAAGTCGTAGACGACGATTTTTTAAAGAACATAGAAAAAGGAAAACAGATAAATCTCGCAAATGTATTTTATTTGTGATAAAGTTATGTACAGAGAAATACGAGTTATTTTTGAAGCATTACAGAAGAGAATATCCAAGCCAGTTTTATGTCGGTCGCCGTTGCATTTTAAGAATTAAATTCTCATGTGAACTTATGTATATTCGACAAATATTGACAACTACATTACAAATGCGGTTAAACTAAGCAAATCTTTGCCTTGGCAGCGAATACACTTTTTAAAAATTTCACACGCTGACCGTGCGCTTGCATTCACAAAAAAATTGCAGACTCATTAGATGCTTTCTATTACTTACTCGTGGGCGACAGTTTCTGGTAATGACGAAAAATATAAAAATGTAGAAATACAACCACATGAATTGTTCGCTCGTAATTCACGTCTCGTAAAGTTGAACCATTCTGCTAAATATTTGTAGTGGCGCCGTATCATGTGGGAAGTAATGGTCAGGCATAATGGTTTACACATACGTGAAACACAAATAACAAAGACGCGAACGGAAATAATGTTAGTAAGGAAGATTAAACACGTGTTTTCCCAATTATTGCCTACCTATGCGATACCCTAAGTATTAGAACATCGCCCGAAAGGACGCTTTAAAGCTGGAGAACAAGTTTTCGTCTCGGATTTTAAAAAACTATACATCCTGAAACTAATTTAAAAATTATACATACATAGATTGAGCCGGGGCATAATGAGTACATTTTGATGAATTTGAAAGAAGGATTGCAATCTTATATCAATACTTATTGAACCCAATATTTTCCTTGTAGTAAATTATGTTGTTTTCTAAAATGTAATCAAATTGTGCCCAACTTCAATTTGTTCTAACTAACGATATAAAATAGGTGAAATTATTTATATGGTTAGCATAATAAATAACCAGTTTGTATTTCTCTTCAATAAAAAAAACTATTTCGTCAAAACAAAAAGTAATAAGCAGTTTCAACATGCAAAACCCAACAATAGATACTTGGTGAACCTCATGTGTATAGCTACTACTACCATAACATGCTTTTAATACTAACATATTCATAACATAATAAATAGGCGAAATATAGAATGACACATAAATGTCACAAACACAACCTCTCGCAAGCAAAATTTATTTTCAGCTAGACAACTCTTCCTATATTTCCATTTCCTCTGAATATAACATACAAGTTATATACACAAAAACTGATTAGCAGACATCTATAAAAATGACTGACTGTTCTTGCTAACAGGGAGCTGAATGAGTGCCCCCTTCAATAAAAATCTGATGGGATCCTATATGACCGATCTTAAAAAGTAAGTGATTTTTTGTAACTCTGTCAGTAATGTCTGAATATAAATTTTTGCTGATGTTTTTCAAGCGAAAGTTATTTTCTTTATGAAGTAGATGATAAAACTTGATCATCAAAAATTCGTTCGTCAACCAGCTGGTAAAGTAAGGAAGAAATTACTTTGAATTGGGAGTAAATAAAATACGTTTTCAGTTGACCCATTAATACCCACTGACCCATTATGCAAAACCCCACACGACTAATAGGGGCGAACACAACAAAACAAAAACTATGAAACGATTATACAACAAAGAATAGCGTTTTTTGTATGTATACAAGACAATTCTTGTTATCTGCTTTTAACATTGAGGGGTACGTGTTCATGCCGGATCGTTTACAGTTGGCCATGGCATTTTTTGAGTTAAAATGTTCCTGGTTTCAACTGAACACGGCTCAGATAGTAACATATGAAATATCGTTATAGAAACGATTGTACGCCAGATATTCGCTGTGTTAGACTTCTTGGTACTGATATGAATAATGTATTTATTTTATTCATCTCAACTTACTTCATACGTGTTTGTATATATGATGCCATTTTCTTTTTAGATAACTCAATTAGGTTATATATAGTCCACTGCTACTTAATCTATTCATGTATTTATTACTCTTCCTACTTATCAAAGTTATGTTGCATATCTAAGTTATGTATGCATCATGATTGTTTCATTGCGTACTCGTTTACTTGATGATGTCAAAAAGGCAAATGAGTTAAGAAAGCTTCCATTCATTTGTTATTACGTCATACATTTTTGGTAAAATTATTTATTTATTCTGACTTTATACTAGTAAAGCTTTACATAATTTTGATTGATCGGGAATTTGTTCATCCCAGCGCACAATGGATAATACAAGAAAGGTAAAGCGGCACCGATTAAATAAACGGGAGAGATGCCTTTTTTATAACACACGACCCAAACCATTGATTTCATCGATTAAAACAAACGTTTAGATAATCATGATTTGTGGAGGGGGTTACTAGTAGATTGTGCCATTCATTAAAACTAGCATACAGGGAATAACTGTTCACAGTGGTTAATATCACACAACGATTATGCCATCTATCGAAAAAAGAAGGTGAAGCAGATTCTTAATGAGATTTTATATAATTTCATGGAGTTTTTTTTTTCTATTAATCTTATAGACATTTATACATACATATAGATTGTTCCTTGATGAATCAATATACACGCATATGTTTCCATACACGTGTTTTCCTATGCATATATATATATATATATATATATATATGTATATATATATAACTATATAAATAACTATATATATATATAACTATATACATAACTATATATATATATATACCTATATATATATACTATACACACTCACACACACACACATATATATATATATATATATATATATATATATATATATATATATATATATATATATATATATATATATATATATAATGATAATAATCCAGGTAAACATTCCACAGGGTAGTAATCCAAAGAATTTCAACCGGCTTTATAAAAAGTGCTCAATATCACCTAGGGCTTTTATATGTGATTATTTTTATTTACACAGACATGTACAAAATCTGCGACAATGGCATGTCGATGTTATCGATCAACAGTTATTATAAACTTAGATCTCATCAGGCAGAGTTATAATCCGATCTTTACCTTAGATCATATTTGGAGAGAATATTTGGTTTTCTCCAAATATTGTCATGATCTAGGCTGATAATCCTCATATACACACCAATATACATACGACCATATATATATCTTTATATATTGCGAGAATATTTTTACACTCCCTACACGTACCAACATACACACATATTTATTTTTTTGAATTACCTGATAGACACCATCCTCGTGTGTCTTCGGTCTCGTGCCATGAAGATACTTCACCCTACAAGTAAACCCTGACCAACTATTCAATATAACATAGTATTTGAAGCCAAAATTAGATCCCTCGACTCTAATATACACTTTTTCATACAAGGAATGGTGCATCTTCTTCAATTGTTACTAAAGTTAGTTGGATACTCCACCAGACTAGATTGATTATTGTTCTAGACTACAAGAAATATATACTATAACATTATTGACTGCCCAATTGGAAAAAATAATCAATGGTCTAAACATTTTAACTTACTAAACATTTTACCGGCAAAGGAGAACTTTAATGGAATATCTATGTATCTAATGTAGATATCAAGTGTAAGCCTGAGTAAGAGGTCCCTTCATTTCTGATAACTATATTGAAGTAAAATAAAACAATATATATATATATATATATATATATATATATATATATATATATATATATATATATATATGTATACAGAAATATCTATGGGATAATGTATTTTCTTTATATATTTGCGTTCACAAAATATTAAAGTATTCAAAGGAGTGTGTGAACAAATAGAATTATCTGGTATTTCAGTTGTGGTTTTATTCTGTTAAAACTGCTCCTTTTCCCCAAAAAGTAAAGTGCCATGACACAAATCAATAAATTATTGGAGGAGGTCTCAGATTTATGCATTTTACGATAATTTTTTGAATGCGATTATTCATTTAATTACTTATTTATATCCACAGAGCAAAGGCCCCTTTTTCTATAATGATTTTCATAAAAACTGAACGGATGTAGCATGCATAATTTAGAAGGAAGACAAGAGAAGTGAAGAGACGAATAGCGCACAAGAAAGAGGATAGGAGATATAAAAAATTAAAATAACATCAACGTATATGTCAAAGATACATCCATTTACTATGTGTGTTCTACGATAACAAAGCTATTAGAAAGATAAATGTGCCTGATCGTCAAAAATGTTATTTGGAATTGAAACATTGTCGAATGAACGTATACTATTTTGAACTATAGTGTCGAACCAATAATAATGCAATTTATTACTAGATTGTGACACATCGACAATAATGCTATTTCGCACTAGAATTTGAGGGACCGACATCAATGTTCTTTCAAACTAGATATCTAAATGCCGACAATTATACAATTTTGAACTAAAGCATGACAAGCTAAACATAATGTAATTTCGAACTAGAGTGCGACATACCAACAATAATGCTATTTTGAAATAGAGTATGAAAGTTAAACAGTGATTATATTTTACACTAGTGTGATGTATACAAATATAATGTTATTTCAAAGTACAGTGTGACATACCGACAATAATGCTATTTGAACTTAAGTGTGACAAATCAAAACATAATGTAATTTCGAACGGGGGCGTAGCATGCTAAGAATACTGTTCTTTCGAATAAGAATATTACGTAGCAACAATGAAGCTATTTATACAAAGAATGTGACAGACCAACAATAATGCTATTTAAAACTAGAGGGTTACTGATCGGAAATCATGCTATTTAAAACTAAAGTGTCATCAAACAAAAATAAAGTAATTTAAACAAAAGCCTCGCGCACCAACACTAATCTTCTTTTGAACGAAAGTTTCAAAGAGCAATTATAATATAATTTCGAAGTAGATTGTAATCGAGTAACACTTATTATATTTAAAACTTAACCTTGATAGAGTAACCGGTGTACAGTGTCTCTTATAGATATTCTTGAACGGTTCTAAACTACGAAGCGCCCATTTAATCTGCGCGTTTGGCAACGGAAATTCTATTGACTTGCATTCTGATCGACAGAGTTTCTCAACGACGCAATCATATAAAAAAATAGCATTTCGAATTGTGTTTTTGAAAATGTCAGTGAAATACAAGATGAGTATTAATGTTCGTAACTCAATTAAAGTTAGGAGTATTTACCACAGTGAATCAGAATGTCAGTAATTGTTGGTAACTCAAAGCTAATATGCAATTATTCATGAACTTCTTTCATATCGATTGTTGACTCGGATTAGCATGGACACACAAGTTCCTTGTTTTTGACCATTTATGTTACGGGTTTTAATATAAGAATCTGTCTCTATGGCCGACATGCAATCTGAGAAAACTAAATTATTATTACCGAAGTAAGCACATTTTTTCTCCAATAAGTGATTTTCATTATTTATTGTCTCTTCATAATTATAAATACTGGATGAAAAAACTTGAATTCGTTATTTTATTTATAGATATGATAGCTGATTATTGAACACTGCTAGTAAACTATATATATATTTTTTTAAATTAATTTTACTAGTATGCCACTAGATTTCAAGGACCGAGGTCACTCGAGGATAAGTGTTTAAGAAATCTTAAGTTGTACAAGAAACGCCTCCATGAAAGGAATAATAAAGAAATGTTTGAATGGACATACAGTTACTTAAAAGTAATTGATTATTGAAGAAGACGGCTCAACAAATATTTGCTGACATTAAAGTTAAAGACTACGATTTTGTAGTCACTTGGAAGATAACTCGTAGTACCTTGTTCCACAGATTGTATGTTCTTAGAAATAGACCGTTATGGAAATTTCGATTGAAGTAGAAAGAAAGAAAACCATTTGCTGTGGTTGTAGTTAGATGAGTACTTGCTATGAACGTTTTATAGAGTGTACCATGAATTGGAGCTGAACCGAGCATCAACCATGAACTGAAAGCTACAGTAGATATAGACTGGTAACATCTCTTCTGAGTAGAAGAGGCTGTAGAGAGGGAATAGATCATCCCCCACTTTGTGCGAAGTCGGTTTTGTACTATTTAAAGACAGAAGAGGGTTCCCAAACGGCACCTACATATAAGAGCAGTAACCGACTTTAGGCCGTATCTTATTCTTATAACTAGAGGAGTGCGTTATGAATAAGGTACCTTTTCAAGCGGTAGAATGATAATACTACTTTCTCCTGTAACTCTAGAAACATTTGAGATACAATTCTTCAATTTCAAGTCTTGGATTGAAGTCAATTGCGATGGAAATGGACCTTTGGAATTGCTCAGCTTTGTGTTGACTTTAGTTGAGACAACTCAGTGTGTTACACAACTCCAGGAGAGTAGATGTACACTGTTTAGAGAACGTAGTCAGAAAAAGATCAGGAAGGCTTACGAAGTGTCCATCGGTATCGGGAAGCGTGTTATCTGGTCAACAATTTGTTTGTCGCTAGTCTTGTTTGAGTGGACTAGTCACTCAAGATGTAAATATTAAAATTATCGTATACATGGATACTAGTAAAAGACTGGGTAGTCAGTATTTTATTAGTTTCGTCATAGATTTGCTCAATGATATTTATTCTATATGTGATGAAAATGAGGGTAAAGACGAAAGCGGTGCTGTTTTTAAAGGTAACACGGAAACACATATTGGTCAAGTTAAAGTGTTCATAGTAAGTGTCTATGCTACATGGAAAACCGTCACTTATATAGAAGCAGATTCCATGACCATGCCGATCTAGGGGTCGGGTTTAGAAGTCAAGTTTGCGTATTTTGGGATCATAAAGTCTTCTATAGAAATACAGGAAAGATCCGCATGGTGTCAAACTCTGAAGTTGTGAACGTATAACCCTTATGTTCGAAAATAGAGAGTTCATATTAGGAATCTATGTTAATATTTGGATTTCTAACTTTGTGCTTATGCTTTGATTTGTTACTTATTATGTTTAGATTATATTTGTGGAAGGAGTCAGCGAAGGTATTTATAGCAGAACGCAAACAAAGTGGATAAATTATATAATATTTGTAGAACATTTAAGAAAGAAAAATCGTAGCAGTTTCAACTAATATAGCATCGGGAGTACCAAGCAGAAACTACATCAGCCCTAGTATTTTAGAGCTTTTTTATAGAGCTTTAGGAGTTACTGCAAGGTTCGTGCCTCAGACTATCGGAGCACATACTATACTAAAAGTGTTATTATACGCAAACAATTTTATTGTATTGTACAACGACAATTAAAAGAATAACAACACCAGAACACAATGGTTAAGAATTACACAATGTATCTTTTTATTACCGATCTCACATAACACATATAACAATGCAATATACTTAATCTGTATTCCTTTATAGATTTAGTATATTATTTTAGTGATGGGGTGTCATTACTAACTTACATACATATAGCAATGTATAAAATAAATTCATTGTAAAAACAATATTTAAGCAATGTTACATTTTCCATAGTATGTGAATTTGTAAAATATTTTATAATATTGGCACACATTTGTTATATTTACATTCTTTGTATTGTTATATTTTTATAAAATGCGCGGTTCACCTGCAGTGATTCAATACCGAAATGGTAACACGAATCGAGATTTCATTTGATATATCATCAGTTCGACTACATTACATGATTGGCAATGTGCATGCGCAAACAAAACGCTTATGCACCAAGAGGACACATATGGATGATGCTGTCCGTTAGCTACAGTTACATACATGGATAGGGCTTTTATTTTAAAGTACATCCGGAAGTGATGCTCAAATTTAGAAGACTTATCACTCAGTTTTCATCATTCATTACAACCCGGCCAACTTTTAGCCATAGTGCTATATATAAAAAGGTCCATCGATAAGTTGGTTGGATCTGTCTCGAGCACAACCTTGAACTACTTTGGATAGTCTTAGTTAAGCTGTGGGCATTTACACTAGCTCACAGCACCGAACTCGATATTTCTTAGCTGTTTATACTTTGTTATTCTGTCTACCCTATTTCCCAACCCTAGTTACTACTCAAACGCTCCCAATGTTCCCGGGTATGAAACAAAACTATTACAAAAAATATATCAACGAGAAGCTTTGGAAAATCCGAAGTGGTAGTAACTGATCTACACACCAATCGTATAAAAATACGGTTTCGCCATTAAATGGCCCAACTGCAGTTGATAAGCAGTCAGACAATAACACATAAACAACAACTAAAATACATATTAAAATAACACTTCTTTCTTCTCCATTCAATATTTAGTTTTAGTGTTCTACATGAAGACACATACCCAGACATTTTATTCATACAAATAATTTATGCTACATATGTACATACATTTATCAGCTACGACGATGTGTGTGTGTTTGTGTGCTTGTAACATATATTTTAACTGAATAAAAAGAGACATGTTGACATTGCCATATATGTGTTGCGATGTGAGGACGGGTGGGTGTATTTGGTATTCTGGTTCATTTATTTATTACTTCTTATTAACTTCTTTATTAAATATTCACTGGTATTATGGATTTCTACTCTTGATAATTTATTTATCGTTAAGCTGCATTATTTCAGTGCCTTCTCTCGGTGGTTTGGGAAAGCTGAAATTGAAAATAGTCGTGGCACAATATATATCCTCATATGCAGCCAGAAATGTTTGTATGAATAAAAAATTTATACTTTAATACATCCTTAATTGTTATTCAGCACGATCTTATAAACACAGTGGCTTGATGGGTTAACACGAAGCATCTCTATAAAAACTATACATATATAGATATGTATAACATTTATAAGGTTCACACAACAATTTATATAGTAGCTCAGTAGTGTATACTTCGATTAGAGCTCATACTCTAATATAATATAATGATAGTAATTCTTAAATATTCGAAATTTTCTTTAAATAAATGTTTTTTGCATACGATTGTTGCTTCTTAATTCAAAAGTATCTATTTTTGATGATATACAAAAAACATTTCTTTAATATGCAAATAGCATTTACATCAATGAAACAAATACTAATATGTATAGCGTTTATCATCAGTTAGTTGAAAAACATAAAGTGCTCAATTGCAGGTTTTACAAAGATTAATAAAAGTACGCATACTATATTGGGCTGAAAAATTGGTATTTTACTATAAGCCAGTTACTATCGGAGAACAATATGTTCAGATGGATTGTTATGCTTGTTAGCCACATTTTATCTGTACATAATAATGTAATTCTCGGCAGCGCAAACTCTGTGTGTGAGGCACACTATCATATGGCTTTTAGTCATCGATCCAAGCCATGCCTACGTCTCTTAGCCTCTCCCTACAGTCCCCAAGAATAGTCTTATTCATAAACAACTGGTCCTTGGTGCCTAAAAATTAGATCTTGCACTCTGTTTGTTCTTTTAAGGTACGTCCCCGAAAAGAGGTGTTCGTTGATGCTGTCTGCAACCAAGCCAGTGAAGAGTCTGTAGGTTGTATTGAGATAGCAGATTGGTATGTATTTACTAGGGTGTTGTGTCGCACTCGTTTTGGGTATGAGGGTTGTATCACTTTTTAATAGCCATGCAAGTCTGACCTCCTGACCTGAAGCAGACTGGTGAAGCAACAACTATAATGGCTATAAAGTGCGGTTAGTTGCTTAAGCCAGAAATTGAGTATGTTGCCTATGATATATTTTTGCGATGCTGAAATTGATTAAACTTTCGTTTTATCATTCCAGAGGGACACCCTTGATTAGTCATTGGTGGCTTGCTTTTGTTACTTCGAGCTGTATTTAATAATTACTTGGCCTCTTTTAGCGTTTTCTTCACCGTGATTTTCTGTCTTATTAAGTTTATGTAAAACAGTATTCCGTTCTTTGAACACTGTTTTCCACTTTTCCCGTGTTCGCTTTATACTTTGTTCGAATTCTTTTAGCAAGTTCTCGAATCTTGCCTTCAAGTTCCTTCGCTATGTTTTTAATTTTTGTTATATTTCAAACCCGGCCTACACATTGTGTTCTTCAGCCGCTTTTGAACTGTATCGGCGGCAAGCAATTGTTTGATTTTAGACAATTCTGTTCTGCAAAGGTTTAGTTGTTTTGGGAGCTTCAGTTTCAACGTTTTAAGCTCTGGACCTCGTTTGCTTTTAGAATTGAAGGAGCGTTTTCTCTGACTATGTAGACTTATGCAGCATATATTTCCTGATTCAGCTCCATGAAGAATATGTTGGATGGAAAGATTATTTAGACAGCGATGTTTATTGCTTTTATTACTGTCATGGTAGCCTTTCAGGCTTGCATTTTTTGCAGCCGAGATATTTCCTCCAGCCTTATAATCTGGAATTCTTCGATGGTATTACAAAGTTCTTCCCCCCATGCCAATTGTTCATCATCTGGCCCTAGTAATTCCTTATGGACGTTCAGGTGTTGATGGCCTCGAAGAATATTGGTTCAGTAAGAAGCTATCTTGCAATTGTAAATCGACAGCTGATGGAGATGGGATACTTATCAAAGAGCCACTTGAGAAAGATAATTCTGGTGTTTAAGTGGCATAATAGCAGGTTTACTGGGCCCAGACTGTTCGGCTATATCCATGGATAAATGGTGATATGGTACTGACTGTACATGCAGTGTGGTGTGTTGATCGATGATGGGGATTGTGGGAATTGTAATAGGGCTTTCAAGTTAACATTTTTTGGTACTTATAAGGGCTGCTATTGCTGAATGCATATTGTACAGTGTAGCCTCATTCAAAACACTCATGATGTTATATCTTGTAGAGGTAATCTGTTGGGTGGAACATTTCTGTATTTTAAACAGAAGTGGAAGACTAATCCCACTCTCGGTAGCTGTCTTCTTTTTATGTTTGGTATGTTAAAGCTGAGCATATTTCATGGTTATTACAATGCCCACTGTTCTTTCATTTCACAGTTAGACTTTTTTTTTTCTGTCTAGTTTATTCGGGGAAGTAGTCTTTGTTTGCTTAAGCATCAAGGTGCTTTTTAAAGTTCTCCCTATGAATCTTTTTTATGTAAGGGAATATTAATGTCGTGTAAAATCGTTCTGTCCGAGTACTCCGCTAATATATATATATATATATATATATATATATATATATATATATATATATATATATATATATATATATATATATATATTAAATTCCCGAAACAGTTTTTCATGGTAAACAACTGATGATTCCTAAAAATAGTGTTAGAAACACACTAATATAATAACTGTAAAAAATAAATTGACTTACATGAGTGTTTTTTTCCACTGAAAGACTTGGGACTATAATTTTTTTTTTGTTTTTTTAAAATATAGTTTTGATGGTTGAGAAACTTCCGAGACTATATATATATATATATATATATTATATATATATATATATAGATGTGTGTGTGTAATATATATATATATATATATATATATTTGTCATCGATTGTTTGTTTTTGTCATTACACTTTCTTTTAGAATCAATTTATTTTCGCAATATTAAGCTTGAATGGGTATTATCGTAACACGGACAGTGGGTATTCGACAAGACGAGTAGTTGCTTTTTTAATAACAAAAGCATACTTTATATTCACGTGAAAATTTCGAATTACCTACGTCGTATTTTAGAATACGTTAAGCTAAAGATGAATATGTATATTTATAAAAAAATGATTATTCACTATTTATCTCGAAAAGCGTTTGCCAGCTTTATTGCAGCAATACAAGTTGCATTTATATAACATGTTCGGTGTTCATCTTTTCCTGTGTCGCAAGCGAATTAAAATCGCTGCTTTCCGTATCACTTAATGTGGCATCCGGACAAAATCAGTTCGAAACGTATATAGAGAATATAAATATCCTAAAGATAAGTATATTTATGATAACGTACGCATACTACAATTGACAAGAACATTTTTCAAGTACATGTTTTAAATTGGATTAGACGCAAAAACAAACGTATCTGTCAGTTAGCCCAAAAACCATCATGATATGTCATTGGGGGGTAAAGATTTTCTTCATATACATATATATATATATATATATATATATATATATATATATATATGTAGATAAATGTATTTTTGTCGTTTTACGACTAATCAGCGTTGCTTAACCGAGCGAGATCCGACTCCAGGACTCAGAATTCTAACGACTGTAGCTCTACCACTGTGGTAATACAAACACAACACTATATAGTTATTTTTTAGTTGCCATTTATTTATACGGATGTATATATATATATATATATATATATATATAAAATGAAGGAGAGTGGAAAGGAATTAGAGAAAGCAAAAGCCAAATCAAAATTCAATTCAAAAGTTCAAAGCAAGGTATAATCCGCAAAAAGGCAATTTATTCAAGTTAAATTTTCCTTAAGCCAGGCTTTTCAAAGATCAAAATCTTATCATCAGAGGAAGTCGCTGGGATAGATAAGTTGGCAATGGCCAAGATTTAAAATTTGAAAAAATGAAATGAAATAAAAATTGTAGGGAAAGCCGGCTTTCTCAACTGGGCAGACTTTAAATATTCTCACTGCCCCTTTTTCCACTTTATAACACTTTCCTTTGTCATCTCTGCCCGGGAAGTTTCTTTAATGGCGAATATTTTACATCTTAATCTCCTCTGACGCCTGCCTGCATCATCGAATGTACCTCTTATTGGACTTTTTACCCTTCCTGGATTTTCTATTTTCGCCGTACCTGAAGTTGTGGCTTCTTGGAGTTTAACTTTTAACTTCTCTCATTACTTCTCGTGCCTCTAACGACCTACCTATCTACATCCTATCCTCTCCGCTGGACTCTTCGACACCGGACTTTTTGGCAATCGGACATTTGCTTGCACCCTGGCACAGTTTTTCCCTACGTTTCCTTCCCTACAATTTTTATTTTATTTCATTTTTTCAAATTTTAAATCTTGGCCATTGCCAACTTATCTATCCCAGCGACTTCCTCTGATGATAAGATTTTGATCTTTGAAAAGCCTGGCTTAAGGAAAATTTAACTTGAATAAATTGCCTTTTTGCGGATTATACCTTGCTTTGAACTTTTGAATTGAATTTTGATTTGGCTTCTGCTTCCTTTCCACTCTCCTTCATTTCTACCTGCTCTATCCTGGATATTGAGCTGTATACTCTTCACAATAGGGTTTTACCTTTCCTAAAAGTTCGCTTTTAGTACACCTCTTTATATATATATATATATATATATATATATATATATATATATATATGAGTGAGTTTGTGCATGAACATATATATTTATACTATAACGTATGTGTATGGATATATACATATACATATATGTATATATATTAGTAATTTAATATTTTTATATATATATATATATATATATATATATATATAGTTTTTATTACGTAACATTATGAACATCGTACGTATTCAGACAAGATGTGTGTCGTCTTGCAGTAAACGCCATACTACAAATAGTAATATCGTAGGTTCGGTCCTTGCCTAAGTTAGCAATGCTTTTTTTTTAATTTAACATGGTTCACCCCAAACAAGGCAGGTCGCCACTGTAGACGTAAGGGGCTACTGAGAAAAAAGAAAATGGGAGAAGGTTGGGGGTCAGCCTAAATTGGGATCTGCGAAGCATGCCGGCCCATAGCCAGACACTAGTTCCAATGGGTTACTTATATATGTACATATACAATTACTAATAAGTGCATATATATATATATATATATATATATATATATATATATATATATATATATATATGTAACATGTGCTTATTATTCTTTTAGTAAAAGTTTATATTAAGGGTGTGCATTTTCATAATCTTTTACTAATTTTTCTTTTCATCAACTGAACATACATAATTTTGGAATATATTTTCACGGAAACACGGTGAGTAACGTGGCTACACAACTTTTTTGTATGCTTGACCGTTTACGGTGTTCGCACAACCAAACTTGCTCCTGCCTAAACAAACACTTTTAAATGAGTCGGATACAAAATGTAGTCTAGAATGCATTGCTATACATTTAAATATGAGTTATATGAACAAATCATTTTAAATGATCATCCGCTTGAGTCAGTGTCAATAATATGCATGTGTCTAGTAAAACCTTAACTATTTTACTGTACATTATGGTTTATGATATATACATTCTAAACAACAGAGTATATAATTCAGCAATTTAAAATTTCGTATCAGTTGTGGGGTTCCTGCAAACAGACAACACAGCACATTAAACTTTAAAACTAATGATACATTTATTGCATATACCAATTTTGGGACGGGTATTCATCTAGTATGTAGGTTTAAATACTTTGATATTTACTTAAATACATATTGTTATTACCATATTAAAAAAGTGAAGCTGAGCCCTGTTCGGGCATTAAAAAATAGAACGTCACGTTGCTATATGGCATGTTCCGATAACTTTTGTTGAACACTCTTGATAGCCATCTGTGTTTACTTGCTTGGCATAAATATAATTAATTCCACTTTCTTTACGTGGTACTTTCATGGGAGGGTTTGGTTAGAGCGCTTAGTTGCAGAATCAAGAAACTAGGTTTGAATCTTACGACTGTCTGAATTAATCATAACCTACACTGCGGAAGCTTGAAACGCCGGTGGATTTAAGTAAAAATAATTTCATTTAAACTTAAATAAATAGTATAAATACATATATATGTATATATATATATATATATATATATATATATATATATATATATATACATATATACATATATATATATATATATATGCATATATATGTGTGTGTATGAATATATATTAATATATTGTTGTCAGAAATTCAGATTTTTAAGTTACATAGATTATAATTTCTGATTTCAAAGCAATAACTATTAGACAATAGATAAAACTGATTCTTATGACGATATCTTGTTTTTTAACACGATTAATTTAAACACATGTTCTGCAATTGTGCAGACAATCAAGTATTTAAATTATATATCAGAATACTAGAACAACGATTAATCAGAAATATAAAATAATATCCCCAAAACTTAGGTAAAAATAACATTATTATAGATCGCTTACTATGTTCTGCCGAAAACACATGTGTATTAATGATAGCTGCGACCGTAAATGTATTTTCAATTATTTTCTTCTTATTTTGAAATGTCCGTGAGTTAGGAAGCCTCACACATATTTTATTTGATCTCGAAATTAAACAAATCTCTATTTATTTATGAATAATAATTTGTTGTTTGTTTCATGTGTGTTAAAATATAAATACAAATATATATATATATATATATATATATATATATATATATATATATATATATATATATATATATATATAAGTACTGTGTGGTAGGGCAGGAAAAACCAGCAGAGTGCTCGATTAATTAAGAAATCCGAGATTTCGGAGGATTAAGAGCGTAAATATTTATTTATAAAATACAGAAATTCAATGTAACATCAGTACCGTCGGTTTCAAAGCGGGAGGTTGATCCCGATTATCGTCAGCTGATAAACATATTCAGGAATGGTGGGACTTATTCGGTCACGTCTGAGATCACGTAGGACGTGATCTGTGTAAAATGGGGGGGGGTTTACATATGTGTGCATGAGGGGTTAAATTTAGATTCTAATATTTAAATTGTTAATGTATATAGAATTGTTATTAATTAAAATAAAGCAGAAGGAAAAGTTTTTTTGTAATATATAAAAAGTGTAAGAAATTCTGTAGGGTAGGGGTCGGGGTTTGGGGGCCAGGAAGTATAGGGGAAAGACGAAGTAGAGGGGAAAGACGAAGTAGAGATGCAGGGTAAGACACCGAGGGGAGGGGGGAGAGAAGGGAGGGTCTAGGTGTGGTGAACATTGATAGCCGTTGGTTCTAAGGTTCGGCACCGCCGCTAGCTTTTCGCCCCCAATATGGCAACTGAAAGACGACGGGACCCCATTCACCATTAAATGGAAGAACATCGAGAGAAGACCATCTTTCTCCCCAGCCATCAACAAGTGCCCCTTGTGCGATGCGGAAAAATACCACATATTACGAGCCATTATGGACCCGCATATCACCTGCTTAAACTCAAGAGATGAGGTATTCCGAGGCTGTATCCACAGACGCAAAGCACTCCTCATAAACTGGACTGACCGACACAATAATGACTAAGACAAACCCATCTTGCACACCCTGCCTTGACCAACCACTCCATTTCTCAACCCCATATGACCCTTACCCCCTCACCTAACCCTAGATATAAACGTAATCCCCTAATTTATTTTATATCTCTTATTTTTTTATATCTCTTATTTTTTAAATTTTTTTAATTTTAATTTTTTTAATTTTAATTTTTTAAATTTTTTAAATTTTTAAATTTTATTTTCTTAATACCCTTTTTATATATTTTTAAATATTTTTTAACATTTTTTATTTATATTTTATTTCTTCTTATTTTTTATTTTTTATTCTTTATTGGTGTTTTTTTATTATTGTGTTTTTTTATTATCGTTTTATTTTATTTTATTATATTTTTTCTATATATTTATTTTCTTATTTTCTTAAATATTTTTTTATATTTCTTATTAAGTTATCCACCCACCCCAAGCAACCCCAATTATTAGAATCAGACACCTACCTTTATCGATTAATTATCTCCCCCCCCTCGACGACGAAGAACTACCTGTTTTGTAAACACCACCCCTTTGTAAACACCAACTTTAGATAATGCCATAGACAGCCGTTAGACAGACATCCAATTTCCATTAGACTTCTCCCGTGCCGGACCCCTTAAATATTTGATCTTTTTAATACACCCTTAGAGCCCGATCCACTATCAACAGATTCGTAGCAGGCTCTTTCGGGCCGTCAACAGCCGAACCTGTTGATAGTGAATCGGTCAGTTAGATCCGAGGCTCATTTATCGTTCTATAATTTTGCTATAGTACTTCCATATCCTCTACTTTCCATAACCTCCGCTTTAAGTCAACTAACCTTTAAAATTTTCAAGCTCCCCAAATCCATTCCCTTATACCTCTCCACACTTCACTCAGTATCACACTTTAGGACCCGCTTGACACCCGGAAACCGTTACACCAAATAGCCAGTGCTATTTTAATAACACGCTTATGCCTACAGTATTTTTCCCTGCCACGCGGGATTTTTATTATTTTTTAATTATTTTTTCATCCTTATTATTATTTTTATTTATTTGTTTATTTTTATTTTTATCTTTTAAATTCGCCGGGCCACCACCATTATTATTATTTTGACTATTATTATTAACAGTAATATTATTCCCTTCTTCCCCACTCTTACACTTTATGCTACGATATGGGGGCGAAAAGCTAGCGGCGGTGCCGAACCTTAGAACCAACGGCTATCAATGTTCACCACACCTAGACCCTCCCTTCTCTCCCCCCTCCCCTCGGTGTCTTACCCTGCATCTCTACTTCGTCTTTCCCCTCTACTTCGTCTTTCCCCTATACTTCCTGGCCCCCAAACCCCGACCCCTACCCTACAGAATTTCTTACACTTTTTATATATTACAAAAAAACTTTTCCTTCTGCTTTATTTTAATTAATAACAATTCTATATACATTAACAATTTAAATATTAGAATCTAAATTTAACCCCTCATGCACACATATGTAAACCCCCCCCCCATTTTACACAGATCACGTCCTACGTGATCTCAGACGTGACCGAATAAGTCCCACCATTCCTGAATATGTTTATCAGCTGACGATAATCGGGATCAACCTCCCGCTTTGAAACCGACGGTACTGATGTTACATTGAATTTCTGTATTTTATAAATAAATATATATATATATATATATATATATATATATATATATATATATATGTATATATATATATATATATATATATATATATATATATATGTATGTATATTTATTTAATTATTTATTTATATATATATTTGGTCTCTCGATTTATAAAATCGGGGGACTTATGTTTTGAGGCATGTCCGTCCGTCTGTCCGGATTTTTCTCCACAACCATCCATTGAATTTCTCCGAAATTTTGTATTAAGTTGTAACTTTTGTCAGGTTAGAAAGTGAAATTCTTCGATTTTAGAAAAATATTGTTTAGCCCCCCAGGGGGGCAAAAGGCCCGAAATGGAAACACAATAATATTTTTGCTCCATACTTTTTCATCCATTCATTCAATTTCTCTGAAACTTGACCAAAATGTGGAGGCAATTGTTCCTAATAGAAAATACGTATCGCTGACCTTGGAAAAAATCTGGTTCGAACCCCCATCTACAAAAATGGCAAGAATTACCCTTTTCACTCATAACATTTGATCACTCCATTCAATTTTTCTGAGACTTGGCCAAAATATAGAGGCAATTGTTCTGGATATGAAATGAGAATTCTTTACATCAGAAATATTCTGGTTCGCTCCCCCCCTCAAGTTTGGGTCAAAAATGCCCCAAATTGCCCCAAATTTCCTAAATTTATTGTATTTTACACACGCCACATCGAGTCACATACAGAGGGGGACCACGCACGCGCGGCTTGTTTTATATTTGTTTTATATATTTATATATTTAAATATATATATTTAAATATATATATATATATATATATATATATATATATAAATATATATATATATTTAAATATTTAGTAGTCATCTTAAGTAATTAAAAATTGTATTCTTAGCATCTCCCGAACTGACGATTAAACATTCAACCGCCAGAAGACTGTCATAAAATACTGATTATAAACTTAGCACTTTATCCGTCTTCCCGTACTATTCTCGAGTTCGACAATATAACCCTGAAAACAATCGAAGGTTACATCGGCCGATACGTCGTTAAAATAATATCCGAGTATAGAACAGTTGTCAGAATGATTAAAATAATACAAATTATCAATCCTCATCTAAAAAAGTAAAAAACAATCCGTTATATGTTTGAATAAAAGTTACGTACATGAGGGCGGCTCTTTTAATTGTTTATTATTGTTATATTTCTGTATCTAGAATTATATCGTATCTCGTTTTTTCATTCTATATTAACATGAGACAATGCCTTAAATATGTGCAATATAGACAAATAAATAATTCACAAAGATACCATGAACATACAAATTAGTATCTATAAGCATCTTTTCTCGAGTTGAGACCTGTCATTAATTATATCGCGTGCTACACTTTAGTGTAATACAAAGGAAGTTGTAACTACACAAATAGAGTACTAGCAAGTAGCGATCAAACTTTATATAAAACCATTGATGATATAATTTACCAAAAACGCCTTTCCAGTGCCTTAATGATTAGTACTGCTGTTTATCGACTAGATGGTTGTAGACTCAATCCCTACCTTCAACATATGCTCGTTAAACTGTGATACAGCGAAACATACTGTCCGTAGATCAGTAAATACAAGCCCCTTCCCTTTTCGGGTAAAGAACCGTCGTTAATAAAATCACCTGCTGCAATTAATCGTACTGGTAAATGAATAAATCGAGCACTGTCAAGTAGCGATCACTATTCATTGAATATATCATTTTCCAACAACGCCTGAACTATGACCTAGTTGTTAAGGCTGTCGACTATCGACTAGATGATTGTATTTTCGATCTCTGGTTTCAATTTGGTCTAGTCTAGCTGCACTGAAGTGCTTTGATACAGCGAAAGAGTATGGTGTGAGTTACAATATACAATCCCCCTTTTCAGTTGAGCATTGTTGTTGTCATTGTTAACGTTTGCTACTATTTAGCGTAATGCAACGCTCTTTGTAAATAAACAAATAGAGCACTGATAAGAAGCGGTGAATGTTTATATAAAACATTGCTGGTATCATTTCCTAACAACCTCTTACTGGTTAGAGCTACCGACTATCGACTAGAGTGTTAAAGGTTCGATCTCTAGCTTGGATGGTTGCTAGAAGAGCTGTGATACAGCGATACATTCTGACTGTTGATGACTTAAAATTAAAAACAAATAATATATGTTTGTTTCATGTATGGATAAAATGCTATCTTTTAAACATACACAATAAATACAAGACTATTTTTAAGACTAACACATTTACTTGGAATTAATATCATTTAGTAATAATTACTATATACTATTAATTCTCTTTATATCGTACAATGTACGGGAAACAAACATTTTTTTAAGAAACTGATAGATATTTTCGTTTGACATAATTTTAATATTTGTAGGCGCCTTAACTGTTTATCATTAGGGAATTAAGTTGAGTCATTGATTACGAAAACAGGAAAACACTTTAGCAGAAATGACGTTAGACATGGCCTCAGAACACAAAAGCTGCAGATAGCATGGGATAGAGAATGCGAATAGACACGTCTGAGATTTGAAACAAGTCATACCGTTCTAATGAGGACCCTCTATATATCCTCCATACTTTATTAGAACTGTTTTCATATAATTTCTGAAGAGAAGTTCAATGTATCGCCGGTTTTCTTTCGAAATTTTTGTAAAGGAAAATGTGATAAATCCGATTTTTATTGGCTAAAATATATATTCTAAAAATTCATTTACTCTGAAACAATTGTCTTTGCATAGAATATAGTCTAAATTAGATGAACAGCTATTTGCCCGTTTATGTATCTGTTTACCTATATATATATATATATATATATATATATATATATATATATAGAGAGAGAGAGAGAGAGAAAGAGAGAGATGCAGAGGGAGAGAGAATTTTTT
This sequence comes from Sepiola atlantica, assembly GCA_963556195.1. Classification (NCBI taxonomy): domain Eukaryota; kingdom Metazoa; phylum Mollusca; class Cephalopoda; order Sepiida; family Sepiolidae; genus Sepiola; species Sepiola atlantica. Next base: position 141,334,188 of record OY744521.1, read on the forward strand.
ATATTAATTTCATCAAAATACGCAAAACTCGAAATCAATAATCTACACCAGATCACATTATTTAACAGTATATGTATATTTACAGCGATGTCTTACTCTTTCAAATATACTTAAAGTTTAACAATTGGTACATATTTTCGTTAATGCGTATGGATGTTATCAGAAAATATGTACCTTGAGATATTATTCACCAAAACTAATAATTCGGTTGCATATCTATTCACAGTAATATGCACTTGAAGTAAACCCCAGAACAGATGTCTCAAAAACATACAATTAATAAGAATATGTGTCAGTCGGGGGACTATATAACTTTGCTTTATAACGTAAAGATGAACCGGAATATTATACTTCAACATATTGTGAGAACTATTGCCACAACTGACATTTTACATAGTGGTTGCTCTTATCAAAGAGTATCCGATACATCTTTTACGTTTAGAATAACTTATAAAGTTTATATTCCGTCAAATCTCCGACTAGGAGCGGACATTTTAAGGTCACTGGTATAAGCTCAAGGTTATATAATATGCAGGGCTGCATTGGTTACAAACAGTGCCAGGTAGCGAATTACTACGAAGAAACTTTACCATGGTTATCGCCTAAAGTTTCACTTGCTCATTTGCTTGGGCGTGACCTTGACATTTAGTCTAGATATCTTAACATTAAATCAGTTCTATTTTAAACGATACTCGGTATTTTTACAAATTTTGTTGACGATTGTTCAAACAATGTTGATGTTAGGCTGTACACAAACAAACACACCCAATTACAAACCAACAAACAAACTCGATTTGTATACGTGGAAATAATAAGTATAAATACACTGTTAGATATTCGGTTTGGTATTTAAATCAAGATAAAAATTTCAAGCTAAACTGAAAGTAACGTTGTAATAAGCAGTAACACACTGATGTTATTGCGGATATTTTTCTCTCCCTTATCTATTTGCCTTACCACGTTCTAGTACTTTATTCTATATCATGATACTTACTTAGTCCGCAAGGACCCGTGTCATAACGGATGCTGAAATTATAATTAGTTCTTGTTGAATGTAAAGGTTATATCCTCCGTGCGGCCGATTTAATTAAGAAACAACAACAATGTTTTTTTTTTGCGTGTGCGAGTTACTAAAGACTTTTACCTGGTCATGGCTGACGGAATTCATTTTAAATAAAGGGTTCTGTTCGAAATCCTGAACATATTCTTGAGTTAGGCGGAAGGATTTCCGAGTTCGACAAGGTGGGAAGTTACATCGGCCGAAATGTTGTGATAATAACATCCAAGATGACAACAGTATTCCGAATTATTTAAATAATACATTTATGAATCGTCATCTAAAATATTTCGTAATTTAATAAGCCAAACTTGAAACATGAGATGCCATGAAAAGTCACAGAACATTTATAACACACACACAAGAAATATAGATAATGATTTTTTTCAAAAAAGAAATGTCATCATTTAGCAAAGCTAAAAAGAATCGGAAGATAAGGGTTAGTGAGTTTTTCGATCGGATGATGGAACAGTACTATGACAAGATTTAGAACTGTGATTAATTCACAGGTCGATATGACAGATATTAATTTATATTGCCCTTGAAAACAACGATGTTGTATTCTTTAGGTAAAGATTCTTTCGGTAAGCGTGTTTCTTGGAAATAAACTGTTTTTTTATAGAAGTGCCGTTAAGTTTTAAGTAGATAGAAAAAGGAAGATGGTTCTTTGCAGTGTAGGTGACAAGACGAGTTCTTAGCTGAGAAGGGTTTTTTTACGGGAGTGGATAGAGCAGAAAATATTCAGTCGAGCACCTAACGTGAAAATACTGAAATGTCGGGGAAAATACAAGTTCTCATATGTGAAAAAAAGGCTGTAGGAAGAAAATATTTTATTTCCCATTTTATTGCGAAGTTACATTTTGTACTCTGTCAAGACAATAAAAAATGTTGAGTGGTACCTACCCAGATGCGGTAACAGTACCCTATCCTGAACAGAATGTTACTCATATACGGGTAAAGCATTGCACCAGGAGACATGGTTTTTGGTGCGGTAGAATGATCCAACCATTTTCCAAACGACTTTAGAAACGGATTTAATGTAATCTTTAGATTTCAGGTATGGCGTGAACAACAGTTCTAGGCGCTTCTTAACGCAAACTTCTTGCGAGATGAAAACGCCATATATTCAAACTAACGCAACACAAGGATTCGTGCGTTTGTTGTAAAATAGTGCAGTTTGTATTGAACGTATTTACGTGTTACTCAGTCACTTTTACTGTATTAAATTATTTTCCCCAACTCCGAGGAATGATAATATGTAAGGTATTCATCATCTCTTTAAAGTGGTGTCGTAGATAGTTGTGTCGCCAGCATAGATGTCAACAAATGATCTTATAATATAATTTGGAAGATCATTGATAAAGATCAGGAAACAGTAAAGGCCAGAATGGATCCTTGGGGTACTCCACCACTGCATCTATGTGCTTCAGACTTCAACTCCTAAAGGACGAATGGCATAGACCTATCAGTAGTCAAGGATTTGATATTTAAGATCTTCCATAGGTAACACGTTTGTGAAGCAACTTTGTGTCAGACTCTGTCAAGAGCTATTGCCCTACAAAAGAGGCCCCGTCGATATATTCATTGGTTCTGTTTTATATTACCTTCACTATATCAGTTGTTGATCTTGTCGGATGAAATCCATATTGCTTGCAACTCAGCAAATTGTTGTTTCTGTAGTTATTTACAATTTATCCCAGAGTCAATCAACATAGTGATGACGGAGAGGAGACTAATCTGTCGGTACTCAGATGCAGAAGGCCGATTTGAATAACTTCATGACTAGTCGCATTTCCTGCATTGAGATTCTTGATAAGTGTGGTGATATCTCGGAGAGATATATGTATTTTGCTTAGAGTATTTTTAGTTTTCAGGACAACATCTGAGAGTTGGTTGCTCTCATCGCTCAAACTTGCATTTCATACAAGGTTATTTGCAAACAGTTAAGATTTGTCTGAACCTGAAGAGATCACCTCTTGTTTTATAAATGAAGGATTATTTTGTAGTTTACAATTCTGATTTAATATTAACAATATTGAAGTAATACTTAAGTTACATATTAAATCTAATAAATAATTAGGTTATTGCAATGTAGTAGCATTATCGATGCGAAATGGCTGTTTTGGCTACTCGAATGTAAACAGCCGTTTTCATCAACGTTTTTTTAAATACTTTTTTTTAATTTTTCGTAATTTTTCTTATTCGTTTATTTGCCACATTTAATTGTAATTCATATGTGAAGTAAATATTACACCAGAAATAGTTTGTAAATGAAAGGGTTAATTCAGTTAAAATATTTATCCAAATACTATAATTTGATGTACATCCAGATATAGTATTTATCTCTCATAGTTTTATAAGACGTGGTGGTTATTGCTACTGAGTCTGACTCAATGAATTCATAAAGTGTATAGAGAATTTTAGATATTACTACTTTTATACTTGTCCAGAATATCTCTGTTTAATAGATCTGACACCCAGTCTCAGTTGGAATAGAACCGACGCCACTATTACTATTTACGAACCGATTTGATGTGGTTCGTTTATGTACCTTCTTATTGAGAAAAAGGTCTTGCTGAGCGTTGCTGATGGTCATTAGGTATTATAGTCTATCATGATTGTTATGTTTCCCTCGATACGGTGCACAACTGCTATTATCTGAACGGAAGACTGATATCAAATTAGTCGCTAATGTCGCTGGAAGAATGGTTAGATATTTATATTGCTCTAGAAAGTACGGTAGTTACTATAAGAGTAAGATACGCCTTACTATAAATTACTGTTGCCATATGTATTGAGGCGCCGTTTTTAGCATTTGTTCTTGCCTTGACAGAGTACAAAACCAGCGTTCTAACCTATGGCGAGTGATATCTTCTCTAGCCAACACATATTTTTACACGGACGAAGTATAATCGAATCTGTCTACTATATCATCATGTTCGTGGTAGGTGCTCGACTGACTTCCAAGCCCTGGGTCTCCTTGTGAAAGATTCATAGCAATAACTCGCCTAACTCAAACAACAATAACGAACTTCCCTTTCTCTTTCTCTGAAACAGAGCTTCTATGAAGAAAGTCTCATTTCATGGAAAATCATGTCTGTGGAACAAGTTACTACGTGACTGCTTTCCATCCGACGACAGCATGACCGTCTTCAACTCTTACCTAAACAAGTTTTTTTCTGAGTTGTCATCATTGATTATAAAGTCTTCTTTAATAATAATGCCCATTTTATCCAACTGATTTCAATCCTATTGCGTCAACGACAATCATCCAACTGACAATAGTTTCACTCTTCTCCTCAAGTGTCCAACGGGCCTGGATAAGCGGTGTGCCATTAGTAAAGAAATGGTATATTTATTGAGTAGAATTTGACGGTTTAACGATAGCTTTTTAGTCAAAATTACATGACCATTTTCGGATTGCGTAGTATGTTTTAGTATCGTAAATTGATGCGTTAGGGCCGCGTAGGTTAATGTATGTGTTCCCTATATGAATAATGTGTCTAAATGTAAATAATTCCGTTGAATTAAAAAAATGAAGTTTCTGACACTTTACGATCAGATACACTAAGTTAGAAACATTGTCAGACCATATGATATGAATATTGCTGCCATCGTCAAATTGCTAAAAGTTACACCCCCATAAAAGACAATAAAATAACATAAAGAAAAGAAGCAAGCAGTTCTGATAATAACTCAGTTACATTAATTCTCAATATAATTCACTTCTATCCTGAAGCAAATATAAAGAAAGAAGTGGGCTTGAGAGGCGGATAGAGTTTTGTTTCTTCGCGAGAGGACTCACGGCGCAACACGTCTTTCAATGAAGATGTTTAATGATCCACTAATTAATGACTCACAGCAATCGTCTAATTATTTCTAATTTACCTTTTCGTCAAATTCACGTCTGTTTGTTTTGGGAGTTAACACAGTTTCTTCTTTTTTTATACAACATATTATTTAATTTTAGAATGATGATAACCGTGTTTTTGTTTGTTTTATGTTGAGTTTTAAAAATGTTCTGTCCAGGAAAGTGATATTCTTGTCACGGATTTATTTCGCATTGCGTTTACTAAATAAAATGGTTAGTTTAAATACATTTATAGAAAACATCACACTTTTTTCTAAACTGGAATACATGCTGTTAGCAATCTTATAATATTTAAATGATTTTCAGAAGCCTTGTTTCATATATGGGTGAATATTATATTGTTATATTTTAAAATACATATACTCATAAAAAAATAATGATACGTATATTTTATATAATAAAATATGTTTGAAGGAGACCGTTCCTAGAACTTTGAAACAACAAGTCGGTGAAAGGTCTTTACTATAAAAAAACAAAGGTGAGTCTGAAGAAGATTTGTCTACCCGAAAATGAAGATAAAAGAGAAAACTATTATATCCGTAAGTTAAATCGGCTTTTTGCTCGATTTTTGACATTCGAAATTTTAAAAAGGTGCATCAAAAGTACGTTTCTATTCTCATCATACACCCATGTGCTGAAATGCTCTAAATAATAAAAGGTGTTCCATTACGACAAGAGTGCACTCCAACAACAAGTGTATAAAGATACCTTACAAAAGAACAAAGGGAATTCTTACTAAAATGAAACATCTCTAGTCACTAAGGAAACGTTTTATACACGCAATATTAAAGACCGAAATAAAAATTAAAATTAAAAACATATATTTCAATATTATTCATGGTGTACAAAGGAGTTTTGCTTGATTTTCATATTTGAAATAATACATGATGCTTCAAAACACATTTAAACTTCGCGACGTGCTACACGTTGAGAATTTCTGAATGATCACACCGTCCAATTGAACACTTCAACAATAAATGCGTACAAAGAAATTTAATAATAAAAAAGTTAGTGGTTACTAATATAAAACAGTTCTCGTAACTAAATCTTTGTTTTTATATTTAACAAGTATACTATATTATTTTACTGGTACTTATTTATGATAAATGCTTATTATTATTGAAAAATCTCAGTTGATGAATTTACTGATGAGAACATAAAGATATGATGATAACAAAGAGCACATCAATTTGAAAAATATTCAGAGTCAGATAATTTGTATTTCTGAAATAAAATTAAAGCTAATACGTAATGTATTATCCCTAACAGCGTAGACACACGTTAACATCTATTCAGAATAAAATATATGTTTTGAACACAATAACTAGTTGATAAGAAAAGTTAAGAATACGTCTGACATCATGATATATATATATACATATATATATATATATATATATATATATATATATATATAAATATATATATATAAACACATATCTGCGAAATATTTTTTCATTTATCAGTCATAGATTATAATGAAAACGGGGTTATGTTATCTCATTCCGAGTATTGTTTTTCTCCTTTCCATGAGTTAGGCACAGGGCCAGTTTTATCTTACTCCAACAAGTAAGATGTGACCCAAGGTCGGCTCGGTAAAGTGGGCTTTGTAAAAGCCAGCGCCCAAGAGGTGAGCACACTGGCCATTAAAAAGTTTCCGGGCAGCCCCGTCGGCATTCCCTGGTAGGGCGCCTCAGGCAGTAAGCAATAAACTTACTCCTCCCCAAAGAGATGACGTGAAGCCTGGGAGGGTGGACCTCCTAGAACTACACAGGACAGACCCATAGACCGGCGTAAATCAAGCCCCGAAGGCCAATACAATACCAGTCCATGGGGTGCAGTATCCATCGGAACAGATACTACACTTTGATCTTGACCACAAGGCCAAAGTTGTAATACTGTATATAAGGTATAAGGGAAAGACCCATCGACATTCTTAGATTAGTCTAATTTGCATTATTACTTTTTTGAAACAGTCTTTAATTAATTGATATTATGTGTGTGTCATTCGTTTAATCGTTCTATTTGGTTAATGTACATGCAATAATTTGGTTGTCATTCACAATAATTAATTCAATAGAAAATGACAAATTATTAAACCTCTCTTAACATATTTGCTGAGTTACTCTCTGGGCATGTAATTCCAATTAAACTACAAAGTTAAATATAGGTAGCAAAAGTTCAGAAAGAGAAGCAGGTGATTGGCTTAGTTACCCCTTCTCTATCTCTGTCTATCTCTGTCACTATCTCCCTCCTCCCTCCCGTTACTAACGTCACATAGAGAGAGGCAGGGGTGACACTGCTCTCCAATGTAGCCGTCGTAAAGTAAGTAGTTTAGTTTACGACGGCCACGTCCACATCCGTTAGCGAACATTTTTTTTGTTTTAATTTAATTAAAAAAATATAAGTAAAAAAAGAGCACACATACAATCGCACAGGCGTATCGATTTCCTCTTTCTTTTTATTTATTCGCGGTATCTTAGTAAAAGTAAATTATTTAATGTTCCTGAATGTTATACGAACCGTTGTGAGAATAACACTCAAATGAAAACTGTAGTTAAAAATAATCGTAATAATATTAATTAATTTGCATAACATTTAGCAAAATAGCATGTATTTATATGAATGTTCATCTAGTTATTGTTCAGTTAAACTTATATATGGAATATTGCTCTTAAAAAGGAAATAACACAAAAAAACTTGATCATGTACTCAGCTGTTAGGGTAAAAGAAAACAGTATACAAAAATTTACAGAAATTCATTCAGTATTTTTTTATCAAAATAAATTCAAGTTTTTTAGTAAACGCTTTCTTGTAGCTATTTTCTGTATTACTAGGGTCAAGGGAGATAATTAAGACTTAATTGACTTAAACATCATAGTAATACCGACTATAAATCGCTTACCGATAAAATTTGAATTTTTTTAAACAAATATACTTGGTAGATTTCCGTAAATTTTGGTGTACAATTGTTTTACCCTGACAGGTAAGTACAATATAGAGGTTTTGTGTTTTCTTTTTCTTTTTTAAGAGAACTATTTCATATAAGGGATAACCTGAAGAATAACTGTTCATCTAAATCTATGAATACATGCTAAAGTGTTTGTTTTATGTGAACAACTAATTGGTGAATGGAATGTTTATTATGTACCATTTCTGTTTCAAGTATTTTAACTAGCGAAGTTTGCGAACAGATAGCGAGCTGGCAAAGCCATCTAGTATATGTATTGATACACACACACATATATATATATATATACTAGCTGTCTTTACCTCCTTCTCTCTCTCTCTCTATATATATATATATATATAATTTATTATGTCATATATATATATAATCTAATATATATATATATATGTATAAATCAAAAGCATCTACTTTAATATTAGTAAATAACTTATTAGCTTGATGTAATTTTCATCGTGTGTAACTGTCTGCTCCTCTTTAGCATAATAATATTAACTACAATTGTTAAATAAAGTTTAGATATTTGATTCATGAAAAAACGTTATTTTTCCTCATAACGTAATTTAATTTATACGTGGTTCCGAAATATGATTTATTTTATCGTTTACTCAAACTAACGAATTTGTTATTTCTACATTTCCAAGGTGTGTACATATTTAATCTGAGTGTGATAAACTTAATGGATATGGCGTTGTGCCGTCAGCCAGTGTGTGCGCACGTCTGTGTTCAACTCTCTAGCTCTGTATAACGGCGTTCTTTATTTTCCTGGTGTTTTAATTAAATCATTAAGACGTGTGAAATTCAATTTAAACTTCCGATGGCCGTTGAAAATTTACTCGCTAAAAACGAAATAACATATTAACTAGCGAAATGGTCACGCATCGAAGCCGTATTCGAGAGACGTGCGCGCCAGACATCTTCAATGATGGAACGAATCGATTCGAATTGTACAGTTTGCACTTATTACATTAGCTACTAACTGTTATTCGACCAATTATTATATACAGTGATTTTAAATCAGTGCGCCAACACCTCCATTCTTTTAGGTCACATTATTATATAGTATATTACCATGTGTAGCCAAATAATACAGTTGTGAATTGGCAAGCGTATAAATAAACATAAACACTTTGAATAAATGTTTTTTTTTTAATTTAACAAACATGGGGAAATACATGACACTGCAACCGAGAGGATAAATGCCGGTGTGTTCTTTGGTTTTATGTAAGTAATAATGTTCTGCTAATTAAAAATAATTAAAATTCAATCTGTATATATTTGAGATTGTTTTATTTTTATCTTATATTCAGTTAATGTATTCTGCTGTTGCTTCTGAAAAGTAAACCGATGCAATACATTACATATTAATGGCAGAGCACACTTAATAATGTATTGTCTTTTAAGGTGGACAAAATACAATGGATTATTAAAGGCATTCCATAATTATCATGCGAATTCAATGTATCAGAAATATTAAATTAGTTTTGTGTAATTCGTTTATAACTTGCATACAAACAACGTATCTTAACGATTAAGCGTAGTGCTAAACTTGAGACAGTTATAGAACAAGAATACTTTTACTGTACCATCTGCCTTATCAATCGGATGTATTTGTTGCAAGGAAGGTTACTATATTTACTCTTTTTGTTTCTTGTGAGGTATGTGTTTTTCTTTGAATGTAATGGCAGTGATTTTTTAAGCAGTACTGATATATATATATATATATATATATATATATATATATATATATATATATATATATATATATATATAAAATTATGATTAATACATTTTCATGGCTATATATAAGTAGTAATTGAAAATGTTCTTTTCCATAGTCGAACACTTTACGACAGCTGCCTTTCAATAGGATTTATCCTTTGCTGATTTGTGGAGTTGTTTACAAAGGCAGTGTGGGCAAATACGTTGGGATTTGAGTTTTAATATCACTCGTGTTCCGAGATTAGAGTCTGGCGACCGGTGTGAATAATTATTTTCTACACTAACGATTCCGTGAGTAATAAACGCATACGCACGTAGATAAAAAATGTTTATAATTATATATATATATATATATATATATATATATATATATACATATATATATATATATATATATATATATATATATATGTATATATATTTATATACATAATGTGATGAGTTAGACCTTTTTATGACTATAATGATGAGTAGTATATCAAAATTGTCCTATTACTTTTATAACATAACTATAACAATTACATTATTATTAGTGATAATATTATTTATAGTGATTCTATTATGGTAATGCTCTAGTACGTATTGCCAATTATTGAAAATATATTGAGACATTTCTCTGTTGTATACTCATTATTTTGATTTGAACACGAACTAAATCACTGACGCTTATACTTATAAGTAAGTCTATTGACTTCTATATATATATATATACTGCATGGCGTATGATTCGAATATCCATATAATTGGGAATTAAAGAAATAATCTGATTAAGAAATAAAAATGATTTCCTATTGCTTTCTATATGAGTCGGATTAGATGTTTTATGACACATCGGCGTCTGCATCCATCGGTTTAATCAACCTTTCCCATAAATGATTGCCTGTCTATTAACCTTGAAACAAAAAGCAAGAAAAATACATCGATTAATCTTTAAACCCAATTATAAATATATCCCTACTATCAAACATAAATCATGCACGCTTACTTTTTCAATTTCAGTTCATTTGACCCGAGTATTGAAACGCTGACTATTTTGTGTAAATGACTTCTTTTTATATACGAGTCTGTTCGGTTTCGGTGTATAGTAGAATATGTAATTGTCACTGTTTTAGTGTCTCAAGATTTACGTCTATTTGTCAAGCAACGTTATTTTGCTTTCATATTTATTTAAATCATAATTTTTATAGTTCCACCAACACTCTTTTTCCTTACACACGCATACATACTCACACACATACACACACACACACACATATATATATATATATATATATATATATATATATATATACAAATATATGTACATAAAAAGTGAGTTGAGATCAGCAAGAATAAAAACCAACATATATATATATATATATATATATATATATATATATATATATATATATATATATATATATATATACATATGTATAACCTTCATATAAACATTAAAACAGCTAATAAAAATTAAGTTGCGGCGGTTTTCTGTTAAGCGCACGACGACGGGCCTGAAACAATAATACTTAAATGCATCAGAAAGAAACTCAAAGACATAAAATCATGGTCAACTAATCGACTACAGAGTTCTTCTCAAGGTTATAACTGCAGGGTGTAAACACATTTTAGCATGCCCTATTTTATCATCAACGATTAGCGTCATCCCTCCGCTATAGATCTAGACATTGGATAATTAAAGCGTCAGTAACAAAGATACGTAAACAGAATATATATATATATACATGCATGCAAGTCAACACACACACACATCTCTTCCAATTTCGAAATGTCTTATACATACCAACATACAAACATAATGTATATTCATACACATAAGAATTAACTCGACTGTAGGCAAGGACAGTTTTGATAAACATACACATCTCTGTCGGTTAAACATAGTTCCAAAAGCAAACCACATACATACACATCATATCGTATATGCATATTGCTGACACTACAGATAACATGAAATAAACTTCACACTAAGACTCATACACACGCACTACACCACTGACAATGACACTTATAAATAGATATATTGACTTCTATATATACTGCATGGCGTGTAGTTTTATAACCAATTGTAATATGAGTTTTGACAAGTAGTTTACTTGATTAGCTTAATAAGTATCATATTAATCGATTTAGTAAATACCGCTTAACTATTCTAATTAACTGGTGTGAATATAAATAAAATTACTGAAGCCTCAGTTTACTATAATAAGTAATTTTAATATAGTAGGTAGTGATTAAGAACGCTGCGCAATTACAGATGAGAAGGACACATTTCGAATGTTACTTTTCAGGATTTCTTGTCATTATACTCTCCAGGTTATTGTATATAGCCTTTTTGGTAACCTGAAATGTGTATTCAATAAATTACCAACAATTCAGAAGTCTAAAACACCACTGCTTCATCTCCCTGTTGAGGCCTAATCGCAAGTGAGGACTTTCCTTAAATGAATCAATCACTTTTCAATCCATCCTACCGGAGAGTTTGAAAATTTTTTGTCATATTCTTGTCTTTATATCATCTTATCCTGATAAACTTCTTTCTAACACGGAACAAACAGTAGGGAAGCGCTGATGTTCCAGAATCCCAAGAGTTGGTATTCTGAATTGTCATTGATATTCCCGAGACTCCAGCTTGATAAAAAATTGTTTTACTTATACTGTGGAGATTCTATGATAGAATTTCTTTTTATTTGACTTTCAAAGTATGTTTATGTCCGCTAGTAGTTTGCCAATTTTAGCTTTCTTTGCAATTGTTACCATCTTTCCATGAAGAATCTTCACAAAAATGTTGGTGCTCTGCGTAGTGAGTACATCTATAAAACAAAAATTAAAAAAATACAATATTTAAAGAAATGGAAAGAATAATTAATAACATCTACCAATTACGTATAAGTTAAAACCTATATAGTGAATACACACATGCGTTTAAAATGTAAAAAAACATGTCATGTGTAACATAAAAAAACATACCAGCTAACACTTTTGAGTCTCAGTATATATATATATATATATATATATATATATATATATATATATATATATATACATGTATTCTACAGCTTTTTCTGCAATAATCAAAAACTATATTTGTTGAATAAGTGAATACACACACACACACACACACACACACACATATATATATATATATATATATATATATATATATATATATATATATATATATATATATATATATATGTAAATATTAAAGTGTGTTTTTTCAACCTACAGACGATATCGTTTCTGATTTTTATCGTCACCCGCAGGAGTGGTGGTCGCATGGGATCGAACGCAGTTCGTATATTAAGGCTACATTAACAATACAAACGCTCACGACCACACTGCCGTCTGCAATCAGCACATATAGTTATTGAAATTTAGATACACTTATCCGGGGAGGCAGGGGCAAGTGTAATTCCTGCCTACACTGTTCAACGCTCGTGCGGAGCTCGCTTATCGTAGATGACAACACACTTTCTTAATTTCAGGGAGCTCTCTATTTAAGACTACTACATTTTTGATATATATTTTAATTATAAATATTTTTATATAATGAAGTTTTTGTGTTCACCTACAACGGTTGTTGGCAAATTTACTAATATTCTCACCCCTCCCTTTTTCACTGCTACTTTAATGCTACCCATTGAAAGGTTTCCATATTCATTTTATTCTTCGCCACCACTGACTTCTGGCAGCCTGGACTCTCCTCAAGCGCCCACATTAGCCACTACTACTTTTCCTTATAACTCCATCATGTCAACCCAAAATTTTGAAGAAAATATTTTTCTTAAAATTATTATCCTGAGGAAGTCTTACAATAAAGACTTGTTTTTTTTTTCCTTTTTCATTTCATATATATATATATGCGAATTACTCGTCTCTATGCGAATTACTATATATATATATATATATATATATATATATATATATATAGCAATTCGCATACAGACGGTTTCGCTGTATCAAAGCTTTTCAGTGTGCTTAGTCAAGCTAGTGCTTGAAGCCGGTATTTAAAGACAACCGTCGAGCTTTGCTATCATACGACACTGTCTCAATATAAGTGATACTGATAGTGCCATGAGCTCGAATTAGTTTTACGCAATGAGATATGACGTAAAGTTTGTGTCAGTTGACCATATCCTTATAAATAAGCTCTACCTAAAAGGGAGCTTCATATAGTCATCCATATAAATACGGTTTTGATGTATCACAGCTCTCTGGTGCGGCTAGTCGAACTAGTGCATATATATATATATATATATATATATATATATATATATATATATATATACACTCTTCTATATTTATTTTATTCAAATTTCCTAACGGCTGTTTTTGTGCTTTTTAAATCAGATTCTGTGTTTTGTTAAATCCCCGTCTCCTAGAAAATCAATGATATCCGCGGGCTTCGTTCGCGTTCGAATTATATTATTCAAATTTTGTAATTCAACCGAAAAAATTAATCATTCAATAGGAATTCATTAAATTATTTAAAGAAAAGTATACACATTATTTTTAAAATGTGTATATATATGTATGCCTATATATAATTGAGTTTAAGTAAAAATAATATACTGAATAAAACTATAAACAAAGATTTCGCTTCTGCTATGAAAAGAGATTAAGCGAAAATTTGTGATATTTTTCACGTATAAAATGTTTATATGATAGGGGCAAATTATCAGATGCACTTCTGTTAATAAAGCGTGTGACTTTTATTGAATGATTATGATTTAATTCGTCGAAATCAGTCTTGCGTGAATTTACGAGATTCGTGGTGAAAATTGGAGGCGTTCAGGCGTAAATTTCGTCGTTTGCCAACTGTTTTTGATTGGTTAAGTCTGAATATATTGAAAGGGTGAAAATGTTAAGGATGTTTAGAGACGGACAAGCCAAGTGATGAAATAAATAAAAACGATACAGTAAAAAAAAATAAAAGTAAAATAAAGTTGTTTTTTTAAATAAATATATCCAGATATGTAATAAAATCATCATATCTGTTTATCCTTTTGCCCATCTAATGCACAACTAAATAAATACATATTATAAATCACAACACCATGATTATCCGCGAAAGAAGATGTACACTGGGATTACACTATAAGCTTTGGCCTCGCATTCATTATTAAGCGACTTGATGATTTCTTTCAAATGCTTCCAAGATAACAAATATTTTCATGTTTATCGCAAGTATTTGATTTTACACTTTCCACTTGCTTCCATGTGTTTTTTTCTCTTGAATTAAATATTTACTTACTTCAGAGATTAGAGAACCTTTCGACTTTGAAAGAGTAATTTTGATGCTTAAACTTGTTTACTTGTATTTTTTGCAAATCATCTTTCCTGTAGGACATGTAAAAATCCTCTGTAAGTCCGATCATACGTATTTAGGGTTAGGTTAAATGTCATTCGTATATATATATATATATATATATATATATATATATATATATATATATATATATATATATATATAGTCTTTGAAATATTTCAACAACACACACTATATGAAAAAAAAACACTTTTAGTCCCAGGTCTTTCCGTGGAAAATTACTTTGCTTGTAAGTCAATTTACTTTTTACAATCACTATATCAGTTTGCTTCCAAGAATGTATGCGAATCTTTACATTATATCTATATACACATTCGCCGGTGGGGGAGCCTCAGGCAAAACTTGAGGGAAGAGTGACAGCATTCCCCGGTGGGGGAGAGTCAGGCAAAAACTTAAGGAGATGGTGTCGGCATTCGCCGATGGGAGATCCTCAGTAAACACATGAGGGGAAGGTGTCGGCATTTGCCGGTGGGGGAGCTTCAGGCAACACTTGAGGGAAGGGTATCAGCATTTGATAGAAGCGATGCCGCAAGCAAAATCATATGGATTCGCCGGTAGGAGTGACACACACGAATGAGATAAAGCCTGGGAGGGATCTTAAAAGATGAGATAGTTGTCAATGTAATTAAGATCTTTGATTGTAAATAACATTTCCACAGACAGATACTATACTTTAGTTTAAGGATAAAGCAGATAGTGAATTATATTCTGATTTTTTATTACAGAGACTAGGATGAAGCCCGATAGGATAGGACTAGATACTACTCTTGATCTGAGGCAAAATGTCGACAGGAAATTCACATGAACAGATACTACACTTTGATCTTAGCCAAAAGACCAATATTTTCGTTTTTTGTTGTTTATATACTCCCTCCCATAGAGGTAAGATGTGACATAAGGTCAGAAAGTGGGATTGGAAAGCCAGCGTACGAAAAGATTAGCACTCCGACCCACAAAACATCCCTTGCCAGCTCCGTCGGCATTTCCCGGTAGGGGGGGGGGGCTTCAGGCGATTAGCAATAAACTAACCGTTTCTGAAAGTGAGAAGAAAAAGCCTGGGAGGGTGTACCTCCTAGAACTGCTCAGCACAATACCCCAGACAGGCAGAATCAAGGCCGGTCTATAGGGTGTAGATACTACAATTTTAATTATTTATTTGCAGAAAATATAAGATTTACATTCTAAACAAATTAGGGACAAGGCTATCAAAAGTGTGGAGAAATATAAGTTGTTGATCATCCTTGGTCTAAAGTAATAAAAATATCTACCCTACTAGAATCATCTCAGTCACCACAATACTCTAGGAACTTGCTCTAGGAACTGTCCTACTTAGGCTATTTCCGGTTTGTTCCGAACCGAACACAAGAAGGTTCACCTCTAAATGGGAGTGGTATCTGAGTGGGCGAAAAAAGAAAGTTGGGGATGGAGTTTTGAGAGTGGGTGGTGTCCTTTCAAGATAAGTGACAGTTGGGGGAGGGTAAGGACAAAGAATAGGAAGTGAGTAGTGGGCATCTTTGAGAGTTTATATTACCAGGAGAGTAAGGGTAATTCATTCATTCGACTAGATAAAAGGCTGAACTTACCCAAAGTGCTAGGGTCAGTCCGGACGAGGAACCATGCACGCTATCCTCAGGTTGGGAACACGTACTCATACGTGACTCTTTTTCGTACACACAAGGTAGCTACTTGTATCCATCTTTTTAAAAAAAACCGAGGAGTGTAATCTGTTCTCATCACATTTGATCTTGACCTTCAGCTTGTGCTTGAAGAATGCGATCAGATCCTGATCAGCAAATGATTCAACCCTCTGGTTATATCTTAGACGCGACGTCCACACCACTATTCGCGCGACAGTCAGGATCGGGAGAAAAAAAAACATTCGTCTCTCGCCACCTCATAGCGGCCAGAAGTTGTCTATTACATAGGATAGGTATAGCGGCAGCGGCTGCTCAGGATCGATATCAACCGTCACTTCGTTAACGTACTGCCAGCACTGCTGGAGGTTATGGCACAGCAAGAAAGCGTGGTCAGGCGTTTCCGCAAAGAGCCTGTCGCAACGGGGACACTCGGGCGAGTCCTCAATTCTGGATCTCTGCAGTATGCCATTGTCGGGGTAGCGTATTCCGTGTCAATTGCCAAGTCAGAGAGAAATCAGAGTTTTTGAAATGATTCGTTCCATTGTTCCTTAGCCGATTCGAGCCAGATTGTCTCCTCTATCCAGGCGTTCTGCTTGACTAACGAATCATCAGCTGCCCCCTCACTAATCTTCTATGAAGTTCTTATCTAGAAAGCCGCGAAACGTCACTGGACTAAGGAAGTTACGACAACCATCGACCGAATGGTCGAGGATAAGGTCATGGAAAGCACTATCGACCACGGGGTACCTGGCAGATTCCTCTGTCTCTTTTCGACTCAGGAAAGTTAGCTTCTCGGCGTCTAGATGACACGTCAAGTCAGACATTCCCAAAACTACCTCATACGGACGTTGAATACAGACCTGACTGAAAACCCACTGTCTGTTCCTGTCCCAGAGAAGTTAGGGCTAAAGGCGCCGGATCGCCTTGAGGCAGTTCACAGGCATGGGAAGCACGGCCAATCGATAAATTATGAGAGGGAAGACTAAGTGGCACACATAAATTCTACCCTTTAAGGAGAGTTTTCTTCGAAGCCAAGTGTTAACCGACGCCCCGGCCTTTGACTGTACCTCAGACCAATTCTTATCAAGCTGAAGGCCTGACCCAACCACATGCCAAGGATTTGAACCGGACCATCTGTCTAACAAAACGGAGCTGGAAGGGTTGTGTCCACTCCAGGTACCTAACCACAGGCCAGTTGATTCTGGCCCCTGTGAGCGTTTCGTAATGTGTGAGCGCTTCTGTCACCCTCTCGATGTATTTGAAGCACGACACATAGACAGTGATGTCATCGCCGAATGCGGAGACCCTGGCTCGCGTTCAGCCAGGTAAAGCGATTCCGCGTAGGACCGAACTTACCTACCGACCCCTTAGCGTAGCGGCTCCAGTGTAAGGATGTAGACTAAGCATAGAAAGTACCTACCTTGTAGCTCGACAAATCCTGGGTTAGGGATGTACACTGAAATCCCAAATAAATAAAATAATGCTAAAAGAAAACATGTGAACAATAATCTAAATATCTGAAACCGAAGAAATTAGCAAATACAGAAAGCAGAAGAGAGGCTACCCAATAAACGTGAACAAATACATACATTATATAATAAGAAAATGTAATCATATTGAAGATAATACGGCTATACAAAGGAAGTATCACCTTGTGAATAATGAAAGGAACCTTTTTCCAGACAGAGTAAGCAACACTTAACGAGTTTAGAATATATTCGAGCAATATATGGAGGAACTCACAAGACAACAACAGAGCAGTCATGCAAACGTGGAATGGATGTACAAGATCCCGATAAATTATTACTGGAACATGAACTAAAACAAAAATAAAACAAAATAAAAGAACGATAAAGCGATAGGCATTCGGCGACGAAAATGCATTGATTATGTAAAAATGAACTACTAATTCATATGGAAGACTAGTACAAAAGCAAATATGGTATATATGCGAATCTGAAAGAGCGTAATCGATTACTAAAATACAATTCAGGTTGAATAAAAGAGCAGAAGAGAAGATAATGCTTACATGACACTTAATACATATAAGCTGCGTTACGACTACTACAGAATAGTCAAAGCACCACTTAGTGCAACTATATGCCACTGACTTAATATACATTATGTCAATAAATAGAACGATTAATAAAAATTAATATTTCATACACTTTTAAGTTTATGAAATGTGTGTATTAGAAACTTAATTAATCGCTTTTAGCTATATAATAGACACTGTTATAATTATGATATTTGGATTTTATTTTTGGGATTATATTAATACAGATAGATGAGACCATTTGTTTACTTGCAAAAAAACAAGCACATTGCCAATTAGACGTAAGCGGGTACTAGAAATTATTGGTTAGATTTATAGGGACATCATTACTGTAAAGTTTTGCAGCGAGATGTCTTTTCACATTAGATTTATTTTAAAAATGTTTATAATACAGTCGGATATACCGGAAGCAACGAGGTAATTCTGAAGGCAAGATATCCGGGGAAAGATGCTATTAGAGTTGAAAGCTTTCCGCCATCTAGGAGCATCTACAGTGAAGCGGTGGGAGTTGGCTGATTGTCGCGTATATCGTTGAAGAGGTCAAATGCAGCATTTTCTCGGATCATATTGGATTAAAATACTTTTCAAACAGCACAGGGATGTCACATTGCTGCGATAGGATATGGGGTTGATCTTGGTACACAGTGTGAGCCTATTAGACGGAAATATTTTTGTAGCCTGTCTTGTGGTAGTGCACCAGTCAAGATGTGGTAACATTACTCAATGAATCTGCGAATGCTGGGATTCCCGAGATATAAGATACTGGCATGTGAAATATTTTTTCTAGCCCGGAATAGAAGACGATCGTATTTGCAGTAGGATTGACAGTATTTTTTATGTATTTATTCTGATCTATGTTAGTGTGTGTTTAGTAGTTTTATTTTGCATTTTTCTCAAGTTCGTATTCCATATCTTTTTTACTACTGAGTTTCAATACCGATGCAATACATTTTTTTTCTAGAACAAAAATATGTTGCGCCATT
The DNA here is from genome assembly GCA_963556195.1 of Sepiola atlantica. NCBI lineage: Eukaryota > Metazoa > Mollusca > Cephalopoda > Sepiida > Sepiolidae > Sepiola > Sepiola atlantica. Next base: position 141,353,814 of record OY744521.1, read on the forward strand.
TTATAGAAATAATCAAGTGTCATGAAAAATAAACGTATGAAAATGAAATTACACTTGCAAAATTACTAAATTACTATTGTTATTTATCGCTTTATGATATAACCCATATATAAAGTTGTTGAAGGAGATGATCGAATGCTCATTTTGTAAAGTGCATGTATAATTAAATCTTTATTATAGCACTTTTTAACAATCATTCTGCTGAAAAGTAGTTACACTTGTCATCTATTGCATTTCAGATTTGTACAATCGTTTTGTTAATACTAGTACATTCCTGTTGTAAGGATTACAGATAAAAGTTATTATGTTGTAATGAGGCAATAAGTCAATAATTTGAAGTACTATTGGCTTTAACGATATTTGTTATTTATTAACCTTTTGCATTATCTATCAATTGTGGCATATATTATTAGTCGTAATATATTATTCATTTGGAATGTTCAGAGCCGTTTTAAGCAGTCATTTATCGATTATAATATCGGTAGATCTCCTTAAGCGACTGTAGAAACGGCGTGGAAAGAAACCGTGGTAACACACAGGCGCAAACCCACGCCCATTAAATTACGGGGAGCGATATCCGCATCACGAAAGGGGTGCATTATGAAAATTAGGTGTGGTTAGTAGCAAAGAAGGGTAAATAAAAATAAGGTTTTTTAGTCAACGGTGTTAGTTTTGTGGTGAACATCGCGTTGTTCACATGCGTTTCAATACTGAGGAAAGGAAAGAAAGAAAAAGAAAAGAAAAGAACGGTATTTTCAAAGAACGAAGGAACAATTAGACGTCATGTTATCACACACGGCAGTTCTTTCATACGATAGAGGCGCGTTCAGTGACCTAAATTGTTTTTCAGATATTGACGTACTTTTCGTTGTATTCTATTATTATTTAACCGCAGTTAATGTTTTCCAAAGATATGTCAGTTCTATACATTCGATTCAATTAGTTTTCGAACTAACTTGTTCTTCTCGGAATAATATAACCAGTTAGTCTGAGTGACAGCAAATGTTATTATTATTATCGTAACACAATACTGATTAATACTCTTGAAAGCATTATTCCTTTATAGTCAGGATTTGTATAGTACTATCACTCACCGGATTTTACTTTTTTCAATCCGTCCACATAGTCACCTTTCGTACAGTTGCTGTTCTATCCTCTTTAGAAAATGCATACACACGTTTACTAGTAAACTTACTTATATATATATATATATATATATATATATATATATATATATATATGTATATATATATATATATATGTGTGTGTGTATGTGTGTGTGCTTTTAACTCTGTATAAGAACATCCAGTTTAACGTTTTTTAAACGAATCAATTCAACATTGCCGTGTAAAAGCTCAGTATTCAATATTCACTGAATAGAGATGTGTATTATGTATTTATGTATACTTCTTAGCATTTAAGCTAAGCTTTAAAATAAAAAGGCTCAACCGAATATTATTTTACGTACGTTTCAATCTTGAAACGTATATAACTAATTGACCTAACGCTTAATTGTTGATTAGTTGTTTGTTTAATGGTCCGAAGTGTGGCAAGAGTTATGTCCTTCCTGTATATTCCTAATATGTGCGTTTTCCTATGTTGTTACGATAAAAACAGTAATTCTAAGATTAATATATTGATTCCTTTATATAGACATATTTTGTTTAAATTAAACTAGTTCAATATGAAATATCTTCTTATATTAAACCAGCATAGATAGTAAAACGATAATTCTATTAACAAAGGCATTTTAGTGCCAGTAAAAGTGTTTAAATACTCATGTATTTAATTGCTTTTCCTTTTTTATTTTGCAGTTAATGTGATTTTTGATTTATGAGGAACTCGATATGCAATAAATAATAAGGAAACATAACATATCATTGATATATGCGAGACAGGCTCGCAAAATGTACTGAACGGATTCATTATAGAAGAACAAGAGGATGGATTTAAATGCCATAAAAATAAATTGAGATAATAATAAGAAAATATGGCTATCAACTTTTGAAATGCTCAGAATAAATGAAAGCATTTTATAAATACCATTCCTTTGCTTCATATAGATTGTTAGGATTAAACGAAATGTTTGGATCTCTTATAGCGAAATAAAGTAATACACTCATAGGTGAATTAAAAGAGGCAACTATGAGCTGATATTTATATAGAATTGTGCACAGATGTGTGTGCATCTGTGTTAATACAGAAAAATATTTCCCCCAAGACGTGTAAAATAAAGTCCTCGAATTTTGCACCGATTTTTTGTTCTATTTCCTAGATTAAAATAAAGATACAATTTTACTAAGCCTTATGCTTGAAGTCAGTCTTCCGAGTTAGATCAAGAGCCCTGCAATGGTATTAATTGGCTTTAAACGAACATTTTAGGCGTCTAATTACATTTTTATCATACGTAACAAAGTTGTATTTGTTACAGCTGTTTCCTTGACAGTACAGCCAAACAGTTTTAAAGAGATAGCAAAGCCTGTATATTCTAGACAATGATTAATATCTATATATATATATATATATATATATATATATATATATGTGTGTGTGTGCATGTACGGTTTATAATTCAATTGACTTTGCTTTGAGTTAACATATCGACATACATACAAGTTCCTGAGGATACTGTTTTGTGCGATTGTTACTCGAATAATCGGAAAGAACACAGTTGATATTCTTGTGCGGTGCTAACTTCGTTATTGTTTAGATGAAAGGTTTAAACTTGTCCCTCTCAGAAAGTTAACATTGAATCCACGCTCTGATGATATTATCAACGCGGACAATGTGCACGCGAGTAACTAGAAAGGGTAAAAGTTTTACGCTCACACTTTAATTTAGTTCAACCACCTAAAGTAAATTTCAATACATTTAGTTTCCGTATTAATAGGAAAAATAAAAAAAGGTTCACAAACATGAACATACGTCAAATTGCCATCATTAAAGCCACACTTCTGCATTGATATGTGAAAATATCCATATAAGTTCTAACCGGGCAGCAAAGTGTTAATCAGTTTTATTTATATTACTACCGTTTAAAGTATAAACGCTCTTCACGATATAACGTACTCATATTATAAGGTAATACTGTTATAATGAGTATGTAGAAGTTGCGTGGTCTAATGGTTAGAGGTGCAGACTGTGGACTAGGCGTTATCATTCCTGCATATACGAATTAGTATTGGCGACAGTCTCAAAGCTTGTTTTACCAACTAGTCTATGAGAATGAAAACTTCAAAATGACACTAGTCATACTAGATACTGTTTGCAAAGAACCTCGATTTCCCATTTCCACTTGACTCGAACAATACCGATCTAAGTGTATTACGGTTACCGATTGCGTAGACCTTATTTTACAATGAATTTTGCCTGCCGATACCCATTGTTTTTCAACGCAAGAAATATATTGTATGATGTGGATATAAGTTTAACTTACTGCAATGTCTAAGATGATCTATAAACTACCGTTTGTTGTTTTCTATATTGTTATTTATTGATAGGTGACTGTTTATCAAGGCCCCGGGTAACTCGATGATAAGGATTGATACGATTTTAAGTTAAGCAATAATCGCTGCTAAGATGTGTTTGAAAACAGTGGTTGACATGGACAGAACATTATATAAATGACTAGATTATCCAGGATTATTGCTCTACAATATTTATTTACATTAGACTTGACGAACACCATGTTGTAGTCGGCTGGGAAACAGCCTCAATGTTCTAAGAACGTCATTCTGTTTATACAATCTCAGTGTATATTTCAGCAGAGATAATGCACAGAGAGAGAGAGAGAGAGAGAGAGAGAGAGAGAGAGAGAGAGAGAGATAATGGGGCAGAGATTGGAGCGTAGTCCCAATCTACCAGGAATATAAACATACAGTATAGAGAGGAAAGCAACATCTCTCCTGTGTGAAAATTGCTGCATATGTTTGCGAAGTCAGTTGTCTACTCTGCCAAGCTAAAGTAGAGAGTGCTCCGAGCGGCGCTTCCACAGATATGGCAGCATATAAAAAAGTCATAGCACCCTATACAAAGAAAATTACTTAAATAATCTATATATTTGAGAAAAATCCACTAATCAGATGTTAAAGTAAGACAGCAATACGGAAGAAACCCATTTAAACAGAAAATAGAAATAAACGTAAACAACGACACTTATAATACATAAAAAAATATTACAAAGTATGAAGATCTAAAAACGATAGCTATTAAAAGTACACGATTACAAATTACTTTAAATTTATTTTAAATGTATTTGATTCTTGTACATTATTTTTAATGATGTAAGTATAATTCTTTCGTTTACGCGTAAGACTGGACAGGCCACGTCATATATATATATATATATATATTATGATACTGTGAGAGTGTATGTTTAGTGAGGTTGCCATTTTGTAATGTTGAGATTGATTTAATATAAAGAGTTCAAATTTGAAAATAATCGAAAGACATGTAAGCATTACTTTAGCTCTTACTTTGTTCCTACCTTATGCGGTAATATATGAGAGGTGAAATCCGTATTATTACCACAATAAAAAATATCACGTTTGCCTTCATTTTTTTCCTTACTTCTTTAAAGATCTAATAATGTTTCGATTCACTTTATCTCAAAAAAATTATATGAAATAAATAGCGGCACATATTTCACTTATTATAGTATGTGTAAGTTTGATGTTTTGTTGACACACTCTTATTTTGTGGACAATATAAAAGTAAAGTGGCTGACCGTAATCGAGAACGGCCGAAAATCTTTCATTTTCATTAGCTACTGCACCGAGATGTCAGGGAGGGATTCACTCTTTTCCAAGAATTACTCCACTTACCATCGATACTCACCTTTAATGCTGGGCGTTTAGCAAGGGAACATCGGGTACAATTTCGAGGCCCTTAGTATAACCCGACCGAGAATCGAGCTTTGCTTTTTTTCCGGATGATATGGAACATTCTTTACTATTATGCAAAGCGGGCTGATCGTAGGCAATACCATTGTTACAATAATATGTTAATTCAGAGTAAAAAATTAAATCCTTAGAGATTCGAACTTGAAACTAAAATGAGAGGCCGCCGTAAGCAAGCCTCATTTGAACCACTATGTAAAGAAAAAATCGAATTCGTACACATTATTGAAAACACATTGTACTTTTGACAGTATATCGTGTTAGTATGTAGACAAATTATTTTCTTGATAAACTTCTACTCACATATTAATATTGTTCATACATGTCACTTTTTTCGATAATGCTCATTCTTTATTTCTAACATCATTCTGATCAGCATATTTTGCATTTTCTATATTTCTCATACGGCTTCGTCTATACACCTAGATTGAGTAACCGTTCACACGATATTTTAGTATGACTTTTTTTGGGGAAAATATGAATAAATGCATCATGTTCTGATGACATCTATGTTTTCCCTTGTTTTCTTGCATTTTTTTTTCTATTCAAACGCAGAAATCTTTTTTCCGTATTTGCGTACGACGAATATTTCTAACACTGGAAGCGTACAATTTTGGTAAAGACGCTATTTCCTCCTCAGGGCCTGTCAGTTTCTTTCGCATGGCTGCTAGTTGCATTTCCCACCGAGTGAAAACGACATACTCGCTTTTGGTCGTTGGCAGGGCGTGAAGAGTTTATGTCAATATACGCGCTCTTTGCAATCTCTTTATTTTTTCATACGTTATTAGTCTCTTTTTTCACTTTTCTTCCCAGGTTTTGCCCATCTCTTAAAAAGTTTAAACAAGTTTGTCAATAATATATATCTATGTGACAAACTTCAAACGCAAAACGCGATTAATCCAATTCGTTTAAATTGATACCCTAAACAATAAAAACATGAATATATTAAATCTAGACTTCGACTGAGAACTGATTTTTATTGAAATCAAAAAGAAGCTATTTCGGTATCATATGAGTGTTAAAATGCAACAGTTTTTGTAGAGACAGTTTCGTGATTTTGCATTCGAACTCTTTATATATAATATATATATATATATAATATATATATATATATATATATGTATATATAAACTTTCTTCACCGTCAAAATGAAGCATATACATTGTACATTTTTGAGCCAATAAATATAGTATATACATGTTAATATAAACATCTAAATATTGTCGCTTTAAATAAACAACTACTTTTTCTTAGTAATAGAATTTGCGATTATACTGATGTTTATTAATATTCTTGATTGATTAAAATATAATTCTGTAATTTAATATAAGAATTCGTATCGGCTTCCTTAATGTTATACTTAATTACCTTCCTAAGTCATATTATATACATATATATATATATATATATATATATATATATGTATATATATATATATATATATATATATATATATATATATATATATATATATATATATATATATAAAGTATCAATGTCAGGACTAAGAAAGTCGTGGAAATGTTGAGATAACCACATTTGGGTTTCCTGGAGGGGGTAGACGGAGCTTAGTTTTGCTGCCATGCGTATGGAGTTCCACAGCCATGGTTACTACTCTGAGCTTGATAACTTTGGACAAAATTACACTACAGTTATCTGAATTAAGTCTGAGTCCACTTGTAGAAGATGTGAAAAGGTGGACACGGTTTTCACCTAATACCATCAAATGATACTTGGGCTTCTGTGCGCGTTAGATTTCGTGCAAACTATAGGCTAGCAACCTCTTGTTTAGCGCGTTCTGAAACTGTTTATGTGAAAATCAAATGCACACCGACTCGACTGAATTTCATATCTTTTTATTAGGAGTCTCTTTCGCCAGACCATTATCTTGACGTTTAGTAGTTTGCCCTTGCATCTCTTTTTTACAAGTAGCAAATATGATCTCATAATGGTTTCCTGATATTCGCCACTCCAACGCTTGTCTCTATCGCCCAGGTCATAATTGCCTTGTTTATATTTGTACATATTTCTCTTAGCACCATTTCGACAAATGGCAGAACACCTGCTCTGATCCCGCGTGCAAGTCAGTGCTTCAACACCATTTTCGGTATTCTGTAGTTCAAATCTCATAGCTTTCTAAGTATTCAATAAGCAAATGCTTCGATTCTTTTTAACGAGCGCTAATAATTGTTATACAGGGTAATATCTTCCAATATTCTGATATTTTCGTATTTTCGTCAATAGTCTCTTGCTCTTAGTAATCATATGCTTTCCAAACACATCATAATCTAATCTAATTGTATAAAATACATGTGTAAGGTTTTGTAATAACAAATTCAATGACAGTGGAGATGGTGTAAATTTCAATAAAAAAAAGCTTTTTCTACTTCTGTAGCCTACTCCTACAAAAGTTCCTACATTGTTATAAGATGTCAATTAAGCTTAATATTTTTCAGCAGTATAAGTTTATTCAGAATCTATGTGTTTACCAGAAGAAGTTATCTAAATTTTGAATCTTTATCATAGTGTCATTTTCCTTGTAGAAATGTGGATTTTGTCTAGTAATACTTATAAATACATCATTATATTTTGGGGGGTGGGGGAGTTAAACCATTTGTTAAGTTCCCGGCATTTGGAATTATTCATCTTATTACGAAAATGTTCCTTAATTCAATTATTCTTTAGTTTAAGAGCTATATGGAATGTCGCATTGAACTCCTTTCATCTACAGGGTTATATTATTCACATTCTGTCAGCCATGGCCAGGCTGTCTCTAAAATAAAGTATTTGTCGACTCGAACATTTCGTGACCCACGGGGAACGAAAAAAAGTTCGAAAAGTAGCACACGGAGGAGGCAGTCCAATTAGCTGACGTGTTGCGTCTTAATTTGCCTTAGAGCCCCTATGAGTACGATCCGGTCAAAGGCTTCGTTTGTTAAACCGCCGACTGAGAAATTGCATTCATTTTCGGATTGCATTTACAGATCTCAAAGAATTTCAGTTGTTCCCATTGTGTCATGTTAATTAACTAATTCTCACTTTGTGAAAGTCAATTACTCGATACATTGAAATGGAACGTTTCGTGTTTCTTATTATTCATTCAATTTCATCGTTTCATCTTTATTTTTATAATTATATTTTAATATTATGAATATTATTTTACTTTGTAATATGCATTTTCCTTCGCTCGATCGGATCTCTATTAAAGGCTGCGTCGCTTGTTCGGTATGTGCGTCACCCTTTACTTTTAAATGCTCATTTATTGCTAAACACGCATGATAAATGAACGGTGTTTACTTTTCTCTTTGTTTAGCGTTTACTTCTTTGTATATTATGCCCTCCATGTTACTCTCTTTTTATTTCTCTTGCATTTATACATATACATACATATATATATATATATATATATATATATATATATATATATATATATATATCTGCTCAGTAAAAGGCAATTTGTTCCTAGTGTTTAAACATATATATTTATTGTTTTTCTTTTCATAGACGTATTATTTTGTATTCAGATATAATTCACAGCATTATTTGTATATATAAAAATACGTGTTAATGACAACATTCGAGCATAGCGAGATAAGACAAGAGCTGTTACTTCATCCCCAACATGTACTGTTATCATGCAGTGGACCCGGTGCTGCTTTGATGAGGCGGCGATCTTTTCAGATTCAGTTTTTCTCAAGTAAAACGATCACGAATAAATTATAAGCGTAAAATATCTCATCACGTATAGTAAATCCATTCTACTCAGGTTAGAAAACAAATGATCAATAAGATTTAACCATACGATTCCGATTTCATGAGTTTCTTCAGTATGTCATCAGGGAAATAGTTTATGAAGATCAGGAACAATAAAGGTCCAATGATAGATCCCTGAGGTACACTTGAATTTATGTCATGGTGCTTAGATGAACCGCTATTGAGGACAACCTGAATCTTTCTTTCGGTTAGGAACGATCTAATTATATTAAGTAATTGCCCAGTAATACCGTATAAGCATATTTTCAGGACAAACGCTTTATGCCATACCTTGTCAAAACCTTGGATACATCAGGCGCTACTGCCCTAGCTTCACCTGCCTTTCCAGTGTATGATACATGCGTTCAGAGAATATCGTGCTTGTCTAAAACCATACTGGCGGTCAAAAAAAACTTTAGCATTAACTAAGTGCCGGACTATCAGTAGATTGATTAAGGATTCAAAGATTTTAGCAAAAATCAGGAGTAGACTGATTGAGCAGTATACTTGTACCACAGAGGCCATTTACCAGCTATCGGGGAAGCAATGTTCAACAAGATATTTATTGTAAAGTTTGGAGAGGACAGGGACCAGTAAAGCAAATCATTTCTTTATTACTATTACAGGTATATATCAGGCCCACAGGCTTTGGAGGTGTCAAGGTTTTCTATGATGTCTCTCACTTCGGATGGGGTGATGATAAGGTTATCAAGGGTGGCTTTGGTTCACATTTGGAATTCAGGTATGGGGTGGTTTTCTGAGTCCAAAGTGGAGCTACAGGCGAAACGCTGGGCAAGTAGTTTAGCCTTATTAGTTACCCTGCAAAGGACATCATTGTAGTTTGCTAGTGGGCAAATCATTGATTGACCGTTGTTCACCACAATATTTTTGATTTTCCAGAAATCACGAGTACCTAGTTCATGTGACTGAATGCGTTTTTCTGTTAACTCAGTATATCTTCTCTTTGCTTCACCTATCATGGACTTGCAATTATTTCTTGACTTTATCAATTTCTGTCTAGCAGAAGCTGACTTATGGCGGCCGAATTTACGGAATGCTTGCTGCCTATCAGCAATGGCAGCTGCACATTCCGAGGTGAACTATTGAGAAGAATAGGGCTTGCTAAAGAATTTTCGCTTGGGTTCATAGGCTTCAATGTTTGGTTTGACCAATTCAGTTTACTTATTCAGCATGGAATGAAAAGGTTTACCTCCATGGGGCGTCACTGATGTGATATCTGATTGACTCAAAATCAGCCTATTTGTGGCATTTCGTTATATTGAGCAACGACTCATTAGGTTTTAAACGACTTTTTGGGTAGATATACATCATTAGCACAATGTGATCAGAATTCCCGAGTGAGCTATGCGCTTTCGTCACACAAGCCTCGGGCATTGAGGTCAAGAAAAGGTCTAGAAGTAAGGATTGATGATCTACTTGATCGGAGACGCATGTCGGAAAATCAACAGTTTGAGAGAAGGAGTGAGCTAAGAAGCAATTATACGTTGCCGGCTGCATCAGTAAGGCTGGTGAATCCCAACTAGTCGCGGCTGTGTACATTTAAATCCCCAAATACATGTATCTGGACATTCTAGTCAAGTGAGAGTTCTCCATCTATGCTTTCAGATACAGATTTTTACAGGGTACATTCCTGGGTCGAAAAGGAACGGTATAAAAAATATAAGTAACTAACGCTGTGATGTAAAGTCAATCTAAAGCCTATGTAGTCTTGATCATCTGACCTTAACCGTTTTATCGTAAGGCTAGGGTGTTATGAACATAAAAGTTTATCCTGTGCATATGTTTGTCAGAGTCTTTACACTATAGTGGGAGGTAGTCAGTCATGTCAAAGTTCTGAGAGGAGATTGAGGATTGAAGGTGTGTTTCACTTTGTGCTGGGATATCCGTGTGGTCTATCAGGAGAAAGGTGTCTACGTCGTTTATGTTTGGTCTAAGTCCCCAGATATGTTTTAATGCGAGCCTCTAAGGCGCAGGTGAATGTGTATTTTGTTGGGTGTCTGGTTTAGGTTTGATTTGATTTTTTTGTAATGACATGTTTGTTTTGTTAGAGAGTGGGTTGGGCTAAGTAGGTGCTTGTTAAGTCCCAATAAGCTCACATAACCAGTCCAGTAGTCGCGATAGGGTCAATTGCGGTTGTGGCCTCGGGAAAATCAACCGGAGATAACGACAGGGTTCTTTTCCATGCGCGATATGGCACATACAACAACCCATGATATTATGCAACTGATGATAGATCAGCCGTTCTTAGCGCTAGTCAAGAGGCTCCTTTCCTGTCAGTCGGAAACAGCAGCCAGACAAGTTGTATTACCTGTACCCTCAACCTGTCGGAACAAGAGAGACCCAGACTAGTCATGTAAGACTTAGTGACGGAAAAACCTTCCCCAAGTTGCCCAAATAGATAGAAAGAGATACGGCGTTCATTGCCATAGTAAAAGAACACGGCCAGGAACTGAGTATTTTTCAGACGTCCCAGCGCCGGCACCTCTGCGCCTGGCTAATAGAAGCAGAAGGGGTGCAAGGGCCACCGATAGGCAGACCCTATCTACTCTTTAAGCAATTGTAGGTTTGCAAACCGGATATTGTGTTCGAGATTTAAACTCTAAGAAGGTTGTCGACTAGGACTAAGGAGGTCTCTCTCCTATAAGGTTTGCTCCAACGCCGTAAGTAGTTGGCAGCAAGGGTTTATTTTCAGAGATTTCCTTCTTTTAGGTGGATGGCCTGCCAAGGTTTTACGGGTACAACACATCGAGAGGGGTGAAATAGCCTGCGCCCGTGTACTAGTTCGGTATTTCCAATCCCCATATATATATATGTATATATATATATATATATACATATATATATACATATATATATACATATATATATATATATATATATATATACATATATATATATATACATATATATATACATATATATATATACATATATATATATATACATATATATATACATATATATATATATATACATATATATATACATATATATATATATATACATATATATATACATATATATATATATACATATATATATATATATATATATATACATATATATATATATATATATATATATATATATATATATATACTGATATAATAAGTTCACTGTACACTGATGATGGAACATAAACTTGAAGATAGGTTTCCCTATCGCAAATAAGCACAGATAATAGAAAGACAGCCAAAACTTCAGGCCACCGTGGGATTTCAATAATTTATTCAGTGGGAAATCAATAGACCGGCAATACGACAGTACGCATCAATAATTAAACACATTTAACTCAAACACGGAATTAAGTTCATTCATATAGTACACATTGGCATTTAGAGAAAATAGTATTTGAGTGGGCAGAAGAGTAAGAAATTAAAATAATAAAAAATAGATAAGAAAACTGCTTATCTTTTCGTCGGTTGCATTGGGAAATATCTGGTCAGGCCAGGCGCGCCTAGCCTACGAATGACTTTATTGGGAGGAGAGACACCTTATTTGAGGAAGGAATTTGATGGGAGGGGGTAAACAAAAAAAGAGGAAATACTGACAGGGAAAGAAGGTGAGATAAACAAAAAACAGACGGGAAAAACTGACAGGGAAATGCTGTGAGATAAACAGAACAAGAAGACATACTGACAGGGAAATTGGGTAAGAAAAACAGAAAAAGAGGAAATACTGACACGGAAATTGGGTGAGATAAACAAAAAAGACGAAACTACTGACAAAGAAATGGGATGAAATAAACAAAAAGAGGAAACAAGACCAATGAAAATGCTTGGAAACAACACTACGAAATGCTACTCAACGTTGAATGTTTAAGGAACCTAGAAGACTTATCAAAGGAAACACCAGTTCCATAATCCAACCATTGAAATCAGTCCTGCTATTATTGAAAATATGAAAAATGAAAAAGCGGCTGGACCGTCTGGTATTGTAGCTGAAAGGTTGAAAGCATCGTGAACGATAAGCATCCATATCATGTCACACTTAGCGTACTCCATCATAAGGGCAGAGTGTGCCCAAGAGAGCTGGGAAGAGAGCTATATCATCATCTACTACAAGGGCAAGTGTAATTCGCTGTCAAGAGGAAACTATAGAGGCCTGAGGTATTTGAACAGTTCGGATTTGTACCAGGTCAAGCCACAACCAATGCAATATTCATTCTGCAGGAACATGCATAGGAACAGACAGTGGCCTATATATGGCATTTGTTGCTTTAGATAAAGCTTTTGACCGGGTTCTCCGAGAAATGCAATTGTGGGCAATGCGCAAGCTTTAAGTAAAGAAGTGGCTTATAAGACTAGTACAATGCATGCATATGAACGCCAGAAGCAAAGTAGGGATATATGACATTTACAACGATGTGTTCAGTCGTTGTTCTTATTGTTGTCCTTGAGGCCCTATCCAATGAGCTCCGACCAGGGTGCCTATTGGAATTACTGTATGCCGATGACTTGGTCATAATGGCAGATACAATGAATGAGTGGAAGAAAGATAAAAATTATGTAAGAAGAGCATGGAAGCAAAAGGTCTGAGGGTCAACATTAGAAAAGACAAAAGTGATGGTTAGTGCCCCAGAACTCCAATCTTTAAAGGACTCTGCTAAATACCCATGCACGGTATGTAGAAGAGTGTTAGCAACAATTGTATACAGTGCACAAAAAAGACGCAGATCCAGACTTTAGATGTAAGATATGTCTTGTACTTGCACGCCAAATTGAGGGCTACCCTTACACAGACGTTGAAATAGGCAAGGGCATCTGTAAAGTGGTAGAATTCTTTTTGCTACCTAGGAGATATGCTGAATTTTGTAGGACAGTTCAACCATAAGAGTCAAAACAGCTTAGGGAAAATTCTAGGAACTATTCCCAATCCTAACATCCCGATCCATCCCAATTATTACCAGGAGTAATATGATAGCTGCTTAGGAAGTATGATGTTGTATAACAGTGAGTGTTAGGCCCTTACACGGACTTCACTTGCTCGACTCCAGCGAAATGACAGGCCAATGCTTATTTGTGTGTTTATTTTGTTTTACGTCATACCAACTATAAAAACAAGTTATTTAATGCTAAATCAATTGTATTTTTAAGGTATTTGCAAAATAAAATATTAAGACAAAACAATCAATACATATTTTGAAAGCATTCGTTAAACGTTTTTGCTTTTTTTTTCACATCATATTATTTTTCCCAGTTCATTTAATACCAAATCAAGCTTGATTTATATGTATTTAGATAATAATATTTGATATGGATCAACAGCTTTTAAAAAGTTTATTATGGGTTCTAATTTATTTTTCTAACACAGTTCCTTCATTGTACTTGCTTTGTAGAACGGTTTTATTATAGGGTCCAGATTAATGCATTCAGTAAGAATATGCTTGAATGTGTAAGCAGTCTGGCATACATAGAACATTGGTTGCTGTGAGTCTTCAAGTAAGTAGGAATGCGTCATCCTTGTGTGACCTATGCGAAGTCTAGATAACACTACTTCCTCTTTTCGGCTTTTTCGTGAGCTTTTGTCGATTCTCCTGTTGTAGTCTTGATCACTAGGAGTTTGTTATGTGTATTGCTACTTCAACGTTGTTTTCTTTGTTGTTAGATATATTTCGTGATGTTCATTTTAAAAGCTGTCTATGGAATATTAAAGATGGTCTTGAGCCATGCTTTAGGACGACCTAGCCCCCCCCCTATCAGCCTTGTCGTTTCCTCTGATTCCGATATGGCTTAGGATTCAACACAGTAATATTTTATTATCCTTTGACAAATATTCAATTTTACAAAGTAATTTGGTCACCAATGGATTATCAAATGTTCTGTTTTGTAGTGATATTAATACAAGACAATTTTTGGATTTTAAAATGAAATTGATTGCCATATCTATTGTGCATGCTTACGCATTAAAAATAGAAGTGTCATTTGTGAGACGCTTCTTATTTATATTATTGTTTAAAATTGCAGCACATCCTGTTGCTTCTCCATGCTTTGATCCATTTGTGAAGATGTGCATATGTCTTGGATAGTTGTATTTGACTTTCTCTAATTCCTCGGATTGGAAGATAGAGTTTTTGCTGGTGGAGTTTCCTTAAGGCTAGTATGGTCTTTCGGATCCTTATGGTGGGATCTTTGGTATTATCGTATCATCTATTTTTTGTCAGGTCAAATCCTGCTTCTTTGTTGATCATTTCCATTCGAAGGCCAAACGGTCTTATAGCTCTTTCATTCCTTTGGAATAATTCCCTGTATTTTGGATTGAATATACCATCATCTGGAAGGTTTGATGAATAGGATTTCAGTTTTACATAATACTGCATACCTAATTTTTCACCTCTGATATCTGCAGGTGCCTCGTCAGCTTCTATATAAAGCCTCTCAACAGGCGATGTTCTGAAAGCTCAAAGGAATAACCTTAGCTGTCTATGGTAGATCGTTTCAAGTATTTTTAGATAAGTCTTTCTGGCTTATCGATGTATAAAAATACTGTAGTCCAATTTGGATCTAATCAACGACCTATATAGTTTTAGTAGAGTGTTACAGTCCGCTCCGCACTTATTCTGGGCTACCACACGTAGTAGTTTTAATGTTCTATTACATGATGCCTTTATATATTTCACGTGAGTAAAAAAGGTGAATTTTCTATCGAAAAATACCCCTAAGCACTTATATTCATTCACAACTGGAATTCCTCTCCTTTCAAGTCTCAGGCTTGGGTCGTTGTGCAATATTCCCTTCTGAAAAAACTAGAAATATTTTGTTTTTTTTCCTACGAAAATCGGAAACAAGTTTCTATTGCCCATTTGTTGACTTCATTCAGACACTGTTGCAATTTTCGCTCAATGGTATGCATATGATTAAACCTATAGTATATTACGAAGTTGTCTACGTATAAGGATCTATCCATTTTTGGTAAGAAGCTGTTTAATGTGTTAGATTCACAGAGTCACAGAGTCTCATTTATTTGTTTTGTTATATGAATCAATTTCTTATTCGGACCGTGGAACACAAGTCAGCATAATTAATACTTGCGATTTCCGATCAACAAAATAGACTTCATAGAATATAAGTAGTAATTAATTAACGGCAAATATCAAATAAAATGAAACATCAAGCAAGATACATGACGTTCACTATTACAAATGCTACCGGTATATATATTATAATAAGTATGTATTAAATAACATTGATTAAACATAGAGGCGCTTGATGTTCACGCTATTAATTAAGATGGCACCAAGTCCAGTAACGCTTATATGGTTATAATCTGTGTACATTTTATACGTAAATACATGAAGGGCATGTACCAATTCTCTATCTTACACCTTTCTTATTGATAGATCAATTTAATTTCTAACTACAAAACTTTGAATCAGAGTCTACAAACTTAAACAAACATGATAAAATATATAAGAGCAAAGAAAATTATGCGAAAGTTTCCAGGCTAAAGACAAATTTATTTATTGTAATGTTTTTTCACAAATACACCTTTCGGTTATTATTAAGCATGAATTATTAATGAGATATTAATATTTTTGTATCAACTTGATTTATATTTAAACAATATTCGATTTTCAAAAATTGGATATATACACGTTGTGTTTCAGAGTATTTTAGGACACAGCACGCAAGCAACATTAGTGCAAGTTCAAATATTGTATTCACTACACTAATACAGTTCGAAGAACTATGGACATCCAATCATCCAGCAATGGGTCAACCACCGGTGCCTTTTCTTGTAAGATTAAACAGTCAATGTTTATTGTATTAATGATTTCGCGCTTGATGCTTTCAATATATAAGTCCAGAACAATAAACAGTTTACTTGATGTATGCAGTGATGGGGGCGGTCAAAGTTAGAACGCATGTGTACGCCAAGTGCAGATCTAAAGTCAGAATATTGAAGTCATAGAATGCACCCTAAAAAAATAATGAATGTAAATAGTTTTCTCGCCACGGAATCTTCCAGCTATGTCTTAATTTTATCTCAATCTACACACATATTATATATATATATATATATATATATATATATATATATATATATATATATATATAGGCAGCATCTTCTCTTTCAGGCAAGTATTGTTAAACATAACAGACAACTTATCACTGAGAATCCTTTGGTATGTCCTTTTAATACTTCGAATCAAAATCTTAGTTTCGGGGTGGATAGGCCGATACATTTTCCATTGTTTTGATTCGTGTCCTAAGTAAATTCAGACCCATTCGGGTCCATCTTCATAGAGATGAGGAAAATTAGGTACATACCATGTGCTAGTATTATAGAGGGTTTGGCGAGAATTATGTAATAAGTACGAAACTATAGTTAACATTATATAAATTATTGTATATTATTACTGGTATTAAACTAATTATGTTAATTAGGTTTAGTATATATACTATTATATAAACTTACTAACTAGAACAAAAGTAATTGCCTCCTCCCGTTACTATCTTCCAACATGAACGTAACAATATAAAATAACTCTAGTAAATAATGGCTTCCCAAACTATGTAATCGACCAACAAATTCTACTGTTTAAACATACTCCCCACAATGATAATAATAATAACAATAATAATAATAATAATAATAATAATAATAATAATAATAATAATAATAATAATAATAATAATAATAATAATAATAATAATCCAATTCTCCACTTACCACACCTATTACATTTTTTTTAGAACAGTTATAAAATAGATGAACAAGTTCTAAGAAAAAATATTAATAAAAACGTATTCCATACTTACCCAAATCAAAAAATTAAACTCATCATTTTCTACAGTGAAGTGAAAAAAACACTTACCTTATAATAACAAATAATTATTTCCCCTCGATTAGAGTTTTGGATAAGACAAACCTTGCCTATTAGTTCAAATGTCTCCGACAACCAAGAAAACAGCATACATACCAGAATATTGACAATGCATTTGTCTAATACTACCGCCATAGCCCAGCACTTAACTAACGACTAATCCTTACTCACAGTCGAAATTATGAAGACTCTTAGTAGAAAATACCAAAATCTGTCAATATAGTACTGACAAACACAAATTCCATAAATTAGAAGCTCTATAAAAACACAAAAAGCTATAATTAACAGACTTAACTTTTATATCAGTAATAATATACTAAAATGTCAATAATCTCAAATATAGTTTCCTATTTATTAAATAATTCCCACCAAAACAATCTATAATACTAACACATGGTATGCACCTGATTATCCTCATTCCCCTGAAGAATGACCCGGATGGACACAAATCAGAACTATGGCAGATTCATCGGCCAATACCCCCACGAGACTAAGATTCTGATTCGGAGTATTGAAAGGGTCTACCAAAGGATATATTGACATAAGTTGTATGTTATATTCAGCAATACACGCGTATATATGTATATATATATATATATATATATATATATGTCTGTTTTAATTGAGGAAGAAACTAATATATCATATACTTTGTTGTCTTTAAGGAATTAGTTTTTATTTGCTTGTTTATACGTCTTTAACGCTTTTGTAATTAGAAACTTTCAGTTTTAACCTAACTGTCGTGGGTGACTTACCTACCCTTTAATAATAACTAAATGGTAGCAACCGGCTACCATAGATACCGGTTTTGCCGGGAGAACATTTGGAGGCACATTTAGGCACTGACTTGTGTATAATTTCACTGTTCAATACAATTCATTATTATTATCTCTCAACCTGTTGTTCTTTTATTTAATTGTTGGTACTCCTAAACGGGTCCACAGCAACTGGCGGCGAGTGATTCGTAAAAGAATTCGTTGGAAACACCTTGGACCTTGCAACCTGTGAGTGATAAACCAGTGTCTACAACACGGTCAATCTTCGGAAAAATAATTCTACCCGTTTGAAACCCCCCCCCCAAAAAAAAAACCTTGTGCTTTACAATTTTCGGGAGGATATTGGAAACATCGAATACATTCAATTTATTGATTATATTCTGCCGAAGAAAACGGGCGAACTATCTTTAAATGAAGCCATAAAAATGTTAATAGAACTATATTGCCCCCAAAAAAGTTTATTCCACAAAAGGTGGAAATGTATGAACCTAACGCGAAAAGAAAGCCAGGATTACTAAACGTTTGCTTCGATCGTCAATAAACATTGTGACGACTTTAAGTTATCATCTATCACACCGGGCAATTTCAAAGTATTCATATTTGTTCAAGGGCTCGACTCGCAAAACGATGCAGAGTTAAGAAGACCTGCAATAAGCAAACTTGAAACCGAGCCAAATTTTACATTGCAACAACTGGCCCAAAGCTGTCAATGAAATATTTCCGAGAAAAGGGAAGCTAAAGAAACAGAAGAAGCAGCAATTTCTAATATTAAAAATGTTCGTCGTTTTTCAAAAAAATCATACTCTTCGAAAGAAAAAATTCAGGAAGGATTTGCAGCAAAGGTCGGATGAAAAATTGCCAAACCATCCTGCTTGGGCTGCGGGGACCTACATTGGTACCAGAAGTGTCCTTTTAAACGAAGAAATTGTGACAAATGCCATAAAATGGGACACAAAGACATTGCAGAAGTAACACTAGAAAAAAAAGTTACATAAAAACAACCAGAATTAATGGTCGCAACCTAAACATACGAAAGTATGTTACGGTAAAAATGAACAATCAAGATGTTAAACTACAGCTTGATGCAGGGTCTGACCTATCACTTATTAATATTAATACCTGGAAAAAGATCGGCAGACCGACTATGCTACGCACAGATGAAGTGTCTCGATCGGTAACCGGAGAGAAAATAAACTTTGAAAGGGAAGGCATTTCAAAAGTGACATTAAGAAATAAGACATTAAAATTACGCATGTGTGTAATGAAAAATACAGGAAACTTGTTCGGTTCAGATTGGATTCAGCACTTCCAGCTCTGGCATTCGCCGATAAGCGCCTGTTGTCAACGAATAGAGAACTTTTCTGTTGAAGCAGAAAAATTGAAGAAGGATTTGAAAGAGTCATTCCCCAAGGTGTTTTCTAATAAATTAGGAAGCTGTACTTAAATGAAGGCGAGTTTTTAACTAATTAAAAATAAGAACCCCGTTTTTAAGAGAAAACGAAGTGTACCATTTGCCTCACTTTAAATAATTAATGCAGAAATAGACCGGTTGGTGGAGAAAGATATTTTAACACCAGTTGACTACTCAGAATGGGCGGCCCCAACCGTCTACGCGAAGAAAAAATCTGGAGAGATCAGAGTGTGTGCTGATTTCGCAACCGGTTTGAACGATGCGCTGAAAGATTATCACTATCCTCTGCCGACTCCTGAAGAGGTTTTCACAAAATTAAACGGTGGAAAACTGTTCTCAAAAATGGACTTGAGTGAAGCCTATCTGCAAATACCTGTAGAGGAAAATAGCTCTAAGCTTCTCTGTATTTCGACACACGGGGGACTACTAAAGTTCAATCGTCTCCCATTTGAAATTAAAGTGGTCCCGTCGATTTGTCAGCAGGTAATCGACACGATGTTGAGCGGGCTCGATTTTTCGATCGGCTTCCTTGACCATATCTTAATGAAAAGTACGAACGTCGGGGAGCACCGTGAGCACGTAAACAAAGTATTCGAAAGGATAAGCGATTTTGGTTTTACACTCTAGGAGTCAAAGTGTGAATTATTTCTAGAAGAGATCAAATAGTTGGGACATGTCATTGATAAGAGTGGAAGACGTCCCGACCCAGAAAGATCTATAGCCATCAAGAATATGCCCGAACCGAACAACGTTACCAAACTACAAAGCTTCCTGGGTCTCGCAAACTATTACGAAAAATTCATTCCCAGTATGCACAAATTGCGATCCCCCTTAAATGAGTTACTTAAGAAAGATAGTAAATGGGAATGGTCCGCCGACTGTTAATCTGCATTTGACAACCTAAAAACGAAGTTAACTTCAGAATTATTTCTTACTCATTTTAATCCAGAGCTAAAAACTATTGTTGCAAGTGACGCCAGCTCCTACGGCATTGGGACGTGCATTTTGCATAAAATGCCGGATGGCTCGATGAAACCCATCGCACACTCTTCAAGAACTTTACTTCCTGCAGAGAAACATTACTCTCAGATTGAAAAAGAAGCGTTGGGTATTGTGTTCGCAATGAGTAAATTTCACAAGTATCTACACGACCGTCATTTTATCCTACAAACAGACCATAAGCCACTTATCACCATCTTTGGATCAGAAAAAGTCTTGCTAACCTACACAGCAAACCGCCTACAGTGATGGGGTATAATTCTGTTAAATTATGACTTTGAGATGGAATTTTTACCGTCAAAAAGACTAGGACACGCAGATGGCTTATCGCGACTAATCCCAAAGTACAGGGAACCGCTCGAGGATACAGTTATAGCATCCCTTCGGTCTGAATATGATTATAGTAAAGTACTGTGTAACACAATAAAAGAGCTGCCAATCACACTTGGCGATATACAAAAAGAGGCAAGAGAAGATAATTTTATTATCGAAATTAGAAATAAATTACAAACAGACGATGAGCAAACGGCAGAAGCTTTTTCAGTCTGTTGCGACACATTATTATACCGGAAGCGAGTAGTAATCCCAGCTACGCTAAAAAAAACATCCTGAAGGATTTCCATAAGGGGCATCCCGGAGCGACACGCATGAAGAGCCTAATGGGATCTTATGTGTATGGGAAAAACATGGACAGAGACGTAGAGACGAAGGTGAAGGCCTGTGTGGGCTTCGCGTCGGCAGCGAAAGCACCACCTATTCAGTACTGTCCATGGCCAAAGGCAGACAACAATAGTCCCGGATTCACATAGATTTTGCGGGGCCATTGAAAGGCTTCTACTACTAAATTATAGTCGACAGCTACTCAAAATGGCCAGAAGTTGTTAGATGTAAAAACCCAACAACAGATGTCACGATATGTTCGTTGCATGAACTGTTTGCCCGATTCGGAGTGGTGGGCATTGTTGTATCAGACAACGGTACACAATTTACTTCACGAGAGTTCAAAGAATTTTGTGAAAACTTTCAAATTAAACATATCACCACTCCGACTTACCATCCGAGGTCAAACGGACATGCAGAAACATTTGTTGATTCGTTGAAGAGAGCGTTGAAAAAAATCGACGGGTACGCCGAGAAAAAAGGCACTGCAGCAGTTCCTTCAAGTGTATAGATAGCACTGGCGGAAGTAATGTTTGGAAGAAAATAAAATCGTTATTCAACAAACCTTTACCAAAACAGGTGAAACCGACCACCATTACGGCACCAAAGAAGAGTAACGAAGATGGAGAGAAGGTGTTCTTCCAGGAACACCATGAAAACAAAACCGTGTGGGAAGTGGGAAAGGTACAAAAAAGATTGGGGCGGATGGTGTACATTGTAGAGGGTCCTAGAGGCACCTGTAAAAACACAGTAACCTAATGCATTGTCGCATGTCGGACGACCCAGGGGAAGGCCCATCGGGTCAGAGTGAGACCATCATGGACGATTTATACGACGCATTTGAGCTGCCAAAACCAAAAACGCCTTCTGAACAGATACGTTCATCAAGAAAACATAAATTAACCGGGAGTTTCGAGGTGAATCCTAGAAAGAGATATACCTTGAGATTCCGGGAGAATGAGTTTCGAAACGGGGGTATTGTGGGTGACCTACCTACCCTTTAATAATAAGTAAATGGTAGCAACCGGCTACCATAAATACCGGTTTTGCCGGGAGAACATTTGGAGGCACATTTAGGCACTAGCACTGCCAACACTGACTTGAGTATAATTTCTCTGTCCAATAGAATTCATTATTATTATCTCGAACCCTGTTGTTCTGTTATTTCATTGTTCGTACCTCTAAACGGGTCCACAACACCAACTTAAAATGCCTTTACAATAGTGGCAGATGCTGGGTATACAGATTTTATCCTACTTGAGTTTCTGTTGTAGTTACACACACACACATTATATATATATATATATATATATATATATATATATATATATATATATATATAAGAAAACATTAGTTATTCTTTCTTGATAATGTTATCCATCAGTTAACTAGCCTTGGATATTGCATATTTGTGTATTATTAATGCTTAGTATAGATGGTTTATCTATATCACTCAGTCTTCTCTAAAACGCAAGTATATATATATATATATATATATATATATATATATATATATATATATATTAACGAAGATCCAGTCGAATTTTAAATGTTCATTGTCATTCCGATATGTACGTTTGTTTTGGGGAACCTTGCACTAATTACTTTACAAGGACACATTTAAAATGGTATTTTAAAAATAATAATAAACATATATAACAAACGCACCATCATTAGTCGCACAATCAATTATAATTACTGAAGCTTAGGTTTATATGATACACATCCTGAGGTATACAGTTCATATGCAAGATAATAAGAGTGACTCACTTAAATCGCCGTTCTGAACCTCGCATCCCTGTCACCAGCTTTATATTTAACCCCGGTGTTGAGGAAATATAGTACTTAATATTAATACAATACTGAATACACATCCTTGTGTGATGAACGAGCCGGACACAACAGGAATAACGAAAGAGCGGGATACTATTATATCTTGTATATAGGGTATATGTTGGGGTCAACTAAGTGTAGGCCCAGACAATATTAACCCTGGTGATACCAGATCCGGCTGCCCTGTGGCTCCCTGAGACGAAATTCACCTACATTGACGTTTTTTGTTTTTTTGTTTGTAAAACTTAATTATGTTCTACAAAACCAAAAACAAAAACAACAGCCCCTCTCCCTTTCTCCCTCCCCTTTTTTATTTTTATTTTTCCTACCCTACTCCCGGTCCTGGATATGACCTTAAACTACATCCGATGGTGAGATCCGGCTTACGGACTTTGGGGAATGTGGAGCCTCCTTTTAATTACCATTGCTCCCAGGTCCAACCTGACCCGGAGTGGTAGTACCTGTTAGGGTCCCAACTATGGGTTTAATAGAAACAGATATTAAAAGGGGAAAGAAACAAAAAAGAGAAGAAAACAAGACCAGATTCGGCATTAAATAACCCAAAAAGGGTTGATATGCCGTAAAACAAAACTACCAAACCAAAAACCCTGATTAAACATTTGAAGATATAAAGAACTTGAAGCATAAAAACTTTCACTATAATGACCAGATTCGGCATTAAATAACCCAAAAAGGGTTGATATGCCTTAAAACAAAACTACCAAACTACCAAACCAATATTAACCGTCAGAAGTTATAAACGCACAGCTGGACTAGGGTTTAAAACGGTACTTTGATTTCCTGTTTAAAGTTGAAACAACACGGTGCGTGATAGATAGATGTTGGCTCTCATTATTTGGAGATAAGAAAGTTTTCAATAATCTGTAGGAGAGAATGAGAAAACGCTACATCACACATCGCAAAATATAGATGGCCTTGGCACGAGTGGAAACGACTAAGTCTGAGAGCAACATTATCGGTTACAGTAGGCATAGTGTTACATTTCATTTGTGCATCGGTTATTTATGTGTATCATGCACCAGAATAATGGTTCGGCATTACACCAGGTATAACTGATATAGAAACATACTAAATTCCAATTATTTATCAACTTAGGCCATTTCCGCCTACTGTTCTATAACATTTCTAGTCTTTTTTGTATAACGATTTGTATTTAACTTCAAAACGTTCCTAAGTTTCGAATAGTAACTCATTAATTTAGACACACTCTCAAAGAAGTCTTTTGAGGTCTAGAAAAAAGCTAGTATTCGCTGGGAGACATATCGAGAGAATATGGTTAGTGAGGAAGCAATTCGAAGTGCATTTGATGTTGTTTTGTCATAAGTGATATAGAGTATTGGTATTGGATCCGAGCATTGTCTTGTTGAAAGAGCAATTTTCTCGTCATTTATGACCGGTTTTCTAGCGATCCTTTTTTTTAAACAGATCATACTTGTCACGTAATAAGCACTATTTATAGTCCTTTCTTTTTTAATGTAATCGATGAACAAATGACTTTGAGCATTCCTTAATAAAGTGGCAAAAACCTTGCCTGCTGATGTTAATGTCTTTGCTCGCTTTGCACAGTTTTCAGTGCCTACTGCATATTTGTCTCTAGAGTGAAGTAATAAATCAATGTTGTTTCATTGTCACATATTGCCACACAAACACATTTCAGTTGCGATAAAACAGCTTCAAAACAGCAAATCGTGGACACGTTGTGGTTTTGGTCGACTGCAAGCAAAGGCGTCACCCATTTTGAACACATCTTTCTAATTTACAAACACCCATGCAACATAGTTAATACACTGCTTCCTGATATATCATACACATTCAATTTACGATTATCCTAAACAGGTTGGTGGAATTCTTCTATGTTTTCCGCGATAACTGCTGAATATAAGCCACCTGAGCGTTCATAACTATTTGGTAAATTAGCAGACTACCTCATTCCACCTTTTAACCGATATTTCCGACGAAGTAATGACCGAGTAACATCTGCCACGCAATTGCTTTGCATAAACAGTATTTGTCCTATCAAACAGCAATACTTTATCAATACACGGAATCATCTGCTCTTATTGTTTTGAACATTTACAACGGTAGCTTCAGTTAAAAACTATAGTTTCTAAACTAATAATACAATCCAGGTAAAATGTTAGCATGTGCTTTTCTAAGCTTAATACTTTATACAAATCATATAGCGTTTTCATCCGTTCCGCCATGCATTTCTTATGCTTTGGACTTATTAAGTGATGTGTTAATAAATATATTATTTAAAACATAAAAGCAATAGGGGGAGTTAAAAAAGTAATCAATGTTTTTTTTTCGTAAACAGATCCGTTAGTTTACTATTTTGTAATTAGGTAAAACAAAACTGAATTTCTTTTAGACACTTCAAAAATCTAAAGAAATTTGGGAACCCTAAATTTGTTTACTAAAAACATATTTTTACTTGATTTTAAATATTAAAAATAACAGCTTACATTCAATTAAATAATAAACAGAAAATACAATATAATAAAAATTTACTAAGTAAACAATATTTCATACTTAAATTTGACTATAAATACATTTAAAAGCAATACAAATACTTTTTTAGTTACAAAAAGCGAAAGAATAGAGGAGGGCGAGAGATAAATAATTATATACATTAATTAGCAACATTACTGCATATGTACACATTAAATGGAAAAACATGAAGACACGAAATACTACAAGATAAAACGACCTAAAAACCATCTACATTTAGACTAGACACTTTAATATATTAATTACGGACCAGTCACATAATTCGATTATGTCTAGCTTACTTATTTACACTTACAAATTATTAGCGATTAGATACTATTTCTTTGGATTTCTGTAAGCGAATTCCATGTTATCACGTCGATGGTTAATATCTCTCAGGATGGACGCCAGTTTTACAATGAATAAACAATAGGTGTAAAAAACAAGAAATTGATTAGAATCGCTCCATAATACACCTGGCTGTTAAAGACAACAATACTCACATTTATAGATAGCGTTCTGTGGAATCAAATCGTAAGTACTCGCCAAACTCATGGACATCAACAAGACGCAGCTTTTATGTACTAATTTAATACGAATATTACATGGATTATATGTAAAATCGAAAAATAAAAAAATCCCTCATAAGACAAAAGACTTCCGTGTTATTAAATACCATATTCCTCTTTAAAACATGCGACCTGAATACAGACAGAAAAAACTACATATATGTGTGTGTTTAAGAAGCATGTTTTCGATCAGTCAAATAAGATCAAGTAACATAATTTCTGTTTGTTTGATGCGGCTTTTATTATTTTTGATTACTCAAATAGTACATTGCATATTGCCGTCAGGTTGGTGTGGGGTTTTAATTTCATCTTTTCATGAATCAAACCATAATCAATGATAGTCTCGTTGGGTTTAAGTAGTTTTAATTACGAAACTTGCCACAAAATTCTCAAGTGTCAAGCCTAATGATTAGCAGTAACAAATTATTAGGCATGATACATAAAAATATAAATTTCTGTATACTCATGGCACGCAATCACAATCACATAAACGCCCGTTTTACAATTTTTGAATACGAGTTGTAAAAAACAAAAAGTAAAATAATGTAAAAACTATATGACTAACCCTTGTTTTATAATTATATGATTCATTAAATAGTAAGCACTCTTAATATATATACCTACGGAAGATATACATCAATTTGATCGCAACGTCAAATGGTTTATCATGAAAAAATAAAAAAGGAAAAAAAAAGTTCATCAAAAATTTTTAAAAAACACTAATCACTGTTGGCAGTATATATATATATATATATATATATATATATATATATATATATATATAAAACTAATAGTACACTTTTAGTAGATAAAACCTATAGTAAAATAGCTTAAGCTCAATATACTAGATAGAGCAATTTTAAAGATAGAGGCATTGAACAATCGAAGTTTAAATGTAATTTGTCTTTTCGTACATGTTTATCCTTATTCTTTCATCTATCTTTATATATTATTGTGAAAATATATGTTTTAGAATATACTCTCACTACCTTCAAAGTAAGCTGGATGATTGTAAACCAGTAACAAAAGAGCATATATTAAGTAAAATTAATTTTCATTTCAAAAGTCAAGATTTCATATTAAAACAAACACATTTAAAAGAAAATTATTAGGAATGGGTTCGCTTAAAGTAAACCAACCAATATGATCATGCCAACAGGAACTATTCACTCCAAGCTCGTCAGAAAAAGTACATAATTAGTTGAGAACTTGAATGCAAATAAACTATACTGAATATATGTATATATATATATATATATATATATATATATATTTATAATTTACTCTTTTTGCGACGATTTGCGCACATGCAGCTTCAGGCGTCAGGGCTTTCTTTATTTGCTTTGCCTAATTTTCCGCCATTTCGAATAGCTTTAGTAAAATACATACGAAAACAAAACGTATATATATATATATATATATATATATATATATATATGATAAGATGTACAAGAAAAATTATAATCGTGGTATGCACATATAATATTTAGAAAATCCCTCTGAGCATGCACGCACCACCTACGGAGAAGTATATGTATTATTTTTCTCTGTATTCTACATGTTCTAGCCAATAGAAAAATAAGTTATTTAATATTTTATGTGCCTTTGGAAAAGAAAGTAGTTGTTTTTTTCGTTTTTAACACTGATATTTGTAATACGTTTTGCGAGAAACATTATAAATATTCTATAAGCAAAATAAAGGCAACACGAATTAACAGATTCAAAACAAATGTGCATGTTTTCCCAATAAAAATAATCACGTACTCGTAGGGAAAAAGCCATAACCATATATATGGCTAGAAGGGAATCCGTAGTAATAAGAAAAATAGGTTATTCGGTGATGCAATGTTATTTTATATAACGATAAAAAATTAGTATATATTTGTTCATTATTTATCTTTTTACATTGCTCTTTTTACAATATGTTATATATTTCTATGTATGATATTCTTCTCCTAAATTAAGTAAACCATCATTATGAATTTCTAAAATGAACTGCTAGGCGTAAGTGTGGTTAATACAACCTATAACTAGTTTAAATTAGTTTCATGAATAGACGAAAAAGTGAGTGAATAACCTGCATAAATATTGTAATACCTGCTATATTGTGAAATATAAATATAAGTGTTTTACATTATATATTCAGTATCCCTCCAAATTTCAGGGTTTTTTGGAGTTAAAACGTTTCTTAGAAAGCATAATTAAAGGAGAAGATTCTTTTTTGAAAATTGAAATAATTCTGATTGCATTATTTTTATCCAATAGACTATAAATAACAATGAATGCAATCCGAATTATTTAAACCATAAAAGCATGTTATACGTTTCGTGAGAAACATTATGAATGTGGTATGAGCATAATGAAGGACCCACAAAGATACAGATTCAAAACAAGTGTGTATTTTCCCAGTAAAAATAACAACGTACCTGTAGGGAAAAATACACAACCATATCCATTAAATTTCAATTCCATCGTAAGGCTCATGATACCTAAGCCATAACTATTATAACATAGAATGAACTCAAACAGTGAATGTTCATCATAATTAGGATCACGAGGCTAGACATAGGGTTCAGCAGCATTATGTTTTGATTTTAATGCTCGAAAACGCATATAAAATGGTGTAAACTATTCCTTTCGAAATAAATAATAATCAGAATAAGAATACCAATCATTTTTCTTATATTTTGAATATAATGTCTACAGCAACCAATTTACTGTCGTGGAAATTGAAACTTATCTTCAATTAATAATATACAAGGATCTATATGTATATATACGCACACATTGAGTCTAGGTCCTGACGAATTAGTTGAACAGTTTAGATCGATAAACTTCATCAGATAATTTTATATGTATGGCTAACAATTGACCGTAATCCTGTTTAAATACCAGAGATATATTGAATATTGTTAGGTAGATTGAGGCGAGGGTAAAAAAGAAAAGTAACATATTTTGCAATGTAGACACACGAAGCTGCTTGCGTTCATGAAGGCTATCTGGCGTGTCCAGAGCCAGCTCGGGGTTGCTGCCTGAACCGATATGCTGTGAAACCAAATATCGGCAATGAGGTCAGTGTATCACTGCATATCTCCCTTGCGGCATCTGAAGAATGTATTTCACGATTAAAAGAAACTAAAAACATCTGTAGTTGTTTATTCTTCTTGGCAGTAATTCAATTTAACTCTCGGCAAAATTGAACCTCATCTGCAATTAATCATATACAAAGACATTTTGGCTGGAGAAAAGTGTTCTATCTCTTCTGATCCTACACATTATATTTACTGTACTCGGTCAGTGAAGCAGACCTCTTTCTAGGCTGAAGAAAATTTATGTTTTGTCCTAAACCTGATAGCTCTTTTTGGAAGCTGAATATTCCCCACTTAAAAAACATATGTGAATCTAATTCTGTGATGTATTTTTGGGTGAGCAGCAATCCTCACACTTGGATCCCTTGTAACTAAGTTGAACAAACCCCACGGAAGACGAACACGATCGAAATGTCTCTGTATTTTAAACGTGTTATTGCTCAAGTCTCGATTATGTTTTTGAAAACAGACGCTCGGTTTTAAATCAATTCAATGGCAGATGCATGTAGTGGGTTTAGAGATCAGATCAACTGTCACCGAGATGGGTTGCAACTAGGAACAATGTAAGAGAAAACACAGATGTAACAGTTAAAATAAGAACAAACACTTTATAATACCTTATCACTCTGTGTCTTTCTTTAGATGTATACTATCTCTCCCTCACTCTCTCTCTATGAACAAACGCGTGTCTTGAACAGTAATCAGCTCAAGATGAAAATATTTTTTTCGGCATGAATACATTATATATTTTTGATACATAAAGTAATGCTTTTTCGTTCAATACAAACTGTTTAATTTCAAGCTGGATAATTAATTTTCAGGAGTGAATAATGACGCCTATTGGCGCAGTCAGCAGCGATATAATACACCTTTACATTAGAAGGATGTGCTCATCGTTTTCCCTACGTAAGGAGCTAGTGTGTACCATACCAGTACGAAATACTCTTTCCAGAAAAGCCCTCACGGCGCAGACACACTAAGATACATTCACATGCTTGCTCACTGGTAATGCAGATGGTGTTACATTGGTGCTGAGTGACTCCCCGTGCCACGATAGTATCACAGTTAGGGAGACAAGTAAAGCAGTACTCGTTCACAAACGATGTTATTAGACTAATAAGAAAATATTGACCTGTCGTAAGGAGGCAACACTAACTAAAGGACATAGTCTTTTCAAGAACAATATTCTAACACGGGTAAAGAAGTTTTCCCGACTGAACAGTGTTGCACAATTTTATGTCACCTTAAGATTATTTAAATCAAGGGGTAATATTACTAAACTTTATGTCTAAAACCCTTATTATATTTTGATTAACATCCATTACTGTTATGGTGACTTACCTATGTAGAAAATGGACTCTTCCTCTTTGATGAATGAATGCCAACGGCAATTAACTCTCGCCGGGTATTCAGTTAGATAGAGGAACTCTACTTACCAGGCGCATATGTCTTCCCTCTGTATTCTATTTTCTTAATACACTTGTTTCTACTTTATACCGTGTTCGTGTCGTCATTTCGGTCCCTTTAAACAGGGCCACAACAACTTGGCGACGAAAGATTCGAAGATCTACTCTCTTTCTCCATTTTCTAACCACCAGACAACAATTGGCAATCTGCAATTACGTCAAATTTAACCTACGTACTCATCTTTGAACAAACGAAACTTTTTCGAATGAAAAAAAAAAACGCATAAGACAAACATTGGCAAATGCACGATGAATTTAAAGACGAACTTGGAGAATGCTACACAATTACTAAAGTTTTAAAACAAGTTTATCCAGCGGACAAAGAAAAAGAAATCTCGAAAATCGGATTTATTATGCAAGTAAATTCACGTGATTTTTTTTCTTCGTCTCTTACGAAAAAATATCAACTAAGTTATTTTTCTTAAAGGACACTCGTGAATCATTATTTTATTCCTGTACTGAGTTAAGATTTTTAACAAAGGAATATAATACAACTCTTTTTCTCTCTCCAAAGAGAAAAAAGAAAAATACTACCGCCGAAATTAAAAACTTTATTTATTTTGTCAAGCAAAAAAAAAAGGGAAAAGGGGTTGACTAATTACGTTAGCAGCATAATATTAAAAAAGTGTATTGTATAAAGACACAACAGTATACATAGAATAATTCGTAACTATGATGTTTGAACTCGTTAAATTTCAAACCGAACAACAGGCTCAAATGGAAGCTAGGTTCCAAGAAAAAATGCTTATCTAACAACAAAAAGCCGACGAACAACAGCAAAAGTTTGAACAATTATTGCTACAAACAATATTGAATATTGGTCAAAATACCGACAACGAATACGCATTTTCCCAAAATACTGTCTGGCGTACAATTTAAGGTTTTTCTTATTCTCCAGACAACGATAGAACATTCGCTTCATATTTTAGAAGGTATGAAAATCTTTACAACATAGATTGCGAAAATTAGGCGGACGCTAAAAATGTTCGATTACTCCTTAGTAAATCAGAGACCATCGAACAAACACTATTCGTTGACTATATATTCCCCCCGTAAAACCAGTGATTTAACTTTCTCGGAAGCGGTTAAGTTATTGACGGAGTTGTTTAGCCCCAAAATTTCCCTTTTTCACAAAAGATGGAAGTGCATAAATTTAACGAGAAAAGATTGTGAGGATTACACGACTTTCGCATCAGTAGTAAATAAACACTTTGACGATTTCAAGCTTGCCGAACTAAGCGCAGATGATTTCAAATGTTTAATATTTGTGCGAAGGACTGATATCAGCTAAATACGTCGAAGTAAGACGCAGAGTTCCGAATAAGCTAGAAAATGAGCCGAATATAACCTTACAAAAAGTCGCAGAGGACTGCGAAATATTTGTAAGCGTGAAGCAAGACTCGACAGACATAGAAAACTCGGGCATAGCACACATAAGAAAGGTACGACAAAAATCATATCCTAACATTCCTTCAAAATCAAGTCAATCCAAAAAGAGTGACTTTTCTCACTTTTCGCCCAAAACAAATTTCCCCAAGAAAAAACAACACAAATTACCACCTAGCCCTGTTCGCGCTGTGGTGCTCTTCATTGGAATATGGATTGCCTCCACCGGTTTAAAACTTGTTTAATTTGTAACAAAATCGGACACAAAAGCTCCCATTGTAGAGCAAATAAAGGATTTAAAAGCCGGATAAAAATCGCAAGATCAGACGAACAGGATAGCATAAACATAAGGAAGTACGTTCAAGTACAAATCTTTAACGAAATAATTAAGTTACAATTAGACTCGGGATCTGCTTTGACTATCATCAACCTGCAGGTTTGGAAAAGATAGGGTAAATACACCATGTTAAAATCAAACAAAATAGCCAGGTCGGTGACTGGGGAAGAATAAAATTCGAAAGTGAGATTATAACTAACGTTAAGCTTAACGGGGAAAACCAAAAAATGAATGTTCGTGTTAAAAAACACTTGCGATTTATTTCGGACAGAGTGGATGAGTCATTTTAATTCATGGGATTTACCCATTAACGCTTTTTGCCAAAAAATAGAAAGCCTGACAACCGAAGCAGAAAAATTAAAAGAAGATTTGAAAACACCTTCTCAGAAGTTTTTTCAAATGGACTGGGTCGATGCAAAAAGATGGCGGCAAAATTTGAATTAAAGGAAAACATCCAACGCGTGTTTAAACAGAAAAGAAATGTGCCTTTCGCCTCACTCGAGAAAATAAATGAAGAACTAGACAGACTAGTTAAGACCGGCATTCTTTCTAAAATTGAATATAGCCAATGGGCTGCTCCGACTGTCTATGTTAAAAGGAAAACTAAGGAGATCCGTGTCTGCGCCGATTTTTCGACTGGCTTGAATGCATCACTTAAGGATTATCATTATCCTCTTCCGTGCCCAGAGAAATATTTACTAAATTAAATGGAGGAATATTTTTCTCCAAAACAGATTTAAGTGACGCATATTTACAGATTCCCGTGGAAGAGAGCTCGAAACTATAATGTATTAACACCCATCGCGGGTTATATAAATTCGATAGACTCGCTTTCGGTGTCAAGGGGGCACCAGTCATATTCCCGCAGGTGATGGATACTATGTAAAACGGACTTGAATTCGCAATAGCATACCTAGACGACATCCTAATGACTAGTCATACAAACGAACAACACCGGGGACACGTCCACAAAGTTGTCTCGCGAATCCAAGAGTACGGTTTCAAACTCAAACAATCCAAATGTGATTTTTTTGATGAAGAAAATCAAATATCTAGGCCACATTATTGACAAAGATGGGAGAAGACCAGAACCAGAACGGGCTACTGCAATTAAGGACATGCCGGCTCCTGAAAATGTCGCATCTTTACAAAGTTTCCTCGGACTGGGAAACTACTACCAAGTGTTCATACCCAATATGCATAACGTCCGTGCTCCAATGAATAAACTTCTGAAAAAAGACAAAGAGTGGGAATGGACAGCTGAATGCCAGGAGACATTTAAGAAAACAAAAAAAGTCCTAACATCCGATCTTTTTTTAACTCACTATAATCCAGACTTAGAGATTATTGTCGCTAGCGACGCAAGCTCATATGGCATCGTGCATGCATTTTACACAAAATGCCAGACGGGACTCTCAAACCAATAGCTCACGCATCGAGGACACTGCTACCGGAGAGAAAATAACTACGCCCAAATAGAAAAGAAGTCTTTAGGGATCATATTTGCAGTCTCGAAATTCCACCGTTACATACACGGTAGATTTTTTTACCTTACAAACGGATCATAAACCTTTACTCACAATTCTTGGGTAAAAAAAGGTCTGCCCGTACACACAGCTAACAGACTGCACAGGTGGAAAACAATCCTTTTCAATTATAATTTTAAGATGGAATACCTCCCCTCTAATAAATCTGTCACGCTGACGGATTGTGAAGACTCATCCCAAAACGTAGTGAACCCTTGGAAGACACTGTAATTGCCTCCCTTCGAACGGAAGGAGAAATAAACACTACATTACGGAACACAGTAAGAGAACTTCCTGTGTCACTGCACGGAATAAAAATTGAAGCCCTCGGTGACGAGTTTATTAAAATGACCAAGAATAAATTAATTGAGAATTCTGAAGGATTTCCATGTTGGACATACAGGGACTACACGAAGAGCTTGATGAGGAGCTACGTGTACTGGCCTAACATGGACCAGGATATCGAAAAAAACGTCAAGACGTGCAAAGGATGTGCATTGGCAGGAAAAGCACCTCCGATCATATACAGTCCTTGGCCAAAAACGGACCGACCATGGTGCAGGATCCATATAGACTTCGCAGGCCCATTAGACGGTTTCAACTATTTTATTGTAGTAGATAGTTTCACAAAATTGCCTGAAGTGTGCCGATGCAAAAGTCCACCGACGGAAGTAACCATAAACTTCCTCCACGAATTGTTCGCCGTTTCGGGGTGGTGGATTGTGTAGTCAGCGACAACGGAACACATTTCACGTCCTCTGAATTCAAGGAATTCTGTGATAGTTCCAAATAGAACATATTACAACCCCAGCATACCACCCAAGATCAAATGGCCAAGCAGAACGTTTTCTCGATACACTTAAAAGAGCCCTGAAAAAGACTAGAGACACTTTTACAGAAAGAAAACCTTACAACAGTTCCTTCAGGTGTACAGGATCACCCCAAACACGAATACCCCATCTTCATTATCCCCTGTTGAGGTAATGTATGCGCGCAAGATAAGATCTGTCTTTGACAAACTGCTGCCAAAACAGACAAAGCTTGAACGAACAAAATGCAGTACCAAGAAAACGTTACGTCCCAGGCGAAAAAATATTTTTTAAATGTTTAAAAATAATAAATCGTTCTGGGAACTGGGGACAATTGAGAAGCGGTTGGAAATTTGGTTTACATAATTCAAGGCTCTAAGTTCTCTCATAAGAGACATTTAAATCAATTAAGAAAACGACTATCAGACCGACAGCGCTCCCCAGGAAAAAGAGATTATAGACACCATATATGACATCTTTGACATTGATCCCCCAGGCAGCTCCGGAACTAAGACAATTAAAAAGGAAGCAAAGACTAACGGATCTGATAGTAATAGACCCGAAAAGGAAACGCTATTAATTCTCCTTCGGAAGTAATACTTGGGAGGGGGTGTTATGGTGACTCACCTATATACAAAATGGAATCTTCCTCTTTGCTAAATAAATGTAAACGGCAATTAACTCTCGCCGGGTATTCAGTAAGATAGACGAACTCTACTTACCAGGCGCATATTTCTTCCCTCTGTATTATATTTTCTTAATACACTTGTTTCTACTTTATACCGTGTTCGTGTCTTCATTTCGGTCCCTTTAAACAGGGCGACAACAATTACATTGTTTCATTCAAGAAAAGATCTAAAATAAAATGAATTATGCATCAATTTCAATTTCAATAAATTACTCCAAACAAACGGTAATTCATTGAATATTTTATAATTTATATCTAATGCGTATTGTTACATTTTTACACAAATCGGAGGTATCTGAATGTTCACGAACGGCTTCTACCTCCTATTTTTCCCTTTGCATGAACAAATAAATTAAACTAAATATAACCCATATTGACCAGCCTAACACCAGTCCACTGTGTGTCAAAGTTCATAATGTAACTAGGATATCTACCGTATGGGCAATACGGTGACTAACATGGGTATATTATTTACTTTGTAAACTTTTGAAAAAAAATAGAAGGAGCATGCATATAAAGTTAGGTATGTGTCTATGTTTATATATATATATATATATATACATATATAATTACATATCGTTGTTCAAAGTAAACTCTTAAAGTAATGAACCGCCCGTTTCGAATTTTAGAACACTAAATCATAGTGCTATATTCCATGGCAAACGCTGGTAGAAAAAGCGTTGTGTAACTGTTTAAATGAAATGGCTTTGTCTAATAAGCATTAACTGTAACCATACATTTTGTGCGAACTAAAGATCATTTTGTAAAGATTCGGCTATTGTTTTTAATGTCTGTGTGCTACATTTGGCTGAAGTTCAAGTATAGAGAGTAGTGCATCAGTAAATATACCAATCTCGGACGCGATTACATCATGCAGGCTGTTTATTACAAAATAAGAAATAATAAAAGTCCAAGTATCGACCCCTGCGACACACCCGCATGAATGTAGTATTTTAGGGATATCCGGTCATCGACCACGAAAATAATCTTACTTTTTGATAACAAGAAGCTGATCATAGATACTATTCGCAGTAATAGTGTATCACTTAATCTTCAAGACAATACTTTTACGCCATGTTTGTTATATCGAGAGCCTCCCTCGCTTTATTTGTCTTACCCAGTGTACATGGTTTGACAGATTATAATTACGATATCAGCAGTAGAACAGTATTTTCTAAATCTACAGTGTTGATCAATTTTCGAGGTTGTTGACTATCGCGAGATTAATAAGTGATTCGAAGATGTTAGCGAAAGGTGGAAAGTAACTGATGGGACGATCATTTTTCGGTTTAGATCTTTCACCAGGATTCCTGAACACTGGTACCACAGATGCAATTACCGATCGGTCACTGAAGCAATATTCGGCAAGACCTTTGTGACAGTTTCGAAAGAACAGTTGCCAGCAGGATATTTTTTTATCACAATAGCAGGGATAAGTTCAGGTAATAAGTATGAGTTTCAATGTTTTTTTGTGATATCCAGAACATGGAAATAGGTGATGGTCAGTTCTTAATGTGTGTATTTCTGTCCCTAGTTGGCGATATTTAAATAGTTCAAAGGAAAGTGTTATTCAAATCTCAAAAGATTAGAAAATTGATTTCTTGAAATTTAAAATGTACTTATTTCTGTGTTTATTAGTCATTCTAAAAGCATTGTTTATTCTAAAAGTTTTTTGACACGGAGATATAGTTTTTATCTTTCGAACATAATCATGTTTATCTTAAACAATTAAATATATATAATCGAAATGTTTAACATAAATTGAATCATGATATTCTGTAATAATTATGAATTATTTAAACTTATTTTAAATTCAGAAATTTAAATTGTTTCTTATTATTCTGAAAATAAGTTTTTTTCAAACTATTGATACTTAGTTTAAAAAATATTCAACATATTATTACCTTATTATTAGATAAAAATAGAAAAATCTGAAAACTTAAAAAAAAAATTGCAAATTATTTAATTCGAATTGGAAAATGAAATTATTATTTTTAAAATAAAACCACCTGACATTATTAAATCTAATAAATAAGTAAAATGTTATACTATTAATAAAAAAATATGATATTTAAATAGTAATTTTAAAAATTATTTTTGATAATGTTTAATATATTGATCATTCGATATGTAATAGTCGGAAAGGAAAAATCTTTAAAAGAATAATAAAATAACTTCAAAAAGAAGAGTTAAATACTAAGAAAAACATTCTGGGGTATTTTAAAGTGTTAAAAGTAAGAGTATAAGTTCTTAGCAATACGATTATTTATTTTACTTTTTACTTACTTTTACTAACTTTACTTATTTAAGTAAACCTCTACATTAATTAATAGAATATTGCCATTAATTGTCGGTTTGTCCAGTCAAAAAGACTGATGTCTTTTTTGAAAATATTCTAACAATATCTTTTACCAATTACATAAGTAAATCTATGTTTTGTCTATTTATTATTTCCCAAAAAACTTCATTTTAAATCCTAATCTCTAAAGGTCTTACTAAATTATAGTAAATTTTAGTTTTGTCGCTATGTACAGTACTGAGTAGTGTAGTAGGACTGTACAGAAACGGAAAATGTTTTGACGAATTACGTACAGCTACCTTTTATAAAGTAAAAAGTGAAGTTATTTTTAATTGCAAGCTACATTAAAGAAATGTATAATAACATTATTTGCAAATTGTTAATGTTCGGGGTATAGTCATTTGTACTTTGTCTTTATTGACAACACTATATCATGTAGTAGAACTGCCAAGAAACAGCAAATGTTTCACTATTTATATTCTATTTACCATTATTTTTGTGTACAAACTATACACTCGAAGTCATTATTGTTGCTAACTTCATGTTTGAAGTTCAATTCAAATTTATTACAATTAAGGCAGCACTAAGTCATGTAATAAGGCTGCCCAAAAAGGTGATTGTTTTTAAATAATTATACTAAATATACTCATTTTTCCTAAATCATGATAATCAAGTTAGTTAAATGTTCTTGTTATTGCTTTCATGCAGATTACGAACGAAAGTTTAAATAACTATTTTAGTGGATAACAAGAATAAATTCAAGACTCCTTCCCTAATAGATTATATGATTTCCTTATTGTTATGTCATAATGAGTATTGGTACAGCTTAATTAGAAATTGTTAATAACATTCCTAGGAACTCAAAGTATAGGTGACGCAAGTTGAAACTTGTTAGTGATGCTTTGCGGTCTTGTTATTTGTTCCTTTTTTAAATTATCATAAAAATGTATTCTACATTCTACTACTGAAATGCCTTCAAAAGTAAACTAGACTAGAAATGTGGACGCATGTGTATTAATATTCTTAAATATCATCCTGGAAAAGTACAAGACAAGTGGAATTAACTATTAAAATATTTAAGCTGGAATTGAAACTCGAAGAATTTAATGTAGAGGAAGATTCGCAATGTAAAAAGAAGAATAAACAATAATTAATTAGGTAATTGATTAAAAAAGTATAATTAGCTTGGATTTTTTTAAATTTCAACATTTAAAACAAAACATTTCAACTTTATTTAATAATGAAAACTAAAATTTAGTTATAAAATATCAAGTGATAACAGTTTAGTGATTAAGTCACTAAATCTTGGAGTTACTAAATCAAATCACAAATCAGTTAGCCTAACTTAGTATTTTGCCTAAGTCATAACTTGTTCTGTTTACTTGAGTTGACTATTAAGACGACATGTTAAGTATAATTAAGGACACACATATTTGGGTGTTTTATGTAATTCTTTTCTTAATCAAAATACTAATATCCAAGAGGAGCTATGAAAACCACTTGCATATATCTGCAGTTTTACCAACCTTGGGATTGAGTGTGATGAGTGTACATTTTATTCTTCACATCTCAATTCCAGCTTAAATATTTTAGGAATTAATTCCAACTTGTTCCGTACATTTTTTCTAGGTTTATATGTAAGAATATTGATACACATAGGTCCGCATTTTTCAGTATAGTAGACATACATATATATATATATATATATTTATATATATATATATATATTTATATATATATATATATATATATATATGAGGTAGAACACGAGATATATAACTGTTAACAGAGTTTACGAGTAAAATGTACAGCAGATAAGTATGGTTTTATCACCAATCCTTGATTGGTTGTAAATATGCCTCAGGACTAGAATGGAGGGTTCGGCAAAACGAAAGAAACACCAAAGAATATGCGAAAGAAGTAAAGAAAATGCAAATAAAATGTGAAAACCATGGCAACAACTTATTAACATCGAAAGAAAATCTCCGCTTTTCTATCCCGCAGGCAAGTGTTCTCTTTACAAGCCGATACAGTTTTGTCGAAATAAAAAGAAAATCGAACAAATATGTTCTCATAACTGTAAACATATTTTCGGTGAAAAAGTTGTAACAAAAACATCCATATATTTCCTAGAATAATTATTGAACACAAGCACACATGCACACATATATATCTATTTCTTCATCTCTCTCTCTCTCTCTCTCTCTCTCTCTCTCTCTGTCTCTCTCTCTCTATATATATGTGTATATACATGTATAGAGAGAGAGAGAGAGAGAGAGAGAGAGATACACATAACCAGTGCATATGTATACATGTGTAAAGCATGCATAGATATAGACTATTCTAAAATTGTATTTCACTACACCTACTCTACAGGTTTATACATGAATTTATATAGAAACAATACGTATAGTTTGTTGTCAATATACTTTCACAAGCACACATATAAATGCTAAAATGATCCTAAAATGGGCTTACGTTTAGACATTCTTTCACGTTTCATGAATAATCGAGCATCAGCCTCCCCCCCCCCCAAAGTTATCATTTAATTGAAACCAGTCGGTATCTTTTCGGTGAAATTACATTAAAGTCGTAGAGGTAAGCACCTCTTAACATAATGTATTATAAAATACTACGACCCGTGTCGTGGCGTTGCCCAGGAGAAATGTAAAATAATAATCAATTTTACAATATATTAGTATTAGCGTATTAATTATTAAAAAGATAAAATATAGTAATGCCTTTGTAAGTAATTGAGATAATTAAAATAGGTTTTGTTAAATAAGTAATCATTGTTAAAAATCAAAGACAATAAAGAAATGAGTTTACCGTCAAATGGCCAGCAAAGTGTGTGCTCATTTTACGTTAAATGTATATAGTAAAGTGATCTCCACTCAGTAATGACATATATTTCTTATTTGTGGATATATTTTAGGCTGTTTAGATGTAATCGACTTGCTGACTTTTAGAATTTAGAGGTGGGGCCATTACACTTGTAAATCTGTTTGTAAATATTTTTTATATATTCGTAACAAACCACTAATTCATAAAGATGTAGCAACGTGTGCCGTAGCTTGTTATAAGGTTGTGTTTTTGAGAAAATGCTAAGATCCACGCTTACATTAAAATTGTTATAAAATTATCAGAAAAAGAGTACAATTATGTAAACTTATGAATGAGGAAATGAAGAAAGAATAGTAAAAGAAATAATTATTTAATGAACACGATATTTATATGCATTTAAGATTACATTATATTGATTGTTCATTTGAAATAGTAAGTATAAAATGTAATACAATGTTTATACTTGGCATTAATGAGTGCGCCGCTGTAGGCATTTGTGCGATGTTTTCGCGTTATAACGCGTAAATGTATACATTGTGTGTCGCCGTTTGTCAGGGTGCGTAGTTGTACAAATGTGTTAATGTGTACCCGCGTGAGTTGAAAATTGATTGAAACAGTTAAGGCATGGGTATGCATGCCACGTTTAGTAAACAGGGTGTGCAAGCATGTGTGTGGGGGGCTTGGATAGTGGCAGCTTTCCAAGCTCATAAAAGCAACGGAAGTGGACACGTTGTCCCCTGGTTTCGTGTGCTGTTTTTTAAAACATGTTTTATTGACGAACACCTTGCCATAAATAAGGCTTCAATCGACTCCAGGAATCACATTGAGCTTGGGCGGGAAAATAGTGGTCATTACAGATATACAACGGACGTCGTTGAAAGCATAGCACGTGACAGGTATTTTTGATTTTTAGTAAAATTAGTGTCCGTTGCCGATTTTGATAGAAAATATAATTACTTTATTTAGACGAAATGTTAGGGTGTTGCTTGTGGCTTTTCGCCTTCGCGTCGGTCAACATTATAGGTTTGGGTTTCATGTCAATCACATAGAAATACCCTGATTTTCTCCTTTTAAAATAGTTCATACATTTGTAAACAACACAATAATTCTTACAAACCAACATGTTTCAATTTTGCTGTAACTTATACTTATACATTTGTGACCTATTTATGTGAGTAAAAACAATTTATATATTTATAAACAACAAAACAAGTCTTAGAAACACATTCGTTTTCGCCTCGTCGTAATTTTGTAACTACATATCTGTGATCTATTTGGGTTAAGAAAACAATTTATATAACAAAATCAAATCTGAAAAACCAATATATCTGTAAACAACAAACTAATTCTTAGAAACCAATTTGGTTTCGCTTCGTCGTAACTTCATATAAACTTATATTGAATTACCTAAAATGAAATGCGGTCTGCTTTCATATAGCACAGGAACACATTAATCATTAAAAACTACTTCAAAAAGATGAAGAAAGTAAATGTGACCCAAAACGTATACCTAAAGCTTTTTTCTTGGCTGTTTACATGCATTCTGCCTCACATAGTCAATCGGAGTAATTTTAATCAATGCTAAACAACGAGGGTTGTGATAGGAAAATGTAGCATTATATAAAACGGTAGGGTAAGTATACTCTGAAAATATAAAAGAAACAACCAACGTGTGCCCTTTCATCAGCGATTGTATGTTTTCCTCACACTCTAACTGATTTTTAAAAAGCACCGAAGTGTAGTTTCTTTTCTGACAAATGCATAACTTCGTGATAAATTATGTATGAGAATGCGAAAGCAGGAATCGACATCACCATGTTGAGAAGCTGTTCGTTAATTGGTGTATTCCGCTCTATTCTAGAATGTGAAAACATGTTTACAAAACATACTGCCAGAACGGTTGACATAATTTAGTGTTTCAATCTGAATAAATAGTGAATTGTCTTTGTCTAACATGAAAAATAGGAGAAGAAAAAAACTAACTGCAATTAAAAAATAATCGGAAAATTTTACAGATATAGACGTAAACACGCTAAGCTAACATTTGTTATTTTTTAGTAATGCGAGTGTGAAGTGTTTAAGTATTCTAGAATTAACGGTGTTTGTTTAATTTTTGTTTAATGAAAAATTAGCACACAATGGATTTGAGCAGTGAGATTAGATGAATAGTAGAAAGTAAAAAATAAATTTCACCTTGTCTTGGAAAAGTTTATTTCGGAGAGTTCGGTATCGGGAAAACTATAATAAACCTTAAAATAAATTAATGTACACTTTCTAGAATCACGCATGGGAGATGAGACTAATACGACATTAGAACAGATAAGCATATGTTTGGTTATTATCCTATTATGCCTCAATGCAGGAGAAGGAAATAAACTTTACCTAATATATATATATATATATATATATATATATATATATATATATATGAGAGAGAGAAAGAGAGAGATCAATCGCATATGATACGTTCATTTATCAAGCATATGTTGCCTTACTTTTGTCCTCTTCAGATGTATAGTGACGTATTCTTTTTACACACACACATACATAGACATATATATATATATATATATATATATATATATATATATATATATATATATATAATACAAACATTTAAACAAAATGGAATTCTATATATCAAGTTTAGAAAACATAACATTTAACAAAATTTTTAAAAAAACTACTATCTATGTACGTTATGTTGAGGATATACTTATCCCAGCCAATAACAATAAACAACACCATAAACATTTTTGCAAAAAACTCTGTCCTTGAATTCACAATAGAACTAACCGTGAAAAATGAAATCCCATTCGTAGATGCACTTATTGAAACCTATAATAACATGTTTACCACCTCTACCTATTCACAACCAGCGTAATATCTAGTCTGCTAAATTTCAAGAGTGAGTTACCCTACCGCC
This sequence comes from Sepiola atlantica, assembly GCA_963556195.1. NCBI lineage: Eukaryota > Metazoa > Mollusca > Cephalopoda > Sepiida > Sepiolidae > Sepiola > Sepiola atlantica. The sequence goes on from OY744521.1 coordinate 141,397,442, forward strand.
TCAAAATAGCTATTGTAGATAATTAAATAAAGCGAGTAAAATGTATATTGTCCTCCAAAAACACCATTTATTGAACTAAAAAATATGAAACATTTGTTAATTATCAATGAATTTCACAACTACATCGCTGATGAGCTAATAAAATCAATGATTAAAAACAAAAAAAACTAATACAAATAATAATATACAACATCACAATTTTACTATAAACTGTAACTAAATACAGCCACATTTCAGACTAGAGTAAAAAAGCTATAAATAATATTATAAATAGAAATATATCCCAAACAAACAAGAATAATACAATTAAACATATTATTTACTACAAAATAGGAAAAACCAAAAACGTTGTAGTGAAAAAACAACCTCTCTTCAACCCCCAAAATTCTAGAAAAAAACAATGTTGTATATAAATTGAAATGCCCTTACGGAGAATGTAACTCCACAAAATCATAATCAGTACATTGGTTTTACAACAAGTACCCTATCCAGCTGCAGCACTATGAACCTCGTAAACTCGAGTTGAATTTTTTTTTTAAATCTACGAATACATATATGCCATCCATCTGAATTAAACAACACCAAAATAATAGATTCTGAGACAAATTTATGGTTAGAAAGTTACCCCAGCCAGGAATGGATCCGGAAAGTGTGGTTTGAGTTGCCCCCCCCCCCCTTGCAAATTGGCTGTTTGGAGAATTTGAAAACTAGATGGCTCTGGTTGACTGTCAATTTGCATAGGTGGGGCAATACGTAGTATACAAACTGTACTCTTTTCATTGATCTTCTGAAGAGCGGTAGGGAGAGCAGAGTGAGGCTGAAAGAAGAGACTGTGAAGTACAAAGAATTGTTCTTGAACTATTGATTACCGATTGGACGTTGAAAGAGATTAACCACTGTGGTTTGCCACCAGATTTTTTTTTATTTGGCCTCACGGATTGCCCACAAGCTATTTTCGCAGTAACTATGGCAGGAAAGAGGATCAGCAGTTAAATGCTGAAGACGTTCTCTGGAGAGAGGGATGTTGTAGCCTGGCTGAGCAAGGTTAAAGGATCGGCTGTCTGCAGACACCATTGAAGGAAGCCTTTACTTAAGGATCATTTGTGGCATATAGCAAACTAAACCGTATGGTGTGGACCGGAGAGTCTGTCGATGTTTTCGCCGACAACATCCGGAGGTGACGGGACTAGCAGGATTCAATGGAGGAGGACGTCGACAGATGGTTAAGATGGCCTTCATAAATGTCTTCCCAGACCATATTTCCATAGCTCTGCAGCAACTGCCTGGTGTAAATACCATGGAATGGCGGAGTTGATTACACAGGTTAGGGTGCTGGCCAGGCAAGAAGAGTGTGAGCAGGGAAGCGTAGCTGTCGCTCAACGAAGCGAACTGCAGCAGGAGATTGTGAAGGACGAAGAGCCGAGAGGGCTGTGGCAGAGACCCAGGTTCGCTGGCAGATGCTACCGATGCCAAGCCCTGCATATGGCGAGGGAGTGGAGGAGCCCGAAGCCAGAAGTCACGTATTACCGCGGTGGGAAAGTCGGCCACATCAATAGATTCTGTCCCTAGGGAAAACGGACAGGGGGAAGCCACTGCGCCGGTAGCTACTCCACTTATTCGATGAAGGCGCTTCAGGGTACGTCGCCACAAGTAGAGTCGACCCTGAATGGGCGAAGATCAAAGGCCCTTGTCGACACGGGCTGTACTTCAACACTTGTCACGAAAGACATGGTTGACACATTACGGCAGTTGACGGCAGAGAGGTGAAGTGCAATGGCACAAGTGTCGTTCGGTTGATGGTATGTGGGATGTCACTAACAATCCAGGCGATTGTTATTAACAAAATTGTCACGGGCGTCGATGTGGTGCTAGGGATGGACGCAATTGATCGACTAGGGGGCGTCACAGTACATAGGAACACCGTGAGATTTCGAGGACATCAAGGGGTTGCAGGTGTGCGATCCTAAAAAGGTGGCAGAGGAACAGGAACGGCCGGGTCAGACAAAAGCTGCATGATAGATGACCAATATTTCTCTGCACACTTTGATGGTGAGAAATGGACAGTTAAGTAGGTATGGAAGGGAGAACCCCCGTACTGAACTACAGAGTGGAATGCTACGAGCATACGTTGCGAGGAGGCGTAAGAATTGAATTTGAAAAAGAGGTGGACCGTTGGATCTCAGAGGGGATTTTACACCATGGAAGAAGAAGGTTGAAGGCGTGCTGCCGTTAATGGGGGTTGTTCAGCCCACAAAGCAAAAGGTTCGGCCAGTACTGGACTTCAGGGAACTGAACGTACACGTTGCGTGTCACACGGGAGGCGATGTGATGGACGCGTGCGGAGAGATCATGCGAGAGTGGAGGCAGATGCAGAAGGCTGCAGCGATTGTGGATTTAAAATCTGCATGCCTACAGATCCACATTTCGCAGGAATTCTGGAAGTACCAGCTGGTCGGATACAAAGGCCAAACATAATGCCTAACTAGGTTAGGTTTTGGCCTGAATTCTGCACCAAAAATCATGGCGGCGATCCTCAAAACGGTGCTAAGCAAGGAGGATGCAGTCAGAATAGCCACCAGTTCCTACATTGATTACATCATAGTGGATGAGACGGTAGCAACTGCGAAGGACGTAGTAGAGCACCTCAACGGCTTTGGGCTGATCACAAAACGCCCGGAATCGATGGAGGGGGAGCGGCGTTAAGGCTCTAACTAAGGAAGGACCAGATAGGAAGGTTAGTGTTCCGGAGGGGAAATGAAATCCCGGAGGTGTCTGAAAAAAATGAGCAGGCGGAAACTCTTCTCGATATGCGGAAGACTGGTTGGCCATTACCCGATTGCAGGATGGCCACGGACTGCATGTAGTTACATCAAAAGGCGAGCTAGTGGAGCGAAGTGGGAGGATGGAGTTGATAAAGAGACTGTGGACATTATGAGAGAGATTATTGAAGAGGTCAAGAGGGTGGATCCAGTGAGAGGTGTTTGGCACGTACCCAATAGTGCAGAAGGGGTTGTGTGGTGTGATGCAAGCAGTATAGCAGTGGGGGTCACCTTGGAGATAGGTGGTGTCATTGCAGAAGATGCTGCTTGGTTGCGGAAGAAGGACGACGTGGCTCACATAAATGTGGCGGAACTGGATGCGGTTATGAAGGGCATCAACTTAGCCTTGAAATGGGGGCTACAGAATGTTGAGGTGAGGACCGACTCGGCCACTGTGTTCTCTTGGGTACAGGAGAAAGGAGGGTGAAGACGAAAGGCGCCGCCGAGATACTCGTGAAGCGTCGATTGATGACGTTAAGTGAGCTGATTAGGGAATTTGATCTTCAACTCAGGATCAGTATCGTTCTCTCAGCGAAGAACAGAGCAGATGTGATGACAAGGGTGAGGAAGAACTGGCTAAAGGCGACGAATGAGGCGGCTGCTGCAATATGTGGCTTGGCTGAATACACTCTGAACGATTTGCATGACATGCACCATTTCGGAGTGGATAGAACCTTGTTCTTGGCCAGGAAGGTGGACCCCAGAATCACAAAGGAGGCCGTCAGGACAGTGGTTGAGAGATGCCACCGGTGTCAATCAGTCGACCCTACGCCGAGTAGACACGAAGGTGGTGAGGTCCAGGTGGTAGAGAACTGGAGCAGGTTGGCGATAGACGTGACGCCAATTCGACAGAGGCCGTACCTGTCAACGGTCGACTGTGGACCTGGAAGAGTGGCCGTTTGGAGGGAGATCAAGGCGGAAAACGCAGGTGAGATTGCAAAGGTCCTGGAAGAGGTGTTTTTGGAGAATGGTCTAGTGACGGAAGTGCTAATGGACAATGGAACTGCCTTTCGCTCAGAAGCCCTGAAGAATGTGTAGGATAAGTGGGGAGTGCGGCGCTATTTCAGGGCTGCATATAGACCAGGCGGAAACGGAATTGTAGAGCGGCATCACAGGACCATCAAGGCTGTAGCTGAAAGGGCCCAGATTTACCCGCTAGAAGTTGTTTTCTGGTATAATATGGCTCAAAAGTCAGGGCAAAAAGTGAAGTCAGTGCTGCAGAGGGCAATCTTCAAGTACGAGTGGCGGCATCCCCGAACTGTGCCCGTAGCCACAGAGGAAGGGGAGAAGCAAGCGTCTGTGCGAGTGGGAGAGGAAGTGTGGATCAAACCGTCTCACGCTCGCTGTACCACCCGCTGGGGGAGGGGCATTGTAACAAGTGTTCAATCCCCGAACAATGTATCCATCAACGGCATCCCTCGACACATCCTTGATGTGCGGCCGGCAGTGGTGTCATCAGAGGAAGAAGACAGCGACGTCGAGCCAAGTCGCGACGTTCACGAAGAGGCACCGCGGAGATCGCAGCGAGAGAGACGCTCGCCATGTTGGTCGAGCGACTACGTGATGGGCTGACTAGTGATGATCGTGTAAATCAAGGGGGCGTGTGGTTAGCAAAGTTACCCAAGCCAGGAATGGATCCAGAAAGTGTTGTTTTAGTTGTCCCTCTTTTCAAATTGGCTGTTTGGAGAATTTGAAAGCTAGATGGCTCTGGTTGACAGTCAATTTGTATAGGTGGGGCAATAAGTAGTATAAAAACTGTACTTTTTTTCATTGAGCTTTTGAAGAGCTAGGGGATAGAAACGTAAGTGTTTGTTACGATCGTTTAAAATTGAGCATGGGATTATTTTCTATATTGTTATACTGTTGACGCCATTTTTGTTATTTGTTACTGTTATTGTTATTTACTCGTTGGACATTTTTCTTTGTTGAACTTTGTTGCTGTTTTTTTTTTGGAACGACGCGTTTTTTTTGTTTTTATTTTCTTCTCCTTTTTTTTGGTCTCTAGTTTGTTAACTAGATGACTGGAGACATGTCCAACATTGAGAACACGGAATGGTGCAAGCCACCAAAAGTTACTATTAACGTAAAGGAGTTCATTGAGGAGGCGAAAAACTGCTCGCACATGGCCACGGAGACCGGTATTCTTGTCGACATCCCGAAGTTGGAGGAAATACCGAAACGGACGATATCTTTATTTGTCGTTGATAAAAAGATTAAAAAATCCATTAGAGCAACTCCCGAGCTAATTTTAAAACTCCTACATACAGCGGGTTTTAAACCTCAAAGATTGATCAAATCAAAAGGATTTAACAACTGGTCGGCGCTTTTTTGGATGAGAACACATGTAGCAGACTCTCACTGACACAAATCATTACACCGGAGTATGTCCTACGCACAGAATATATGGGGAGGAGGAGATCCTCCATTTCCATTTTTAACGTGCCATTTCACGTCAGAGGCGAACACATTGGTGCTTTCCTCTTAAAATTTGGGGAAATTACTGACGTCAGTTATGACGAGTTTCCAGGTATCTGGAATTTTGAAATTCTAGTTGACAAAAAGTCATATGAAAATATCTCCTATAACCTTCATATAGGGGAGGAAAAACTGCCGATTATCTTAACAGGAAGAAGACCCATATGTTGGTTCTGTAAAGAAATGGGTCACTTAACCATGGATTGCCCCAAAAAGAAAGAATCAACTGTAAAAACGACTACCCCAATCACGAAAAAATCGAAAGCTGGACCTCACATCGACACGCATCCAAAGATTGGCCATACCATTAATTCTGCAACCGATGATTCGGAAGATGAATTCCCGGCACTACCATCAAGCAAAAGACCTGACGATGAAGATAAAAAGGAAGGCTGGATTATAATACCAGGGAAAAAGACCCCGGGACGTGTATCATTTGATGAGATGCGAGAAAGGGAAATGTTAAAGAATGACCCCGGAAAAGACTCTTATTTAAATGCGAAGGCCTTAAAAAGGAAATTGGACAAAAGTAATACACCCAAAACCACTCCTGACCCAACCCCTAAACTTAGTCCCTAACCGATCACCAAACCGACCCCCCCCCCCGAAATCCTCAGCCCCCAAATCAATGCCCCCACCAATAATCGGTCCCATCACGGACAAACCGTACAAACTTATCCCCCTAAGCACACAAAAAGTTCCCAAAAATCCCAAATCTCCCAGACCTTCTCCTTTTGTTTCCCCTTTAAATACCCCCAGAAACACTCCACCTTCATCCCCGAATGACCGTAAATTTCGGGTCGCTGTTGACCTTAAGCGCCTCGGAGTGGATATATGTTGTGTGCAGGAACCCCACCTGAATTTAGGGGACCATTGGGGTGCGTTGGCTAAGCGTTTTCGCGTTTATTCAGCGTACTTTAATTCTTCCGCAAGGGGAGTTTCCTGGCTGGTAAGCAAGACTTTAGATTCGTCGTGTGACCCTTGCTACATGGATCCGGAAGGGAGACTATGTGTTTTGGATATTCCCATAAAGGGGAAAGCATTTCGACTCGTTGGGGTTTATGCTCCCAATAGCCATTCTGAGCTCAGTTCTTTCTTTCGACGAATCGAGCAGTTCTTGAATACTACTCGGACGGCCATTTTAGCGGGAGACTGGAACGCGGTCCTGGATCCCGATTTAGATCGTAATCTGCCTAGGGGTATTAACACTGATCGGGATGCTAAAATATTTCGGGACTTTCTCGATAAGTTTGATCTTATCGACAAGTTCCAGAATGAAAAGCCCCGTGATAGGGTATGGACTTGGACATCTGACGCGGTTCCGATTTGAGACAAGTCTCGAGCTATATCGATCGGTCCTTAATTAGGAGAGTCGACATAGGGGTAGTTAAATGTCCAAGTCTTCATAATATAGTTTACTCGGACCACAGACTTATTCGGGTCCGTGTGAACTTAGATAGACCTAAACCTAGATTAGATAGGTACTGGAAGCTCAACACTTCGTTGTTCGATGTGAAGGGCTACCGGGACCAGCTTCTAACATTACAGCGGGAATTGACGGGGGCTGTAATTGGGAATAGGAAGTGGGTTCATTTTAAGAAGGTGATTAGGTCCTTTACTGCCGATTTTAGCAGACGGCTCAACCTAACAACTAGGGCAGTTAAAGCGACACTAGAGTCAAGATTAGATCGGGCGGTGGAGGTAGGGGATAAGTCTAGTGTTACTATAATTAAGGCTAAGCTGAAATCTTTGGATTACCAAGAACATCAGGCTTTAGTAATTAGGGCTAGGTTAAAAAGAATGTCTGAGGAAACATCAAACTTAGCCGCTGAATTGCGTGCAGAGGAGTCTCGCTATGCATCTGATCGACATATCGCTCGTGTCTCATTGCCGGATGGGCGGCTCGTGACTACAAACGAAGGTATTCTGGAGACTTTTTGCTCTCATTTTCAGAAGCTTTTTACTCGGAAACCCGGTTTGTCTTTAGCACAATTCGACCCCTTATTGCGATTTTAAAATATTATCTAAAAGCTCGCATTAGGGCCGAGAGAGTGAGATTCTCTTCGGCAGATTTTGGTGAAAGATCGGCGACTGGTGCCCGATTGTGTAGAGTGTGTGTAAGAAATTGCGAAAACATGGGATAACCTGGCAAACGGTCTCGGTGCGCGCTTTGCAGGGCTGGACCGTCCAAAAATGACAAGATAGCGTCGGTGGCTTAATATTACCAGGTGATCACGTGAAATCTCGTGTTCTCTCGCGCACACGAGAGTCCGGTTTGAAATGAAAGCGGGTCGCTGGAGGCAAGATGGGTGAGGAAAAACGTAGTCAACGGAAGACGACGGCGACGCTTTTAAAGAAGAAGAAGACGTGGAAGAACAAGACGTTGAAGAAGAAGACGTGGAAGAAGAAGACGTTGGAGAAGAAGGCGGTGTGCACTAATCCAGAGTCCCTTGCGAGTGTTGTTCCGGTGTCTACTAAAAAGAGTGTCTTGGGCGTTTTCGACCGTCGTTGAGATTTTTCTGCTACAAACACTGGCATCTAAACGTACGACAGGGAAAATACATTTTCCTGCTACAGAGTGGCTGGGACTAGATTAAGGTTGTATTTGGACGTGCCTTAGGCAACAATATTGAGTTGGAAAAACGAACGTAGATTTCATTTAAGTTAGGTTAAGCTGTATTTTTATTTATCCTTTGTCGAAGTTTTTATTGAATTCTTAATTCAACAACTTAGCTAGCGTGTGATTGTTTTCATTACTCCTCCATTTTATGTTTTCCTCTTCCCACTCCCTCTTTTTATTTTCTACCCCTTATTAAATATTGGTAAATATTTGGTAAATGGTCGCGATTGAACTAGCTAAGTTGAGACCTTTTTTTAAGTTTGAGTTGACCTATCCGCCCCCCCCCCTTTTCTGGCCCTCTTCCACATTTTATATGTATTTTTTTTTAAATATATGTAAATAAATATTAAGAGCGGTAGGGAGAGCAGAGTTAAGCTGAAAGAAGAGACTGTGAAGTACAAAGAATTGTTCTTGAACTATTAATTACCGATTGGACGTTGAAAGAGATTTACCACTGTGGTTTGCCACCAGATTTTTTAAATTATTTGTCTTCACGGATTGACCACAAAAAACTTTAACATACTTGAAGCTACATGAATAAAACCACAACAAACTGGAATTAATAGTATTGCGTCTGAGACTAGTTAGTTATTTTAAAATGCTTAGGGTAGTTTCATTTTGTTCAGTAATGCAACCCCAGCGTCGCTTAATTCAACTTCAAAAAGGGGCATTTTATTAAATGTAATCATTACCTACCTCCCGATTCTAGTTTCTCCATAATTATTCAACTACACCAAATAAATCAGCCATCACTTTAAATAAAAATAATAATAAATAAATCGATAAACAAACTAAGACATTTAATTCGTCTGTCTTCTTTAAAAATATAGCGTTCGTTTTACGTTCACGTCTCGCCGATGTATTTAAAAAAATCTCCTTTTACCAGCGTTTTAATCGAATGTTTACCATCGAAATCTGACGATAATTCAATAAGTAGTCGAAAACGTCTATAATCCATACGGATCTTTCATAAATTTATTTGTTTTTAATACGAAAATAATATTAGAAGAATTGAAAAGATAAATAAATGTCTAACCAGACAGAAGAGTTATGTTGTTTTTAATATAGTTTGCATTAAATAGAAAAATGCTTCTAAAATACACAATATATATATATATATATTTATATATATATATATATATATGTTCTATACATATAAAATATACATCTTTTGTTTGTTAAAGACATAGATATGTTAACAGTTAGAACATTAAAATTAAATTGAATAAATAGTATATTTGCCAAATAATGACACAAGATTCAGTTATTCTTCCGATTCTAGCTGCATTAAATAGGGTTCAAGTATCGTTTACAAGTGAACAATAAAAACAAAGGCAACTACAAATAACAAATACAACCTTTCCTGAGTAAAATGTAACGAAATATACAATATTGGTAATAAGTTTGTATTAAGCTTTTTCTATTGTCGGGTCAGCATTCATACAATATATACATTCGCCGTAAAAAGGATGTGTTACTTTATTTTAGAAAGTAAAAGCTGAAATAAATATTATATATATATATATATATATATATATATATAGGGTAAGGTAAACGATAAGTCATGAAAATTAAATGCCGTGGTAGACAAAATGTGTGAAAACCGAAAAACGGAAAACAGTTTAAAGTGCAAGAGAAAAACAAAAACAAAAGATTTGACCGGTTTTGTTCGTGTTAGCGAACGTCTCTAGAAAAAGTGAAGATTTGGAAATAATTTTATTTTAAAGGCGGAGAAGGAAAAGATGATCTGATTGGACCATATGTGAAAACTTTTAGTGAAATTGAAATATGACAAGTGAGTGACACATTTTTCTTTATTTCTTATACTACTTTTTTATATTTGTTTTTATTTTCTTTTTCTTTTACAGTTTCAAACCTACTGAGCTAGTATAGGGGAGGCGGTAGGCGGAGGGGTAAAGGTAGTAAGAGGAAGAAGACAGAGGAACTAGCTAGGATACACACACATAGGAGTGGGCATTAAATTGATACACCGAACGCCAGCACCCAAAAATTAATCGGAGTATACCTATTTCTGATATATTCTGATTAATGCAAGCTAGTATATATCATTTCAAAATAACACTTAATATAATCCACCGCGTCCGACATTGAACATAAATATTCTTTCAGTTCGCAAATTCGAAGAAAACATTCGTAAAATAAAAGCAATTGCTGTAACTTTAAATATATATAAATATTTGTATAACTTGTATGTTCAAATAAAAACATCGAATAAACCTCTTTTTCCATAACTTCTTAATCTGCGTCCTTGTCAAATTAGGCTCATAAATGTTCGTGCATACGTAGCTCGTTTGTCTTTCACCCTCCTAGTGCCGCTATTAAAACAATGCTAAAAATCTACAACATCTCATAGCAGATGAGATTACATGCGACACTGTTTATATTTGCAGCACAAACATACACGATAAATTCAGTAATGAGAAAATGTCAATCTTTCCTGAGCGGATGGTCAACAACATTATCAATTCAAGATGACCGTCATCACAATATCGGACTTAATAAAATATGAACAGCTTATTTGGATAGTCTTGATTATATGCTACGAATGTTATATACAATGTTTTGGAATACAATAGAAAGTTAAGATTACAAACTACCTTTACAAATATGTTCAACAAATAATTTTTTTACCAAAAAAATCAGCGCTAAAAGGGTTAATATTTATTAAGTATTTTCACAACTAAATTCCAACATTGAGTAGAGTTACGTGAATAGAATTCGCTGTTATTAAAAATATGTTCATGTTAACAATTAATATAATGCCACTTTGATGCATAATTCCTTTCAGAAATTCATTCTAGTAAACATTGTAACCGCATTATTGATCTAATGGAAAACCGTTGACCGGACTAAGATTTCCGGGTGTTTATTGTCTTGATGTCCGTACGATTAAATGATATATTGCCTCATAAATATCCAACCTTAAAATAGGTATGAAAAATGTACAATTAATAATTTATATTATTTGGTTTTGTAGTTTTGTTTTACGGTATATCAACAATTGATAGTTTATGTAATGCCAAATCCAGTTTGTATTTTGTATGTAATACGTTATTTAAAACTGTTTATATATTTTATAAGTCATACAAATAGTTTGTAGATATTTTGTTTGCAAGTATATATCTTTTTAATAAATATACTCTACACTTCTTCTGAACTCTAAAATGGCGAGCCTGTAACCGTATGCTGTTTTGTCTCATATTCATGACGTTGAAGGTAGAGAAAACTTAAATAGTTGATCGGGGTTGGAAATATTGTAGAAAAGAGAAAAATGAAACTTGTCTGTGAGATATGGATTTCAAAGTGCTGGTGGGATAGAAGCGAACAAATTATCTAAGGGTTTGCTCGGCAGTTTATATATATATATATATATATATATATATATATATATATATATATATATATATATGTGGGTGGGTGTGTATTGGATTTGATTATGTTGTTCTGCTGTAGGTAAATAGGGTTGATCGGTCTGTTGCAATCAAACAACCCCAATAAAAAATAAACCTACAGCGTAACCAACAATAAAAAGCCAATTCAATCCCAAACATCACCAAATCAATTATCGATTAACACACACACACACATATATATATATATATATATATATATATATATATATATATATATTACTTTTTTATAGTACATGTATTTACACTCATATAATATATGCATGTATATATTGCGATAAAGGATGACATGATGAATTTGACATTTTGGGGAAAGGTAAGACATCATCATATCTTCGTTAATAAGAATTTTATTCCCAAAGTTTAAAGACTATCTTTTTAAAGATTTTTTGCCGAAAAGAAATTACCTTAATTTTCGGCCCTGGACCTCCACTACGGCCCTCATGCACAGGCTGCATTTGTAGAATGCGGGCATCACAGTGCCCTTCGAGAGACGCCTGTTCCCGCTATTCAAATGTTTTGAGAAACGCGGGTTTTTTGTTTAGTGGAGTACATACTATCAATTTATCGACATTTATTGCAGCAAATGTCACTTGAATAAAACCCGATCTAAGTCATTCCATCTTTGGGATCAACCTTCAAAATGCTATATTATGACATATAAAAAAAAAAAAAACAGAATACAATTATGACATGTGCTGTGCATGCCACTATATGTTGTTCCTCATTCAATCACGGGCAAAATCGGTCTGTCCTGCTAGTAACTAAATGAATTTAGTAGAATTTCGTAGTGTAAGAGTAAAACAAAGGCGAATAATTGCAATGTTGTGATTGATATTACCTGAGCATGTGATAGTTAGAAAGGGTGTTCATTAATAAATGGATTACATAACACACATATTCATTTAATTGATATTTCCCCAGAATACCACATGGAGAACATAATACAAATATAAGTCCTTAGAAACGGAGAACACAACGGATAGGCCGTACATTATTAACGTATTCTGTAAACTGCTTTCCTCGGTCTAATTTATGTCAATGCACATTCGAACTGAAATTTAAATATATATATATATATATATATATATATATATATATATATATATATATATATATATATATATATATATATATGGTTATAAGCGAGAGGATTTGCACGTGGAAGTCCCAATAAACCCAGGGGTTGAATTAGATTAGTATCTTAGATAGATGGATAATTCAGCACGTCTCAACTTGAATAATAGCTGGATTCAGAAAAATTCTGTTAGCCATAACATTTATTTGTTGCAATAATATTTACTTTACATCACACACGAACACTTTAAGACGTATTTTAATTGCCAATATTCAAAAGTTTCAATCAACCATGTTCTCAATCGAAATGCCCGCTCAGCAGGAACGTTTTCACAATGTTATAACGACTTTGTGAAGTGATGTATTTGATAATAACATTATGAATATGTTTATTTACAAAATAGTATACAGAAACTATCAAATGTGCACCTTCATTTTTCAAGCGTTTGTCATAAATGTTAATTATTCAGTAATATTTGTAAACACTGAGTGCATTTACTATCATTTCCAGAATAAGAAGGCAACACTTTTTAAATGATTTGTTAAATGTTGGTTATTTTTTTACATTGTCATTTTTTCGAGGTCTTTTCAATGTTGCATTTGTATATTAAGTACGGTGTAAAACTGTTTGTTAATTAACGTACCACGTCAAAATATGTGGAACATTAAGAAGTAACGATACGGATAACTTTTTTGGAAAGTGTACGAATTCTGTTGAGACAATTCTCCTGAAACACCTTAGACAGATTTTTTTTTATTTTATTAACTGTGTCGTGGGGGTTTGTCGATTCTTAATCTAGAATCTAAATCTTCTTCTAACTCCTTTTTTCCTTAGAATTACTATTATATTTATATTATTTTCTTTTTAAAATGTTCAAACAATTGGTATGGCGAAATATTGCTATTCATAGAAGCTAGTTCACTAGCACACCGACGTCGATGCAATGAAATTATCAACAATTATCAGGCGAGTATCAGGATTTTTTTAAAAGACTTCCAACGGCGCCTTCGTGTCCATTAACTGTAATGCGTTTCTAATGAATGCATATCCGATGGAACCTGCATGGAGACGTAACGTGATGATATGTTTAAAATGACCTAGTTCTATTTGAATTTATTCTTGTAACTATCTGATACACAGAGGTATACATATATAAATAAATATATATATATATATATATATATATATATATATATATATATATATATATATAGGAAATGATGAAAATATATTTATGGCAATGAACCTACACAGAGGCTTCCACGTTTTTTCGCCGTAGAGAATGGTTTAGCATAACTTTTAGTTTAACCGATCCCTACGTGTATGAAACGCGGCAGCCTCTGTGTAGCTTAATGGCCATAATTATGTTGGTATAACTTATTACCTAGCTTTTCTCACGTTTTGAGCACTTTTTTTAAAGTATATACTGAAAATCGATAAATAAAATATTATATCTCCTCATCACATTTTATGTGGATACATGACAAAAATACATAAGTTCAAAATCAGATTTAATCAATGACCAATTAATAGAAACTAAAATGACAAACTCTTTTGATTTTTAATGAGTGCATAGGCTCTGCAGATAAATCGAATCTTTTGGAATTATTTTTATATATACCCTCCCAAATCCATTTGTTAATACGAATATCAGCCATTAGTAAGTATTTATTAAAATAGATTCCAACACGGTCAAGAGTGAAAAAGAAGAAATATATATCACCATTAGGAAGATCGGGGGAAGAGTAAATGTATTAGTAAACATAAAAGTAACTGACTTTTTAGATGTAAATTTTAACGTAAATAAACACACATACGAACCACATTCAAAGAATAAAGCACATACATTATAGTGACCCCCAAAGTCCGATTACACCTATCAATGACAAAACATTATGTTAGTACTCTCGAATGTAGGCTTCTCAGTAACTCTATCAAGCAAAATGTATTTAAGATGCCAGTCAGCATTTACAACACAGCTCTAAGAAATAGTTCTTATAATAATATCAAGATTTAATATATAGCAACAGGATACCAATAATTGTAATAAAGATACAAATATAAGAATAAAACTCATCTGATTTATATCACCCTATAACTGGAGATGACGAATACATTCGGCAATATATTCTCTAATGTCACCGACAAACACGTTCCTATTACACACCTTTAATCAAAAAGCTTAAACTGTAATTCAGTTGCAGTGGAAAACTTAGAAATGATTGTAAAGTACATACTCACAAAATACTAAACAATAATAGTATAAAAAGAGCTGATAAAATACGTAAAAAGCTGACGAATATAGCAACTTAAAAACATAACACTAAGAAAAACAATAAGTTAGTTAAAGAAATATCTACAACTCTGATAGCAACCACACAAATAGAAATAAGTAAGTTTATAATTTAGTGAGAAACTGCAACTATATAAGTCGTGCACGTTATCTACTGCTCAATCAAATCCTTAGTTTACTGAACCATAACATTTTTCAGATAATTCAGAATAACACAACCTACTACGTAGGTATAACCTCCATATATTTTAAAACAATGTAAACACACATAAAACACACTCAATAAAAAAAACACAGAGTTAAAAAAAAATTACTAGGAAATCAAAGAAAGGAGATCCTCGACATTAATCGATTATTTAAACAATCTGTCAGGATTATTGTTGAATTAGAAGCTGGAAATTAAATATTTTAAATATCTCACAACATACTAAGCTGCAGAAGCGAAATAGCAACCAACTGTTTACATGGACAACACTTTACTTTAGAGAAGCAACATACATAAAAAATCACATATAAAATAAACGGGTTTTTTTTTATTGCACTGGCTTGTTTTTTTAATGAGCGTGAACACATGATAGAACTTGTTTTGCGTGTCTGGCTGCTCATTAAAAAAGCTAATGAGAATTTTGAAACATGTTACAAAATGTAAACAATCTATTCATTAGCATTTGTTTTAGAGTATTAAAATATATCTGAATAGTTCGGTGCTGCCAGCATCGAGGTTGCTGTTAAAGTAAATTCTCCTCACCATGATGTTGGATATTATGCTATTCTACACTCTAACCTGAGAAATACCGGATAGCTCTGCTAGTATATATATATATATATATATATATATATATATATATATATATATATATATATATATATATATATATATAACGACGGTTTTAAGATTCTTTTAAAATTTCGGGAGCAAGTTTTTTAGATGGGTGGTTTGTTTTTACTCACCATCTTCTATTGTAATATATATATATATATATATATATATATATATATATATATATATATATATATATATATATATATATCGTGCATTGTATTTCTCGTTAGTGTTATCAAGACTTCTAATAAAACTTTTGTATCTTCTTTTCACCAGTCTTTTGAATACTCTATTTACTTTTGATCATTAAAGGAACGATTTGTCTGATGATCAGCAATGCCAAACTAGACTTTATATATTTCATTTAACTATGCCGTGAAACGCGCGTAAGATACATAAATAGTATTACATTTAGAAGACAAAAACGTATAAAATATGTTTTGTTTGTGAGATAAAAATAAATAAACATATTACCCGCAATATATATATCTATATATATATATATATATATATATATATATATATATATATATATATATATATATATATATATTGTGTGGGTGTATGCGTGTGTGTGTGTGTCTTGGGGGTTTCTTTCTTTAGAAGATTGAATATTTCCTGACGCTTACTTTATCGGGTCTATTTCTCTTCCATTGAGTATAACTGCTACGACGGTAAATTCGCTTATGATATTTTATTTGAGTCAATAGAGACTCCGGTCAAAGGTATGAATTGTTCGGCTGGCGTTACAGTAATATATATCCTTACTGACTGTTGCTAGTAGATATGCAAGCATTAAAATTTATCAAAACCTAAACTTATTAAAGCGCCTTCAAATAAGGCACTTAACAGAAATATTAATAGTTTTTATTACTCAGTATTTCAAAATCTCTCTCTTTAAGAAGCTTGAATACATTCCAGATCATTTGATAAATACAAGATGTATTTCTTATACATTTGATATGGCTGTCAGTACAGCGAAATGGACACAATGTTGGATTAACGGTTCGAATACAATTTTTTGTAGCGTGCGCTTAAGAAATGAGAAAGTAGCATCGCATGTGCTTAAAAATGAGTCTTTAAAAATGTGTTGACCGAATTTTTATAAAACATTCGCTTTGTGTAGAAATGTTACAACATCTATTTCAGCGGATTTTAAGAATAATGCAATAACCTGTGGATTTTGAGTATTATATAAATGCATATATACATATATTTACAAGCCGCGCGTGCATGCCCACCCTCTGTATGTGACTCGATGTGGCGAGTGTAAAATGCAATACATCTGGTTAATTTAGCGTATTTGACCCCGCTTTGACCCCTTAGGGGCGCGAACCAGAATGTTTCTGAGTTCAAGGATGCTCATTGTATATCCAGAACAATTGCCTCTACATTTTGGCCAAATCTCAGAAAAAATTGAATGGATGGATCAAACGTTATGGGAGAAAATAGTAATTTTTGCCATTTTGGGGGCTTTTGACCCCCTGGGGCCGCGAACCAGATTGTTTCCATGGTCAGCGATGCGTATTTTCTATTAGAAACAATTGCCTCCACATTTTGGCAAAGTTTAAGAGAAATTGAAGGGATGGATGAAAAGCTATGGGGCACAAAATGTCAGTTTTTTGCGATTTCTGTGTCTTTTGACCCTCTGGGGGGCTAACCAGATTTTTTTTCAAAAATCGGAGAATGTCACTTTCTAACCTGACAAAGGTTACAATTTCATGCAAAATTTCAGAGAAATTCAATGGATGGTGGCGGAGAAAAATCTGAACGGACGGATGGACGGACGGACGGACATGCCTCAAAACATAAGTCCCCCGATTTTATAAATCGGGGGACCAATAATTAATATATATATATATATATATATATATATATATATATATATATATATATTATATAGAGAAAAGTACGTTGACATTCAATAAGCCAATTTTGTTTTGATTTTGCCTAGAAAGTATTTTTCAAAACAGTTACATTTTAGTGTAAATTATTTAACGAATCGTCACGGGTAATTGAGGAAATGCAACTAATGGCCTTAACTTCTGTAGTAACTCACCGTTTGACAGGTAAAGGTGAACTTTAATTGAATATTCGAATATCTATGTATTTTATATATAGATCAAATGTTATCCCACGAAGGGTATATGAGAACTTAGACTAAAGAAAAATCAAACAGACATGATATATACTAGTAAGATTACACAATGTTTTCCGAGTTTCAGTGCGGGGTAGCATTATATTCAATCGTACATTAATGAGAGTAAATTTGATAGCTAAACAACTGTATTAATCAGAAAGTCTAGAAGAAAGACTCGAATAAAATCTTGTTATGCTCATAGGCAAAATGCACATGTTAATACACGCCGTAAATAAATAAGTATACAACGTAAAAATAAAATTAAAGTTTTATTCACTGGAGGCAAAAACCTAGGGTCTTTATAATATGCTCCGAGAAATGCCAGATTTTTTTGCTAATATATATATATATATATATATATATATATATATATATATATATATATATATGTGTGTGTTTGATAACACAACAGGGGCAATTCCTGTTTGTTTCTTTTTTTATCCATCTTATTCATGTTGACGGACTAATGATCTAATGGTCTGTTCCAGTGTGAACAAGAACTCGCCCATGTTTTCGATTGCCATGAGTCTTCTTCAGTTACTAAAAACTATGAATTATTTATATGTGTTTAAATGCCCAGTGGGAGAATTGTGTCTCCAAAAAAACACATACATTGGTATGACTAGAACTAGTGTCTTTCGTCGCATTACATGTCACCTCTTTTTCCCGCATAGCTCGATGTACCGACGCTTAGAAGAACACGACACCCCCAAAAATAGTTCGTGGGCATATTAATAACAAAAAGCACTGCCATCCTCGCTGTCTCGCATTGCAAATTGCGTTTCCCCTTAATTGAAGCCTTACTATTTCGAGCAAAGAAACCCACCATCAAACAAGCCCGATATAAAATTGGATAAGCCATACTGAAATACATTTAATATATATAAAAAAAAGTGTTTATCGATTTTCTCAATAAATTAACCATTTTTAGTTTGCGTAACTCCTCATATGCCTCAAGAAGACTCGTGGAAGTGGAACACGTTAACAGTTTTGGCGAGTTCTTATTCACACTTGCACATAACATTAGATCATTAATCCGTCAACATAAAAAAGATGGATAACCAAAAACAAACAGTCATATATATAAGTAAAATATTTTGATAATCAACACTCGTGCAATTTAAATGAAAAAATCATTTATTTAATTTTTTTAGACGGAGGAAAAGAAGAAAACACACTATAAAGAAGTATCGCCTGACAAAGTTGTTCTAATACGAAAGCTTGTAAAAATGAAATAAATTAATTTTTAATTTAAATTGCACGATTGTTGATTTTCAAAATATTTCACTTAAATACATTTTCATGTGTGCCGTAAAGATGTTGTCAATTTTCTTTACTTCAAAAGCGCCAATCTGCGCATGACATCGACAGGACTACACTTATCCTAACGTCTTTTAAAACTTGACGTATTTTTCTGCTCATATCCTGATTAGATCCCTCGGGGTTAATACCATCAAAATGAGGAGGACGAAAACAATTTAAAAAAAAACTATAAGGCAGTCTCGCCTGACAAAGATTTTTCTACAACGAAAGCTTAAAAAAAACAATTAAATAAATGAATTTTTCATTTTAATTGCACGATTGATGATTTTCAAAATATTTCACTTAAATACATTCTCATGTGTGCCTCAAAGATGTTGTTAATATCTTCATATATATATATATATATATATATATATAATTTAGTTTACGATAACAATACATAATACATAAATAATTAAATTAAAAAAAAAAAAAAACCTAACACCTGGAAGAAGAAATACGGAAATTCATGTGTTAAAATAAAGTCACCTGGTAATTTGACACAACAAAACAACATGGATTAGTAACCCTTATACAAAACAGAAACACAAGTATAGGAAGTAAAGTCAACTTGACTTTAGTTTATTAAAATCGCTACTATTTGCCAATGGAAACATTTACCCGTAGGAGTTAATTACACAGAATCTGATTGGTTTACTAGCAAGACTAAACACGAAGTCTGCATATACAAAACACCTTACAACATTAACTGCATGTATTTTTGCTTACGATTCTGTACGGGGATAAAACGCGGACGACTCTGTGTAGCTTAGTTTCCATAAATATTTTTCATAACTTACTACCTAGCTCTACTCAGGTATTGAGAACTGTTCAAGTAAATACATTAATTCGATACATAAAACAGTATATCTGCTTATAATATTTTAAGTGTATACATGAAATAATAACAATAATATATATATATATATATATATATATATATATACATATATATATATGTGTATATATACATTTACTAAGTTTAAATATCTTAACAATATGAACATAAAACAACATTTTCAAGGGGTTTCAATATCAATTACAGCATTTATACAATTAAATAAACATAATTACAGTCTACGCCAAATAACTAGATACTCGATTATCATACTTCTTATTACAGACTGAATACAAATAAAAGAAGTGAAAATAAAACAACCTCGCATTAATATCACTGCCAAAATCAACGAATGTAGAGAAAAAGCAAAAGAAATCAAAAATAAATAATCACCTACAGTAAAAAAATCTCGTCAGCAAAAATCGGTCACTGGCCGTTAACATTTCCAATTTTTAATGAATAAGCCACACATATTAACAAAGGTTAACGCTTCCACTTACACATACGTATAACTATATGAGGTAGCCCTATAATTTGAGGAAGCGTAAGTCCTACAAAAAACACTGTAACGTGTATTATTATCAGTACTATTATGATTACTGCTATTATAGTTATTATCATTATAATTATTACTACTATAATCGTTACGATTACAACTACTTGCAGATAATTCTAGTTGTATCATTTATTTTTAATTTTCAGTTTAATACGGACTTAACCTCCTAATTTTATTAGTTCACTGAAAATCCACAGTACAACAATTTATACTTACCCAGAATGTATTAATTAATATGCTATGTTTTAAAGTTATCTTTGTTTAATTTTCCAGATTGTTCATGAATTTAAGAAGGCTAAACATTTATTAATATTTTTAATGATAAAATATATTTTATCTAAATGTCCAAATAAAATGAATGTCCTGTTTCAGTAATTTTGATCAGAAGATTTAACTATATATTAAATAATATTAACAAATATATTTAAATTCTAAAATGTTCAATTTATCTATTATAACAATCCTAGTGAGATACTAGCCCTCAACCAACCTAATAATATATGAGTTAACACTATGATTTAAATAAGTGTAGGCCCACCGATAAATTGCTATAACGTTTATTATTATTACTAGTATTATTACTATTATAATTAGTATTGCTATTATTACCATCAATATTACTACTGCTTACAAACAATCATAGTTGTATCAATTGTATTTACTATTTTAGTTTAATTAAGACTAAACCTCCCGATGCTATTAATTAACTCAAATTCTACTAGATTACAACAATTTGTACTCTACCAAATGTGTATTAACTTATATGATATGTCTTCAAGTTAACTCTGTTAAATGTCAAAGATTGTCTAAAAATTTGTATAGAGTAAACCGTTTGAAATTCCTACAATTAACCATATTTAATTTCGTAACTTGTATCACGGAACATAACAATGGCCAAGTTTACACTAAGATATACTACACAAGTGGGATTGTGCAGTGTAGGTGTTTAAGATTTTTAAAAATATATTTGTTCTATTACAGAGACTATATTCTTATCTTAGCGACGATATAAATACGAGTTTACTTGTTTCCCTTTTCATTTGTAGGTATTCTGTGATAAGATGTAAAATCATCGAACCGTGTATGGTTGGCGTAGCCTGTAATAGTATTAATTTATTCATATATATATATATATATATATATATATATATATATATATATATATATATATATACATTCGACCGTTTTGTTAAAGGTCAAATGCACTATGCACTACGTCACTGTCATTGGTCTACGAGTGAATATATATATATATATATATATATATATATATATATAATACGTATTTTTCCTACATGCGAACTATATCAATCTCATGTGCACAGATAAGTTCGCACTAGAATGTACATATCTATTGAATCAGTGATCTTTTCATAAGATTCTATGTAAGCTGATACTCTTTCCGATTGCGAAACCGAGAAGAGCTGATATCCTGGTTTCAAAGTCTATCACCTCTATGTGAACTGACACTGGTTTCTTCCGGTAATTCTTTGATGTCCGTTCAATCAGCCTATTCTTCACAGCGGGATGCAGAGCTGACCACTGGATTGTAATCGATACAATTCTGCTCAACAATAAATTGAACACTAAATCCGTAGCAGCTCACATCGTCTACGAGTTATATAATGAATGCTACTCGAAAGAAGTATAATTTACATTGCAAGTGTGCCAAGTGACTTGGAGATGATCACCATTAAAATCATGTAGTCATTAAAGGGGAATTAAAATTGAATTGCATATTTTGAATGTTTATTACGGATTGAAATATACATCAGCATTTTTTGAACGTGAAATTAGTGTGCAGTTGTAGAAATTTGTAAACTAGTATTTTTATTTACATTTTCTGTACCAATATATGAATGTAAAAGTGCTCTTCAGAAACCATTCGTTTTTTAAAGTATTATTATAAACAGCATTGTAATAGTTAAATGTTGTTATAACAGCGTTTAATAATTCATTGTAAATTCAAGAAAATTGTTATAACTCTCTTACAAATGACAGTGATATTTACACTTTCCAAGCCACTTTCCAAAATAACTATGTGCTAAAATTTACCCATGAATAAAACGAAAACACTAAATAATAGACACACACAAAAAGTAATTCTCTACATTAACGTATATACCACTTTTTAATAAAAACCTTGAACGCTTAACAACCTTAGCAAATGACCATTTTAACGCAAGCAATCTATTATTGAAAAGCTATTATCTCGTGCTTAACTAATAGCTTCTACCACAACCATCTTCAACATGAACTGCACAATATTAAGAAAAACATAATAAATAACAGCTTTCCTAAAAAAATTCGAATATTAAAATTTAATCCCTATCAAAATATAAAAAATCAATCTTTGCAAAATAAAGTATAAAATTATTCTAACGAAACAAGACACGCACCAATTATAAGATACATTAACATGTTCTAAATAATACAATTAATAAATATATAGTTCTTATTGACCTAAATGAAAGTACGTAATTTGTTATTTTCTATAACAAATATAACACTTCTAACGTAATAATTACCAATATCTCTTTCCCTCGATTAAAGAATCACACACACACACACTATATATATATATATATATATATATATATATATATATATAAATATATATATACATACTCCCTTCTATCTATCTATCTATCTATCTATCTATATATATATATATATTTATATATATTGAGAGAGAGAGAGAGACAGATAGACAGACAGACAGACATACAGAGACAAAGACAGAGACAGAGAGAGATAGACAAAGAGAAAAAGACACAGAGCGAGAGATCCGTGTTGTCTTAATACGGTGATATTTTTAAATCTCTTTGTCATGGGGAAGCGCGTGGCCGCGTAAATAAATGAGTAGTTGGATTTCGTTTTTTAAAGCGTTGGCTATTATGGATACGAAATTGTGTTTTGAAACCAAGCACCGTATATATTTTGCTTTAAGTAAATATTTATTACTAAGTTTCGACTGAATAAGTTATCGTCAAGAATAAACACATGTTTTCTTATTCTTTTTTGTGACATGGTATCACTAGAAACTCTATATGTCCTGCCACTGTGAAATATCTATTATTTAATAGAATGAAACAAGTCATTTTGTATTCATCGATACAGTCCAGTCTATAATGCTTTATGATGTTTTTTCTAGTTATTTAGATTATGATAGTGTAACTAGGTATATCAATCAACGTTTTTCTTCTGACCTGCCATTATTGAATACATTCTAGAAGCCTGTTTGAATGATGATGAAATTGTACTAACACAATAGTTAAACGATATCTATTACTTTGATTCATAGTAAGAACATACGGAATTATGATTCATTTTGTAATAAAACGTCGTGAACCAATTTAAAAAATTCATAATATTTAGATGAGAATAATTACATTGGCACACTAAAATGACATTTAAGATAATAAACATACCGGCAACATTAATAGCTATTATTATTTTAAATAGTATATATATATATATATATATATATATATATATATATATATATATATATATATATATATATATATATATACATATATATGCATATATATATATATATGCATATATATATATGCATATATATATATATATGCATATATATATATATATGCATATATATATATGCATATATATATGCATATATATATGCATATATATATATATATGCATATATATATATATATGCATATATATATATGCATATATATATGCAAATATATATATATATATGCATATATATATATATATCTATGCATATATATATGCATATATATATATGCATATATATATATATATATATGCATATATATATATATATGCATATATATATGCATATGTATATGCATATATACATATATATGCATATATATATATATATATATATATATATATATGCATATATATATATATATGCATATATATATGCATATGTATATGCATATATATATATGCATATATATATGCATATATATATATATATGCAAATATATATATGCATATATATATGCATATATATATGCATATATATATATGCATATATATATATGCATATATATATGCATATATATATGCATATGTATATATATATGCATATATATATATTCATATATATATATGCATATATATATATATATATGCATATATATGCATATATATATATTCACATATATATATGCATATATATATATATTCACATATATATATTCATATATATATATGCATATATATATATGAATATATATATATGCATATATATATATATTCACATATATATATATATTCATATATATATATATATATATATATATAAATATATATGTATATATATATATATATTCGTATATATATATATATATTCTCGTATATGTATTGGTTTCTGTAAATGTAAATCCGTAGAAACTCAAGTGTTTATAAAAAGTGCTCTATACCAAGTAGAGCTGTTTATAAGTATAAATTTCTATTTATACAAACATTATCGGTTACATATGTGCATACATGTTTCGGTTGCACTTTCCCAAGAAAGTCAACCTCATCAGACCGAGAATCTTTCAGGAATGGATGGATTTGAAGAATTTTCTGTCTTAAATAATTCTTTTTTGGGATCTAGCATCTTCTATTACTAGTATCTTCTGACTCCTATGAATTAGTATTGGATTACTAATTTTCTTATCTTGACCTTTTTTGCCAGTGGTTGTCTACTCCCTAATTTTTTATCATTTATTACCCCCTATGGTGTCTCAACTGCTTCTTCCTGTCCTTATTTTATTGCTCTTGCTTGCCAGCTTAACAGATTCACTCAAGCAAAAAGATCTCATCCATACATCAAGAATCTTACATATATAAACAAACCCAGACACACCTAAATAAACATACATATAAAGAAACGGACATCGATATACACATCCAAAACATGGACACTTACACCGATTCACTATTAATCAAACATATATTCAGAATACATACGCGCCCATGAATATATTTTAGATGTATATTCAACAAAAAATAAAGAAATAAGAATATTCTAGATATATATTCAATACACACATCCATACGCTTATACAGGGTCAACACACACACACAAATACATATACATATATACACATATACATATATATATATATCTATATATATATATATATATACACATATACACATACATATACATATACATACCGATACACGTATACACACGTATAACTACATATACATGCACATACATACAGACACACACATACACATACATATATATACATATACAACGATATAGACATACATACACATACATACACACCTACATACACATATATATATATATATATATATATATATATATATATATATATATATATATATACATATATATATATACCCATACACAAACCATACATGAGCATATTCGTGACCTAGGTATACAACTTACATTCACCCATACACTTTTAGTATAAATAGTTCCTAAAAATAGTTCATAAAAATACGTACACACATGCATACATATACATACACACACGCGCACCGACACACACACACATATATATATATATATATATATATATATATATATATATATATATATATATATATATACATATACACACACACATATACCAATATACGTGCATATACATATATATACATACACAGATACGCATACATACATACACACGCATACACACACATATATACAGGCGCCTACAGTTCGCCCCTATACATATATGCGAATACAAATCTAAACATGTACACCTATACCAATGCAAAGCACACCCAAATTTATATATATAAGCACATAACTAGAATATACATAAAAGAACAAGACCATGCAAATATACCGACAAATGTATACGTGTATATTCATAGTCAGAAATACATACCACACACACACTACTTATACACCCGCATAAGTTTACATATATGCATATATACTTACACACAGGAATTGATTAATAAGTATTATTTCTTAGACGAAAACTGCTATAAATATGTAAAATGTCAACAGGCGAAACTACGAATATTCATGCATATAAACATGTTCTCATCTTCAGCTGAAACGTTTCTGAATTCTACAGCATAAACTTATTCATATACGATATAATGACACTAACATTGCTTGAAATCAGCAATATATGAGAGAAACAATTAAGATAGTTTTAGAAAAACAATGCTATCTTTCTAGAGAATTGGAAAATATAATAAAATAATTGTGAACGAATAAAATGTCGCATTATTACTGGAAATGTTATTATTATTATTATTATTATTATTATTATTATTATTATTATTATTATTATTATTATTATTATAATTATTATTATTATTATTATTATTATTATTATT
Source organism: Sepiola atlantica (assembly GCA_963556195.1). Lineage (NCBI taxonomy): Eukaryota > Metazoa > Mollusca > Cephalopoda > Sepiida > Sepiolidae > Sepiola > Sepiola atlantica. The sequence goes on from OY744521.1 coordinate 141,424,150, forward strand.
ATTATTATTATTATGTGTATTATTATGTGCTTAGTAGAACTTATCACACAACTCATTGTCAGCGAGTGCTCACCGACAACAGCCAGTAGTGTTTATTGGAGTCTCAGTGACAACAAGTTTCTCCAGATTTCCAGTAATCTCTATCTCTTTCGGATAATTATCGCAAATTATTGTGTAGTATCCCTACTGCGTCCTACTATTGATTTCTTGCTAGTAACGACCACTGAGATTTGTGTGGCAATACACTTCCTCAAGGTCCCAGTACTCTCCGCACTCTTCCAGTGGAGTCTGGTTATTCTTATGATCATTATTTTAGTTTCGAGTCCACATAGAATACCTTGCATCTGAAAGGTTAATACTTATATCTGTGAAATAGTGTACTATAATTATGATATTATTGCTAATTATTGCTCGTTATTATCTTAGTCCTTGCAGTAGAGTAAGTAGCAACACTAACGATATAGTTAGACTCCCTCCATGAAATATCTAGGATGTCAAGGATGCCTCATACCGAATCTAATTATCGTAGGCTTACAATATTTAGAACCTATAAATGTTATTAATTTAGTATCATTGTTTTTTATTGTTTTTAGTATTATCAACAAAAAAGGAAAGTAGAAAGTAGGTCTTGAGTTTACTTTCGGCAGCCTCGTAACTCTCGCTTCTCTTATTGTGCCCTTTAGTCGTCACATTTCATGAGCGATGTTTCTGACAGATGGTGAAAAATTAATGTTTTCTGAGTCGGAATCTATCCATCTAACAAGTATCATTGACTAGGTGTTGACCTTGAAGTAGTATATTTTAGCTCCTTACATCAAGTGATGTCATTCCTTTGTCTGGAGCGATTTGCAGTAAAACAAATAATAGCAATGCTTATATTTCCAATAGTAATACCACCTTATGGAGATACTTCATTTCGCCTTTGATGACACTTTTAAGCTTATACGTGACAAAGCAACTGCCACAGGTATACACTCGCAAGTATGATGTGGATTTCTCATTTTCTGAATATGGTCAGCCTTTTCGTCTGCTAGTTATATTTCATTTTTTAATAATGTAATGCTACGAAAACTAATGAATAAAATACCTAACAACAAAAAGTATAGAAATAAAACAATAATAGCCATAACACAGTGAGAAGTGTCCATATAAATGGTATTCATGTTTAAACTAATGATAACACGATATATATATATATATATATATATATATATATATATATATATATATATATATTCTACACCGGTTTCTGGAATAGCGCCAAATAGATTTTCCAACTTTGCCAAAATGAGATAAAAATGTAACATAAAATATCTTCCTGGCGTTAAGTAAGCGGACGTTCGTTTTTATAACATTTTCTCGGAAGTTTCACACGTTGCACTGCACATGCACTTATTAAAAAAATCAGAATGTATATAAGTACGCGAAATAGTCGAAAAATGTGCATTATCTAGACTACGTGAAAAGGTTTGCGGTAAAATATTATCAAAGACTAATAACAAATTGTCACATTTCCTCTCTTAACCTCATCACTAATATTAAGTACGGGTGGCAATACGTAAAAATCCCCAGACACCCCCCATACACACACCTATAATTATTTCTAATAGAGTGATGAGAGAAAAATTATAGCATGTCCTAAATACACCATATATTGGAGGTGAGTGATCATTTTGCGTTAAATGTATATGTCAAAGTTACCCCAACACACACCGTAAATTGTAAAATAAGTGGTCGTTAGTTTTTTTGTTCGAGTATTTTTGTTCAATCTTCTTTTACGTATTTCCGACCTAGTTTTTTCGATTGTTTAAGTGTAATCACTTAAAAAGTAGAATCTATTTTTGGAGGGGCAAAAAAGCATCTACGATCTATCATGAGGTTGAAATAACGGAATAAATTCCAGAATGACAGAATAATTTGAACTTCGTATTATGGAAACAAGAAGGTTATTGCACATCTCGACCTGACAGACTTACGAACTAAGATTTTTCTGGAATTCACCGATCGCCACAGACATTTATTCGTTAATAGAAACAGCTGTTCCTCTGAAGTATTTGGTGAGAGTTAATTATTTATCTTGTTCACGCTTTGCAGGTGTAATAATAGAAAAACTTCAAAAGAAAAAAAAATAACTCCATTAATTTCTCTTAGATTTGATTTAATTTTTACATTGATTTACAGCAAGTACATTAATATTGATTGCATTGTCATCTTTCAGAACAAAAAAAATAAAGTAATACACATAAATCGCGTCTGATCACTTCGACATCTATTTTCCAGAAGTGGCAACTGTGGCGCCTTTAACTACCGATACTCGTTAGAAAACTATTAACATTTAACGGCCGATAGAAGTTTCCACGTTCTGCCCAAACTTAATTAGATATTTTCGAAATAAATCTGATTGTTCATACACGCATATAAATACTGCTAAAGGACTTTCTTACAGAGATGCGGATAATACTAAAACGAGTAAAAATGTAGTTTCATGACGACATGACTGGCGTCTTCAATTTCTGTTCTATATTATTTTATATGTCCAAATTCCAGTTTTAAAGTGAATCTAATAGTTTTATTATATTTCTAAATGCACTTGCTATGCCGAAGTCCGCAGACTATGTGCCCAGTCTTTAGTGTATGTATTACATACTATTAAAGTATGTTGAAATAGAGTCTTATTGCCATCCTATTCTTTACTTTTAGAGTTACCACTGATTACGATCATAAGCCACTTAACGATAACAGCTAATGAAACAGGAACGATTATAAATACTATGGAAGTTCTAACATTGATGAGTGACGATAACTGCATTTTGTTGCTTACGGAGTGTTTAAGAATTTGATGACTTTGAATTTTAAGATTATAAAGTTGTACTCAACAATGAAGCAGTTCCGTGGTTATATGTTCCACAGACGGGCGGTATTTACAATATATGTATATATATATATATATATATATATATATATATATATATGTCCATGGACATTTTTTCAGGCGCTAGGCACAGATAGGGAGAAACGAAAACACATTTCTATTTGTTTTAGATGTACAAGTTCTTGTTGAGAATGCCTTACAAGACGCACACCTTCACTGGAAATAACTATAGTATAGCTAGAAAGTAGTGACGTCTCTTTTGTGAGAAACAGTTTGTAGGGAACAGACGAGATTACCTCATACTAGTTTTATAAGTTGATGTTTCTCTGCTGACTTGAGATAGTCCCTCTCTCTCTCTTACTGTGTTATATCTCTTTGTCGTTTATGATCGCCAATTATAACAAGTATTTATTTTGAATGTTGTTTTCATTTCATCTACATACATTCAGAAAACACAGACTCATAATGTATGTGTACATATGCTTCACATGTTGCGTTAACGCGTTGGTCATTGTTTAGCTGTTTCTCTGCCGTCTGACACTCCACCTGCGGTTGCATCATAACGTGTATCATATTTAGACTGTGTTACGCATCCCACCTATCCAAAGATGATAATAGCCTATAAGAAGACAGTTTCTTTCTCAATATAAACTGGGCTTACTCTTGATTTTAAGATCCGATATTCAAACATGATTAGGGTTTCACAAAGCCATTCACTATCGTACACACCAGGTGATTGGCATTACGCATATATATATATATATATATATATATATATACACTTTTTTATATAGTGAATTTTACATTAAAAAGTAAACATTTGGTTAATCCGTACGCCAAATCACGTAGACTATATAAATTGAGGTACGAATTCGCCAATCATCTTTTTTTACAGGTTAGGATTAGTTACATAAATAAATTAATATCGATGCACTTCCCTTAACCACAGGATGAGAAAAAATTGTTGGGGGATTCATAAGCATAGAACAAAAGACAGGAACAATCATGAACTACTTGTATCTATTTACTTAGATAAAAAGGTAAACACCGAACACATTAAATATGCATGTAAAACGTTATATCAACAGGTCACTCTCTATCTCTCACTCATATATATATATACAGGGTGGGCCAAAATAATGGTCCTATCTTTAAATTTGAATAACTTGAATTTGAATAACTTCCACAAAATAAAAGTTAAACTCACCAAACTTTATGTGTGTGTAGACTGACCCTTCCGAGATTTTTTAAAATAAACAAAACAAATTTTAGCCGAAAAACACTTCTTAAAACTTACAAAAACTAAAGTATTGTTTTTTACACTGTTTTGAGTTTTTTAAGCAAAAATAATGTTTTCTAAATGAGGGTACGTTCCTTAGGGCTAATACGGCTCATGCTTGCTTCGGAAGGGGTCCTTTACTTATTCTAAAAAAAAAAAAAAAAAAATCAATAAATAAAAAAGTTATGAATTTTTAAAAATAGGACCCTCATTTTTGCCCACCCTGTATATATATATATATATATATATATATATATATATATCACTCTCTCTCTATGTATGTGAGGGATTAGTTTACCATTAATTACTCCAAGATTAGTTGTTAAACAGATACATCGAACGTAACACAAAGCGATAACTATTTGAGATTAGTGAACCTTATTATTGATCTATCAAATTGGATTCTACCCAGGTATAACGGGTCAGCTAATTGTCCTTTTAACATAATTTCAAGTTTGTTTTTATCATGGTATTTTTACTATTACAAAAACATCACCTTTTGATTTCAAACTTCCGAAAAAGCACCTTGTTAGACAACTTGTACTATATTTAATGTTTATTACGAAATGCGTGAAACACAGTTATGTGACGATGTATTAAAAATAATGATTTTCGAAATCATGTAGCTAGACATTGCAGAAAGATCTTACAGCAAAAACCTACTTTAAATATCATCGGTGTTGAAGCAAAGTTAATCAGCGGTAGGTATACGCGGCTATGCCCTTATCGCGACTCATCTTTCCTTTGCCAATTTTCGATGGCAGTTATAAGATCAACAAAACTACTCAGGCTCGCGGCAACGTTAGATTTTCTACAGACAATCATCGCTGATGTGATGAAGAAGATTGGGTTTAGTAATGAAGCCATCAGACTGGGGCAGAATTCTGAGATCACGTGCTTACTGTTATATAGCGTGTTTGGTTATATGAAGACATTTTTCATTATTTAATATGTGACCAAAAGTAGTGCCTATACTCCTAAATCACCTTATTACAGCTTAAATACATTGATGCCTTCGACATCAATGGCAACGTAAATTATGGACTAAAATGGCTGACAAGTTTAGACGAAACTGTTTTTATTAATTTCGAATGAGCTTGACAATTCTATGGATATTTTGTATTGTGACATGTTTATTAGTCTAATAGTGTCAATGCAGTTCACATAGTAATTTTACAGACATGTCCGAGGTTACTGGTGGGGATGTTTGGAATCAAATGATCGTAAACATTTTCCTTGCATTACTGTTTTTTTTCTTAGCGTTGGTAAGAAGATGATAAAACATGTGCTGTATTTTATAGATTAGCCTGTGTAATGCTTAACAGTTTAAATACTACTGTGTAGCCAGCAGTATTAACTTGGGGTTTGAATAACAACAAGTCTCCTCGGATTTCCAACACGCTTTGCTTTTATCGATAACTTCTGAAAATCATGTCTCGTATTCAAAACAGCCGTTTACCATTGATTGTTTGCTGAAAACAGCCGTTGGCGTATTCTACAATTTGAGTGGTAATAACTCTCCAACCTATCCAAGCACTGACCGTGCTATTCCAATGTAGGTCTGGATGATGCTTTCCTTTCTCGGTCGTTTCATTATATTTTACCATTCACAGAAATTCTCCGTAGCGCAATCTATTCTTGGTTTCTATAAATATTCTTCCTCTTTCTAGTTGTGGTTAGACTGCGGTAATCTATGTAAGTATACCTGTGATTGATTGGTATATCCTGGTTATTTCGGTTTGCTTCTTCACTAAATGATTTTTTTAAACATATCAGGTTATTTCATTGGCTACATACTTTGCATTGTGCCAATAATTCTTTTTATTTCATGTTTTTCAAAATGTTAACATTACGGTAGTTTTCGCTATGCATCATATAACCTTCCGCACTCCGCCCTCTATTTACGTAGTTTTTGTTTTTTTTGCTTCCTACATATTAACACTTCAATCTGTTGAAACGCCAAGGTTTACCATTTGGCAGTTTGTTTTTAATTCTTGTCTATTATTATCAGATTGGGTCACTAGCTTGGATTATGTTGTTGCTTGGTAATTTCAAATTCGAGAATCTTTGTTATATTCCAATTCGAAATCCTGTTTATCCCAGAAATATTTTATCCGTATGTTCAAAAAGCATTTATTTGAAGTGGACTCCGTTCTTACCCAGAGAGAAATAAAAGCTTAACACATGTGAACAACACATTTCTTTTTCGACTTTCTGTTTATTGTTTCATGGTTCTTTATGATGTGTAATTTGAAGGTGATAGTCAGTACCTCTGGATTATGTCATATATATTTGGCTCGACAGTTTAATGCATACACTAGCACTCTTTAATATTTACAATTTATTTTCCCCTATTCTTACAGAAAGACGGTCAACACCATTATTCAGGTGTTTAACATTGTAGATTATTATTGACTTACTGTTTCTTTTATCCAGGTTCTATGAGTATGCTTGCTTCAGTGAATGAAGGGCCATGAGTACATTTGTATATTTCCTGCCCAGATTTACATTCTTTTTAATAGATGTATGTTATAACATTTAGATTAAAAAATTACTCTAATATTTTCCAATAAGACTTGCTGGGTCCACTAGTGAATAAGTTGCCGACAAAGTATAATCAAATAGATTAAGGTGTTTTTTGACCGATATCCATAACACGATGATATTTTCAGATTTGCTGGGTTAAAGCACAGCTCCGAGAAGCCCTCTTTAAATCAGGCCATGTAGGTAAGCCTCTATATGAAAATTTAGCCGTTGCGTAGATAAACGTAGTGAAGATTTAAGGCAATTTTCTCAATTAATAAATTAGTAGAATTTCTAGAACTAAATTCTAGCATTCTAATTCAATGAGAAAATCACACTGTGTCCAGAATTATATTTTTATGTTTATTTGTGTTAACATGAGATGCATTTCGGATTTGCGCCATCCATGACTGAAAGCTTATACTCATACCGTGTTTGCTGTTGTCTTTCCAGATTGAATTAACACCGACTACAAATAAGTTATTTAAAACAGGACTAAGTGCAGCCAATCCTTTTGGAAGTCATAGGGGTTCAATTCTACTGGATCGCCGTTCCAAATAACTGGTACATGGTGTGAGAAGAATACGGAGAGAGATGGATAATCCATGTTTAATGGTATAGTATCTTTACATTTTAAAATTAACAAGTAAGCAAGTTTAGTGTTTACAACAAACTTTAGAAACCTTTCCTTCTTACACTCTCGTTGAGCCACGTGACGCCCCATCCGTTTATATAAATTCACACCTTGTAATACATCTACAACAAATCAATTCATGTACTAGCGGATCTACTCGACCAATATTTTAAACGCGTGTTTTATTTTAAAAGTGTTTGTGCCTTAAAGTCGTTTCGAGCGAAATATTTATCCGAGTAATTGCAATATTTTTGATGAAGAAACAAGCGACGGATGTACGGGTGATGTCTGAATCTTTTCTAGAAGTGAATACAGACCACGGAGAGGAAATCCAGTCGTAAAAATCTAAATGCTTAAAATCATAAATATGCTATATAATTGGTGTATATGTATAGTCTCATTATTGTATGTCAGTATTCTCACTGGTTTAATTTCTGCTGACTTCTTATAGACACTTGTGTTAAGCTTGATTGATGAAAAATATATTATACGCTTGTTCATCCATTAAAACTAGTGAGTTACTATTATAAGACCGAGAAAAGGTTAACGAATAACGGAAAAAAAGTATTGGCTAATTGATCTATACACAACTACAAAGTTCGGAAATTCGTGTAAAGTATCATATTTCTGACTAATTATCAAATATTACAATATATATATATATATATATATATATATATATATATATATATATATATATATATATATATATATATATATATATGGGAAGAGAAGGATGAAGGTAATCCGACGTGATGGTAAAATGAAAAAGGAAAACCAAAAACTGGATGTTTTTTATGTGTACATCAACGTTTCGTCTTTATTTATAAGACTTCATCAGGATGATGATATAGGGAAAAGATATCATGCAAGCACAGATACATGTAGGGTAGACATGTTGGGAAGAAAAATAAAATAAAATCTATTTTCTCCCATACCTCTTCTTAAATTCCCTCATTTTCTCCAAACGCTCTCTAAGACCATAACTTTCGCCCATCCACCAAAATCACAGCCCCCCCTCCCTCTCTACCCATCCCTATTTTCCCTGCATACACCCCCCACACACAAACATTCCAACTCACTCTTCCCCTTCAATCTCGACCACAGCCATCTGGTCAAACACCCCCTCCCCCTCTTCCTCCAATCTCTCTCTGCCATCCATTTTACCCCTGCTCATTCCTCACCTCTTTCTCTCATCGCCAGCCACAGTAGTCCTTGCTCCCTCCACCCTTCCCCTTTTTTCTCCAACTCATTTTCATTCTCTAACAAGTACGGACGTCCAGCAAGACGCTGCCATTATTTTTCATTTTATTTTATTTTTCTTCCCAACATGTCTACCCTACATGTATCTGTGCTTGCATGATATCTTTTCCCTATATCATCATCCTGATGAAGTCTTATAAATAAAGACGAAACGTTGATGTACACATAAAAAACATCCAGTTTTTGGTTTTCCTTTTTCATATATATATATATATATATATATATATATATATATATATATTACATGTGCATAGCTTGGCAATTAATAGATAGTATAGCAATGAACATAGTCATTATATATGGCTTATAACAGTATTCCCTATTATTTTGATATTGAATACTATAAAAACACAAATAACTCTATAAAATAAATGTATTCATTTGTTAATCTGTCTCATATTGGATTTACTAGTCCTAGCAGGTGTAGTGAACAGCTGTATGCCCACTTGATTGGTCTGGTTTCGGTTATATAAAGGTTGTCTGATATAAACATTGACTATTTGTGACATGTACAATGCTTGATATAATTTTTTTCAGACGACGTTTGTTTATATTTTATATCTAAGGGTTATACATATGAAGACGCATATGAACACCTATCTCTCTCTATATCTTTCTTTCTCTCTCTCTCTCTTTATATATATATATATATATATATATATATATATATATATATAACTATGGAGAGAGGGTGTTATTTCATGTATTTACATAAAATGTTATAAGGAAATATAATATATAATGTATCGATGTTCTGTTTTTACTTCAACAGTGCTCTATACTTGTGTAAAGCATCTTGGTTTGTTATGAACCTATATTAATGATACTTCAACTACACAAGAGCTTTCGCGTTTCATCTCCATAGTGACTTATCAGGCATTTTTGAAAAAAAGTGTAGATCTAGAATTTTAATTCCAATTTGGATAAAATTCAAGTACACAATGTTTATTCTAGAAAAAATACAAATAAAAAGCTTAAGATTAAGCGGTCTTAAAACGGAATTAACTTCAGTGATGTATTATTTTCAGTCTACGGACGATGTACAACGATCGATGTAAATTCGATATATTTTAATTCTTATATAGAAGGTCGTTCCAAACACCGTATAAACTTTTACAAAGTAAATTAAATTTGGGGAATATTTATTAATTGATGCTCATATCTATTGTTAAAGTGTACACAATCGTAGGTATCTAAATGTTCACAAAGAAATTCCACTTCGTTTAACCTCTTGAGATGAAACTAAATTAAAGTAAATATTAACCACATTATCACTCCTAAAACCTAGTGGCTGTATAATAAAATTCATAATGATCGCTTTATTACTTTAAGAGTGAATTATGTATGTACAGAAAAACACACATACACATACCTTAAGTTATACCCGGCATGGCTTGAGATTCAATGAGGATCACTACCAGGTACTTTGCCACTATGCTCTTGACACCATATCACTTTCTTGTTTTTCACTGACACCTGTCCTCGCGTTTCGCGTCCTAATATAGTTGAAAGAACCTGAAATGTAGGGAAAACTCTCTGAAGTAGTGTTTTATCCATTTGTTTAAAATTTCATTATAATCAGATATAGTTATTTTAAGTTTAAAAGAGTTTCTGATCTAATGGGTGAGATAGATGGTAGGCTACGTATATATTCGGAAGATTGAATGTCACGTAAAGATTTGAGACCAAATCTCTGAAGTAGTGTTTTATCCATTTGTTTAAAATTTCATTATAATCAGATATAGTTATTTTAAGTTTAAAGGAGTTTCTGATCTAATGGGTGAGATAGATGGTACGCTACGTATATATTCGGAAGATTGAATGTCACGTAAAGATTTGAGACCAAATCCATTGTCTTCCTCGGGGAAATTTGCACATATAATAAAAAAAATCATCAACAGCAGTATTTGCAATTTAAAGAGAGGGTCGGCCTTCATGGCTTCCTTTCGTAAGAAAGCCACTTAGGTATTCGGAATTAGTCGCATTGTCTTCCCAAGAAAAATCATAATTTAAATGTATAGGATGTATTTCAATTTGTAAAAGAGATACCCTCTTATAGACCTCTTAGGGTTTCACTGAGATATTCAGGAACACTTTAATAGATTATCTGTCAGTTCTTAAACCTTTATTTCTATAGGGATCAGTGTTATGTAGCGCTTTGGCTTTTCTAAATAAAATAACAGGTGCTTGTTCCACATAAACGCGTATGAACGAATTTGTTTTTTTTAAACGAAGACGCTATAAAAGAGTACACATGTGATCATTTAACTTCATCCATTTATTTTAACTATGGTCACCGATTCAGTTTTCTAATATTCGATAATAACATAGACATTGGTATATTTATTTTATTATTGCTTATTGCAATTGCATGTGTTACTAGTCACGAATTCTTATATGTAAATCCGTAAGTGATAAAGCACTTCAATCTATTTACTAAACTGATCAAATTTATTTCTCTGAATGATAGTAAATACGTATAAGAACGTAAACGTTTTGGATGCGCACTTTAAGCTAATGGTGACTGCCGTAGACGATGGATACCCACATGATGATTTTAAAGTTCTTTGAAACTATTCCGTTCGATTATTTGCTAATTTGGTAAACAAGTTAAAGATTCCTATTTGAAAATCAACGTTAATAAACTGTTTACATTGAAACCATTCTTATATGCATTGCGTTCAGGTAGAAATAACAAAACATATTTAAATGTGTGTATAACAGATGCTCGAAACAAAATATACGTAAAATAGGTACATTTTCATTTTGAAATTTAACTAAAAAATTGCTAAATAAAAAAATGCATGCATATTGTCTGGTTCATTGTGTTTATGTTGCAGCATGTACTCTTTTTAATTTATATATGTGTTTATGTTTATTTATAAATGTTCTCTTTATAATTTACATTGGGATAGTTGTAGCAAAGTAAATATTTGTTCATATTAGTAAACTTATAAAAAAACATGGTTTTCATTTAGTTTTATAGAAATGACGAAATGTATCTGAGAAATACGAAGTCATGATTTGCCGAACAGTTTCCTGTGGTATACTGTGATATACTATTAAACATTTGATTGGAATAGAAAGGTTAATTCAAATCTGTTGAAATAGATAAATCTATTCTTAGATTATGTAATATGGGCCTGACGTTTGCATGGTAAATTGTGTGATGATTATTAAATTGCATGGAAGGAGATGATTGCTCGTAATTGTTAATATTCAGAATTGTCTAGTTCGTTATTAATCAAAATTGTATCCTAAGTCATCCCGAATCTATGACTAATAAAACAACAATTTTATAAATAAAAAAAAACTTTCCAAACGTGAGAAGTCCACATGAGGCGTTGAAAACTATTATCATCTCCTATACGTGAGATAGAACTTATTTATAACTTATTTTAACTGTCTGTGCCGAGTCGATTTTTGGATTCGATCTACACTCTACTTTTCTACCTCGAAATGTAAGTGTAACGGATGTGAAGATGCTGCCAATTAAATTACCGTTCGGTGTGTTTTCATTGTCGACTTGGTGAGAGAAGTTCAGAATTTCGATGGAAATATTTCCCAATTTAAAATATACGTTTTGGAAGAATGTCATTGTTCAATGAGGTGAGCGTTTTTGCAAGGTTGATAATAGGCATGTTTTGAATGGATAAGAGAAAATGTTCATGTCACCCACACCCGCACACACCCACATGCGCACATATACCCACACCCACGCATATATATATATATATATATATATATATATATATATATATATATACACACACATACATATATATATATATTAATGTACTAATTAATGTATATTTTAATATTCTTAAGGATGTCTTCAATTGATATTGCTCTCAGTAAATGTATATATTCAAAACTTAATAGATGTACATAACTGAAATATTTTTCCCAATTGAATATTTATATATATATATATATATATATATATATATATATATATATATATATATATATATATATATATATAATTAGGATGCTTAATTCCAATTACGATTTATTTATTCATTTTTATAAACTACAAATGATCCATACTTAACAGTCCGTATCACACACGCACATATTCAGGAATATATATATATATATCTTATATTTTCCAGACATGTAACTGTCCAGAATTCCCCAAAATCTAGTTTCGAAACATCCGGATACAAAAACAGGAAAACCACACTCACATTGAAGTAGACCATATAATATATCGTTCAAGTGGGGAACATTGTTTTTTCTGTAATCTTTTTTTAAAAACCAAAGGTAGAAAAAATGTGTATAAATTACGTAAGTGCCTTGTCAAAATAGCCAATAGTTTATACGATATATAAAGAATAATGCATATAAGTAGATAAAATAGAACTATAGTTTGGTTTATATTCATATTATATATATATATGATAACACACACACACACACACACATATGTATATATATATATATATATATATATATATATATATGCATAAATATGTGCGCATGTTTCTGCGTATACAAAGATATTTACAATAAACTCGATATAAATGTGAACGTGGCATCACAACGTTTCGTAATCATGTTGTGAAGTTTTTTTTTTCAAAAGTGATAAAAACAATCCTAAAAGTAGCAGGAACGAGGCGATGTTTATACAAAATACACACCATACATGTATGTTACCACTTTTAACATAAATAAGCTGTACTCAAAAACGTGGCTTCAAATGTAAATGGAATTCGAATATGAAAATTTATATTACGCGTAATGATAGTTTTATTGAATTACATTGATCTACGCACCTTCTTTTATGACGATATTTAGCCGTTTTTTGTGAAATTAAAGCAAATATTTTATTAATTATTTATTCATATTCATTTTATTCAATACACTTAATATTTTAGTTCCGGTAAGATTAAAAATACGAACAAAACAGACGATAAAAATCTTTGAACAAAGACAACGTTAAAGTATTTTCTCGCAAGTTTACAGTTGCGAATCTTCCATTGTTACACGTATATTTTTTTTCACCATATACATTTTTTTCATAAATACTTAGACATTTCGATACATAACACTTTTCCGGCTACTAACTCAATTTTAAACAAACACAGCGTAAAAGGAGTTCTTCCGTTCAAAAACATCCAATTGCTCATAGATATCTGATTGAGGTCCATACTATCCTTTTTTACACGATGCTGCCAGTAATGATTGACCCACACGACAGGTAAACATTTCCGATTGTGACCACTAATACGTATCGAACATTACGGAAATAATCGCAAAAAATCAGATATTTTTCCAGAAAATATTATTATTTTCCTTTCCTATGCTTCATTTCCTTTACAATTATCAAAAAACGCTGTTTTGCAGGATTCCAATTCTAATTGATACTGAGGATACCATTCTTATCTTTTCTTTTCTTTTCATTTTATTTAAAATTTTACCGTTTATAAACATCCGCTCTCTATGTCTGGAAATTCCAATCTCTCTCATTATCTCTCTCTCACTCTCTTTATCTCTCTCTATCTCTCTCTGTGCCTATTATTTCTTTATTTACGTATTACAATAAAAAACGGTTAATTTATTTCGGTTCATTCTAATTATTCATTTTTAATTTTCAAAATATACTTACTTAAAATTGCAGTATATGTAACTTAATCTCTTCTCGGTCGGTGATAGAGACATTTGTCCATATTGCGGTAATTTCTTCGTCTACATAACTATTTGTCGATTTTACAATTCATTTATTTATGGTTTATTATTATTTTTACTAAGTGTTATGATAATGTACTTATTCTTTTCACTCCTCGGCCAGTGAAGAAGAAATCATTGTAGACTGCGGCAATTTTCATTTTTCCACTCGGGATTTTTTACTCAAGTCTCCTTCTTTATTTCTTTATTTACTTACTGCAATACACGCAACGGTTAATTTAATTTGGTTTATTTTTACTTAATCAATTTTCCGTTTCAAAATATACTTAAACCTACATTGTAGTATCTGCTACTTCATCTGCTTTTTTGTCGGTCAGTGAATGACCCATCTGCAGCAATTTTTATTTTTTGCTGACTGTTCCTATATTAAACTATTTGTCCATTTTACACTAACTTTCTTTTGATTTATTTCCATTTTTTTACAAAGTTTTATGATACTATAGTTATTCATTTCTCTCCTTTGACAGTAAATAAGAACTCCTTCTAGACTCCGACAATATTTCTATACAGGAAATCGATTTTGACTCCACTAACTTATATCTCTTTTTATTTACTCACTACAATAAACATAAAGGTTTATTTGTCTCTTCTCTTCATAGTAAGTTCAGGAGAAATCTTTCTAGTCTAAGGCAATTTTTATTTTTTCTGTTACTTTTCCTATTGGACTATTTGTCGATTTTCCAATTCATTAGTACACTTTTTAAAACTTTTATTTTTACGTAAGATTCAGGATACTACACTTATTCTTTTTCCCTGTCAGTAAAAAAAAAATATTTCTAGACTGTGCCATTTTAAAAAAATTTCCCCCACAAGAGATGGATTTTCAACACGTTAAACACTGCAATTATCTTTTTTTAATTTTAGTAAATTCAATCTGCAATCAAAATCTGCACTCAGAATTAGGATAACAATTTCCTTACATCCAGAAAGAATTATCCTTCACTGACATTCGTAAGCGTCACCTATATTTGTTTATCACATTTACTTTTTGAGAGAGTTGTTTCTACTTTTAGTCAAAATCCTAGGAATAGTCGTAACACAAAACATAGATACATTTATTTTGTTTGATTCAACACATGAATCAATCCCGTTTTACTCACCTAACGTACTTTCAGCGGCCTTTTTACTTCTTTTTAAAGTGTTTATACTCTTATAATTATATATATATCTCCCGCGCAACGCCGGGTCAGGCGTCATTCTAGTATATATATATATATATATATAATGTGACTGTAGATATAAATAATATGACTATATTTGTACGAATCTGAAATATGTTTTACATATACGTTTGTAATAAAATTTATATAAAATGGTGTAACTTTCTATTTATATACATACATCTATGAATAAATATATATATATATATATATATATATATATATATATATATATATATAAGATATTTTGTATAAATGAACACGTTTTCAAACTTTCTTGCGAAAATGATAAGACTAGTAATTGAATATACATAATTATACTCATGGTAATTTCATGAAACATTTTAAGAACTCGTTTTCAATGTTTTAATTAGTGGTCATATATTTGTTTTATGCTAGACATATATAAATAAATAATAGATAGGCAGGCATTTACATCGAGCAAATGGTCTTAGAACTCTTGCACGTATACTGTGAGGCCGACGTAACTTAATTATACGTGTACGTGAGTTTTCGAAAAACTAGACTAGCGGCAAAAGTTTGTAGCAGAATATCGAAGATATTCATCGTATTTTTTTAAGAATTTGTTTGTGAAAAATATACTGAGAATTGACGAATGAAAACAATTTTATTAGTATTTCAATGTGGATTTTGACAGGTTTCAGAATAATTGGCTATATTTTTTCCAGAGTAAAAAGAACCATTGAAAGAAAATATTTAGTTGGGGGAATGAGGACTGCAAAGAAGTTGACTGGCGCGAAAAACGAAGAAGAATAAACTTATAATATATATATATATATATATATATATATATATATATATATATATATATATGTTTGGTGTATGTGCATATATTCATCACATATTTTTTATGTAGGTCTATATCTTTATATTTATCTATCTTTTTGCCTATCTTTTCCCCTCTCTCGCTCGAAATCTCTATCTTTCTCTATCTCTCTCTCTCTCTCTCTCTCTCTCTCTCTCTCTCTCTCTCTCTCTCTCTCTGTATATATATATATACATATATATATAAAGAGAGACAAACAGAGAAAGATCGACGTGGGATTGAGTTATAGGTGACTGTTTGAGTTGTTTCGAATTTCGGAAGCATGCTATTTTAGGAGAGTGGAGGTGGTTGAATTTTGTCATTGTTCTATATGTGAATTATTTTCATGCATGTCGGCATACCGTCAGTTTTTGTCAATACTTCTTAAACATTTCGCATCATCCTTTGTTGTGTTTTTAGAATAATATATTTTATCTATTACCATTAAACTAACTATTGTTCTGATATAAGCAATGTTAACTAAAGACATTATATTTTCTTGAGTTTGCTGTGAACGCCCGTAAGATATAGGAAAGTATTACATCATACACAAATATTTAAATGTGTTTGTGAGACGAATACAGATCACAGCTAGTCACCGAAATATGAAAATAAAATAAATGCAAGAATCCATGGCAATTATAGTTTTCGATTGATTTTTCATACGGTAATTGGAATAAAACTATATATATATATATATATATATATATATATATATATATATATGTATATATATATATAAGCCGCGATACAAGGAGCCTGTCAAAAACCTCTCTAAGATATGTGGGATTCTGATTAGTAATGGAGAACACTGTGCGAAAAATAGAACTACATACAGAAGAGCCATCAAAAATCATGTGCATCATATATAGCGAAATACGCCTTGAACAGTGAATATGTAAGAAAGCAGCAAGGTAATTGGCCTCTGAAATGTCTAATGAAATTCTTGCACTTCTTTTTATTGAGACTGTAGTATAGGATACCTGAGCTAAGCAGGTGTTTCAAACCACAGTCACAGGCATCTCCCTAAAGAGCCTGTTAATTATGTCCTTCAAGGGATGTGAAACCTCCACCTATGTAGTAACGAGTGTCAATCTGTGCCAGATTTGAAACGGATCATTAAATTAAAAATATATTGAGCTAAATTGAAAACATGCATAACATTAGATGTTAGGGGCAGAATGTATTACAATCTAGCCGGCAGTAAAACCCATATTCTAACAACCGTGTTAGTTAGCAAGCAAAGGTAATAGTAGATATGGAGTTCGCATTTACCACACACACACACATATATATATATATATATATATATATATATATATATATATATATATGTGTGTGTGTGTGTGTGTGTGTGATACTGAAGTAGTGTCAAATGCTGGCTCTAGGCATTGATTTGCCGGGCTTAAGTTCTGTTAGGGCAAGTATATCACTTTAAATTATAAGTTTACGAAAGGTATACGTAAATTTATCTCACTTCTATCGATTTCCCCTTATCTTGTACTTATTGCATGCGAGTCAAACAAGAACCTTCCAATAGTAGTGCACGTTTGTATTGCACAATCTTTGTTGCACTATAGACGCTTCGAGCAGACACTCTTCAAGATGCATTTATTGTATTGCCCCTCAAACCATTTTATGTATATGAATATATATGCGTTATCGCACACTTTTACTTTTGTGTATATCGATGCATTACATTATGTGTACGTTTGTATATTTATCAGTTCAGCTGCATATTTATAAATCTATTTTCAGTGTTATTCTTTCATTCTCTCTCTATCTTTTTCCTTATATATACATACCCCCACACCCATATATATATATATATATATATATATATATATATAGAGAGAGAGAGAGAGAGAGAGGTAGATAGATAGATAGATAGATAGATAGATAGATAGATAGATAGATAGATAGATAGATAGATTACTTTAAGAAATATATACTCATTGGATGTCTTAGAAAAAACATATATTAATAAATAAATGAATGATTATATCATTTAAAAACGTATATTTCTTTGGTCTTTAAAAAGACAACATCATAATATCAAATATTTTATCAATTACCTTATTCAACAGACGCCAAAGAAACGCATCAGCATTGACGGACGTTACTTTAAACTATGGTCTCTAACAACTTGACGAATTTTTTTTTGTCTTTACAGTTGCTCAGACCCCTCGAAGTTAATATCAATAAAATGAAGAACAAAGGATAAGTTTTGCTCCTGAGAAAAGATGTATTTATTGGAGGTCTTTGAAAAGTCAATGAATAAATGAATGATTTTATAATTCAAAATTGCATACTTTTGTTGTTTTTCAAAATTCAATATATATATATATATATATATATATATATATATATATAGTACATGTATTGTATTAGTTTCTGTAAATGTAAATCCGTAGAAACTCAAGTGTTCATAAAAAGTGCTCAATACCAAGTAGAGCTGTTTATAAGTATAATTTTTTTATTTATACAAACATTATTGGTTACATATGTGCATACATGTTTCGGTTGCACTTTTCCAAGAAAGTCAACCTCATCAGACCAAGAATTTTCGAGAAATGGATGGATTTGAAGAATTTTCTATCTTAAATAACTATTTTTGGGATCTAGCATTTTCTATTTCTTATGAATTAATATCGGATTACTTATTTCACTAGTTGACCTTTTTTTGCCAGTGGTAGTCTCTTTTTATTACCCTTTATGGCGTCTCCATTGCCTTTTCTTGTCCTCATTTTATTGCTCTCTGCTTTCTGGCCCACCCAGCTTTACAGACTCACACAAGTATAAATATCTTATCTATATATCAAGAATCACACGTATATAAACAAACTGATACATACCCAAACACACCTAAAGAAACAAACAGATAAATAAACGGACATTGATATACATACACATCTAAACATGGACACATACACAGATCCGCTATCAATCAAGCATATTTTCAGAATACATACTTGCTTATAAATATATTCTAGATGTATATTCTTTGTCTGATGAGGTTGACTTTCTTGGAAAAGTGCAACCGAAACATCTATGCACATATGTAACCAATAATGTGTGTATGAATAAAAAATGTATACTTATATATATATATATATATATATATATATATATATATACATTCCTGCATATTTTTATTATCTCTTACAAAAAGCATATATATATATATATGTGTGTGTGTATGGATAAGTTTATATATCCTACCCTAACCTGGCCTGTCAAACCTTTCCGTTTTATCTATGTGAGCGTATTAACATTAACACACATATGACTTTTTCTCAATAGTAAACTCTAGGTTTACTTCCCAAATATGTTATAGATCCTCAAAGTTTTTAGATATTCCTTAAACGCCTCGACATCATTAGCTCATTAAAGGTAAAATATGCTCAAATATATGACTTCATTAGTGTAACCTCTATTTTCACATTTTCTTACTGACGACTACGCTTTTGTGTGTTCTGTGTTAATTAATTGTTGTGGTTATTCTTGCGCATACAGAAACGCCTTAAGCTCTCTCAGTATTTGAACCTGTGACATGATGCATACTAAAGCTAGTATGCTAATAAAGAGTGAACTCTATTTTTATAGAAAGAAAACGGATGAGAGCAACTTGTTCGTCTTTTTGAGCAGTACCGTACACGCTATTAGAGTTTGTCTCATAATAATGAACGTAATTTGTTTGTGTGTCTAATGATATTTACTTGGATTCGCCAGGTTATTAGCAAGAATTAATTGCTACTCTAATTAGACTTAATTAATCTGAAAGCGCTGAATGTCACGATTGAAATGATAAGGAATATCCAAAATATCGTCACTGAAGCCATTATTTATATTTCGCATATGAAACAAGCCTATGCACTTCCGATATTTGCAAGTCGATAACTCGGCTAATTCAGAAGAAGCAATATAAATCAATATTCTCTCTTGACAAATTACGGATGATAAAATGACACAGTTGATTTCGTATATAATAGTTTTGAAGTATTTTTCAAACTTTCAGTGTTATATAGAAAGGTCTTGTTCGTCTGTAAAATCTCTATGGGTCCGTTGCACTCACATCTGAAATATCATTTACTTCGTCAAAAGAAATGTTCGGTTGGGAAAGTTTATGCAGACACGTTTTTTGGTAGAAAATGTTATGTGAATAATCAAACACTAGGGCTAGGGATGTGTATGTTTGTATATACATATACATATATATATATATATATATATATATAAAAAATATTTTTGAAAATCAACAATCGTGTAATATTTTTATAAATGAAAAATTCATCTATTTAAGAAAAAAACAATTTTATCACGAATTTTCGTCGTAAAATACAACCTTGTCAAGCGAGACTGCCCTATAGTTTTTTTTCCTTTTATTCCTCCTCATTTTTATGGTGGTATTAATCCCGAGGGGTCGAAAATACGTCGAGTTCTTTAAGACGATAAAAGTTTTGTCTGGTCGATGTCATGCGCAGATTGGCGCTATTTTTTAAAGTAAGTGACAAGGTTGTATTTTACAACGAAAATTCGCGATGAAATATTTTTTAAATAGATGAATTTTTCATGCATAAAAATATTGCACGATCGTTGATTTTCAAAAAATATTTAATACATTCTAATCCGTGCTTCAAAGATGTTTACTTCCTTACCTTTATATATATATATATACATTTGTTTCTGTGAAGATGTGTGTATGAGTATTAGGGAGTGTGGCGATATGTATGTTTTGCCTACCTCTATTATTTTCGTATGTATGAATGTGTGCGTGCGATAATGGAGCTTGTACGTGCGTTTTTAGTGTTCCTTCTGTCTTTACCTCCTTGACCTTAGGCGCGTGGGGTGTGAGCATACGTACTGGATCTTTTTCGGCCTGGTTTTGCCTGTCTATTTTCTCTATTTTACAAGGGTTTCTAATTTTGCACTGGTTTGTTATTTGGAGTGTCTTACACTAGCGGCAATCGCTTTCATTGAGCGAAAATTTAGCGACCGCATGTGTGAACCTTTACCTGATATTGGAAGTGATTAGAAAAGGTATCTATAAAACAGAATGGCTATTCAAGCCAATAGCTTTTTGGTGTCGTTCGAATAGCATCTCCCTTCCCTATAGCTCTAAGTAGTCGTTTGTGATGACAATTCAATACGAATATATCTAACAAGATGTATGTGTGCTGATGTGTCCCTTGCTGGTCTTAACATGCGACAACTAACTGTCTTTCTCTCTCTTGCTGTCGCTGGCAATCTCTCTTTTCATCTGTTTCTCTGGCCGCGTATATAAACATATCTCTCTCTCTCTAGCTGCATATGCACATATCTTGTTTGTTTTGGCTTTGCTAGAATTAATTGTAAATAAATATTATTCACGTTTTACTAAAGTTTTGAAGGCAGTGATGTATGTTTTCCAACGAATGTATGAATAAAACTCCTATCTCACGTTAGATTATGCCGAAATCTATACTAAAGTTTAATTACTAAGGTACTTTTGTCTGTCGGTATTCAATTATTTTATCATCTGATATGTGTGTGAAAAATACAAAAAAGAAATAATAAAAACACGAATAATCATGAGAAAAAAAAGTTCGGTTTAGTTTAGATACACGGACGTCTTCAGAAAACGTGAATATATTACACAATTTTGCTAACACTAAACACAGGTAAAGGAGGAATGCGCATACATACATCAAATTGGGGAAAAAGGAAAATAAATAGAAAAATATGGATTGAGTTTAGTAAAAACGAAAATTTACTTTTACCGTGATCGCAGTTGCGTAATATATTGTATTGTTTCAGTGCGTTTTTTTGCGAGACGTTTGCTTTAGGAATGCTATCTTGCCTGAGGTGTATGTTATATAGTGATAAAAGATGCATTATTGCGCGTTCGATGCACTTGCGACATGGGCGATAATATTCGGTATTGATGAGGGTGCAGCCTTTAAAGTCTAAATTTTTTGTAAAGGTTTTTCTGTGTATGACTATTCTCCCCCGTTTAACGTCTTACTGCTCCCGTTTTACAATTGTTTCTTATTTCAAATAGTTATACACGTGATAATAACGTTTCTTTGTATGTTCCTTCGCCTATTTTTGTTACCGTTATCGAATAAATTAAAAATATTCCTTAATCCGAATGAAACCGGTAAAATATCTTGTTTTCCTGATGATCTTTCCTGTATTTAAATTTGTTTTGTCTATTTGTTTTTTTGTTCACACATCTTGTATTTCAAGCATTTAATTTAGATCATTCATCGTGCATCGTCTATATATGTATATACATATATATCTTGCATATATAGTGCTTAAAAAGCTTTCCTGTTTTTAATTTATCATAGGGTACTTACACAACTTAATCCTCTTGAAGTTTCTCGTAAGCAACCAATTAGACAGAAGTCAAAGTTTTAGCTCACCAAAAAAGTGAGGCAAGAAAAGGTGCTGAGCGACATCGACTGAGAAACATGTCAACACCGTTGTTTAAATCCAGCCTTGGAGGTCAATAGGTTCCAAAGTAACAATGCAGTGTATGTAAAACGAGACGAAAGGCAATACTATGAGAATAGGATTTTAAAACAGCCATACTACAATACTAAGTGATTCTACGCTAATGTTCAAGTCGACAGTCGCTTGAATAACCGCATTGTTAAACTCAAACACGAAATACACTTCAATGTGGATGCAGCCAGCAAACCACACATTATTTTTTGCTGACCTCTTTGCCGAAATCAACCAAAAAATAGCCGAACACAACCTATACAATTTTTCCCACTCAACACCAACAGCGTTTTTCACGAAACTATTCTTAACAATTAAACTTATTGCAAAAAATATTACATTTCATTCAGGCTTTGTGATCATCCCATTCACGTCTTCGAAAAGACGGTAGCAACCATATTCTCGCTTATCAGTTTACTACTCACGTGTCATCTTTCTATACTATGCTTATAGAGGCTACAAACTATAACTACACCGCTACATTGTATGATTCTGAGAAATGAATTCTGTAATTCCGCCTCCTTGAAATTAAACGTTTCAGTTACTCGTATCACATTAACAAAAACAGATCGAGGCCGGCCAGATAATTATATTTTTTACGTAGGTATTTTCCGTTAATATTTTAATTACTTATTTATCGACGAAATATTTTCTTATATTCTTTTCAAAATGATACAGACATCATAAAATGTTTTTTGCAGCTAAATAACAAACAATTTAAAGTCACGCTAGCAAAACAGATCAAGATTTTGATTTCATCGTAGAACGCATACAATTACTTTCTTCGAAAATCTTCTATATTCAATCCTACGCCATTTAAAAAGTAAAACTATAATTTTAATAAATAAAAAATATGTATTATGACTTAACATAAATTATTAACATATCATTATTTATTAGAGAATAAAATAGAAGATCGCAGAATATAAATATATTTTAACTTTTGATGTATTTATTATATTACTTATAGAAAATGTCTTATTTTACAATGATTTCTTCTCTTTAGAATAAACAAGGCGCGCGTGCGTTGTCCCCCTCTGTATGTGACTCGATGTGGCGAGTGTAAAATGCAATAAATTTGGGCAATTTAGGGCATTTTTGACCCCGAAGTTTCACGTCGTTTTACTTACTAAAACATGGTTTCAGTAAACATGTTATTTGCTACTGAATACGAGACTATTTTTATTCTCAAATAGAATTTAGCCAATGTTATAATAATTCATCTAAATACATTATAATAGAAAATAATTCGCTTCTCATCAAGGCTACATGCCACTCAAACATAACGGTTACTAGTGAGTTCAGTTTGCGATGAACAATGTGTTGATTGGCTAATAACATGAATGAAAAAATAGAAATTAATACTTATACGAGTATCGATTCTGAAAGAAAAGCCAAAAAAGGTATACATTGTAAGTAATTTACGTGATTAGCCGCGATAAACCATCTGCGTGTCCTAGTCTTTTTTGACGGTAAAAATTCCATCCTGAAGTTATAATTTAACAGAATTATACCCCATCTCTGTAGGTGGTTTGCTGTGTAGGTTGGCAAGTCTTTTTTTGATCCAAAGATGGTGATAAGTGGCTTATGGTCTGTTTGTAGGATAAAATGACGGCCGTGTAGATACCTGTGAAATTTGGTCATTGCGAACACGATACCCAACACTTCTTTTTCAATCTGAGAGTATTTTTTCTCTGCAGGAAGTAAAGTTCTTGAAGCGTGCGCGATGGTTTCATCGAGCCATCCGGCATTTTATGCAAACTGCACGCCCCAATGCCGTAGGAGCTGGCGTCACTTATAACAATATTTTTTAGCTCTGGATTTAAATGAGTAAGAAATAATTCTGAAGTTAACTTCGTTTTTAGGTTGTCGAATGCAGATTGACAGTCGGCGGACCATTCTTATTTACTATCTTTCTTAAGTAACTCATTTAAGGGGAATGAATTTTTCAGAATAGTTTGCGAGACCCAGGAAGCTTTGTAGTTGGGTAACGTTGTTCGGTTCGGGCATATGCTTGATGGCTATAGATCTTTCTGGTCGGGACGTCTTCCATTCTTATCAATGCCATGTCCCAAGTATTTGATCTCTTCTAGAAAGAATTCACACTTTGACTCCTTGAGCGTAAAACCAAAATCGCTTATCTTTTCGAATACTTTGTTTACGTGCTCACGGTGCTCCCCGACGTGCGTACTTTTTATTAAGATATCGTCAAGGTAGCCGATCGATAAATGGAGCGCTCAACATCGTGTTGATTACCTGCTAAAAAATCAACGGGGCCACTTTAATTCCAATAGGAAGACGATTAAACTTTAGTAGTTCGATGTGTCTCGAAATACAGAGAAGCTTAGAGCTATCTTCTTCTACAGGTATTTGCAGATAGGCTTCACTCGAGTCATTTTTTTTAGAACAGTTTTCCACCGTTTAATTTTGTGAAAACCTCTTCTGGAGTCGGCAGAGGATAGTGATAATCTTTCAGCGCATCGTTCAAACCGGTTGCGAAATCGGCACACACTCTGATCTCTCTAGATTTTTTCTTCACGTAGACGGTTGGGGCCGCCTATTCCGAGTATTCAACTGGTGTTAAAATACCTTTCTCGACCAACCGGTCTATTTCTGCACTAATTTTTTAAAGTTAGGCAAATGGTACACTTCGTTTTCTATTAAAGACCGGATTCTTATTTTCAATTAGTACAAAACTCGCCTTCATTTTAGTACAGCGTCCTAATTCATTAGAAAACACCTTGGGGAATGACTCTTTCAAATCCTTCTTCAATTTTTCTGTTTAAGCAGAAAGGTTTTCTATTCGTTGACAATAGGCGCTTATCGGCGAATCCCAGAGCTTGAATTGCTGAATCCAATCTGTACCGAACAATTTCCTGTAATTTTCATGACGAACATGCGTAATTGTAATGTCTTATTTTTTAGTGTCACTTTTGAAATGACTTCCATTTCAAAGTTTATTCTTTCTCCGGTTACCGATCGAGCCACTTTATCTGTGCGTAGCATAGTCGGTCTGCCGATCTTTTTCCAGGTATTAATATTAATAATTGATAGGTCAGACCCTGAATCAAGCTGTAGTTTTCCATCTTGATTGTTCATTTTTACCGTAACATACTTTCGTATGTTTAGGTTGCCACCATCAATTCTAGTTGTTTTTATGTAACTTTTTTTCTTGTGTTATTTCTGCAAGGTGAGGATTTGTGTCCAATTTTATGGTATTTGTCACAATTTTTTTCATTTTAAAAGGACACTTCTGGTACCAATGTAGGCCCCCGTAACCCCAACAAGGGTGGTTTGGCAATTTTTCATCTGACCTTTGAGGCAAATCCTTCCTGAATTTTTCCTTTGAAGAGTATGATTTTTTTGAAAAACGACGAACATTTTTAATATTAGAAATTGCTGCTTCCCCTATTTCTTTAGCTTCTTTTTTCTCGGAAATATTTCGTTGACAACTTTCGGCCAGTTGTTGCAATGTTAAATTTGACTCGGTTTCTAGTTTGCTTATTGCACGTCTTCTTAACTCTGCATCGTTCTGCGAGACGAGCCTTTGAACAAATATTAATACTTTGAAATTGTCCGCTGTCAAGGATGATAACTTAAAGTCGTCACAATGTTTATTGACGATCGAAGCAAACGTTGAGTAATCCTGGCTTTCTTTTCGTGTTAGGTTCATGCATTTCCACCTTTTGTGGAATAAACTTGTTTTGGGGCAATATAGTTCCATTAACATTTTAATGGTTTCATTGAAATATAGTTCGCCCGTTTTCTTTGGCAGAATATAATCGACAAATGTTGTACGCTCTGCCGTACCTAGTCTACGAAGAACTAAACGAACCTTTTTCTTTTCCGACCATGTGCTACAATCAATGTCGAAAAAATCCTGATATCGACGGTATCATGATTCGAAGTTTAGGTCCTCTTCAGGCACATAGTTGAAGGTTTTTATTGCTAACATATTGCATTTTGGTTGAACGCGTCGCTCGTCATATTTATCATTGCTTGTGCCAGCTGTTCAAATTTTCTCTATGATTGAGTCTGTTGCTCTAATTGTACATTTTTTATCCCAATCGTCTAAAGATTTCCTATCTTCTCGCTTTCGTGCTAAATTCTTTTTCTCAAAATATTTCAACAAACTTATTAGCTGCGACTGAAATTCCTTCTGTTGAGACTGAAATTCATTCTGCAGAGCAAGATGTTTTTCATCGTTTGCCATCTGTTGTTCTAATTGAAACTTAATCATCTCCAATATCTGTTTCGAGAAATCTTCCATGATTTAAGAAATACTTTCTGGAAAAGCACTAAAAACAACGTCAAATAGTCAATCACTACTTCTAAAAAATACTTCTTGAAAAAGAATTAAAGACACAAATATTCCTTCACTATTTTTTCTTTTCAAATGCTTACTGTTTAATAACTAACTCAACACCTTCTCATCACTGCGTCATTCAGGTCTCGAATTCGACCGGCACTTGTAAATCTTTAGTTTTTCTAAGTTCCTTGACAGAAAAAAAAACGATTTTATTAATCCGGCTTATTGGGTAATTAATTTAATAAATTATTCGTATTTTTGTTCGCATCTGGAACTCTTTTTTTCCAATAAGCCAGCTTGTCTTTCAATGTAGGCTGGAAATGCAAAATAGCACGTAATGCCTTTTACC
This sequence comes from Sepiola atlantica, assembly GCA_963556195.1. NCBI lineage: Eukaryota > Metazoa > Mollusca > Cephalopoda > Sepiida > Sepiolidae > Sepiola > Sepiola atlantica. The sequence goes on from OY744521.1 coordinate 141,451,545, forward strand.
GCTACATCAAAAATGGCTAGTTATTCAAGAAAGTAACTTGGTTTTAATGTCAGATTTTTTTCGACTATACGATTTTACAGTGACAAGTCTGTTCGCAAAATACGTTTGACTAAATCAGACACGAAAAAAGATTTTTGTAGTATGGAGTTTCTTTTTTTCAAACCTTTCAGTTTTATATCACATGGTATTCCAATTTCATTTGTTGCACGAGGTAAAACCCCGTATTGAAACACGAAGAGGGTCACACGACGCATCTAATGATTTGCTTACCAGCCAGGATACACCTCTTGAGCGAGAATTAAAGTATGCTGAATAAACGTGAAAACGCTTAGCCAACGCACCCAAATGGTCGCCTGAAACCAAGTGGGTTTCCTGAACACAACACACATTCACTCCAAGCTGCTGAAGATCCAGTGCAATACGAAATGTACGTAAGTGGGCCCTCATCCCCGGACATTCACACTTGCTAGGAGAGCCATTGAGAATATCTTAGGGTTGGGTTCCAGAAACGAACATTGACGAGGTCAGAATGCCGACGGCTCCCCAAAAAGAATGCATGGCCATCTGTTCTGTAATCTCTCCTGTGTGTGAGATGCCGCCAACATCCAAGGGATATGTTAGCTTTGCTATTCGGTAAAGGGTTGGGTGTAACCAAACGGGGGCCCTCCCAACACAATCCTTGCTCATACAATCAAGTAGATCATTTTTTTTAAATTGCCATAGGCTCTTTTAATTTGAAAACATTATTTGCCTCCCCCAGCATTTGCCAATGTCCCTTGGCCCTAGATTTCCTTCTTATAACTGCCAATACGTGTTTTGCATGGGGAAAGTTGAACGGATCCTCTACGGATTTACCCCCCCACACTTCTCTAAACTCAAGCAACTTCTTGACATCAGCGTGTTGAATGCGTCTAACGGCATTCTCCTGGCCTTTAGTTACCACGCACAAATCCGTGTCAGACAGAAATGCCGTTGTTTTCCTTGTCCTTTCAAGTGAGGGGATTCTTTGCCTCTTCTGGGCTACAGGGGTTGGTGGAGGAGGCATGTCTTCCATTGGGAAGGGTGATAGTGAATTGATTTCCGGTTGTGGTGGAATGGGAGAAGGCTGTTTTCTAGGGGAAGCAGGAGGAGTACTTTTAGAGGTAGTTTTAGGGGAGGCAAAGGGGGAAGGTCTTGGGGACGTTTATTTTTTGGTTGGTGACAAAGGAATTAATTTATACTCCCTATCCTTAATAGTGCTTTTGATTGGAGGGGGCATCGGTTTGGGAGTTGGTCTATTTTTTGATGCTAAGTATGAGGTCTTTTGGGGGGGTTTAGGGCTAGTCTGGGGTTTAATTTTTGGAGTGGCTGAACTAGTGGGGGACTGCGGGCTCGGACTTTCGGGGTGGGGTGCTTTTTCCTTCTCGGCTCTCTCTTTGTCTAACCTTTTTTTTAATTTTTAGCGGCGGTGTAGCTTTCTTTGCCGGGATCATTCGAGAGCATTTCTTCCTCTCTTATCTCATCCAAACTCTCCCGGCCAGGCGTTTTTTCCCCAGGTACTAAAAACCATTCACCCCCTCCTATTCGGGCAACACTGGATACTCTTCCTCCGAAAGTGGGACATGAGCAGGTGACTTTGGGGGTAACGCTACTTTTGGGGTCAGTGGTACCCCTAAATGCTGGCCGACTCTTGTCCTAGTTACAGTTGGTTTTGGATTTGTAGATGCTGGCTTTCTCTGAGGGCAGTCATATGTTAGATGCCCCACCTGTTCACAGGTCCAACAAACCGGCTTCCTACCGCCCTATTACATGTAACCTTTCTTCCCCTATTTGAATATAATAGGGCATCGTGTCGAATGCTGTCTTGTCAAGCAGAATCTCAAAGTTCCAAGTTCCCGGGTACACATCGAAGTTAACACTAGTGATTTCGCCAAATTTCATGAGAAAGGCCACCAGGTGTTCTCCATCCACATGAAACGGCACATTGAAAAATGCTACCGCCGTTTGTCGCTTTCCCATGTATTCCATTCTCAAGATGTATTCTTGAGTTATGATCTCCGTCTGTGACAGTTTCAGGCACGTTTCTTCGTTTGGAAATAACGTGTTCCACGTATTATAACCGCGACATCGAATTATACGCTGATGCTTGTATCCAGTCGTAGCCAACAATTTGCATATCAAATCAGCCGACGCTCGAATAGTTTACTTAATTTTTTTATCGACGTCGAACATAACCAAACTTCTTTTTTATCTCTTCCAGTTTTGGAATATCAATTAGTAATCCGTTTTCGGTTATCATGTGCGCGTAATCTTTGGTGTTCTCGATAAATTCCTTTACGTCGATAATCATCTTTGGTGGTTTGGTCCACCCAACTTCGGTCATTTCAATATTTTCCACGTTAACAGTGGTCTGGCTAGGCATAGCCATAATGCACTAATAACTTTAAAAAAGGAAAAAAAACGTGGTAAAAAATAAAAATAAAAAAAACGTGAGAAAAAAACCCAAACCCTTCAACAAAATTCAACGATAACAAGTTAAACAAAGTTTAACAAAAAAAACAAAACTTACAAAAAAAATGTCGCACACTTACTAATCGGAAAAGAGAAATTCGCCAAAGTAATATCCAACGTCACCCTTCGTGCTTGAGTGCGTAAATGTACTACAAATATTCTCCCGGCAAAAACCGGTATTTATGGTAGCAGGTTGCTACCATTTAGTTATTACTAAAGGGTAGGTAGGTTCACCCACAACACTTTATTTTATTAATCGACATGTGTGCCCACCTCAAATTAAATCAATTCACAAGAGGTCTTACCTCTTTATTTCAGTTGTAAAATTGCTCAATGAGTTGGTTTTGAATGGGATTTCAACCGAAACATGAATGCACATATGTAGTCAAAATGTGTGTTTAAATAACATAATTGATACTAATATATACTTATATATATATATATATATATATATATATATATATATATATATATATATATATATATGTATATATATATATATATATATATATATATATATATATATATATATAAATGAATAAATGCAATGTTTTTTTTCATGCTTCATTCCTACATTACCATCAAAACGAGTTGATGTTATTACACTTAAGAATACAACTTATTCGTTTGGAATGCTGTATACAACGTACTGAGGAAAGACCCATCTTCATTCCAAAAGATGTATAATTAGCATAGCTACTTTTTTTTAATCCGTCTATGATTAATTAATAGTTGGTGTTATTTATTCGTAAGTTTATCAATTCAGTTGGAACATACATATCGCTATTAACAATTATTAATTCAAGTGATTTAAAAAATGACAAATTATTAAACCTTTCTAAAAATATTTTCTGATTCATTTTCAGAAGAATACTATACAAAGCAATAGTTCAGAAAGAGAAGAAGGTGATTGGCTCACTAACCTATCTCTCTCTCCCTCTCTCTGTCACAATCTCCTTTCTGTTAACGACGTCATATGGAGAAAGACAGACAGGGAAACTGATCTCACCCCTGGCTGTCGAACAGTAAGTTGTTTATTTACGACAGTCACGTCTCAACCCGTTAGGGGCCAACATTTGTTTTGTTGTAAAATTCAATGAAAAAATTGTAATAAAAAAAACCACACACAGATCGCACTCAATGTATGTTTCTGAATTTTTTGATGAACATTGATAATTTGGATTATTTGAATTGTTAGGAATACTGTTCTCATTTTCTCACAACGTTTTGACCGAAATTACCAAAATAATATGTGTATATATGAAGTTAGATTTATATTTATCTGTTGCTTTTCAAACTGAACTTCTATGGAATATTGTACGATAATGAAAAGTGGCAAAAAAGACTTTTATGAAACAAAAGTATGTCAACAAATTGTTTAATATGTGTGCGTAGCCGCCGTAAATCATACGGTAATGGCAAATAAAGAAAACCCAAGTTTTTTCATATGCGTTCTGTTCTTTGTCATTCTTGTTGGACCTTAACGGTTACCCTGAAAGAACGGATAATGCAACAACATTGATTTTAGTTTATAATAAAGTGCAGTAATACAGAATTATGTAAATTAATCCAGTACTTTTTTTTAGAAACAGAAATTTACGTGTTATCGTGAACGTTTTCTTTGATGCGTTTTCAGTATTATTACGGGGAAGGGATATAATTGAACCTTATTTGACTTAAATAATGTTGTATAACAGGCTAGAAAGTGTATACCGATTAAACTTGAATTTAGTTTTATGTTTTGAACCCTACAATCGTCTTTTTCTGCTCTAGCTTTGTTAAAATCTGTGCTGAAGCAAGATATTAGTAATATTATATATAAATGTAAATGTCGGTGAGATGGAATCAACGTATACGGCATATCACCGCCATTTACATTGGTGCAACGTTTTGACTTCATTATATAACAATACGCCAGGGCCGATTAAACGATTAAAATAATTCAGTCAATACATTCTGCTTCGCTGCTGCCCAACATATTATAAATAGCGCCTTTGGTGTGTCGGCTTAGACTAGTGACAGTTTCTCTGCCATGAACAAATCACATTCACTATTCCATCTTTAAGTCCTAGAAAATTATATTTAAATCTTTAAAACCCTTCTTGTGTGAACAAGAAGAAGGTGCTCCTGAGACTAAATATGATACTCCTTTTATTCCACACATGTTTATACGCACCACACTGTCATTAGTCATCATTTCACTGGATAGTTTAAGTTTTAATCGTAGTGCATGAATTTTAATTCCACGTATTTACTCTGATCAGTCGGCTTGGTTAATTTATGTAATTATACCATTCCTCTCGTTCTAAAAAAATAGATATATGTTTAAAATACAAAAAACGCTGGTCTAATACATACATATATATATATATATATATATATATATATATATATATATATATATATATATATATATATATACATATATGTATGTATATATATATATATATATCGTTATTTATTAATTTTTAGAACATTAAGCGAAGGAAACGAAGAGGATCTTTAAAATACAGGATTTTTCAAAAAGCATATATTTATATTATCAGAAATGATAGTTGTATTTTGGAAATAATCATCTTAAAATATGTGTAAACCTTTTAGCTGAGTTTTTCTTGTAAGTCGAAATAAAACAATTCCAATAACGATAACTTATGTACAGTTTAAATATTTTGTAAAAAAATGTAAATGATGACCAGTATATATATATTGTATTGTACAAATTCACGTATATTAGGGTAGACATTTATTTAGCAACATAATTCCGTTTTAACACGAGTATGTATGTATCTGGCTATATAAACATAAAGTTTGATACAGGTATCTGTATTTCTGTTCGATTATTGGATTTACAGGAATGGGGGTGTTTAGATGTGAATATATAGGTATGCATATATATACATATATATATATATATATATAAATATATATATATATATATATATATATAAAGAGGGAGACATATCTTTGTATGCGCTTATATGTGTGTATATATGTCTCGTCTTGTGTATGTACGTAGGTATTTATGTATATTTTTAATTACAGTTTTATATGTGTCTGTTTTTGAAAGAGAACACCTATACTGACCATACAAATATTTGACCTACTTAAAATATAATAAGAATACGTAGAGGCAAATATTTAGTAGGTAATAAAAAGATATATAAGGTTTTTAGAACGGTCAGATTATATGCTCAACATGAACACACATATTGTGAGACCTGTAAGAGAAAGGAATACACGCGAATTGGTACGAATATATTAATTCTACGCATTTAGTTATACACCGATCCCTATCATAAACGCAGCAATAGGTTCAATAGGGTATGCGGTTCCTTATTTTATTTTTTATCTTTTTTAAATCCTTGACCAAGTGGGGCTCTTACAAGAGAGTTCAGCTGTAACATATATGCACATATATGAACTAAAATGTTTGTATGTATAAAAATGTGTATAATATATATATATATATATATATATATATATATATATATATATGTTTCTTTCAAAATATGTTCTAGGGTTAAGATCAGATTCTAACTCTGCCTGATGAAATCTCAGTTTGTAATAGCTGTTGATCGATAACATCGACATGCCAGTGTTGCAGATTTTGTACATGTCTGTGTAAATAAAAATAATCATATATAAAAGCTCTATTTGATGTTGAGCACTTTTTATAAACCCGGTTAAAATTCTTTGGATTACTACCCTGTGGATGTTTTACCTGGATTATTATTATTAATAATAATAATAATAATAATCCAGGTGGTATTATTATTATTATTATTATTATTATTATTATTATATATGTATATATATATATATGCATATATATATATATATTTATATATGCATATATATATATATATATATATATTTATATATATATATATATATATATATATATATATATATATATATATATATATATATATATAATTATTTATTTATTGTTTGGTACATACCAATTAGTACAACATTATACCGTCGGTTTAAAGCTCAGAAAGACTTAGCCATGCGGCTCTTTTCAGCTTATGTTGTCATATGTTTCGGAAATGTGCAGTCACGTTTCATCCTCGTGTGGACGCGTTATTTGCGTAGAGTTTTATGTATATTTGTTTTAATTTGGTGTAAGGGGGGTTAAAATAATTTTGAAAAAAAGAGGGAAATGTAACATTGAGATTTAAAATAAGAAAATATTTTAAAATGTTTTAAAAAATAGAAATTTCCATATAAATCCCGTGAGGCAATGATTATAAGTAGCATATGTTTGGCTGTTACTCTTTTGAGAGTTAATAATACCTATTCTAGAGAAAATTAGGAGTAAACATGGGTTTAAGTATTGCACATATGAGAAAATCAAAAATGGTTAAACGATTTTAAATTAATACAAAAATAATTTAAAGAACAAGTAAACCCGTGTCCGGTCCAGCAATTTTGTCGATCGGTCTAAGGGCAGTAACTCTGCAGGGTTCTTGAATGATTTGTATTCGGGATTTAACATTATTAACTTATTAACTAAGGTATAGTGAAAGCTTATGAGAGTAAGCATATTGGTATACTGATTAAGACTGGTTAGAGATAAGAAAAAGGATTAGGTGGGGACTTGTAGGAGTAATGCTAATGTGAAATAAGGGTGTTACATTCTTAATGACTGGTAAAATATGATTATCGATACGTGGTTTAGTGTGTGTAAATAACAATATTTTTTATTTTAGCGATGCTCATTGTCATTGTGTGTGCTTGTGAGTATGTGTAAGTGTCCTCTGCACAAACACTCCGTCCATCTTCCTACTCGTCAAAAAAAACGTTATTTCCCTGAACTTGAACGACGTGATTTCCAGACCATTCACCAAAAGAGAAAGAAATAGTGCTTATAATAAAAATAACACATAGAACAATAGCTAATAACAGAATAAGTGAAAGTTAGACACGGTTAGAATAGGGTGCCTTAATGACAGAAGTCCCGGAGAAAAACGCCATAAAAAAGTTGAACTATGCGTCTCGAAAACTGTCATATCGGAAAAGATGTTGAATGTAGAATAAGAGGTGGTAAGGTGACGGCCTTCCATTTGTCCCAGATCTTTTGTTGTCGGAAAAGGCTCCCAATGAAAACAGAGGCAATGGAATTGGCCACGGAAGCTTCTTAGAATTTACTTCCGATCTGCCCCCTACAATTGGAAAGACTTACTGAATACACTTTATTCATTTATATTAATCATTTTTTTATAGTTCATATTTAAAGCGTCATATATATATATATATATATATATATATATATATATATACATATTATCTTGTAGGGAGTGTATATATGCACACAAATTAAAGGTATAAACAAAAGTAATGAAAATCATATATACGAAAAAATATAAGCATAATATTTATTTTTGGAAAAAATTAAAAATTATAATAAATTAGCGAGAAGCATAATAATGATGACGATAATAATAATAATAATATTAATAATAAAAATAATGATAACAATGATACTAATTGTAATCATCGTAATGATAATAATGATAGTACTAGTAATAATACTTATAATAAAAGTAATGATATTAATAGTAATAATATTAATAATAATGGTAATTATATTAGATTAAAAAAAAATTTCGCGTGTATATATATATATATATATATATATATATATATATATATATATATATATATATATATATATATGTATAGGGTAAGGTACACGATAATTCATGAAAAAGAAATGTCGTGGTGGTGAAAATGTGTGAAAAATGACTAACAGAAAACAAGTTAAAGTGCAGTAGCAAAACAATAACAGGAGATTTTGACGGGTTTAGTTCTGTTGGCGAACGTCGCCAACAGAACGAAACCGGTCAAAATCTCTTGTTTTTGTTTTTTTTCTGCACTTTAACTTGTTTTCCGTTTGTCATTTTTCACACCCATCCACACACACACCCATACCCACACACACACACACCCACACACACACACATATATATATATATATATATATATATATATATATATATATATATATATATATATATAGTAGTGCGCATCAAATAAGTGATAATGTTTGCTAGCGGAAATTAATTCCTAGTTGAAACGATTCTAACACACGGTCGCATATACTTTCGGGACTTAGAGGATGGTATCATGATGATGAAAAATATACAATACTGACCTCCATATGAACAGGTAATAAGTGAGTGACATAGTATCATGCCGAACAAACACTACCACCGCATATATATATGCGTTATTGTTATAGTTTTGAATGGCAATAGTACAGTGTTTTTTGTTGTTTTGTATTAAATATATTACAAAGAAGTTATATATATATATATATATATATATATATATATATATATATATATATATATATATATATATATATAACTTCTTTGTAATATAGTAGGAAATGTCCCAGCAGTGTTCCGATTAATTAAGACTTAAAGTTAAAAATTAAGACTATAATATTTATTTATTTTGGCACAGAAAAATTAGTACAACATTCGTACCCCCTCTGCTTCTCATCATTACTAATACAACACAATTAAAAATAGGAACACACACCGTATCAACCCATATCCACATTAATTTTCAAGAGAAAAAACTTCGACTTCCACAAAAATATTTATCTAGTCATTATGAGGACAATACTCCAATTTCACAATTTTTTCATCAGTTATAAGACTAATCTAACAAATCCATTTAAACGACTTCAACCCATTTATAATTCCAACAGTTACCTCCCTTAAATCCAGTGATTTCTTTATTCGAATTACTTTGTGTTGTCTAAAAACGATATTAATTAACGGTTTTCCCAGTAACCTCTTTTTTCTCTCTCCCTTTCCTCTTTTTAGAACGCACATCTTCAAACCCAAAAACAGTAACGGCCATGATACAAATTCATAAAATTGGCTCACGGGAATTACATAGAAACCCCTTTATTTTTTATTTTTTTAATTTTTTATTTTTTATTTTTTATTTGTATTATTTATTTTTATTTTTTATTTTTTATTTTTTATTTTTTATTTTTTTAGCTTTATTCTTTTTTTTTTTATTTTTTATTTTTATGTTTATTTTTATTTTTATTTTTATTTTCAAATTTTTAAATTTTATTTTTAAATTTTATTTTTACTTTTATTTTTATTCTTATTTTACTTTCATTTCATATTTTTATATCTCCTCAAAATCTCCTCCGGTTATAAATCTCAAACGTTTCCTTACACTAAATTTAAATTCAAACAAACATACACAACACACTGAGCAAATAACGCGTCCCAACGAGAGTGTCACGTGACTTCACATTTCCAAAATATATGACAACAGAAGCTGAAGAGAGCCGGATGGCTACGACTTTCCGTGCTTGAAACCGACAGTACTAATGTTGTACTAATTTTTTTGTACCAATATATATATATATATATATATATATATATATATATATATATATATATATATATATATATGCATGCATGCTTTAGCAGTAATGTCAATCTATTCGGTTAAACAAATGGGCCACTTATGACAATTTACAGTGTTTATATAAATCAATAGGTATCGCTTACACACGGCGAGGGACCCAATCACTAGAATAACTTATTTGACTGTATAATTTCTATACCGGCGTTAGGCACATTCTAGCTTAGCTACTCTGAAGAGGTGTGATACAGTGAAATGGGGTTCGTTTAAAAAGAGTATTGCAGTTTACTAGATTATTGAATCATATGTGTATTAACAATATATCAACACATCAGTACACTCGTACAAACCTAGCTTGATTGCACGCATTGGGATGGGTTGGGTATTTTATTAATGCAATTCCGATTATTCTATTATAAATTACACTGCAGAAAATTTGCAACCATACCAACGCTACGTACACACACACACACACACACACGCACACACACATATATATATATATATATATATATATATATATATATATATATATATATACATATATGTATATATATATATATATATTAATGAATTTACAGACTTACACTAATATTATATATATATTAATAATACAGAACCGCTTATCTAATACAAAGCTAATATATATATATATATATATATATATATATATATATATATATATATATATATATATATATATATATATATATATACCGTTACATATTTATATATTAACCTTAAACAAAATAACAATAGTTAGTATTTGAAATGCAAGATTTTTCAAAAAATAAATATTTATCAGAAGAGACTGACGTACAACAACTTTTGTTCTCTGTTCTATTATACTTTTTTTAATATATACTTGTTTTTCTCATAACTCTGAGTTCGTCTTATCTTTCTTGCCGATTTACAGACCCACAACAACTGGCGACGAGGTACAGTAAAGTATTATTGAGAAATTTAATAAAGGTCCCACAACAACTGCCGACGAGGTACAGTAAAGTATTATTGAGAAATTTAATAAAGAACCCACAACAACTATCGACGAGGTACAGTAAAGTATAATTGAGAAATTTAATAAAGAACCCACAACAACTGGCGACGAGGTACAGTAAAGGATTCTTGGAAACCTTGACATTGACGCTAGAACTAATTTTTTCTTATAACTGTAATGAAGGAGAAATGGTGAGCAATCCACAGAAAATTCACCCGACAACGTCGTAATTCTAGAAACTGGCTTTACCGGCGGACAAAACAAACTCGTTTTCATCAACTTAATTTCTCTCAAAGAAGAAACGTCAGTGATATTTATTTGCTATTCAAGCACCGTGTTAATTTGTAAGAAGAAGGGAATACATGCTAATTTATTTTCTATTCAAAAAAGAAAAGTCCTGCCGCCGAAAAATGTAAGCATTATTTTTTCTGTTGACTTAATTTTACGTTTACGTGAGAAGCGTACTAAAAGGTGATTTTTTGGTCGAAATAAAAGGGTCTATTTCTCTCTTTCTCTTTTACAACCAAACTACGTTAGCAGTGTAATATGAAACAAATAAATTATAAAAGCCGTATTCTATGAATACACATTGCAAACACGAGGGTTTAAAAATACTATGATAGAACTCGTGAAATTTAAAATGGAACATCTGCGATTTAAAAATTAAGTAATATTTCAAAAGTGTCTACTGGAACAACAACTAAACTCCGGGGAATAGCTACAAAACAGAAAAAAAGACTCATAGAACATAGAAGAAGCTGAAAAAAGAATTCTAGAACAAAAAAACGAGGCCGACGAAAATTGTCTGGAATAAAAAGAAATCGATGAAAGGGGGTAAGTGTTAATGCAAACAATAACGCCTAGGATTCAAAATACTTAGAACGAATATGCTATTTCTTACAATATTGTTTGGAGTGCAATTTACAATTTTAATTATTTCCTAGACGAAGGTAAACTCTTGCTTCATATTTCAGATAGTATGAGGATCTATAAAAAATAGATTGTGAACATTAGGCAGGCTCTAAAAAGGTGTGCCTACTGCTCCTAAGGTTAGGGCCCATGGAACATACTAAATTGGTGGGCTTCACATTATCCGGAAAAACGAACGACGTGACTTGTTCTGAAGCTGTTAATATTTTAACATAATTATTTATGCTGCCAGACATCAGACTTGCGGGTTAAAATCAAGTCAATCTGCTTTTCCTCTTTCCATCAGGGGATTTCGAATAATAGAGTATCTACTATTTGAAAAAAAGGTATTGGTCACATGTAAACCATTTTCATGCAAATTTACGCAAGAATTTGGCCCTGAGTGTTAGCATTTCCAATGTGTGATTTTCAATAACATCTGGGTTGTTGCCATGGGAATTCCCGATTTAAAAATTGAAGTCTCTCATGACAAGCATTATATCGTGTTGGTAGTTTTCTTGGATCTGGTCATATATATTACCAATGTTCTCTTCATGGTATGGAGCTGGACATTCTCAGCCCACATCTTCCTGTTTGAATACGTCTGTACTTCCTAGAGACATAGGTTCTTTTTAACCTAAGTTATAGCGTCTCCACCTGTTCTCTTCCGTCCTGTCTGATAAGAAGGTTTTACCAGCGTTTCCTTGGAATCGTTCAACATCATCTAGAACCTGACTTTCCCAGCTCTAAATTGATATGAGCAGTAATTTTAGTTTAGCTTATTGCTATATAGTGCAACATTTGACAATCCTGAAGGAACACTTATCTATTTTCTCTTATACCTACTAATATTTACTTTTTTTATCATCTGTTCTCCTAGTGATTTCATAAGAGAAGAGGCCCTAACAGAATTGGGATGAGCATGTGTTGAAGAAACTATGCTTTGTATTTACCTTGAAGTAGACATCGTTTTCAGAATTTTGTCAACGGTTCTCATTGTCACTTTAACCTGCTTTAAGGTCTTATATATATATATATATATATATATATATATATATATATATATATATATATATATATATATATACATATATATATATATATACATATATATATACATATATATATATATACATATATATATATACATATACATATATATATATATATATATATATATATACAACAGCTCTATCTTTTCTCTCTTTCTCTCTCTCTCTCTCTCTCTCTCTCTCTCTCGCTCTCTCTCTATATATATATAGCCTTATACATAAAAATATGTAAAAATAATAAATTATTAATGAGTTTTATTGATTGTTACTTCAATATTATTATAAGGTTCTAGATAGATGGGGTTTAAAATTACACTTCGTGAACAAGGAATACTGTCCACGTCGTACTTGCTTAACATATAAATAAGTCTTATTTGATATAATTATATACGTGCTAAAATATACACTAATGAATATATGCATATATTTGTATGTGTGTACACAAACATATACACCTTTATATATATATATATATATATGTATATATATATATGCATGCATGCTTTAGCAGAAATGTCAATCTATTCGGATAAACAAATGGGCCACTTATGACAATTGACAGTCAGGTCCATATTATATTCTAATAACCATATTTCTATTTGATTATTTTTATTTTTATTTTTTCACATTTCCAAAAAACATAACATTTCTGTGAGATATATTTTTACGGTCATTTCATTTGTCTTGTGACAAACACCATTTTTATCTCAATATCGTCCCTGCAACATTACAAAATCATCATTACAATTCACAAAGAGTAAAATTGTTAATGCAATATTTAGAACCGCGATCAAGCCTATTCGTTATTACGGTTAGTGAGCAATATTGTACCAATATTTATATAGCAACATGGTTCAACACACGAAGTGCGGATCACATTCTAGTGTTTTACGTTGTAAAGATTGCAAAGAGTGTGCCACCAATTGTCACACCTTACTATTAATACGTAACTCTTTTAAGTACTATAGAGTTATGTTTGATATATATATATACACACATATATATATATATATATATATGTATATATATATATATGCATACATATATACGCATGTGTAAATATATATTAATATATATATATATATATATATATATTAATATAAGTATGTATATTAATATGCATGCACATTGATATTAATACACTATATAAACAGACACACACCCACCCACACACACACACACACACACACATATATATATATATATATATATATATATATATATACATATAGAAAGAGAGAGAGAGAGAGAGAGAGGGGGAAAGAGAAGGAGAAAGAGAGATGTAGGTTGCCTGGAGACGCTATTTAAATATACATTTCTAATTAAAACTTTATACAAAGAAATTACCAAAGAAATTGTTAATGCAACATTTAGTACCACGGTCAATATTAAACATGCGTATTCGTTTATTACGTTTAGTGAGCCATATTTTCCCAATATTTAACAAACAACATGGTCCAACACACGAAGTGCGGATCACATTCTTGTGTTCGACGCTGTTAGGATCGCAAAGAGCGTGGATCCGTTTGTTATACCTTACTATCACAACGTTCGTCTTTTAAGTACTATAGAGTTATGTTTTAAATGGTAACTGAGGATTATACAAGTGCAAATAAAAAAATATGAGCCGAGCAAATACTTTTACTCACGTACATCACTATGCGTGCACATAATTCGTTTAAGTAGCTAATATATACATACATAAATATATGTGGTTAAAGCATACGATTTGACAAAATATACAGACTAAATAAAATGAAAAATGTGTTAGAAAACAGAATATAAAATGTCTATTTTTATTTAAATTTGTTTTTATATATGAATGCGAATATATATATATATATATATATATATATATATATATATATATATATACTATATATATACATATTTTTATATATATATATATATATATATATATATATAATAAACATATATGTAGAATGTGTATGTATAAGCATATATATGTATTTATATACATGCATATATTTATATCTGATTAAATACATGCATATATATTTATACATACACACCAGTATATATAAATATGTATATACATATATGTATGTGCGTGACAAAAAATATAACATCCTTTTTACCTTTCATAGAAATTAATGAATTAAATTTATTTTCAATGAAAAAATATACATATTTATTTTTGTACATCGTTCGGTCTTCATCCCATCAGATTTTAGTAATTTGATATTTAATCAAACTTCTCATTTTAACGCTCACAATATGTATATGCAATTAGTTATATCATACTAAGTTAATATTATTTAAAACTATTTATACTGGTTTAATTCTTTACTTTTTTCATTCTATAGATTAACTTTGTATGAATGTAACTTAATCACATTTGCAATGAATTCCAATAAATATGTGATTTTCTTTAAACATCTACATGAATATGTACCTATTTTAATTATTTATAATTTTACTACTAACATGATGCTAGTGTATTTTATGCCGTAAAAAATGCACTCTATTTTTAAGTCTTGGCAGTTATGTAGTTTTTTGTCGTCACTCGGAAACAATTGTCTTCTTCACACGCCCGTCGTTGTCCCACATATCAATGTCAACCGATTAGTATAATTGCAACAATCAAACCCAATGGGACAGGCGCAGATGACGGACAACACGATTTGATTCCGTTCCTGTAGGAGAGTAGAAAGAAAACATTGGTTTATTTGATTGACAACTAGACACACTCACAGTGTTGAAGTCGGTCAGACTTTCAAGACCAACCAGATTAATAAGAGAAGAACAGACAATAAAGCACATGTTAGTCGTCTAGGAAAAGCGACACATAAAGTCGAGTTGGATGGGGAGTGTAGCGCCTCATTATAACTTTAACAACATATACCCTCGCATCCCTTGCTAACAGAAAGATGTATAAGACGCCTAACATTATTCAGCCTTTTCTGATGTATGTATTTGTCAAAGATAGTTGTGGTGACGGACTGGTGTAACACCGACTGCAGTGAAAAGAGTTGTCACAAAATTAGCGTCCTCATCATCAGTTAAATCATCTTTGAACGCCTATGACATTAGTTGAACCTACCCCAGGCTCAGCTGTCTCTGAAGACGTTTTATTAAGTTAATAGTAAAGAGCTTACACCGTAAAAGGTTTCTCTTAGTATAGTTAGAAAAGAGACAATTTACGAACCAAGACAAATGCATTACACAAACCGAGACCAGGAATGTCTCGACTGTTAAATTAAAGATGAAAATCCTCACGAGCAAACAATCCCTGAGGAACTTTAACTTTTCACAGCAATTGGCAGCGAGCCACCTATTTGCCATTAGTATTTAGTAGCGACTTACCGCTTGACGATTGAGCAATCACTATTTTTACGGCGCAAAGTGTAAACGGTGAAAGAGATGGTAGTGTGTGATAAGCATTTCTACATTCAGATAATATTATTATAACGAGAAAGTGGATGATTTATAACTGAAAACGTTAATAGACGTACAGATGACTAAGTGGAGGTAATCAAGCTTCAAGTCTTAAACAGAGTACTTCAATGTTTGTGCGGACACATGACAAAATGTTTAATGTAATATAGAATAACTACCACGTCTTCTTAAAATCCAATGTATTATTGAAATTATTACTTAAATAGCACTACTATTTATGTGGAAATAACGGTTTAAATGTATTTCATATTAAAGAAATCTTCTATTATTTGAAGATATTTTTGTGATAAGATATTTTAATTCTATATCTTAATTTCATGCTTATTACTGTTTTCCAAAACGTTAATATTGCCATTTTCATAACTACATTTTAATAGAATTCATAAAAATATGCGAATTCAATATATTTTGATTTTAATCAATACCCCTGCAAATTAGTTTAAGTTACAATTTTGCTGATAATCCTTTTGTTCGCTTTTTTACTTAGATACGTAAAGCCATGATCAATATGCTACACTAAAACTAAAACAAATAAAGCGAACACGCTATTTGTCAGAAGAAGTGGTAAAACATATGCAATCATATGCAAAACGAGTACGATTAAACAGTTTTTAAAATACTATTGAAACAGTTCGTCATTTTAATATAAAGCAAATTATTATTTAGTCAAAAGACTAACTTAACATCTCTTCATTTGCAAACACGTAAAGAAACATGACTGCCCTCTTCTAAATATAGAAAAATTAGTTAGCAATACAAAAATAATGCACCACGCTCCGACATCAAAAAATTAAAAAAACATTTAAGCTCTTAAAACAATAATGTGAATTACGAAACTAGTCACACTATTTAAAAGTGTCTTAGTAACGAACTTTTTTTTAGTTGTTAAGCAATCACAATTTTGTATTTTACACGAGCTTAGAACGGATTCCCTTTACGCATAAACCATCTCAACGTATAGACGCTCATTTAAAAGTCGTGTATTACTAGCTGTTAAAAACACACATTAAAGACAGTTGTAAATACACCAAGTTTACCACCGCCTGATGATTATTTGATGAATAAAATCGTAAGTACTCTCGAGATAGAAATAAATATTGAACTATGGAACTTACATACACCAATGTGCCTTAACTAAATTAACTATTCATATTGAACATTTTTTAAAAAGTCATATCAAGTTACAACACACCGTATTATTTAATAATATTTGCCTCAATTAAAATAGGCTGCCAAAACACACACAATGTATATATATATATATATATATATATATATATATATATAGAGAGAGAGAGAGAGAGAGAGAGAGAGGAGAGAGAGCGTCATTAAAGACCACGAAGATCTATTTCTTCACGATCTTTTTGTCAATTTCATGATAATTATCTCAAGGCCGTCCAGCTTAATTGTTCTTCGATCACTCTCTAATAATTGCAATGTTTCTGTGCGCATTCATACGATTATTTGCTCTCATGTTCTTAGTGTGGTCATTTGTTTCACATACCTTCTTCTGTAAAACAATAAATCACATATTGAAATTAGATGACATAATTATACAGCTTTTTTTTATTTCGTTGTAATAATAAATAATAATTATAATAATAATAATAATAATAATAATAATAATACATGTTTATATTGCTACTACTACTTTTACTAGTTCCACTACTACTGCTACTACTACTACTACTACTACTAATAATAATAATAATAAAAATAATGATAATAATGATACGTATTATTAGTAGTAGTACTGGTAGTAATATACATTATTATTATATATATATATATATATATATATATGTATGTGTGTGTGTGAGAGAATATAAACACATTTTATTTTGCTTTATGTTTTTAACAGTTTTAATTATTGGGAATCTATTCTCATATTTGTTATTATATTCACAAAGTGTCGCCGAATACATCGACCATGGCCACCTGAATCTTTTGCGAATTGAATATTATTTTACGTTTATCTTAATGTCGGCGGTGACATAATCGGTAACTTTTTGAATAGAAAACTCAAAAACAGTTAAATATGATAAGTCATTGAACATATTGTCAAGCTTATGTTTATATTTGTTTTAAGGAAACATTCATCTCTTTAAATAAAGTCGTGTTTCTTATACGGGAGTGGTTCTATAGAAGTGCATCTTATAATGATCCAACAAATGAATTAAGTTTCAGATTTTTAAAGATGAGGATTGATAATGTGTATTTGTTGGAGTATTCGAACAACTGTTCTCATCTTGGATGTTCTTCATACCAAAATTGTCCGCAACGGATATACGGGCTAAGTAATAATCAGTTTGAAGTGACAGTCTCTTGATGGATAAAGTTTCAATTATCAGTTCAAGCGACATTTAGAATACAATTACGAATAAATGTTTACTTCAAGCATCCATAATGTAAAGATAGGAATCGTCCATTGACTACAACATCGAGTCAATGCAATATGATGAAACAACAATACATATCAAGATGTCAATATATCAAGATTGGCAGCTTAAGAGAGCCCTTTCACCGAAACAGCTATCCACAGAGACTGACATCAGCTCCAAGAAATCTGGATTATAAATCAAAATACGCCACAGTTTACTAATCATGAAGGGATTAGGTCAAACAAATCAAGGAATATGTAGTCAATATCATATTAGGACTGTTTTTTTATGGGCGAATCAACTCTCAGAGAATATCTTGTGGGAGTCAGGCAGCCTAGAGAAAATGTCATCACCAAGAAAAGTGTGTATGGAATTCTATATACGTGTGGGAAAAATAACAAAGTTGAGATATGTCGTACACTAAACGTAAGGCAAAAAAACACCGGAAAAACATAACACGTCGATATATTGAGAGGTCGGTTAAGGCTAAACGCATAGGGAGGGACTCTTCTTGCACGAGGTAATAATTATAGGCAGAAAAGAACGATGAAGAGTAAGACGACGGAAGCAGTACATACATTGGTATGCAGTTCAATCTTAAGTAGGCTACGCATACAATATAGGAACTATTAATAAGATTAAAATACCATTACATACACGCACACACACACACACACATATATATATATATATATATATATATATATATATATATATATATATATACATACATACAGTAATATATATATATTTATATTAATATATTGTAATGTGTTGTAATTATTAGTAATATATATTGATTAGTAGTAAGACTACACACTTTAAATAAGAATAGTTTTAAGGTTTCTAGAATTCGTATTAGAACTGTTAAAAGTAGTTTAGGGTAATGGATAACATTCCTAACTTTAATCAGTTCTAATATAAAATATTCTAAAGGTTGCAGAATCAATCCTCAGTGCAGGCGATACTAAAAGCACCCGGTCATGGCTTATAGAACGAGTGCAAGCTATCCTCGTGAATTAAATAAATGTATCCGTTCTAAATTCAAGACACATTTCCGAGTTCGACATCAATATTCCCAAGTTTGATAAAATGCACTTAAAGAAGATCGAATGTTACATCGGTAAAAATGCTGTAACAATTAAATCCAAGATGAAAACCGTACTTCGAATGATCCCCCACGAAAAACACAAATTCGTGCTTTGCTTAAGTGCAAATAATTAAATAAAAAGCATACGATAACATGCGTGTGTAGAATATTATCGTAATTGAATTAGATTATAACTAAATAAATCAAATAAAGTAAGAAGTCTATCTCGAAAAAAGGTAGTTGCGTCAATTTTTGTATCATTTTGTTAATTGTTTTTGCAGGTTGGAGCATATAAACTGTTGAGAAATTGCATCCACGTTGAAATTCTATATCTCTCCAATGGTTCACCTCAGAATGTGCAGCTACTATATTTTAGAAGCAGCAAAATCTCGTCAATTCAATCGTCACACATGAACTAAAAATATACACACATCTGAAACATCAAGGCATCATCGTAAGATTGTAAGAACTTCAGCTAAGAAAAAAGTTAAAACGAGACACTCAAAACACGCATTGAGTCACAGAATCAAGGAACTTGCGATTTCTGAAAAATCTATAATAGTGTTGTGAACAAGGGGCAATGCACAATTCCATCCGCTATACAACCACAATGATGTCATTTCCATGGCAACTGAGGATGCTGAACTACTGAAACAACGGTTTGCTGTGAACTTCACTTAGGTTTCAGCGGGCCACACTCTCCTATATAACACATCGCCGATTAAAGCCACACATAATTATCGAATTATAACACCGTTTTCATGCTCAGGATATCATGAAAAAAACTTGAAACCTCCAAAGCCTGTGAGCCTTATCTTATCCCAGCAATAGTAAAAACGAAATGCTCTGCTGAGCTGGCTCCTGTTCTTTCAAAACTCTACAAAAATGTATCTCTGAATCTTGGATCCTTGATAGCTGGAAAATTGCCTCGGTGGATACATCCTGGCAAAACTCTTGTAATAAAACTGACTCTCATAATTATCGCCCGATGAGTTCGCTCCCGCTTTTCTGCTAAACTCTCTGAATCTCTAATCAATAAAGCGATAGTCTGCCACCTTCTTAATTATACACTTCTCTCTAACTATCAGTATAGATTTAGGCAAACGCCGATATAAAAATGGTCATCTTAGAATGCATATACATATACCCCGGACAAGGCATAGCATTAAATAATTCTCATGACAATTTATTCGTGTGATATTTCTGAACGAATACTTAATATAATTAAATCGTTCATATCTAAAAAAAATGCAGGTTGCCCTCGATGGCCAATCATCTAGACAACATGACATACATGCGGATGTGTCCCTGGGATCGATCTTTTTACCTCTATTTTTCCAGATTTTCATAAACGACGTTCATGATTAAATTGAGTCTGAGATGGGGATATTTGCTGATGATACCACGCTCTACTCTCGACGTGTGAGACAAGCATACCCGCACTTAAGTTAATGACTGAACCCTTAAACAATTGGCCTTACTCTATAGTTGAATGAGAACATAAGTTGATCTTTACATTTAATGCCACTAAGACACATCTCCTTTCTTTAACAACCACATGAAACCTTACAACCACTGATTACCAGATGTAATAACAATCCTTATGATATCCCAACGTTCAAACTCCTCGAGTAACATGGATTCAAAAAAATACATAGAATACATTGCTAATGCTGCTGTAAGAGAAATTGAGTTCCAATTACTGTGCTAGAAAACTTCTCAGACCTGCCAGTATTCTATATCCCTACACACCCACCTCCGCCCACGCATGGATTATTGTTTCCACATTCGGGCTGGTGAACCATCCACCAGTCTCTCCTTCTTAGAAAGTGTCCAAAGCAGAGTGTTTAATCTAATAGGTCCTTCACTATCTACCAAGCTCTTGCCCCTGCCCCACCTATGTTCTTGTTTTACAAGTATTTGACAATCAGTTAAACTCCATCCAGTTATTGTAGAGATCACCAGATGCCGGATGACTTTTTATTCTATAGCTTATTTCTCTTAACGACCAGCCTTTGGAACTCGCTCCATTCTCCTTGTTTCCCTAACTCTACCGACATGTTTAAATTTCAGCGTAATGTGAATACATATCTCGCTGCACAACTCATCACTTAAAAGTTCCCCCATAATTTATGATCCCTAATCCACAGTAGTGGCAATGTGCCTTGTTTGCAGTCAAATCAAGTTAAAATATCTGAAGTGTGATCAAGTATTCTCGAATGAAATTGAGTGCTGAGAAGGAAAATAATTACTCTGAGTAAGTAACTTAATGTATTCGGAGTAAGGTGATTGTGTTGTTACACAGACTGTATGATATGATAAGAAACGAAATAAAGCTTAATAAAAAAAAACATGAATATGTATAAGTATTAATAATAACATGTTTGTGTAAGTTATATAAACTTATATTTATATTTTCCGAAAACCTTGAATGTGCAATAAATAATCATGTATACAAAATCAAAACGCTTAGTACTTGAATAGAATTGCTATTATATACGTTGAATATGTAGAGTATGTAAGACACACAATAAATAGTGTAAAAAAGAAATACGAACGATGGTTAGCTTCCAAAATTAGTCATATGTGCAGCAATCATGATGTCATGTAGGTGAGAATAAGCATTAGCGTGAGACGTACATTAGATTCCATGTCCTGTGTAAATGATTATGTTAGGAGAAACTGCTCAACCGGAAAAATATACGTAAATTTATCAGAGAACAATACGAACGCGTATTCTCTGAAAACACGCAACATAACTTATCCTAAGTGTATGACGTAACAGATTAGCGTATAAAGTATTTTGTTCGAGAGTTATAAAGATCAGCGAATATGGGGTAACAATGACTTCACTTCGTTAGAACGTTAGTTATTCACAGACAATTGTTTCCTCGTCTACAACTTATCAGTTTTTATAGCTGTGGCGATTGTATACACGCCGGGATTCGAAATCTTAACGACTTGTCATATCCAAATACGACAGGAACACGATATCCCTCGTTATGAATGTAGAAAATAAAATCGCCATGTGTGTGTACGTTTTTATTTACATATATTATTTTGTTTTAAACCACCAGATGATGATTGAATCTTACATTACTTGACATATATTGGTTGTGAAGAAAACATTGACCCCTGTCTTGATATTTATTTCCTCAAACTAGTGCTCCTATCTACAGATCAGCTGAAATTACACAATTTATAATTGCCGAAAGTTAATGATCTTACAAAACGGCAAATGTGAATATCATTGGAATCTAGCATCTTTTAACTACAGCAAATCTGAGTAGACGTCATCAATTATTACGAGATCAGATCCCACGTGTAGTGGTATGAATTCAATTAAAAACGGATCATTAAATTACAGAGAAAGCATCCGATAAAAACAATCCTCACGAGTTATTTTACTAGGCAATGAGCATGACAGTGATACAGTAAAACTGAGAAAGGCGTGTCAAGTAGAGTGCGTTAAAAGTTGTCATGTAACAATCTACTAACATGTGACGAGAAACCATTAAAATTATATAAAATATAAATATTAGGAGAAACGAATCGATGAGTGACAGCGACAAAAGAGTATCTTTGCACAAGTCTGGAAGTGTTAGTGAAGCAAGGTTATATATATATATATATATATATATATATATATATATATATATATATATATATATATGTGTGTGTCTGTGTGTGTGTGTGTAAAAATCGAGAGATAACAAAGATAAAAATTGTATCTTAAAATTATTCATATCATAGAATAGAAAATGAAAAAAGAACAATATTTAGTGAATACAACATCTAATTTATTAGATATTTCTTGGACAAACAAACAAGGAATATATAAATACAAGTTCACATTTGTCCATAGATATTTAAATATGTAAGGTTTTATTTCAGAGAAGATTATAAGGATACATCAGAAAAACTATTACTGTTAGTACAGATTTGCAAATATTAAAAAATATACAAACATTCAAAAATAATAATATGTACAATTATTTATAAAAGTGAATCAACTTTCACAAACACACACACACACACACATATATATATATATATATATATATATATATATATATATAGGGATAAAATGATCCGTCATGAAAATTAAAAAAAGACGTTGCGTCTTTATTGTTAGACTTCCTCATAATGAAGAAAAAATAACAAAAATCATATAAGCATCAACTTGATTTGCCTGAAAGCGGCCAGTATCAGCCGGTTTGTGAGTAAATATGAATAAAAAAGTGAGAAAGGCAAACAAGGACGTGCATCTGCAGCAACATCAAACATAGTGTTCTAGTATGGGGAAGGGATGTGCCGGTTTATAGTACTACTACTGATAATATTATTAATACACATAATCATAATCATAATAGTTGTTGTGGGGTACAAATCACCCCTATTGGAGAACCAGGTATAATAAATACCACTGGTGGCAGAGACTCAAAAGAGAATTTCACACCATGTGTTACCGCATGTTATGAACCCATTCATCTCTTACCACATTTGTGGAGTTCTGCATTGCTTTATGATAAATACATTGTTATATTTTAACCCTGTCACTATTTGTGGTTTAATAGTTTGTGACCCCTAGCACAGGTCTACAACAATAGTAATACCACTGATACTACTAATTATTATAATCATAATGATCATAGTCAGAATACTACAGCGAATAATAAGGTAAAACAATACTACTAATAATGATATTAATAACAATAGTGGTAATAGTAATAGTAATAAAATAATGAAATAATAAAATACAATAATATTAATAGTAATACAAATATACATGTATAGTTATAATAATATTAATATTATAAACCGTATTATCTCTTTTGTTATGAGCATCATCATTATATCATCATCATCTTCATCATGATGTGTATAATTATTATCAATAATAGTATGATTATAATTAGTAATATTAATATTATTATTATTATTATTATTATTATTACAATTATGATAATAATAGTAATAGCAATACTTATAATAATACTATTATTTATAATAATAATAATAATAATAATAATAATAATAATAATAATAATAATAATAATAATAATAATAATAATAATAATAATAATAATAATTATAAGCATGATGATCATGATGATGGTGACGATGATGCTAATAACATATTTGATGATACGGTATATAATATTAATACAATTAAATGGTGATAATAGTAGTAATTCATTAAGTACAAGAGCATTTATGAAAATAAAAAGTAAATATAATATGTGTTGGTCCTAAAAACTACTGTAACTAAGTTTCTTAGGCGAATGGGATCGTAGATTTTATAGCTTACGATCGAAACATATGCATGACAGTGTCGCGGTAGACATGCATGTATAAATGAAACATATTAGTATAAATAAATAGCTTTATTTATTATGGTACCCTTTTATATAAACACAGCAGAAATGCTCTGGATTTTTATTCTGTGAATACAACCATAACCTGGATTACTATATATATATATATATATATATATATATATATATATATATATATATATATATATATATATATATATATATATATATATATATATATATATATGAAATCGTAAAACAACGACAAAAACAGTAACACACTAAGAATAAAAAAAAAATTAGATCCCAACGTGTTGACATCTGCACCACCACCACCACACTACCACCACTATCATTGCTGACCTAAACTGAACACCAGATGTTAAAAATGATGTCTCGTCGCTCAACAAAAACTCTAAACAGAAATTGGCGAGTCTCCTGCAAGCAATTACCATTTACACATTAGCTGCACTCTTTATTCTCTTCCCCGTTCTTTACCTTCTCTTCCCCCCTCTCGACCACTTGCTTCCTGTTGTCTTCTTTTCTCTTCGCAAAATAAAATTGTTTCTTATATTATCTCATATTATAATATTTTATTTAATCTCTATCCCTTTATTTATTTCCTTTGTTTAATTTTTTTTATTGCATTTGATATTTTATATTTTTGACTTTATATTATATTATATTTTTGATTTTATTATTAAAGGTTCTAATTCTAACCACGTAACTTTCCAAATTTTAATTTTAAATTTATTTTCCTTTCCCCTATTTTATTAATTCTAAATATGATCTAATGGTAAGATCGGATTTTTACTCTCCTTGATAAGATCTCAGTTTATAACAGCTGTTGAACAATAATACTGACATGCCACTGTCGCAGATTTTGCACATGTCTGTGTGAATAAAATATAAAAATAAACATACATAAAAGCTCTATTTTATATTGAGCACTGTTTATAAGCTAGGCTGAAATTCTTTGGATTACTATCCTGTGAATGTTTACCATGCCTGTGTCATTATCTATCTATCTAT
Source organism: Sepiola atlantica (assembly GCA_963556195.1). Lineage (NCBI taxonomy): Eukaryota > Metazoa > Mollusca > Cephalopoda > Sepiida > Sepiolidae > Sepiola > Sepiola atlantica. The sequence goes on from OY744521.1 coordinate 141,477,638, forward strand.
CTATCTATCTATATATCTATCTATCTATATCTCTCTCTCTCTCTCTCTCTCTCTCTCTCTCTCTCTCTTAATATATATATATATATATATATATGTGTGTGTGTGTCTGTGTGTGTGGGGGGGGCTGGTGTGTTTGTGTGTGTGTAACTGTACGTGTGTGTGGTTGATAAAGACAAAAAGAAAAACATTTCATTATATAATATATCGTGCATTTCATTCTCATATATATATATATATATATATATATATATATATAGAGAGAGAGAGAGAGAGAGAGAGAGAGAGATAGAGAGAGAGAGAGTTAGAGAGACAGACAGAGAGAACGGGAAAGAGGAAGATAAATAGAGGGAAAGTGGTTAGAGTTGTAGTTATATGTCAGATCATATAATAAATAATTAAATTAATCTAAGTGGGCTGTAGTTATTCAACGTTTACACTTTCCATTTCATAATCTAAAACCCATGCTGGTGTTGTAACATGGCACTTAACAATAACGTCTACTTGATGCTCTGAGAGTAGGAGGTGTGTTAGTGGATGCAAAGTTAACACTGTGTCTCGAAGAGCTCAATATCACCGGTTATGTAAATAGCTGATTAGACCATCGTATTAGTCTCTAGACTAAATTGATATCCGAACCTTGGCATATTGTTATCTGACTAATTGCAAATGTTAGTGAGTGTCTCGTATTAGCCATTCCAATACGTCCTGTTAATGAGCCCACATAATTATTATTATACATAATGGAGGGATTTAACTAAAAAAGTACCCTGTCTCAATTAGTTTTGTATGCCAGCACATCGGTATTCGATAGTTGTAAATGGTATTTGACATAACAGTTCAGTTCCCAATATAATTACTGCCGCAAAGGTAGTGTATATGTGGAAAAAAACTTCCGCAGGGTTAAACTAATCAATCTGGTGCGAAATATATACAATTTTTGTTTATAAGTTAGAAACTATGACATAATAACAGCTATATTTAATAGTAGAGAAACAAAGTAGGCTACAAATTTGTAGTCGCAATTATGTTTATTCGCCTCTCCACCTAATAATATACCAGTTCTAACATGACAATTTGCATAGAAACTGCGTCAGTTTCACTCGCCGCATTAGATCATGCAAGAAGGTATATTTCTGGGAGGAAGCTCTGTCTCAGCTATGAAATAATACAAACGTTTAAATGCTGATTATAACGTATACTTTTAATAATTAACAACACAATAACTGATATTTATTCACAGATAAAAATTCCATTCACACCACCTGTTAGGAGGGCAGCTCTTTCCTGGAGTCTTTATTTTTATCGTGCGACGTTCCCTGCTAATCTGTAATAATATTTGAGTCTGAAAGACGAAGAATTGTTTCTACTGATTTTCTTAGCCTTGTATTAATCTCTCTTTTTCTTTCTGTCTCTCTTTATCTCTTAAAAATATATCCGAAAATGCAATACATAGCAATCTATATTTTTAGTACAAATGTATTATTTAAAAAAAATATATTTTACTATTGCGATGCTACAACAATGATGAAAGAAATTACTAGGATAAGGAATATTCAGCATGGACTATTATAAAGAATAATTGACCAAAGAGGGTGTGTTTTTTTTGTTTAGTTTTCATCTCTCATCATCAAGGAAGATATACACGATTTAAACATCAAGTGGATTAGGTTTGAGTTTTCATACATGTAGAGAGTCATTATGTTTACTATTTCGCTAACGTTAGCTTTCACAGGATCGCTCACTAGAACAAACCGAGCGTATATGAGATAAAAGGTCTCTGCAAATTTCTACTAGTCTTTTTTTCTTCTTTTCATTACTCTTGCAGATCGTATTGCGTTCTCACAAAAATCGCTTTCAATAAGTTATCGATAACAACGATCATTACCTCTTTTTTAACTTGATTTACAGTAAGCCCCCTTCAGGATTTGCGTATACTCTGTGTAAGGCGGGCTCGCATCATACTCTTCCTACACGACTTTTCCATCTTCTTTGATTTTATATACAAAATGGTGTGCTTTTAACTGATTCTGGTGCATCATAATATTTTAACTTGATAGCCGATGATTGGATCTTTGTACAATTTGAGTTTTCTTGGATCTGTGTACTATCTATATAATAAAGTAACGTCGATTTCTCTTGTTTGTATTTAGATAGAATATCTCAACAACCAAAATCTGCATATGCCAATCCGTTCTGCAATCCAATTATTGTAAGGTCTTCGGCGTGTTTTTAGAAATTATGCTTGCATTTCTTCTACTAATAACAAATTCTTAGATTCCATCCAGATTACATGCTTCTCCCACATACTTATTCAAACTTAAAGCTGACTGCCAGTTTTACTCGCATCTTATTATCTACTCCTCCGGCAACCAAATTCATGGGGTACTAATTGTTTGTGGCATAACAATGATAGGTTACTTCAGAATACTAACATGTTCGCTTTAATATTAGTGCTTGTCCATATTGGCTGCTTTTATTTTACATTAAATTCGAATTTTATACATCATGCGATGTATGTGATAAAAAAATTATATTAGTATCGGAGCTATTCAGCAACATTAAACTAATATAGATTACTTATTTAGAACTCGGATTTCATTCGAGAATTGCAGATATCACGTATTAAAGAACGCTTTATATTTGCTTTCCTGAAAAAAAAATGTGCAAATACTTTAGGGTCTGCATCGATCATCGTTTTCTATTATTGTTTTTATTACTGTTACCATTCTTAACAACTACTTCATTAAAACTATTTATTTAAAAAATATTTTCGGCTGAGGGTGGGGCTACTATTTTCACCTAACTTATAAAATTACCTTTATTTACATTTACTAACATATAATATCTTTTCTGGTTTTTATTTTCAGAATCTATACTTTAATATTTATTTCTCATTCCCTGCCGAAGACAGAACAGATAATGTGTGATAGCAGAACATATGTTTTTTACTATGGGAAATAAATCACAATTTATTTTTTTTGTATTTATTTCTTCTTAATTTTCGGTATCTGTATTGTTTCTTTACGTCGACAATTGTGCGGTTACTCGTCATACATTACATTTTGCGATAAAAGTCTTTAAGTAAGTTATAAAAATATTTTATTTAAAAAAATCAAATATTTATGAAACAAAAGTTGATGCTCAAATACGAAACTTTATTTAATACTTTAATTTTAAAATGTTTACAGTGTTTTCTTAAATAAACTTGTCTTGCGAAAACAAGAATTATGTTTTAAAACTAATAATATTTTTATAAATAATTTAATTTTAATTCTTTTCATATAAGTCAATAACATACTTCACTTATTTTTATCATATCTTATCAAATAAAATATGTCGTCAATTTGGAAATAACATAATTTACGTAATAATTCATGAAATAACAATTACACCCAAAATATTTGCCAAGAATGAAGAGATGCTGTTGAAATAGTCACACCCAAAATGTTGGTTTCTATGAGATAGACGGTGTTTCCCTTTGAGATATATTAGAAAAAAATGACAGCTCTCATTCTCCCCAGAAGGATTACAATGTTACCAACATTGGTTACTATCACAAGAATTATTGTGTACAATATGAGAGGAAGGATACATAAAGGACGGAAATCATATTTAAACTTCAAGTGAAGATTTGTTACTATGAGCTAAATTTAAATATAAATGTTTTTTTTGCAAGAACACAACGACAGATGCCAAGCTAATCGAACCAGTGTCGGAGAGTACTACAGATATACAAGAACTTCACGACTTCTTTTTGCCAGTGAACTACAACTTGTACTAAAGTGTTAACACTCCTTGTGAATAAAAATTAAAACAGAAATAAATATAATGCAAACACTAAATCAAATAAAATACCCTGCTCGTATTCATCTTACTTGCAACATATTTTTCTGAATTCTGATTGTTTTTATGCATGTTTGCAGAAGATTACTTAAGATATTTAGTAAAATGCTATGCTGTCTCGTAAACTAACTCAATTGAATAGCTAATCTTAATTAATCTAACTTTGCAACCCGTCTTCGTCGAGTGAAAATGAAACAATAGCCTAACAAACTAAATGTAAAAAAAGGTAAACGAAACCATACTCTACCAGAGCACTCATCTCTCCTGAGAAAGACGAGGTTTCCTTCTTCTCAAACTTAATATTTTAAATTCTGTTTCTATTACAATATTTTCTCCTGCAAATTAATTGACGTTAATGACTATACTCGTTATTGGTTTTATTTCATCTTTGTTGCCAATACTGTGTAAACGGTGTAACGATGCTGTATACAATAGTTGATGAGAGAACACTTATCACAGGTGTACAAACGAACGTATACTTTGTACATTGGCTAACCTGATCAAACGATCACCCTGTGACAACAAGGTCATACAGATGAATACACACACAGCCACACATACACACACTTATACACTTTCTATTTTTATTAAAGGTATTTTAGTAGCTGTTCTGTTGTGAGGGTTGTAGTTTACTACAGGTTCGTGCGACATTATGAGACAAACCACCATTTTACGTCATTTACATAGTTGTTTACTTCCAAGACGCAATTTTACGGCATATCAACATTTTCTTCATAATTTACTACACAATACATAATTTAACGGCTTATGAACGTATTCTTTAGTCATTTCCTTCCAAAGTCACACATTTACAGCATATTGCCTTTGAAAAGGGACGAAACGTATACGTACATAGATAATAAACAATAACAAATATTTTATATTTGTAGCTCGTCGTAGAATAAGTAGAGCACTCTAAATGGTAGTACAAACACAGCATGGCGAAACTTGCTTTATATGCCGCGTTTCTTCTTTAATAGAAGAAGAATGCCTGGATATCGTGCCACTTTTAAATGTGTTAAAATTATCATAGTTTATCGGCTATTCAAATATTGGCCGCGCGGTTAACGACGTTGGATTTGAGTTGAAAAATACTTGTAATCCAGGGTTTCGAATCGTACGACCGGTAGTGAATAGCCATATCTCTATTCTGTTGAATCCTGATTTAAAAGGGACGAAACGTATACGTTCATAGATAATAAACAATAACACACACATATATATATATATATATATATTATAACCTTTCATTTCTGGGTTTCTCAATGTGTGTAGTTATGCGTATGTAAACTTAGTTTTGATAATGTCATCTTTGAGTTGCATACTTTCAAATGCAAAATATATATATATATATATATATATATATATATATATCCAGATAGACTATATGATATCACTGCTCATATATGATAGACATACCATATGTTCGCGGGAAGAATGATGGACTTCTTAAACACTTATTTTATTGTCAACTTCAAGCTGGAAAGCGACAACAACCCAATCTCTAACGGTACAAATATAAGTAAACCTTAATAGACTGTTGTGCGATTATTGAAATAATTGCATCAAGCATGAAAGACTAAAACGTAGATTGCGCAAACACTGGCAAAGTTATTTTCCTTCAGGCACACAGGGCTGTAAGTGTTACAAATGTAACCGTATTCTTCTGTAAAAACTGGCTATTACAATTATTTGAAGTTTCATGCAATATCAAAGCCACTATTGACCTTTCCCTCAAAAGTAATCTGCATAAAGATTTGTAAATCAGTACCAAGTTAGGTACATCGCAGTCCACAAATCAATCCCATAAATACAGTCAAAGTAACTTCTTCCATGTGTTACCTATGTTTCCTCACCTGCCGGTCAGATGCTAGTGGTCAAATAAGTCATGCAACGAACGACAGAATTGTACTGAGAAAGAGATGGCAATCTTTTGTCAAGATGGAAATATATGTATGTGGTATATGATAGATATCTTTGCATATGTATATAAACGTATGTTGGTATGGGTATATGTACGTACGTATGGACATGTAAAGTATTGTAAATATATATATATATATATATATATATATATATATTCATTTACAACTCTTTAGTGCGGCTAGACCAGCTAGTGCGGCTAGACCAGCTAGTGTATCAAGCCGGGATTAAAATAACCGATGAGCTGACAGTCGGCACTGTCATGCGAGACTGGCTGTATGTAAGTAACATTTAAATGTAATTTGAATTGGTTTTATCCAATGAGTTATGCTTTTGCAAATGGCGTGTATCTTACGATAAGCTAATCCACATACATACTGGTTCACATATCTTCAGTATGACTTGACCAGCTAGTGCCTCACGCTTGGATTGAAACTCAACCGTCGAGCTGACAGTTGGCGCTCGTACCCTTACGCTATCATACGACACTGGATAGATGTAAGTAGAATTTTAATGCAAACATTCTGAAATGCCAGTGGCTAGAACTGGTTTTACCAAATAAGCAATGTTTTTGTACATAACGACGTTATTATGAAAAACTTTAAACAATAACAATACAACTCATTCCATTTCATAAACGCACAACAGATATTTTATTATAACACCTGTGGTTGGTTTGAAAATTACAAAAATATATTCACATCATAGACGCACAAACATTTAAAAAATTGCAAACGACTGTTTTTGCTTAAATACATACTTTTCACGTCACAAATGCATAAACTATTTTCAAATATCATATGTTATTTCGTCTAATCAATTATGTTAAGAGAATATTGAAACAGAGACGAAACGTTGACGAATATATAAGTCATTTTAGGTTTGCGTTTTTCATTTTATATATATATATATATATATATATATATATAGTTAGATAGATAGATAGATAGATTGATAGACAGACAGATAGATAGAGTGAATCAGAGATAGAGGGAGACTGAGATGAGGCAGATAGAGAGAGAGAGAGCAACTGCATTCATATATAGATCTATATATACTAATATTGATAAACAGATTAATAAATTATCCGTAAATATTTACCACTAATATGATAATTTATATATTTTTAAACGCAATCATATTTTGAGTGGGTCCAATCACATTAATTATTTTCATCTGTGTCCTATCTATTGCAGGAAGTACGAATTTACGCATTTAAACACACACCCATATATATATATATATATATGTATATATATATATATATATATATATATATATATATATATATATATTACTATTTCATGTATCAACATAAACATTTATGAGGATATATAACTTTTTTATGTATCGATTTTCAGCATTTAATTTAACAGTGCTCGATACGTAAGTACAGCAAGGTATATATATATATATATATATATATATATATATATATATATATATATATATACATATAATTTGTAAATACATATATTATGTCATATATACTATTTTTATGTACTAATATATTAATATAAATATAGAAAATTAAAAAAAAACAATGGCACGACCGATTAAAGGCAACTAAATTCAATATTCTGAATATACTTTACTGCTTGGGCAGCGCTAAAATATTAACAGTAACGCTATTTCTATCGCCGATACACCAATAACAAGACTACATAACTATCTATTTCTCTCTCTACACATACACACACAGTCACACACACACTTATGTATATATATATATATATATATATATATATATATATATATATATACAAAAAATAAATGATTAAAATAATACGAACAACATCTAAACTCATGAGTATGCTGGGTATTCTTTTTCTAAATGTCGTTCCCGTAACAGCATTTCTGTTGACATTAACTTTCCTGACTGTATGCTTCCTAGAGACAAAATGTTGTATATATATATATATATATATATATATATATATATATATATATATATATATATATATATATATATATATATATATATACGTGTGTGTGCGTGTATTAATTTTACATGTGTAATGGTTCCGGTAGTATGCATATTAATACTCTGAGAGACAGAATTTTTGAAAATCCATGGATTAAGGATATCAATATCCCTTTTTTCTTTTGAACTACTGATGTTTTAATAAATATAGTATTTGTACAACTGTTATTTCTATCACTCGTTTTCTGATATATATATATATATATATATATATATATATATATATATATATATATATATATATATATATATATATATATATATATATCTATAGTCTCGGAAGTTTCTCAACCATTAAAACTATAGAAAAAAACCCAAAAAACTTTTAGTCCCAAGTCGTTTAGTAGAAAATAAATGATGTAAGTCAATTTAATCTTTACAGTTATTATATTAGTTTGATTCTAACATTATTTAATATAATTAAATTATTAATTATTTTTTTATATACATATGTGGGGGGTTGGTGTGTGCGTGTTTTTTCTTTTATAATCCCCTCTTGTTTTTCTTCGCTTTTCCCGAATAAATTTATTTATATTCACAATTCTCAATACAGTTTTGCCAAGAGATTCGTCTACTTTCTTAAGCTTTAACTGCCTTCGCAATTCCCCACCTTAAGATCTCCCATTCGCTGACAAGAAATCAATAAATTCAAGCCATACACTGATCTCAGAACTTCCCACCCTACATTCATCGTCGCCTTTGCAGCTGCCAGGGTCACCAGTCAGTCGACTGATTTAAGTCCGGAAGTGTAGACCGGCTAAACCGGAAATGGAATTCATGGCAAGTTAAATGGGGCCTTCATTAGTCGTGGAATATGATCGGTATAACACGGTGCCAGCCACTGGGAACAATTTTCCTTAATTCAATCATTAAGAATGGAACGTGTGACGTACCGGACCTGACTCTGAGGACGAGGTTGAAAGAGACATAAATAGTTAAAAAAAAAGAATATAAACAAAAGTTATAAACTCAGTAGTGATTTTGGGACACCTATTATTTTTCAGCGAATTGCTTAATTTCGTTTACATCCTAATTTGTATATATTTTTCTTCAGTTTTAACCTCTCAAATACTTATTCTTATTTTCATATTTTAGTTTAGTTAAATTTAGCATCATCATTATTTTTGATTTTTTGTTTAAAGGATCTTCAGCTGGTTTGATTGTATTGTAATTTTGCGTTTAAATTAGATTTTTTTTTATTGTAAATTTAAAAATCTCTTTTTGAAAATCTGTAAAGTTGATATCGATATCTAGATACAAGCAACCCTCTCCTACAACGACGGTATAGAATTATCATTATATTCTGGAAATAAATATCAGTTATCTCTCTTTCTGATAAAATAATTACCGTATTAAACTTTGTTATTTATAAATTGTATTGATTATAGTTCATGTGAAATGACATATTTAAGTCTAGTCAATGCTTTATCTACCAGTGTTAAAGTTACTTATCTCAATAATAACATCTCTTACATTTTTTAAACATGCTAAACTGAGTATTAAAATGTATTGTTGATATCTGAATTTATAAAAAATGTCCTATTTAACATCACATCCAGATGTTATTTCCAAAGAGGCTAGCGATCTTTATAACTAGCGGGACAAGCAGACACCTATAAGAGCACACTCTATATGTTGTAAATAGCTGCCGTGATTTATAATATTTGCATTCCATGGTCGTCCGACGTGAACACACCCTCCACAATAGTACTGTATTACATTGGCCCAAACTAAAACATACTTATAAAAAATATTGTTAATTTAATTACCGAATATATCCAGGGTTTTTTCTCTATTTAAAAAAAAAACTGGTAGATTTGCTATAGATTTTCTTTTTTATTGAAGTCCCGATCTAACATTTTTTGGCAGAACATATACTTCTACACCTGAAGAAGGAGGACATGTAATTTACTTTGAAATTCACATTCGACTTCAGATAAAATTGAATGAATTACTTTTCTTTCATTTAATATTCGGCGATCAGGATCATTTTTTAAACAGTGGTGGAGCGTGATAACGTTTCTACGAACATGATATTACCATGGCATTGTATCATACATATTTATATATTAAATACACTGATATTTCATTAACACGTTTATAAATGCAAATATATTGGTGCGCTCAATAGAGTAATACATATTACAAATACATGTGTGTAAATAGAGGTGACAAGGTTCAAGCTATTGCTTAAAAATCTTTTTTTTTTAAATAAAGCTTCCATCGCAAGATCCCAAAAATGTCATATGTGGTGTTTTTCTGTTATCTCCACTACTCGATTACTTCATTTGTATTTGTGTGAGTCATATTTTCAAAGATTGTCCATTAAATGTTTTTTTTTTATCATTTACGCATCATTTCAGCAGCTGTTTTCACTTGATTTAACTTTGGTGAATTTCAAGTTAAATTTTATTACACACATTAGATATATTTGCAAACAATTTTAATTTGTCACTATTTAAGGTATTTTATCACCCGGTGATTAGCATACTGGATCAGTTTTTTCGTTAATGCGAAAGTTAGTGAACAACTTATCAAGCAATTGTTTTGCAAACCCGTCGACTAACAGAATAACGGATGGATGACTGACACGTAAACAGAGACAAGCATAGCTACTTTCGAATTAATATCGGACACAAAACAATATTGAAATTTGCGTAAATTTGGTGAATCAACGTGCAATGATAATTAAGTCATATTCAATTACCGGCACCCGCACATCAGCGTTGCCTCGACAAATAGAAGAATCCTAGAAGTCCGGCTCCAATTCCTGAACCCAGTATAAGTCGTCGTAATCGAATTATTAACTAGCTATAATTATTATTGAAGGCGTTCTTTAATTACCACCTTCATAGATAACAATGGCCGTTTAAATGTTTAATAAATATAATGCTTTCCATAGAGCATCTTCACGGCAATATACGCACGTAGAGTCGAGGATTCATTTTTAACTTTGGTGTGGTGGGATATTTTCATTAAAGTGGCTATACAGACCCACTTAAAGGAAGATACTATTTTGTAAAATTTAATGTATTTGTAAATAAAGTGATTTTTAAATAGTATTTGGCAAAAATAAACATTTAATTAAAATGAACTGAGAATTTCGCGCAAAAACATGTACCTCTTCATTAAGAGAAAATACAAATACATTGACACATCTTATGAATACACATTTTCAATGAAGCGATTGTCGTACGCCTTTATAAAAATGGAAAGTCCTGGTATCAAGTGCGACATATAAACGATGAACATTTGTATTTTTGCCTGCGTAATCACGATCATCATTGTTGCTATGACAATCGCCCTATCGGACGACTTGACACGTCGAATGCAGTTCACTTTGTTTTGATCGCAACGGGGACGCTGGCGCTTCTAAGATATCGCGTGAGAAAGCGACCACAAACAAACTGAGACTTCAACAACTTTTTAACGTATCTCTTGTGGGGCATTATTCAATAGTTGCCGACTTGTTTTGAACAAAAATAATATATATACATATATATATATATATATATATATATTTCTGTTAAGATAGATTTCCTAATTTATTTGAGTGTTAAGTCACTCAGCTTTTTCTTCATATGAACACTGCAAACACAAGAATGAGTATAATGAAAACAACATCACACATGTGTGACGAACTACCAAAAATAGTGTATAGTGTTTTAGTTTAAAATGAAAGATGTAGCGTCCGTGATTTATGTACATCCTAAAATGTCCTCGTCGAAACGGTTTATTAGTTTTGCATACTATTTAATAGAATCACGGCATTCTGTTAGTATTTTTATAAGCCGCACAATCGCTGCTAAAGTAAAACCTTACATAAAATGTTCTGACCGACGGTGTAATACGAAAAAGTGATATTCATTTATTTTATACTGTGTTCCTTTAAGATGTTTTTGCTTGAGGATGAACACTCTAGTGCAGTGAGGGGCTAAGTAACTATTACTTTTGTGTTGAAATTAGTAATCAAACAGAAAATATAATGTTGTTAATTCAATGTTTGTTATCTATAATTCTAAGATGATTGACTGTTCACTTAGTTTTAAAAAAAAAAACACACCATGTTAAACAACAAAAAAGTTGTCTATTAACTTGAACTATTTTTAATGTCTTTTAAAATGTCATAATGCCACATCTGGTTCTTTCATCTCTATATAAAATATCAATTTTAAAACTAATGAAATGCATTCTGGTTGATTTAATTAGGTAATATAATTATTTTCAAAGAATATTTTATAAAGTTAGTGTAATTTTAATCTATAGCTTTTTTATTTTATAAATGAACGATTATTATTAAATAAAAAAAACAACAAGATGTAAGTCGCGTAGACGTGATTAAGAGACCCACATATGCAGACACACGTTTAGCAAAGAATAGTATATATACTGATACTACACTTCTTCTTTCTGTTCACGGGCAGGGAAGAAGACTCCCTTCTATTCTGCGATATTTTTTTGTATTTTTGTCCGGATTTAGAGGATTTCTTTTTGTGAAGATGGATTTGCCTCGCATAAAAAAGCATGAGGAGGCAAGAACATAGGGACACACGGGAAATGATCGCACATTATAAGTGATATATAGAGATTAGACTCGAAAATTGTTGTATTTCAACATATACACACTTGGATAAACTTATTGTAAATTTGGGGTTAATGCAGTAAGAAAATAAGAATATTCGCTTACTGTGGCGTAAACATAAATCTGTGACATAAATCATGACTGAATACTCATTGAAGTGAGTCAAGCAGCGTCTGGTGACACGCATTCCACTGTACATAAGGCGCATTGTAAATTCGGGCTCGCGTGCGAACATGCCTAGCTGTGTGTGAATTGCAATTAGAATACAGTCAACAAGTTAGATAATGTTCTTGCCAGAGTATGTCACTTTGTCATTATAAACATCCCCCCCTGCTTAATCCTAACCCTAACTCTCTCCTTTGCCTCACTTACCGCCCACCCAGATCCTTGTCACGAGTAATGGCGCTGGCCACACGCTGGGAAACGATCATTTCTGACAAGATGAGTAAGATGACTCACAATGTTGAATACGCAGGAAGACAGTAGGCTCCCTCTTACCAGGTAATTCGAGAAACTTCTTCCGCCACCCTCGGTCGACGAGAGCAAAATGAAGACACTTGCAGATTAAATTCCTATTATCCTACTATAATTATTTCACTCGTTTCTGACCACATTATTGGTTTATTAAATCCCGTTCCAATTAGAAATTGATATGTGAATATGTTTGTTGTTATCTGCTAAAAACAAATGCAGAAAATACGTGTTTACAACATAAGGCGTTATTGAGATAAAGACGGGGTTCCTTATAAAAATTGTGCCGAATTATGAAAAACACACTGCGTTTTGTAAACAATTTGTCCAGTTGTTTATTTTGTATATCTATCAATGTATCTATCTATCGATCTATGCGTCGTGTGTCTATCTAAATATATATATATATATATATATATATATATATATATATATATATATATATATGCGTGAGTGTGTGTGTGTGTGTATGCATATCCTCTAAGGAATTAAAAGACAATACATTGGTAGAGCAATGGAGTAATATTTAACTTGATATTGTATCTGTGTGATTGTACACATTTTCCAATATGTGTCCACCATATATATATATATATAAAATTTTATAAGGAGACATACTTTGTGTATGTACAAATCTTCAGTATTTACTTCAACAGTGCTCACTACGTAAATGGAGCTTGGTAGTAAGCTATGAAAATATGTTTATGGCAATTAAGCTACACAAGGCTCCCGCGTATCATCCCCGGGGGGAAATCTTCAGTTTAAAATGCATGGAGTTATTTTCATAGAGATGATGGATTAGCGATAATAAGAGATTCTAACAAAGTCAAAGGAGAAAACTTCAAGAAAATTATACATATGGAAATGAAAAAACTAGGCCTAAAAGTAGAAGTACTGGCTAACATAAAAACAACTCAATTTCTAGACGTCACGTTAAACTTAAATAAAAATACTTACGAACCATACCTAAAAGAGAACGCCAATCTTATATACATCAACCCAAAGTCTTATCACCCCCATCAATCATAAAACATATTCCGAATGCTATCGAACGTAGGCTTATCAATAATTATAGCAACGAAAGTGTTTTAAAAAATCAATCAATATTTACAATATAGCTCTAAAAAATAGTGGTTACCATTATACTGAAATTAAATATAAAAAGGACACTAATAATTCCAACAAAATAAAAAAGAAAAGAAGCAGAAATATAATCTACTATACCCCGCCCTATAACCAGATGCTACAAACTAAACTGGGCAAACCGTCCCTAAATCTGATTGAAAAACACTTCCCCCGTAACAAATCCTCTTTATAAAATATTCAATAAAAATAACCTAAAACTATCCTACAGCTGTTGCGAAAACCTAGAAATGATAATTAAGGCAAACAATTACAAAATACTAGAAGAGAACAGCAGAGAAAAAGAAAAATAACAAATTTCATAAAAAAGTTGAAAATATAACAAAAATAACACTATGACGAAAAAAAACAAACAATACAACTAGAAATAAACAAAACGCTAATAGTAACCACCCGAATAGAAATTAAAAAGTTAGCAATGAAAAGAAAAGATGTAACGGCATAAATCGTACACTTTGTCGATTACAAAATAAATGCTTAACCAAAAGTGTTGTATACTAAGCCACCCTATTTGCCAAGGAATGACCGAATAACAAGAAGTACTACGTGGGTATGACGTCCCTATTTTAAAACTAGATATCATGACCAAAAAAACACATTTAAAAACAGAGAACATCGAATAAAACAGCACTAGCAAACCACTATAAGGAGCTCAAAGACAATAGGCGCTCACGAATAATGCAATGGAAAATAATACGACAGGCAAGTACATGTAGAAATTTAGACGACCCGTGTAGATTATGCCTGAATGAAAAAATTGAAATCCTAAATTTTAAAGACGCTCGAAATCTATTAAACTGTAGAGGTGAGATAGCAAACAGTTGTCTGCACATAAATAAATATACCTTAGGCTAACGATAAATGAATTAATAAATAAACAAAATCTAAACAAAAACTTAACAATTTAAAAATAAAAACCTAAAATAGAAATACAAGGAACCACATTTAAAATAACATGAAATAAAATAAATTAACTCATAATATTGGAACAAGAAAGGAAACAGGATATAGGCCAACCTATGGAGAAAAATAACAATAGAACAGGATATAGGAAGAAGGTAAGAATAACCACACCTTTGTTCGCGGAAAGCCCAACGATTGGCTGAGAGAACAACAAAGAATCTGATTGGTTAACTAGTCAACCGTGTATATAACAATACCTGCCAAAAATAACTCCATGCACTCTGTGTAGCTTAATTGCGATAACTATATTTTCATAGCTTACTATATATATATATATATATATATATATATATATACATACATATATATATACATGTATATATACATATATATATACATATATATATAGATAAATATATATATACATACACACATATATATATATATATATATATATATATATATACATTCACACATGTATATATATATACAAGCCAAAATCACTAAACACATCCACAACAAATCTCGGCGAAGGTTATTGGAAACTGCCCTCATCACATCCTCCACTACCATCAAGCAGCGAAATGGTTTCTTTAACCTATCACCCTTAATAAGCAAGATCATCCTCACAGAACAAAGTCTTTTGCCTGATTATGGCTAACTTTTATTTTCATCTCTAACCTTATGACACTCTTCCATTCACCCACACCCTTCCTTCTTCTCCCTGAATCTTCTCTTGTTTTTCCTCACTTTTTTCCCTCACATTTTTAATACTACAGTCCAAATAAACTTTCTCATGTTCCAAATATTTCAAATATTCCTCACCCACCCTTTCAATCACCCCCCTCCCCCACCCACTCCAATCCCTCACTCATTGCTATCATTTTCCAAATATTTCAAATATTTCATACCCTATCACGACAAATCCTCCCTCTTCCCCCTCTCATCTATTTTCTCCCATACCTCTTCTTAAATTCCCTCATTTTCTCCAAACGCTCTCTAAGACCATAACTTTCGCCCATCCACCAAAATCACAGCCCCCCCTCCCTCTCTACCCATCCCCATTTTCCCTGCATACACCCCCCACACACAAACATTCCAACTCACTCTTCCCCTCCAATCTCGACCACAGCCATCTGGTCAAACACCCCCTCCCCCTTTTCCTCCAATCTCTCCCTGCCATCCATTTTACCCCTGCTCATCCCCCACCTCTTTCTCTCATCGCCAGCCACAGTAGTCCTTGCTCCCTCCACCCTTCCCCTTTTTTCTCCCACTCATTTTCATTCTCTAACAAGTACGGACGTCCAGCAAGACGCTGCCATTATTTTTCATTTTATTTTATTTTTCTTCCCAACATGTCTACCCTACATGTATCTGTGCTTGCATGATATCTTTTCCCTATATCATCATCCTGATGAAGTCTTCTAAATAAAGACGAAACGTTGATGTACACATAAAAAACATCCAGTTTTTGGTTTTCCTTTTTCATTTTACCATCACGTCGGATTACCTTCATCCTTCTCTTCCCATATATATATATATATATATATATATATATATATATATATATATATATATATAAATAAACGTATACTAAGAGAATACTCATACTTGAAAAATGAATCCCCTGAACTGAACAATTTAACAAAACTGTCGTGTCTCTTTACGAAGAGTAACAATAAGATTCTTGATTCCAATTTTTACCAACGTCTATTACCTTATTTTAATTTTAGAAATCTGTTTCAATGGCAGGCGTTAGCGTTAAGAGTCTTAAGCATATAGTGACATTGGAGTGTAACACGTTTAATTTGGTTTTCTTTAGTTTGTTAATCACGTATGGGTTATTTAATTCCGTATAGAGTTGCACCACTCTAAAGTAGGATAATTATTTACTTTAAAAGAATACATTGCTCGCAGCATATATCACGAAATGCATTACTCTATGAAAACGGTACACTACTCTCGGAATAAATTGCAGTATACTTAAACATCATTGCACTACTCGGAATACACTAAAGTATTCTGAGAAAACATTGCACTACTTTTCATAAACATTGCATAACTCTCGGAAACAGTACTTTTTAAAACATTAAAAATGACTCATTCGCATTGGTTATTATTTTTGTTATCAACGTGATTGACTCTCAGCCACTGACTTCTCGTATCTAAGTGAAAATAAAAAAAGATGAACAGTGTTTCGATTTTTTGAAGAATCAGATTAAATAATACAGTTGGAACTGAACATATAGATACGAGGTCATAACGTGAACAGCTGGCTGATCGAATATAGTCTATCCGATCTTCTCTCTAGTAAGGACCTAAGTAGAAAATGGATACCGTCTTAAAGCATACCGAGTCACCACCAACAACATACGTATGGCTCCGTTTTAGGAGGTGGCTATTCCTCTGTATGGTGTTGCATTCAGCGAATACACGATTAAACTTGGGTAGTTTTAATTGGTATCTATTGAATAAATATCAATTAAATGGAAATCTATAATATTAACATTTTCAAATAGGATGTTCTGTTCATATTATGCCCCTATAAATCTTTAAACTGTAAACCCTTTAAAGAAGCTTTAATATTGCAATATTCATTAATTGATATCTTATATCTACTAGCACAATTTCGTCAAAGTCTGCGATATCTGGACTTTCATGAAGGTATTCCACCCTTTTTATTCCATTTGTATGACACGATATAGAGTTAAATATGATCCAAATTACAACTTATTGCGTTTTGTGATTGTGTTCTAAAATTAATAATATGTTCATGTTTAAGAGAACATCTTCTATACAGACATGAAAACATGTTGACATACGTTATTTTATATGAATACACAGACGCAGGCACAAAACAAATTAAATATGTATAGTATATATATATATATATATATATATATATATATATATATATATATATATATATATAATGTAAGAATTCCAAATGTATTAATGAAAATAACTGAAGACCAAAGGGTTTAAGAGTTCAATACAAAGTAGAGCTTTGTCTAAACATTTTAAATGCTCTACATATATCAATTCATGTTTCCTTGCACAACGGTGAGACGACAATCATACTGTACTCAAAATGCCCAAAAAATTAAAAAAAGAAAATCAGACGAAAGAATATATTCTAACTGACAACAAACTGGGCGTAATGTTATAACAGTGTGAGGTGAAGAGAGTGTTAAAACATCCATATTTTCTTTAGGAATAACAAAACGAATTCAAAACATCCACATCCCTGCTCTATACAACCCAGAAGACTTACACATTACAGCGATCATATACACATGGGCTAGACACATGTATAAGTAAGTATAAATTTATAACACAAATTATGACACGCACGCAAACCGGCAAACTCATATATCCGTACCGAATATCCTCACATGCATACGGAAGTTGATCACATGACATATTTAACTTAAAACTATAAAATTATTAAGAACCTTATATGAAGACGTACACATATTATCACTGATTATTTCATCTACTTTAAATAGCATAAAGAAATACATACTTTACATGCGAATATACTTATATCAGTAACACATATATACGCATAATATTACACTCCCATACAATTACCACACACATTCACTTATATACTATAATACAAATAAATATATTTTACTATTAAATCCGGTCATCAAATTGGAGACATACATTTTCATAGTAGCACTTTATATTTCCACAACCGTGTACAACATCTATTATAAAGGTCTCATGAAAACTCAGCGAATATTTAATATAATTAGATAATTCATATCAAACAGAAAGATATCGGTTGTTCTCAATGGCCGTTCATAAAAGCAACATGACATTAAAGCAGGTGTACCCCCTGAACCTTTATTGTTCCTGATTTTCATATCGACTTCTCTGATGACATCACATATGAGATGGGCATATTTGTTCATAATACCACGCTCTACTCTCGTCATGTGTATAAAACGGCCGCGCACACATTCTAGGAAATGTCTGACTCCTTAGAAAGTTACCTCCCGTCTGTAGTGGGTAAGAGTCATAAATTGATTGTAACATTTTATGCTACAACAACTAAAAGAAACTTTAAAAACTACTAATTCCAAAGGCAAATAAAACCCTACCTAAGAGTCTAACGTACGACCTTCTCGCAGGTATAATCAACTAGAACAAACCTATAGAAGACATTGCCGAGACTGCTTCAAAGAACGTGGGCTCTTTCTACCGTGCTAGAAAACTACTCACACCTGACAGTATTCTATGTCTCTACAAAGCCACCATCCACTATAACAATAGTCTTTAATCTGATAATTCCCCCACTATTTGCTTAGCACCAGCCCCTGTCTCATCGGCGCAATGTTGTAGCTTTGTACTTGTTTAACAAATAATTCAATAAAATGTGTTCCGGTTAACGTTATGCCCTGGTGCCTCCTCGACGCAAATACACCGGTGCAACGAAACAATCTGCAAAATCCCGTCCATTCGCCGTGGAGGTCCCCAGATGCCTTAGAACCTTCTAATCAAATAGTTATTTCCCCGAGCTCTCTGTTTCCCGGACTGTACCGACATGCAACACTTTAAAACTAATGTGAACAATTATCTCGCTGAAGAGCACAACATTTAGGATGACCCCTAAAGTTTTACCTTAATTTTCAATTGCCTCTGACGTCTTCAGAGGAAACTTGCTCGTTTTCTGGTGAACTAAGTAAAAAGAAGAAACCACCGAACCATATTGGATTCTGCAGAAAAAATAACGTAAACAAGTGCACCAAAATTGCTCGTACACTCTCTACCCATACTTCTACAAATTATATATATGCAAACTAACAATCGCTTAAATGTCCTAACAAAATAATACGGCATTTAAGAATCAAAAAAATCTGATATACATCATTAACTTTTGATTGAGCATATATAATAAAAGTAAAATAGATTTAATTAAATCAAGTATATTTCATTAAAATATATTTATTTACTATGCAAGTAGAGCGGTTTGGCATCTATTAATCGATATATAGAATTGCATATTCAGTATAGTCTTATATTCTATACTAATATATATATATATATATATATATATATATATATATATATATATATATATAAATATATATATATGTATAAATATGTATATATATAAATATATATATATACATACATAAATATATATATATATACACACATATATAAATATATGTACATATATATATATACATATCTATATATATATACATATATATACATATATACCTATATATACACATATACACACATATATATACATATATATACATAAACATATATATATATACATATATGCACATATATATATATATATACATATATACATATATATACATATATATATATACATATATATATATTATATATATATATATATATATATATATATATATAGTCTCGGAATTTCTCAACCATTAAAACTATATGAGAAATAAAAACCCGAAAAAACCTTAAGTTCAGTGGAAAATCACTCATGTAAGTCAATTAAATTTTTACAGTTATTATATTAGTTTTTTTCTAAAATTATTTAAGGGATTATCAGTTGTTTACCATGAAAACTGTTGTGGGAATTTAAAAACAAGACAACATTAAATTTCATGGCTTCCCAGCAGAGTTGATCAGACCCCACTACCCTTAAAAGACAAAAAAAAACTTTTCGTGTACTAAATCTAAGTTTTGTTCTGTATAAATGTGTTGCTAACTTATATTAGTTATTAAAAAAAGTCCTGTGTTGTTCGTCTGTGTAACGAAATTTATCCGTTACTTATAAAAATGTTGCTGACTTTTAAAGTGTTTAGACGAATCTATTACACTACTTTTTAGGTGATTCATGTATTTTTAGTTTTAGTTTCATATGAAAAATATAAAAAAATATCAACATATCAAAATATTTTTTTCCTCTTCTTCTGTTTTAACATTTCTTTCTTTCTTTATCCCTTTCTACTGTTTATTACACGTAACTATTTTTTTTATATAATTAGTATATGTGTTTATATACGTTTATACATATTCTACATTTTTTTTATTTATATTAAGATAGCTTTGGATTTGCACTATCAATTTATTTTGATTAATTTGATGAGACTTAAAAGCATTAGGATGGCGAGTAATTGCCTTATTTAATTGTCTAAATATTTTGTTTTGATCGCCACTTTGTTTTATCATCCTTATTATTTGGTCAGAAATTGGGGACATAAAATCTACCAATTTTAAGGTAACACGAGCAATCCTCAGAAATTCGGACATAATACTCCCGTAAAATATATACACAGGGCAGGTACTATTTTTATGTGGCACCCGCACGATACGAAAAGGAAATTAATTTCTTTCATCAAACAGTTTATAGATAAATATTTTATCTTAGATTTTTATATCCAAATCAAGAAAAGTAGCGTGTTCACAGTTTAATTTTAACTTTTTAGGATATATTAAATGTTTAGTATTTGAAAACTCATCGCTATCATTAATGCAAATAAAGTCGTAAATATATCGCCTACATCCATGATATTATACGCTCTAGATATATCATTTTGTATTAATGATGATATATACATATATTCAAGTCTATGTAAATATAGATTTGCCCAAAATGGAGAATGATCCAACGCTATTGGAATACCTATTGTTCCGAGTAGTACTTTATTTCCTATTTGAAAGTAACTCTCTTTTATAAGGTGACTTATAAACATTGTCATGCCAGTTTTGGACACACTCGTCTTACCATTTTTAGTTTTACACCAAATGGCTTTAGATTTTGCAAATTCTATATATTTACCTTTTCCTCCTGCAAAAGCGAAATCTATAGTATTACCTTATTCTTTAATAAATTCTGTATGTGGTATTTTTGTATATAATGTACTAAAATCATATGTCGAAATTAATTTAGCCTGTTTACGAGAATTACTACGATCTAGTTTTTCTTTTACTAGATCTGAATTATTTACCACCCAAAATAGGTTTATATTACTATATAATTTACATTTTTATGTAAATTATTTATTTGATTTATAATTAATTTAAAGACTTTAGATACCGCCTTACTTAAAGGTTTAGTGATGCACATTTTCGAGGCAACAATAAAACGGGTGCATACTGGTGTTTTATGCATTTTAGGTATCCAATATATACATGGAGGTTTTTTGAACTTTCTAATTTTAATCCTAATTTTTTACAAATAACAGTATTGTTTATAATAATATTATCACCTTTACTATTACTTAATTCATAAGTATCTTAAGCTTCACCTATTATTCCTACTTCTAGCAATAAGCGTTGTATATAATATTTTTTACAGATAAAAGTAATATATAAAAGTAAAAACCTATTTTGAAGCATTTCATGCTCCGTAGTTATTTGTGGATTTCTAAGGAGGGGATTCGTTTTTTTAGAGTGTTTAAATTCTTTTAAACGTTCTACTTTTTTATTTACGAATCTAAGTACATTATTTTTCCATGCGTCAAATGTAGAGTGTAATCGTTTATGCTTTTTTTGCCATGGATGCAGTGAAATTATCTAACGCTTTATTTATTGCCTTAACACATTTCGCATACTTTAAACATTTAGGTTCTCTATAGTTTGGGCCTTTACTTAGGAGTTTTCTTAATTAAGAATGTTTAACTATCGCTAGATTACCGGTAATCATATGCCTTATGTCAGTATTACATGAAGGGGAGAATTTACACTCACATGATGGTATATACATTTTATCATTATCATTAATATTTAAATTCTCTACAGTTTATTTATAGTTAAAAACCTTATTCCGTAGGGTTAGCCTTAGTTTATATGTTTCTATTTGTTTCCGTTCCTCTTTTTCAAGTTCATTGGGCAGTGACTGAATGATTTCTGGATTATTAAATATTTTAGGCAGATTTATCTCATGAAATCCTTAATTTTCATACAAGACTACACAAACATTTCGTGGTTTAGTTAGTATACCCTCAACAGGTGGCTTGTATCATTTTGTATCGATAATATCCATGATATACTCATACCATTGAGGAAGTTCTTCTTTCCTATATATCATATCTGGGTTTAATAACACTTTAGATGCTATGTCTTTTAATACCCTTTTCCTTGGTTTATTAAGAAGTTTTCTAATGTAATTAAAAGACTCGGAAATATTAGTCATGTTAATCTATTTAGATTATTTTTAAAAATTCCTCGTATGAAATATATATATATATTAAAAAACGGTCAAAAAGTATATGGATTAATTCAGAGAATTAGTAAAAAAACTAATAATTCAATATATGTATATGTCTTTCCTGGCACAGTTTTAATTATTAGTTATATTTCTACTGAAATGAGAACTGGTATCTTTGAAAAACGTCGCTGTAAAGGACATTTTTAAACTATTTTTTGCTGTACCGCTTGAGTTTATTAAACGTGTAGTGTATTTAAATTTATATCCGTTTTATTGTCATTGTCTCTCCTCTCTTTCTATTCATCTCTTTTATATATATATATACATATATATATATATATATATATATATATATATATATATATATATATATATACACACACACATATATATATATATATATACATATATATATACACATACATTTATATATATATATACGCATACATATGTATATATATATATATATATATATATATATATATATATATATATATTGAGATAGAGAGAGCGAATGAAACAGTGAAAAAGAGAAAGGGAGGCGGAAGTGCTTGCAACAATCTAGGATTCAAGTTAAAATATAATTGCAAAGCATCACTATATTACTGAATATTATTAGAGAATATATATATATATATATATATATATATATATATATATATATATATATATATATACTTATATATATATTGTTTTCTAATGCATGTGCGATAGCCTTTTGTAATCGGTGCCTGCATTTATGGCTCCTTAAAATCTTGCAAAAAAAATAAGACAACGTAAATAACTACATATCATAGTATAAAAAAGCCATTGCAATTGGATTGCGTGCGGCAGCGACCAGTTGAGTTTCGCGGCCATCTACTCTACTTTCTCTCTGCAAACTGTCAGTCATGTAGACTGAATGTCTCACAAACGTTTTGGAATTCATCCATCAATTCATCCTTATCTCATTGATGATCCCTGTAGAACACTAAGGGGCTTTTGTTGCAATGTCTCACATTCTTTTATAATTGCAAACTCTGCAATTATGGCGTACAAAATAGCCGGGTATTATACATCGAAGACGTAATCATCGTCGCGACAAATCCAGTCAATTGAGGCATAACCCATGCAAACACCCAGCTTGTATCATTCAATGTTTCACTAAATTTGTTTTTTATTAACACTTTATATTCGTTTGTTATTTTGCTGATTAATGACTCTCAGAATAGTTGAATTGATTAAAATCAATAGATGCGACGGGAAAAGGCGGGAAACTGACGGAGAATGCAATCGTTTAGGCTGGGAATTTACTGGAGAAGAGACACTGTTTTTAACAAAAAAAAGTTGTACAAGATGGAATAAAGAAATACAAGAAATAAAGATGCAAAAATAAAAAAAGAAATATTCTTACAGGAGTCTATTCAATTTGCGCGTTTAATGATGAACGCATTATTTAAAACTTAAGACTTTTATACTGACGAAAGGCCAGATATTTTAAAACAGATTCGTGAGTCATCTAGCTATTGTATTATTCATTTACACTTGGCAGACTAAAGTATATAACATTTCAGACTGTATCGTGACGAATTATAATTATTTTTAATACGTAAGCGTGTTAAATTACCAAAATAGGAATT
>OY744521.1:141507263-141577263 GCA_963556195.1 Sepiola atlantica
CTTCTTTGGGCGCAACGAGGTATCGCTGTAACAGTGTTTACTCGTTCAGAAGCTTATTAATCTGAGTATCGTTCCCATCGAAATAATCGTAATTATTCCGCTTCTTAAGAAAAATAACCTCGGCCATGATCTTATGAATACTGGTTCTAAATGTATCCATGTGCGATCACATTCTATACACTTTGGCGCGTTTTTAATATATATATATATATATATATATATATATATATATATATATATAATATTAGCTTTTTTTACTTATATCTTTTCACACCTCCTTGAAATATTTTTAATACAAATCTGGGGATCTTAGTTGCTAGTCGGATTCAACACATAAAGTCATAACATTCTTACATATATGTTAATGTATAAACATCTCACCATATATACACGCACAAATATAAAATAATCACATATACATATCAACGTGTATATCTGCATATAACAAGTACACACCCATACGTGCATACACATTTTCAAATTGACTTAGTGTGCGTTATCCGTTTTGTTATTTCCATTAAGACATCCACAGCAATATATTTTACTTCATAGAAAATACATATATATTTGTTTGTATCAGTTAAAAAATATGAAATATGCTGATTATCTTTAACAACGTAAATATTTTGACAACTAATAAATTGTAATATTTTCGATTACAAAACGATTTATATTCATATGTACTTTTTGAAATTGGGCATAATCATATATATAATTGGACGGGTTTGTAATCTTACTATATTTGTGGAGAATTTTTTAGGCCAATTATTAAAACGTTTATTTCAGAAACTTTATATTTCTGTTAGTTTAACTCCTTCAATTTAATATTCAGTCCTGCTCCTTGTTTTTCTTGCGATAATAATACATATAGGAATCAAGGGGAATGTTAACTCTTACTCAGATCTAAAGCCACATACCCAAGTCCACCTGGAATAGTTTTTTTCTTCTTTTATTTCCGCTGACGCGTAACAAGACACATTTTCACTAAGACGTAAGATGGCTATTGTGAATAAGGAGCATCAAGGTGGGAAGTTATGCAGCATGATGTGTGGTCACATGTGAGTTAAACTTCTCCATGCTGGTAGAATCAGAGCAGAGAGGGAGTTCCAAAGGCTAGCATTTTGAGGAAAAAAGCTATTAGAGTAGAAACCCTTTCGGCATCCTTGAACATTTATAGTGAAGAGGTAAGAGTTTGCTAACTAACGGGTTTGTCGGAGATATTTATATCGGTGGGGTACCAGCTCAGCAAGCTTAATTTTTATATAATTCGATTTAATAACTTGTAAAACAAGTACAAGGAATAAACATAGCGGCGATTCGACATGGGCTGAAGATTGTTAGATTATAAGGGATCTATTAGATTATATAATTTTCGCTCGATTGTTATGGGATGAAACAGGAGTATGACATATAAAAACGCCTTATATTATAAAGTATCAAGTTAGCCGACCGACAAACAGCTTATTACTTTTTTATATTCTAGTTAGGGATTTTATGTTTCGGTCAGAAATAGTGTTTTGCTTTAGAGGCTTAAATGGCCACAGCGAGAATAGTTTCCATTTCGTCTTTCGCTTCGTCGTGTTTCGAACGCATTGCTTGTTAATAAAATAATGATCATTTAACATAAAATGTTCTTGGTCAGTGGTCTCAAAGTGCCTCTACAAATGGATTTAAGACACGTTACATAGTAAAGTCTTAATCATTTAAAATCTCCTCTTTTAAATACGTGATTTAGTCAGATCAAACATATATGTTTGAACCTGACAACTTCTTTCATTACCTAGCATTAAGATAGAATTGAAAAATACCACAGAAGAAAATATGGACAAACAAAAATACTAAATTTCAAGAAAGTATTGTTTAAAAAACACAAATCATATCATAACATGTTGTTCAAAATATTTTGTATTTTTTCAATTCTCCTGCACCTTTATACTCAACATTAAAGCCAAGTTTTGATGTTATTCTAATGTTGCAAACAATCATTTTAATTAATCTAAGAAAATCAGTCAAGGTTATTCGATGTTTGTTTGGTTTTACGGTATATCGAAACAAGATAGCAATTTTAAACAATTCGTTGAGTACCATGATGATCGTAGAACTAATTTAAGACGATTATTTTCGAGGTGACGGTAGTTTAATTAATATGACATGTACTCGGAATCTGGTGCGCCAAATCGAATCCTGTCGATTTCATAGTACCAATTCCAGTTATGGATGGTGTCAATCATTACATTAGAATGCCAACGACATATTTTATTAGAATTCAAAGTTCAAGCAAAGTTTGGTTGAACTTCGAATTCTAATAAAATTTGATTGGCACCTTATTTTATTATTTCATTTCATATCATAATATATATATATATATATATATATATATATATATATATATATATATATATATATATATATATATATATATATATATATATATACCGGAAGCCTTTAAATGCAGACAAAACGCTGTTCTTTTCTATGCGACATTTCAGAACTTTTGCATTTCCTTTGATATTTGAACAACTTACTATAACGATTTCCATTTTTTTTCTTTTCTAATGTACTCAGCACCTATTCCTTTGATGAATTCAAAAATCGGTTTCCCTATTCTCTGGTTTAATGATTACAGTAATGATTTAACTAATATTAGAATTTAAATGAAAATATCTCAAATGAGAAATCTGCGAAATATTGCAGTCTATAACGTTTATATATCGGAAACTGACAGTAAAATATAATTTTACTTCATTGCTTATTTTCAAGTTTCGTTGAATATTCAGTACTATATTCTTATATTTGCTGGAGGACTCTTAACATTCATGCTCTCTCTGTCACAATTACTCAATTCTTATACGACAATCCAAGCATGGCACTAGGTGACATGTATTCCCTTACTTTATAGCTCAAATATCATATTGTTGTGTTAATGTATATAATAAATAAAGTTGATTTTTAGGGTCTGCATTAAGACACGATAGGATAATCAGTATCTGTTCCACCATCTAATGAGGCTAAGACCTTATGCGTGTTTCCAGAAATTATGGATTAATTTCGTATTCTTTCTATATTTATTATATATTTCCGGTTAGTGACACCAATTTTTGTTCACTACATTTTTCTACCTTCACAACCACACGATGTTCCGTGTGCTTATTTTTCATGTGATACAAATTAATCGAACACCGGTAAATGGCGTTCATAAAACATGAGAAATATTTACTACGAGTTTAGATGTCTGACGCAGTTAGTTTTCCTATAATATTTATTATAGTTAGTTTGTTTTATCTTCTAATATTCTTCATGTTAAGCAAGACACATCCCTATTTATTCAAGTTCATACACTTAATTATCTCACCCATTTTCTCAGCATATTCCCAAAATAATTTTTCACATTTTAAAATAGGATGGAATATATCAATTACCAAACAAACTTCTCAACATGGCGGCTTCTGCTGTCGGCATTCGCGTACGTAAATAATTACGAATTGATACTTTTTCATTAGACAAACTTGACTCAGGTGGGTTTTTTTAATCAGTAAAAACGTAACAAAAAACATCCCTATACTAATGCTTGGAAAAAGTCACACATATGTAGTTTATTTAATCTTTTTTGCCGAGTATACTTTCTTTCCAGTGTTGATATGATACATTTTCGCTATCACATCTAGTGTAGTTTAGTCTGTACAAAAAAGAAATACGTCAGTCTTAAGTTTCAACGAAGCATGAATACGATTTGTTTTCTACGAATTATTTTGTTATTTACAACTATTTTGGTTTCTATTGATTATTTTGTCATATGAATTGTTTCATAACACAAATGCGTCACAGAACATTACGGTATAAGTCCAACAATCAGATTGTAACTTATTTGGTCGATCGAACAAGCACACCTAAAATACGTAAAAAGAATGTTATTGAATTTAAACATTTTTAATTTTAGTTTGGTGATCACCTTTTACCTTAACATTGAACGTAAAATGATTACCCCCTTTCGACCAATTCCGGTAAACTCATTTTGTTATTTGTTTTCATTTTAAACAATTATTACGTATTTAACAACTCTTATTTATTCATGTAAATTACTTAGTGTAAAATTAGTCCTCATATACGTTATGTGTTTTTATTGATACTTTGATATTCATTTTGATTAAATCAAATCATTATATTATATTTTCCACATAAACACAAAAATATGGATTAATTCGATTTTAATCATCGAAATCACTTAGCGTCAAATCGGGTGTGTTTATATTTTTTTCATAATAATAATTCTAATAAATAAATTATCATTATTATTATAAAATATTATTTTATATTTCTCACTGGTAACACCGAGATAGACCTCTGCTAGTTACTATATAAATATGAATTATCGATGAAAGACTGGATGCACGTTTTGGTTTGAAGAGCATTTACATTTAATAAACGACGTATGGTGTTTAGCAGCTTACGCTATTTCTTTGTGAGAGTAATATGAACTGTGAACATGAGCTGACAAACTAATATATCAATTTATATCTATTGAATTATGAATTGTAGTAAGATGAAACTGGTATTATTTTTAAGCTAAATTCATTGATTGTTTTGTAATGCTAATGATTTTTCAATTTTTTTTTCAAAACCAGTAATGACGTTTACTCAACGAACAAAGATGGTTTGCGTCCAAGACTTTCGGAATACCGTATATATTGAGTCAATATCTTCACTTACAATTTTCTAATATTAATATCCGCTCTATCATCGATATTAAGCACTTTTTCGGTAAAAAATATCAACTTACACAGTTTCTGTTAATATTATGAACGCAGTACGAGAAAACAGATATATCCAAATGTCGTTGATTCAATATCTACGCTTTTTAAGCGCAGATTACTATATTTAGTCGCCCCTTGCGCCTCTTTACGTATGTGTGAACAAGTGCATTAACTAACAAATAAAGTTAGACAGAATTACATTTCGTTTTTTTTAAATAATTCATGTTTACATTTTTACACGTTTCCTTGTTATTGCTTATTTCGCACACACACACACACACACACACACACACACACACACATGAATGTAAATGCCTACTATACACTATCCTCGAGTGTCTAACGTCTCTCTGTGTATGGGTTTTGCAAGAGTAACTGCCCTAAACACTGTCTCCTACAAGGAAACCCTTACTAAATATTTGAAATAGCATAGGATTTACAGTACATATACGATTCCACGCTTACTTATACGAAAAACGGTGTATCTTCTATAGTAAAACCACTAAAGTGGTTGTTCTACCAGACTACATAAATTTATGTCCTTGAATTCGATAAGACCAAGAGACCACAAGAAAGATACACTAGAACATATTTAATTAGTTTCTGAGAACACGCCATTTTTTATAATTATCTCTATTTCTCTGTACATAAATATATATATATATATATGCATATGTATATGCATATATATATATATATATATATGTATGCATATATATGCATATATATGCACATATATATATATATACACATACATACATATATTATTTGTATAGCATTTGTGTCTTAAATGTTAATTTAATGGCACTCTAATATTTATAGTATTGTGATAAATAACAGATAGACTGGTTTTGTAGTATTTGCTAGTTTATACAAACATTATTGGCCACGTATATGCATACATATTTCAGTTGTTATTATTAAAAATACAGCTTCTACGGGCTATTGTTGACTCAACTAAAGAGAACATGAAATGATTGTATATTGTTGTTGTTGGAAGGTGAGTAGAACAGTTTAAATAGTGGAGGAGGTAAGGAATGTATTCGCTCAAAAACAGTTATTTATCTTTATGGTATTTTTAATCCCATTAAGCCTTTCTGACTCTAGTCTTTTTTATATTTTGGCGAGTTATTGGACCCTAATATTTCATTAGCATGCATATATAAGTAACCCATCTATAAATAAACACATACTCTGCAAACGTATTCCGCTGTATATACATACACAAACACCCACACCCACATATGTATATATACATACCTATGCATATACATATATCGATATACATATAAATACATCCACTCTAATAATATCTATTTTCAACCTTTATTTTCACTAACGTCAACCAAAGAGACTATCATGCCCACAGAATCCCGATTCTCCGATTACTATCGCGGACGTGATAAGGAAATACAAACACAAAAAAATACATACCCATATATATATATATATATATATATATATATATATATATATATATATATATATATATATGCATATACAGACATATACACATCTTATGCAAACATATATACACGGACAGAACTATTAATCGCACACGTATACATATACATGTAAATATGCAGACCCTCATTTGAGTAGATCAGTTGTATTTATTGATAACACCATCAATGGATTCCGTTTAACGGGCTTCAACCGATCTCAGAAGCACGTGTTGAGAATTGAAGTGAAATTATATAAGGATTTAAGCGCACTTAAAAAGTATTAAGGCATCAGTTAACAAACGGGTGCACTACAAAATCACGCTGCAATGTGATTTGTAAACACATAACAGTATGTATGGTGCGCATTTCCGTACATACATACCCATAGACGTAGCAGGTTTGTTTTTTTTTAAATCTGGATAGGTTCTAACGGACGTACACGCAGTGACAGTAAATCTAGCCGATATATCTTTAACCGGTATACTACTTAACTCTATTGTTTAAATTACTAAGAAGTGTAATAAACCTGCACAGACTAAAACGTTAATATCAACATTTTAATATTACAGTATCTATCATTCTAATATACAACTTAAAAGTTACGTAAATTTAAATTGCCAAGATTCGAAGCGACAAATGTTTAAACCTTGACTAAATTAAACCAATGAATGATCTAACAAATATAAAAATATTTAAAAAAAACGTAATGAAGTTTAAAGATTTATACTTTACATAAGAAAATCACATTTCGCATTCCTAATACTTCTGGAAATGTATTTGGAACAAACACGAATAATTAAATAGGTAATAATTAAAAAAAAGCCGAAAGTTGTTGATTCCTTGCATTCCCATTTTTCATGTATTTAAAATTTAAATTCGAAGATGAAAATATAAATATATCTTATATAATGTTCGATAGGAAACAACGTTTAATTACAAGAACTTTTAACGACATATTTCTAATATGTGTATATCTGAAATATGTTTTTGTTTTTTTAAGTCATGTTATATGTTTGTTTATACATCTTTATATATATATACATATATATATATATATATATATATATATATATATATATATATGTATACATGTGTATATATTTATTTGTGTCTGACTTGTGTTTTTTGGTTAATTTTAGTAGAGAAACATTTTTTTAAGAGAGGTATTATAGGAGTGCGTGTATTAATATATATATATATATATACATATATATATATATATGTATATATATATATATATATATGGGTCTTTATTTGCGTGTGTGTGAACACACACACACACATATATATATATATATATACATATATATATATATATATATATATATATATATATATATATATATGGGTGTATACATGTGTATGCATATGGGCATATTTTAGCAGATGTACTTGTATAATTATATATTTTAAACTTGTATTACTATGATAATAAATATGCTAGGCTCAACGATTGATAACAAAATCAACAGAAATATAACGTCTGAAAGGCTCTATTTAATGACTATATACTTTACGATAAGCTGTAAACATAGATGAAATGATACGAACTTTCACACTAGAGAAATGACATAAGACTAGTTGATTGTGTGTGGGTTGATATATATATAGTAGTATTAAAATTAGGATCAGTTAATTATTGGCAGAAACTGGAGAATACCATGCCAGCCAGTTGCAGTACAGGAAATCCTTGGCTATAAGAAGTAACTCAAGGAAATATGGATTAGTGACAACAATTGGAAGATAATCAGATAAAGGAAGACATTACATCAGCGGCACAGTATATCACCTAAGTTCGTATACTTATACTAAGAGAATATTAATAACGACAAGGAAGCGAAACGCAGCGCTCAAAATGACCAACAAATATGGTTCGAGGATATAGCAGAGGTCGACAAAATAGCTGCAAACGTAATGATACAAGAACCGTGTATCAAATTATAAATACGTGTACAGGCGGTTAAAGAGTAACATTGGATTCTATTAAAACAATATATTGAAAATTGCTCTCAGAATCAGAAAAGTTAGCCCAATGGGTCGAACATTCAAGGTAGTATTTAAAAGACTGGACCCACCCACCCAAGCAAGCACTAAGGAACCATCAGTTCTTATCCCTATCAACATCAACGAATTAACCGAGGATTACAACCCTGAAACGTAATAAGTCATCAGAGGTGGATGACATTGCTACATAAGTGCTTAAGTTAAGAGTCAAATAGATGTGTCACTTATGTAACATAGCATGCAACAACGGTTAAGTTCCGGAAGATTTAAAAACGGAGTGAGTGTATGCTTTCTTAACAAAGGCAATAATCGTGACCCGTATGTATGATGTAGTTGACCAAAAGTTACGATAACAATAAGCCGGATTTGCGGTAAAATATTCTTGTGCATTACATTTGTTTACACTACGCCGTATATTGAGAAACATGCCGAATTTACAAAAACCTGTTGCCATCAGTTTTATAGATGTATCCAATGCATTTTACAACATTCATCGCTCATTACTCTGAGAGATCTTGAAGGAGTAATGCCTCACGACAATTAAGCACATTTATGCAAACTTCAATTGTTGAATACACTCAGTGACTGATATGTGGTGATCACAGGAGTCTGCGAAAGAATTGTTTTCTTTATTACTCTTTTTCATAGCCATTGAGTGAGTATTAAAAAACACAACGTAGTTTCAGGGTATTACGTGAGTTAACATCGTAAACTTTCATATATAGGCTTTGCAGGCTATATTGGTGGACTAGCAGTGAATACTTCTAATCTACCAGGCATTATAAAAAAGGCCAAAGCTGAAGCAGAGACCATTGCTCTGTATATCAGTGCTAATAAGATACACACCATGCTGTCTAGGGCACATCAACAACCTTAAAATATATGCATCGACCAAAATAATAGCTATAGTTGATAACTCCACACATTTAAGAGGTTTCTTAAACAAAGAACACAATATAGACCACGAGTTGCAGTGCAAGATAGGACAAGCCTCATCAGCATTTAATCATCTCTGCCAGATGTAGAAAAAAATCAGTCAGATCAAATTAAGAATTTATGACAGACATATCAGGTCCACACTGCTATATGAAAGTTAATCTTGGCATCTCAAAATCAGCCAAGATAGCAAATTAGATGCGTCTGATTCCAAATGTCTTAGAAAAATTCTTGTGGTCAAATGGAGCGAAAAAATTACCAAACAAGAAGTCAGAGACCGCACTAACCAACACGTGACATCACTGATCTGCAAAGGACCTATAGGCTGCATTGGGCATGCCCTACAATTGGTTCCAGAGACATGTATTAATAAAGTGTTTCAGTGGAACCCTGATGGACAAAAAAGAAGAGAGAGAAGACAGAAATTGAACTAGAACCACACAATCGAGATTGAATCAAAACGGGAAGAAGTTGAAGGAAAGCTTCAGACGATAGCTTACTTTGACTGCATTATGCGTCGCAGCACGCGTGAGTTCCTGAGTCTTGGAATATGTGGGTGTATAGATAAGTTACTGTACGGATAAATACCGTATCTCCTCCCGTATATGCCCATATTCTCTTCCACTCCCATTAAAAGCGATATACAATAATGTATTTTTAACTGGTTGTTCAGTCGAGGATTAACCTTAGAAGCTTTATTTTCAAAATAAATTTCAGCTGAAATATACATGTATAGATGTAGCTAATAATGTCTTCACAAATAAAATAAATATACTATATATATATATATATATATATATATATATATATATATATATATATATATATATATATGTGAATATAAATACACACACACATATATATATATATATATATATATATATATATATACATATATATATATATATGTATATATATATATATATATATATAAATATACATATTTATAAATATATAAATATATAGATATATACATCTAAATATATATATATTACGATATTATAAGAAGAATCTATGAATACATTTTAAATAGTAATGTAAACAATTGAAAGAGTTTGACAGAATGTGAAATATATTTTTTAAGAATTTAGACGAAATTATTTTGAAAACATTTAGTAAACATATTGCATTTTTCGTTATGGATTATTTAATGAAGCGTTGAAATTCCACCTTTAAAATTATTTCAGATTCCAAGCAATAGTACAGTCCTCATGGTATATTATCCATGAGAAAAAAGTACGGTCTAAATTGGATATTTAAAACAATTACAGACTCCAGATACTTATCTTTCTAGTGTAGACAAAAATGAAGTAAAACTATGTCCTGTATGGTAAAGACGCGACCGGCAAGTAAGCCATCCCCGAAGTAAATGGTCACCAGAGGGAGCAAAATAGCCCAAAACTAACTTCACAAACTGTTTTAAATATAAGTAGATAGCGAAAAAGGTCATAGTAAAGTCGTAAATTTTGATCTTTTTAAAAAGCAAAAATAATTGTCGAATGTAACAGAATTGTCACTACACAATTATGATTATAAATTATTGTAATCATTTCCAATGGGATATCTGTTTTAAATTGGTAACGAGAGAAAATTATTTTTATGGCCACCCGATAATCATTTTCAGTAAAATAATTTTAGTTTTTCAAATTAAAAAAAATATTTCCGGCGTACACTACCCTATTTGATGAATATCTATTAACATATATTAAGACGTGCTAATATAGAAATACTCCCAGTGTACATTCACACCAATAATTAAGATCTGTTATCCCCAACGAGGGAAATATATTGTTTACTTTTAAAATGATTTGTAGAATTCAATCACTGTACCACAAATACTTTTTTTAAATTTTGTATTTTATTCTGCCTAAATATACAGTCGTATATAATATTTATAGAATCTACGTAAGAAAAGCTCAATTTTTAAGTGTGTGTTAATTATGGGACAAGTGTATAATAATAATACATGAATGTAAGTAAACTATCTAACTCGCTGTTTAAGACATCGAATGTATTGAGTACTGTATAATGTAATCATGTTGATCCAACGTGTCACGCGTTGTTGTGTATAATGATGTTGTCTAATAATTCGGGAGTGTAGAGTTGCTTAAAATTGAACACAAAGATCCCTTGACCTATCGAGTGTTTAATGGACATTAAGAATGAAGACGACAACAACAGCAACAGCAACAGCAACAGCAACAGCACATAATAATAATAATAATAATAATAATAATAATAATAATAATAATAATAATAATAATAATAATAATAATAATAATAATGATAATAAAAATAATAATGATGATGATGATGATGAGTGGGCCACAATAGGAAGTTATATCAAGATACGTCAGAAGTGGGACAGGAGAACGACAATGTCAAACGCCTTTTGGACATGCGGATATAAACTGATATGGTTCTTGAACATTCCAAACTCGGACTAATCTTTCTTAACCCAAAAAAAGAACTTGTTTAATCATTGATATAGAATGCAGGAGAAAGAACACAACAAAATCAATAAACATGCAGACCTTAAATGTAAATTAGGTAGACTATGGAAATATAAAAAGTGAAAATGATTCCCGCTGTAATTGGAACAATTTTAACAATAACGGAAAACCACCATGAATTGCTTAAACAGATTGACGAACATTTATTTTTTAATTTTACAAAACGCCTTCCTGTTAGTATCGGCGAAATGGTTTAAGTACAGCTTTATGTCTAAATTAAAGATAATAGACTTGATGTAAAAAAAAAATCAAAAGATCAAACTAACAACATCTAGAAGTTTAGACTACTATGAAATAATAATAATGATAATAATACTACTAATAATAATAACGTATAAACATTCATACATTTATTCGCCAAACCATGTAGTCCTTAATTTGAACATAAATTACTTCTTCGTGGGAAACAAATAATCAATATGCGTAAACATAAGTTAACAATAAAGGTTAAATATTATTAGGTACGGTTAGTAGTAAATATTATTACTTATCCGTAAAATTAATGAAACGATGTTGATCATCTTATAATAGTTCAGTCTAAATGTGGCTGAACCTCAAACAAATTGCTAACAAAGGTGTTTTAACTTGGATATTGGGCATGAATAACCTCTCTTTCAGATAAAAATGTCACCAAAATTAACCTTGCGTGAAAGGGGTCAACGGGCGCCATCTTTAAAATCCAACTTAACCACATTAGAATTTCGAGACAATTCCTGACATTTTCTAGCAAGTATGCCCATTATTCCTGACAATTACTGACAAAAATATACGTGTTTCCTAACAAAAAAATACTTTATTAAATTAGAAATAATAAAAAAATTGTTTTGCATGAAAACCCACAGGGGTTCCACCCCAAGCCAGCTTGACATTTTTCTGGTTTTTTAAAATCGTAATGATACACGTAATAATACACTACTACCAGGAAATGACTAACCCCTGTCATTGTTTTCTTCTTTTTTCGTATACAAATATGAATATAAAAGGTACAAGGCTACAATTGTTACATGAATTCATAGCATTTCATAAAAAATAGGTACAAAATAAGTACAATTTACAATAAAAGAATGATCAGTTGGTCTAATTCTAGGACAAGACTCTAGCATACCAACCACAAAACAAGTTCATGAACGGACCAAATAACATTTCTTGTCAGGAAATAGTCAAAGGTAACGTCATCGCAATCAATATTTGTCTGTGGTGAGTTGCTGCAGTGGAGGCCTTTTCAATTATCACACAAGTTTGAAGAGTCAATTCCGAGTTTCCTGTAACTGCATATTGCTGTAGTACACCCTCAAATACAGTTACACGTTATTATAGGCAACACATTTACAGGACCAGCTGGCAAGTCAGTCTTGATTGGTGTAATTTACCATCTAAAAGTTTCCATCCCCACTCGTCAGGTGTTAGCTTGTTTCTACATTTCCCTTCTTGAAATTGGAAGAAAACTCGAAGGCTGTAGAATTTCGTAGCTGCTCTTGTTTGTGGCAATGATTTGACCTTAACATACCTTGAGCTTTTTGCTACTTTTTCCTTAAATCTCCTCAGTCGGAGACGATTGATGGTTTCCCATCATTACAATTGTACAGACACACTAAATCCTTCTCCGCAGCTTCAATAACCTCTTCTGCACTGCTATCCTTGCCAAACACTTCTGCCAGTTTGAGGAAGTTTCTATTGTTCATCGCCTTTCGAAGGCATTCTGCCTTCCCAATTCCATTAACACTGGATGTTGAATCACAACCCAGTAGTGCATTGATGAATAGAATGTTGGAACAGACAACATGTTCCAACGATTTCCTTATCTATTTGATGTTCCAGACTTTCAAACTTTTGCACTCTCTTTTTGCGTGAAAAAGATGTTGTAACAATCATGTCTATGTGTGTGATTACATAAAATACCAATAGCTCAGTGTAATCTGCTGTAAAAATGGTTTCCTCTGTATGTCCCAGTTCTAGAGCAGTCTTCCCAATAAATACGTAAGCGTCTCCAGATGCATGGACTACTTTACAACTTGCTTTATCAAAACTCTTTCCCAGCAAGTTGATGAATACTTTTTTGTTTTCTTGATTAGTTAAGAAAATTTTTTTTTTTTTAATTTGAACAACATTAAATTGGTTAGTGACACATTAACACCAACATATCTCCCTGATCGGCGTCGGTGAGTCGCGTGTTTTATGGATGGACAACTTTCATACCCATCAAAGATAATGCATACTTTTCCATATCTAGTTGTGACATACCTGCGGTATTGGGCACAGATTTCATCAAATGTGTGACCGTTTTGCTATGGGAGTCAATGAAGTAGCTACCCACCATCTAAGAGATACTGTAGATATGAAGACTGTGAACCTTCTAGTACAGGAAAAGTGAGTTCCCATATTGGGTCTGCCAAAGCCGTTTATTTTGCTTCTCGCGGTAGTCCGAAAGAATTAAAAAATGCAGGTGGGTAACCACACAGCTGATACTGGAAATGTTCTTGTTGCTGCTTAGTTGAGTAGATAGCACGCACAATCTCTGGAAGAAGATTTGTGGATCAGTCTCAACTGATTCATGTTTGTTGAGCGGAACTTTTGACACAAGTTTAATTGCCTGATCCTTTCTTTTAAAAGTGGACTTGGGAACATTTTCTCCAACCATTGAACCTATGATTATCACTGCTATGGTGTTTGCTCTGTCCACATTCACTTTTTTGTCTCCAGTTACTCTATTTATAATGCTGTGAATGGACGGATTTTCCGTGAAAAGGTCATATGTTTGGCGAAACGCAAGGAGCTTCTCTGTATCCCTCACATACACCTTTCTTTCTGCTGAAGTAGCCTTTTGGTGCTGGCCACTACTGCCATAACGAATGCGTGCAAGTTTTTGCTTTGTAAACTTGATTTCAGCGCACGCTGGCAGTGATAGCGTCCAAACAAATCGTTGAATTTGGTCCATTCCTCTCCCAGGAGTAAGACTCTCAGACGCCTTCATGCTTCTCACTAGTACCTGCTCAATAACAAGATCCGTCGACAAGCCAGCCCAGTAGCGATCACACTGTCTAATCACATACTATTCTTCCGAAAATTTATGATACACTTCAGGATGGATTTTCGGCAGCCCCTCCATTTGCTGCAAGTACAAGTAGGTCGACTTTGCATATAAGATGTGTCCTAATGCATCGAATACTGGAGCATTTTCCTTACAGCGTCAAGGTGCAATGCCCAGTTCCCGGTGCGCTCTGCCTTGATAAACAATTGCAGGATCTTCACCATATCCAAGTATTGAATCCACAATTTTTGCTGTTCGCTGGTTAACCATCACAGCCTTCACATGATAGTTTCTCTAGGCAATCCTGGTCATAGACTCTGGTGACAGAACATTATTCAATGTCTCAGTCCCATCCAGGATACTTTCAATAGCCCCTGAACTTTTTTCAGTTCTTCGTTTCACAGAAATGACTCTTCTGCATCAGTGTAGGGTTGATAGTCCTTAGTGACATGTGAAACTGGCAAATCATAAACTTTCGCTACCAAAATTGCATTCAGAGCAGCATCAACTAAGAAGTGAGCACGAATAATCCTTGAAACTTAGCATGTTCTTCACTGGTTAAGCATACACAAGTTCAAATAGTTCTCGCAATGCAGAACTTGTCATCAAATGACGAATCGACCCCAGAAAGCTTATCTGTGTATGGAGTCTACTAAGTCGAAAGACAAATGGTTTCAGGGGACTGGAACTAGGCTGTGACTCGACTATCATCATTTTTTTGTACCAAAGTGGTTAATCGAATGTTAGAATTGGGGTAATGTGGTTGTTTCGTGTTAAATCAATAATGTAACATAACGTTGAGTACACGCAGGTTGCATTACAAGGGTTTACGTCGATCATTGGCAAAAATAACTGTGGCTGATTTCCCAGGATATGCTCTTTTATGTACTGCCTGCATATAGCCTGACTACGCGGGTCTGGACGGGTTTGAAATGAGTGAAACCTCTTAAAGGATGTCAACATTAGCAGTGGAACCGTGAAACGTTCTTTGGCTGGAGCTCTTTAAATGTCACTGGTGGTGTGTGGGGGTGCTGTGAATATAGGTACTTAATATTGATCCTCCCAACCCTTAGTATATCTTCTGAAAAGACCCGTATCCCTGGAACTTATTTTGTGTTAACTTCCCCAGGCGTAACATATTCTATCGTGGAATGTGTTGAATCCATCAATACTCCTTACATTATGACCCGCATTATCAGCTACGAACTGAACACATTCAGTTTCAACAAGGAATAGTGTCTAGCGCCATGAACAAGAGCAGCATTTCTTTCGAATTACTGAATTTCTGAGAAAAATGAAGATAAGCCATACTTATTTAGAGTTTCAATTAAGAACCTTGATCTTAATTGGTCATGCATTTCCACTGCTAAACCTAACTGCAAAAGTGCAAAGCTAACTCTAGGGCAAGCAGCCTGCATTATTGCTTGACCTACTGATACAAGTTTAAAATCATTGTGTTTGTCTGCAATTATTTTCCTGAGACAGATCAGCTATCTTTTAGCGACATATTCAAGAATCGCATCTAGTTTAAGATCATTCTTAGACGGGCAATATTCTGAACTTGTCTGGATACCTTTAATGTCATTCTTGATAAGCTTGGCTGCCGTCTCTACGATTCTAAGGTCTCTGATTCTGAATTGTATGTTGAGCGGCTCTGCTCATAGAATTCATGGAGAATACATTTTGCTGTACTTAAGAATGTAACAACATCAGTGTTTCCATTAATTTCAGTCATAATGAGTTTAAGCAAATTCCAGGAATGCTTGTTTTATCTCTGAATCCTCTAATCTACCAAGGTTTTGTTTCTTAGAAGTATCAGCAGAAGAGAACGCCTTAGGAATGTTTTATTGGAATCAAACTTAGCAAAACATGTGTGATAACGTGTTTCTTCTGAAACAAGGTCAGCTGCAAAACCTATTATACACATAACAGTGAATGCCTAGCCATGATCCTTTCGGAATTTCAGACAATATTTAACACTTAAAATCAATATTTTCTACATGGGAAACATCAACACCTCTTTTCTTTCAATACGATTTTGCTCCAGGACCACAAAAAAGACAATGTTCATTAGGTTTAAACACACACAAAGAGCGGTCTGCACGGATAGCATTTCATCATGGGTGGACCTGTATTTACGGTCAATTTCTATGCATTTAGGGTTGATCTAACGCTGTCTTCATTTCCTGTTAAGACGTTGACTAATCTGAATTATTATATTCTCTCCACGTTGTTCAGAAGATCTGTTCATGGAATTGATGTCCTTCTGGATGGCGATGAATGTTTCTCCATTACTGGACAGTTTATTGTTGCAAATAGCATACTTGTCAGCATTTATAATTATCGGTACTTCACTGGAGCCAACCTGAAACTAGAATATGACAGAATATTAGGCTCCTGCACTAATACTTTGAAAGAAAAAAATAGGCAGAATAAGTTATAATTATATTTCACTTCATGAAAACTGTTGGTTTTATTTAAGTTCACATTGCTACATTTGGTAGCTTTGAACCTAAATTGACTGGAATTGAGTTGAGAGAAAGGAGACTAACATCGGCGGCAATCTTTAAAGATGACACCTGTTTACCCCTTTCCACAAGGCTAATTTGGTAAACTTTTTTCATCTTAAAGAGAAGTTATTCATGCCGAATACCCTAGTTAAAAAAAAACCTTTGGTAACTCTTTGTTTTAAGTTCAGCCAAAAAACAGCGAGATTGACTGAACTATAAACCTAATACACATGTACTAAGTGAATCAACATAACTTTATATGTAATTTCCATGAGATTATTTTACTCATAAATATTCAGCCTGTATAAATTCCTACCAAAATGTATGTAATGTAAACGACAACTTGTTTCGGAAGTGTATGTACGTATATTCGTTACTATCCTTGATATTTTATTCAAGGTAATATTAATGAATGTGAAAATGTCAGAAATAAACATCGAAAATCATAACAAAGCTGAATAACAGGAGAACAATAGGAACGGATGTCACAGTTTTTGTTCTCTGTTCATTATATTTTGCTCCACGTTTCTTTTACATCCGGCTTATAACAGTCAGACACACAAACGACGTCAGAACATATTCTCAAACTATGTTTAGCGTGGTTACACACATACCCCTTCTACACAT
Organism: Sepiola atlantica; assembly: GCA_963556195.1. NCBI lineage: Eukaryota > Metazoa > Mollusca > Cephalopoda > Sepiida > Sepiolidae > Sepiola > Sepiola atlantica. Next base: position 141,525,078 of record OY744521.1, read on the forward strand.
ACACATATATATATATATACATATAGATATATATATATATATATATATATATATATATATATATATATATATTAATATTGTGTATGATTTTTATTTTGTTTAAATATTTTTGGCTATAAATTTTTAGACATAATGCAGTTCTATCTGAGAATAAGTTTTAACTCTGCCGCACCAAGTACTTCGAATCAAGCTGACATAATTTTAAGAACTTTGTCTGAAAAAGTCCAACTGAATCCCTGCTATAACTGAGATATGCTTGCAAATGTGTATCTAAAATGTGTGTATGTATATTAAATCATACCAAAAAATGTGGCCACATTTTTGCAGAAAAATTTCTGACTGGAATTATATATAATATATAAATATGTATATATGATAGTGGTTCCTGGAAGAATGCTAGTTTTTCTCTAATGCTTATAACGTGGTCAGATTTCAAATAGCATGTTGAAGGATCAGCTTATGTCTGGCTACACTGAAAAGCTGGGATTCGCCGAAATAGCACTAGGTGTATGAGGAAATATATATGCTCTCCAGCTTTCATCATTTTCACCTCTATACAGTATAGATCTTGTTTTATTAAAGGAAAATGAGCTCTATATAAAAGATAATTAAAACATATAAGCCTCTATATATGTTCTATATACGTGTCGGTAGTTTATCGCCTGCTAAAACGATTTTTAACTGTTAATAATAACAGGTCTAAGCACAGGTCACGTTCCGAAGATACTTGATACAAAGATACACCTGTTTGTGGATGTACGGTGAGATATACACTCCGAACGATGATAATAGCTTTGTAGTAAACTATTTATCATGTGTATATAAACGAATCTCTGATTTTTTTTAATAGGTGGATTATTAATCATAGCTTTTTAAATCTTCAGCAAAAAATCCGGTGTCCAAAAGATAACCTAACGAGGAGGCAGCACCTATAAACTGTTAAACGTTGTCATTGCGTTAAATACATCTTGTATTATTTATAGTGTGAAATAATTTCAGATGAACAGATCATCAAGAAAGAAAAACAGTAGATAATGGTATTCAATAGACATTTACTGTTAATGATTTGAAAAGGATTGGTCAGTAGCCTGTCCACACGTGGGCAATCAATCAAGTCTATTTTCCCCGGAGCTGGTTCACTTGCCGTAGCAATACACACAAAGAATATTATTCGTGGGACCGTATCTTGTCTTTGAAAAGATCAATACAAATGACAAGGCACACACATTTGAGAATAGAATGGGCCAACACATATTTGAAGATTGACACGATTCTCTTAACTGATTCATCCCAGGTGAACCTGACGACTTAGCAAATATTTGGATGCATTTCGGAGATTTAACTGCATCGAAGGTATGAGCAGGATAAAGTAGTCATGGTATTGACAGGCACTATTGGGCATTGCCAAGGTGTTGTTATCACAGTCCATTAAGTACTAAAAATTACATATGCTGCCTATTGTAATGTTTTGAAATAATCTTTGGTGACTTTGTAAATTGGCATTCCGCTTTCGATACTACAATGCATCTTATGAACAAGAACGACCCCACATTTTTTAAAGCCAATACTAAATAGAGATAACACTAGTCTTATGGAAATAATTTAAAAAAACATTATTATTACCAACATTTTCCTAACAGTATGGGTCGATACATTAAACTGAGTTTTATTTCGTGTTGGCCGAGTATGGGCTGTTGACCCTGCGGCATATCTTGGTGAGATATCGACACACTTTCTTTCGGATGCAATCTCTTGTCAGGTGCTGCTCTATAGACGTACAGGTGTGGTGTCATCTTAAGATGACAACTCACAAGATCAGCATTTGATGTTTTCCCTGAGGGAAAGACATTACTCGTAATGTCTAGTCGTATGCTGTGAAGAACGTTGGAGAAATGATATATATATATATATATATATATATATATATATATATATATATATATATATATATATATATACACATATATTTATATATATATATATATATATATATATATATATATATATATAAAGTAATTCTACTTCTCCATGAACACTGAGTGTGACAAATGTCGGGCTTATTCGGCGGTGTGAAAAATCGTCAACATAACACGGCTACTCACGATAGATAACAATTACATATAAAAATTGTTTAATTCTAATAGTATTACCTAGTACTGAAAACCGGAGCTTTACATGTCAAAAAAGAATTCCTCGATTTACCTGCCCTCCCAGATGTCTGAAAGAATCATGATGTTATGTTTAGTCTTATGTGAGATGTAACCATTTATAAAAAAAAAAACACAAGTACAATTATAGCTGTCAAGAAAATATCTTACAATATAACCTAGATCGAACTTTTAGGCGACTTTTGTAGCAGCGGCTTAGGCGATCAGACATACCCTCGACTCGAAGGAGTAAGTAATTCATAAGAAAATATTTACCTTGGTGAGAACATACGGCAGTCCCCGTTTTTACCTTTAATTAAAAAGAAAAATACACGCATAAAATCGATTACATATGAACAGCTTTGAGAAGCAACTGAAAAACGGGATCATAAATATACATTACATTTATACATAAAAATAGTACCGATTCTAAATCTTAAATTCTCTTGGACTTTATTTTTATGATGTGAAAGAAAAAAGTAAGACTAGATCACTCGTTTGTATTAAAGACGGCCCAGAAGATGGTATAAAGAAAACAAACAAATATAGCACAATATACATAGATGCTGAATACTACAGCCCAAAGCTGCACTAAGAAGAAATATACGAGGAATAAGGAAAAGGGAAACGAAAAGGCGATAAAAAAGTGGTAGATAATTAACTACTTAAACCAAGCCAATAAAATGGCACACAAGGGAACACACATACAGCTACACAAATTGCATAGGAAATTTACACTTTGTATGCAAAAAACACACCAGTTATTCACATCATAAATGAATGCACTGAAATAACAGAAGTATACATTTAAAACTGGCATGCCTATTTTTCGAATGTTTTCTTACTGGGGGAAAACAGCTGCATCTTAATCGTACATACAAGTAGTACAGACACAGACACACGCTAATAGTTTAGAACAAAACGTAAAACTTTCCAGGAAAATCCACACAGACAAACATATACAAATAATAAAATTGGACATGTAAATAGTAAACAAAAAAGTCTGTTCAATAGTAGATGTTGTTGTCTCAATAAATATGTGGCATTTTCCAGAGAAAAACACAATGAACACGGAAAAAAGCACGGTGGTACCAGTGAACGTAGTAGAGTGTAATAGCTTTTCCGAAGAGCCTGGAACAATATCAGTGGAAATTGAAAATAAAGTTCGGAACTGATGAAAAGTAGACGAAATATTGAAAAAAAGTCCATCTTGTACTGAAAACAACCCACATAAACAGGTGATAAATCACATGTAATTTGGATAAAACAGCAAATGCTGAATCGAGGGAGGCGCGAAAGAGCTCTATCCCTTAATAGACTACACGAATGGCCTATGCTGGAAATCTCATTTCTTTTATCAATCATAACTAAAAAAACAATAAACCAAATTAGTTAAAACTTTGACAAAAGATGTATTTGAAAGGTTCTATAAGTGTGTAGCATTTCAGCATCATTAGTCAAGGAAACCCAGAGATCCAGAAAGGTCAATCATGAAATCATGTTATATGTGTGTACCTACGTACGTATGTGCCACCTTGTATCTCATCAACTATTAGATGTATTCAGCTGATTTTTGGCAGAGATATTGGTTCTAGAGTCTAGTTGATGGCATTTTAATTTCAGTTTACTATATACCTTAGTTTTCCAGAAAATTCCATAAAGTCCATAAAATTGACCATTGTATTGAGGCATAGCCTTTACAAAAGTAGTGATATTCCAGTATAAATGCCAGTATACTGAAATCATATGCCATTAATAGGGTTAAGATGAAAATTCATATACACTAAATGTACAAAAGCAAGGAAATTCCCAAAGTTTTACACTTTTATTGTCATTAAGGGTATGCGAGCACAACAGCGCTATGTATTTTACTGGTAGGAATTTTTCTTCAGCCCACCTCACACACTTCATCCACTCATGCATAGAGATTTATACTGTAGTGATGTGATGATGAAATGGGTTGGTTGATATGTAGTCATACCCTTAATGACAATAAAAGTGTAAACATTTGGGGATTTCTTTGCTTGTGTACATTTAGTGTATATGAATTTTCATCTTATCCCTATTAAAGGCATATGCTTTCAGTATACTGGCATTTATCATGGAATAAAATGAGAAATATAGATGTAACATAATAAGTCAAATCAAAACGTGCAGAGATTTCTCGGGTATAATGTGAGTCCCAAAAAATAAATCGCAGCGGCAACAATACCGGCTGAGTATGGTCTTTTAATCTGTAATGGAGGAGTCGGATATTCCATAGCACAATCTGTTTAATGACCTTTTGGGTTTGTATGTTTTCGTAAAAACTGATTTTTTTTTATAAATGAGAGCGTTTGCACATATTATTCCCCCATACAACACTTTAAACTACCTCAATAAAAATTAAAAGTATGCATATTTATTAATTAATGTTTTATACTCATTGTTAAAATGGCATCAACATCAGAGATAACAATATTTATAGGAAGGAATAATACTTCCTTTTGAGCCATTTGTATGGCACTAAAAACATAATATAACCACATTTACGCTTAGCAGTTGTGTTTTTTATTCCTAATGATCGCGTCATTTGTTTAGGCGTGAATTCTCTACACACATATACAAGTAAAAATTACTATTACCGACATAATTTATTTTAAAGGAAATTAAGCTGGGAAATTAGTTCAACCATTATTTTGCTTTACCCACTTATTTGTGCGCTAAAAAACCTTAATATTTGATATTGAAAACATGTTTAAAGCTAATTAATTTTACCGTAACTAGTTATTAAATATTCCGCGTTAAATAATTTTGTAATCTGTACATAACTAAAGACATAACCGGGATAGTAGCGAATAATGGTCGAATACATTGCACCTGTATTTTCGGCGCATACTTGCTTTTTCAAAACCGTTGACCAATTTTATTTTAATACATGTTAAGATAAAATAAAATAAATTCACAAATTATATTGACACAACAAAGGGAACATGATATAGGTCAACCTATAGAAGAAAAAAACAATAGAACAGGATATAGGAAGAAAGTAACAATAACCACACTTTTGTTCGCGAGAAGCCCGACGATTGGTTGAGAGAACAACAAAGAATCTGATTGGTTAACTAGCCAGCCGTGTACATAAACACACCTGGCAAAAAATAACTCCATGCATTTTAGCCTGATGATTCTCCCCCGGGATGAAACCCGGGAGCCTCTGTGTAGCTTAATTGCAATAAATATATTTTCATAACTTACTATACATACATATATATATATATAAATATATATATATATATATATATATATGTATATATATATATATGTATATGTATATATATATATATGTATATGTATATATATATATATATATATATATATATATATATATATATATATATATATATATATATATATATATGTATGTGTATGTTGAAAATGAATTCAATTCGGAATTGATGTGTGTATAACCAGTTCGTCTCCGATGTGGTAACAGTTGGTGATTTGAAATCTTTTTTTCTTTATATTTTGTCCGGCTATTCTTATTTTCAGCAAGGCAATCAATTATTGTAATCTGTTTTATATGATTAAGATGCTCTTAAGAGGCCAACGACTCTATAGTTGAATGGAAAAGAAGACATTTATTTGCTACTAGCTTTAGAAAGGTGGATACCACCAGAAATTGATTTAACCTCGACTGATCTGGGCTGTGAATGCTAACTTAATATTCATATATTATACTTCAACTCGACGCACATGTCATGCTGTATAACTTTCTTTCTCCATTTCTCCCCTCATGCCCGACTTGTCTTCACGGTAATTTAAAGGTACTATATATATATATATATATATATATATATATATACATGCATACTAGAAGGAATCCGTGGGCATTCCAGGCCTGTACTTTTTCATAAAAGTTAGTCGTTTAAAAAGGTTTGTGCAGCATCTTAATGTTAAATCTTTTAGTATCTCTCTCCTGCTCTCTTGATCTCTCTCTCTCTTTCTCTCTCTCTCTCATTCTATCTCTATTACCTCCTTTCTCTCTCACTCTCCTTATCATGTTATTTTTCTTTGATTCTGTGGATGTCCGGTTCTCATGCAGATCCCACAATTTTATTGTAAGTAAAATTATTATATATGTACTCTGGTCTATGATGTTTCAGATAATTACTTGTTATAGAAGTTTATCTTACAAACTATTGTAGGAATTTGTGACGAATTTCAATTATATAGATGTGCGGCACAAACACAGAAATAAAGATCTGATTGTCTTGTCTGTGCAGAGGATAGATACTAAACTTTTATCCTAGCCCGAAGAATAAATAATGTATTTTTGTGCATGTTTCCCGTCGGACTCAAAATCGACACCAGATGAAAGATTTAATCTCATTGATGAGTGGGATGATAACGTACATTAATACATTGAATTGCATTAGCTTATGTACATACATATACGTATATATACATACACACATATATATATATATATATATATATATATATATATATATATATATATATATATATATGGACGTCCTCTTGGTTTTGTTTTTCAGAAGTCTTGTCAGTAGCTTGCATTCATGATCCCACTACTCCTGCCAACGTAACACACCTATCGAAACCTCCTGGTCCGCACCACGTCTTTGTTGGTTTCCGTCGCTCCGCACGCATTACTCAGTGTGTCACGTGTTATATATATTGATTGTACTAGCTGTTACATTGAATACTTGTTATTAAATGAATTATTATTATATTCACTTCTACGTGTGATTCGGCCTGATGGAGTCTAAATGTGATACATAGTTTCCTTATTTTAGAAATTTTGTAATTCCAACACTTAACCATTAGTGTGGTTGAAACCATTAATTGAATTCCCCTGACGAGTGTTATAAGAAAAGTACGAGACATTTTTTAAAGTTATCCGACTTTAGACCAGAAAGAAATATTTCAAATACATTATGGAAACACCTCTGACATCTTTTTTTGGAATAATGTACATATCCGTCGTCGCGTTCTGCATTATCTCTTTTTTTGCACCCTCTCAACAACAGTTGCACTCTGAGAAGTCTAGGGCGTGCAAAAAATCAGGTCACTCTCCGCGAGCATTTTCCAATCGGTTGAACCACTCTTAATTTGCGTCACACTCGCGCCATCTTCTCAAAACACATGCCGAATCTAACGCGACGGCGGAGATAAACACCATTTAAAAAAAGACTTTCGTGGGTGTGTCCAGCGGTGGATGGATCGATGATCGGTGAGCTCTTGGTCGGAGGGGCGCTGCACCAATGAACTCCACACAAGCTGTCTCCACTTCTGACGGTCATGGGCAATGGACTGGGTTGTAGCGAAGTTGTAGCCCGTCCACTCTTTGATGTTGTCTGTCCATCTTTTGTGTTGTCTACCTCTCCTTCTCTTGCCTTGCACTACTCCCTGCAGGATGGTTTTGGAGAGACCACTGCCCCTTGTCACGTGACCATACCATCCATTCTCAGGGTTGGGGGAGAGTAAAAAAAGTTGGGGGGGTTGGGCTGGAGATATTGGGAGGTCGGGTACATGTTTAGGGGTCAGACCAAACTTTTTAGGGGGTCGGGCCCATTTTTTTTTTAATTAAAATATTTGTCAGGGTTGAGACACAGTAAAAGAAAAGTTGGGAGGGTGGGGGGATATTAGGGGTCGGCGAAAATTTGGGGGGTTAGGCAAAACTTTTTAGGGGGTCAGGCCAAATTTTTTTTTTAAAAATATTTCTCAGGGTTGGGGATAGTAAAAAAACATTCGGGTGGTAGGGTTGGAGAGATTGGGGGTGTCGGGGAAAATCTTAGGGGTCGGGCCCAATTATTTAGAGGGTCGGACCAAATTTTTTCTTTTTTTCAACCTAAAATATTTCTTAGGTTTGGGCTGGGTGGGGGTAGAGGGTAAACATTTGGGGGTTGGGGGTTGGGGGGGAGGATAAACATTTTTTGATGGGTGGCGCCAAATTTTTTAGTGTGTCGGGCCAAATTCTTTATTTTTTAACTTAAAATATTTCTCAGGGTTAGGGGAGAGTAAAGCACATTTTTGGGGCGGTGGTTGTGGAGGGGAAAAATTGGGGGTGGGGCGGCGAAATTGTTTATTGGGGGGTTCATAATTTTTTTTTTTTGGACTTAAAATATTTCTAAGGGTTGAGGAGAGTAAAAAATTGTTTGGCGCGTTTGGGGGTGGAGGGTAAAATGGGGGGGGTCGGGGAACATTTTTTGGGGTAATGGGCCCATTTTTTTATTTTTGAACATAAAATATTTCTTAGGGTTGGGGGAGAGTAAAATCTTTTTTGGTGGGTGGGGCTAGAGGGTAACAATTTTTGGGGGGGGGAGTCGGGGAATTTTTTTTCTAGAACTTTAACAGGGCTCATTAATATGAGTACTTTTTTATGATAGTGACACTACATACATGAACTGTATGTTATTTCTTTGATACGACAGGAGTGCATTAATATGAGTTATTTTTTTAGGATAGTGACAAAACATGAGCAAACACTATGTTTTTTTGACATGACAGAAGCGCATTAATATGAGTTCTAAGGTAGTCCAACTGGGCTGAAGATAGGTGCATGTATAGTATGTGCACCCTTGCAGAGATATGGAAAGTATATAGTATACACACAGGGGCGGCGATAGGTACAATATATTATGCGCACTTGGGTGGCGATAGGTATATATATTATGTGCACCGGGGTGGCAATAGGTACGTGTATAGCATGTGCACAGTGGCAGCAATAAGTACGTATATAGAATGTGCACCAGGACGGTGATAAGTATATATTTAGCATGCGCTCCGGGGCGGCGATCAGTACGTATATAGCACGCACATCGGGGTGGCTATAGGTATGTATATAGCACACGCACAGCGGTGGCGATAAGTACATATTAAGCATTCGAACCGCGGCGGCGATAAGTATGTATTTAGCATTCGAACCGGAGCAGTGATAGGTACTTATGTAGTATGCATACCGGGGTGGCAATACGTACTTATGTAGTATGCACACCGGGGCGGAAATAGATACTTATATAGTATCTGTACCAGGGCGGCAATAGGGATGTATATAGTTTGCGCACCGGGGCGGCGATAGGTACGTATTTAGTATGAACACCAGGGCGAAGATATCTACCTATATAGTATGCACACCGGGGCGGAGATATGTACCTATTTAGAAGGTGCAGACAGCGCTGGTAATTTTATGAAAATATGTCATACTTGTGCCCTGGGCAACGTAAGAGAAATGGTGGGGAACAAACAGCTTTCGCAAAAGGCAAAATGAGTAAGTAGCGCTGAAATGGGCGACCAGGGAAGAGAAAAGTAGAAAGATAAAGTACAGCTATAGTGAGAGAAATAAAAGTTTTAATATAAAGATGTTACACACACGATTTTCATTCTATTTTATATTTTTATGAGCCGAGCAACGCCGGGTAGCCCTGCTAGTCCACTTATAATATGACGAGAACTTTCTCTGTCATTCTGTCTGTCTGTCCGTCCTGGAGAATTTTTATAAACGAGAGAGGGGGCGGGCGAGATAATTACTATTTAATTAATTTCAAAGTCGGAAACATAAACAAATACATTGGGCCACATCTTAACAACTAAATAAACAATAAATAATTTTCGGCGTCAACGCCGCGATTCGAACTAGCGACCTTGACGCTAACTGCCAAACGCTCTACTGAAACCGCAAATGAGACATAGTAAATAATGTTTAGTTAATTTTCTTACTTGAACAAATCCCTTTTTTTTTCATATCTCTCATTTAGCAATAAATGATCGTGTAATAATTGGTTATTTTTATATTTTGGCGTCTGCGTCCGCGCTCGATCTGTTCTTCGAAAATACAATTGGGCCTGCGTTCGCTCTCGATTTTTTTCAGAGAGGGGAGGTGTCCGGAGGCGGGCGGGGGGGGGGGGGGATTTACCCCCATTTTTTTTTGCGCGAAAAAAAACCCATTTTAGCGGGAATTTTTTTTTTCCCTTTTTAAACAAAATGGTATTCAAAGAAAAATTTTTTTTCTTTTCTTTTGTCTAACCACCCAAGAACGCGCAGCCCAGCAAAAATAGACCCCCTAACGGTCGTCTATTTTCGATAGTCTCTTATATTAAGGGCAGTTGTCTGTCTGTATGTATGTCTGTCTGTTTGTATGTAAAGCCTCTCCTCGAAATCTATGCGGCGACATGTCAAAAAGTTGACATCTTTAGGACCGCACATATCCTGAGATCATAACATCTAAAAATCGCAAAAAACGATTCGCTTGCTGACCAGTTTCCGACATAAGGTCGCATTCTTTCCGTATTTTTCAGACTTTCTTCAATGCAAATTAATAGTAATTTGGAAATTATCTAATGTATTTATGTAATAACTTTATAAAAGTGCTGACTCCCTGAACATGCCCCTTAATCCCTTGCCGGATGTACCCAGTTTTGCTCTAAATTTTCTCCGGTTGTATCAGGTCATCCCATAACTTCTGTCCGGATGCATCAATAACATCATAGGAAGGCTACGTTAAGAGTTTGTCCTGAAACAAGGGTTGCTCAATAACATCCGCACCTAACAACCGGTAAGAGTGATTTCAGCAGTGCTCAGGAGGCCTCCTTGATTTTCAAAGGAATGTTGGTTCTTTTGAAGTATAACGGTCCCTAGAAATATTGGTGCTTCTTAAGTATGACGGTCCCTAGAAATATTGATGCTTCTAAAGTATAACGCACCCCCAGGAATGTTGTTAGAGAATAGCTAAGTAAGAGCGATAACTCAGGTTTAAAAACACAATTTAGGTTCTAAAAACAGGGTTAGAGAATATACATAACATCTAAAAGTGTATTATCATGTAAAATTCATAGAGTAAAATGATGAGAGTATTTCCGAATCTATAAACCCACCCCTTCGGGATCCATGGGGAAAATTTCATCAGTGGGGGGGACTTTTCAGTTATTTTACATTATATTTTATAGTAATTTGAAATTGCTGTATTATATTGTAATTTAATTACGTAATACCTCAAGTTCATAAAACAATTAATGGTTGTTAATGACATTTATTTGGTAGAGGACATCTAAGGAAGAGCGATAACTCACGTTTAAAACAGAATTTAGGTTTTTAAAACAAGGTTAGAGAATATACATAACATATACAAGTGTATTCTTATGTAAAATTCACAGAGTTAGATGATGTGAGTATTTTCGAATCTATAAACCCATCCCTTAGGGGACCATGGGAAATATTTCATCGGGGGGGGGTCAGTTATTTTTCATTATATTTCATAGTAATTTTTAATTGCTGAATCATATTGTAATTACATTACGTAATACCTCAAGTTCATTAAACAATTCATGGTTTTTAATGAAATTTATTTGTTAGAAGATAGCTAAGGAAGAACGATAACTCACGTTTAAAAACACAATTTAGGTTTTTAAAACAAGGTTAGAGAATATACATAACATATACAAGTGTATTCTCATGTAAAATATACAGAGTAAGATGATGAGCGTATTCTCGAATCTATAAATCTACCCCTTAGGGGTCAATGGGGCATATTTCATCAGGCGGTGGGTGCTTTTCAGTTATTTTTCATTATGTTTTATAGTAATTTTTAATTGCTGAATCATATTGTAATTTAATTACGTAATACCTCAAGTTCATAAAACAATTAATGATTTTTAATGAAATTTATTTTTTAAAGCATAGCTAAGGAAGAATGACATCTCACGTTTAAAAACACAATTTAGTGTTTTAAAACAAGGTTAGAGAATATACATAACATATAAAAGTGTATTCTAATGTACATGTACATTTTATAATATCTTATATAAGAACAGTATTTTATTTAACGTTTCTTAGCGCCAGGGACGCGCCTATACATTTTTAGTTTTTTGGTATTGTTTTTTTTTAAATAAGCGACACACGCTAATACAATTATTGCTACTATTTTACGAAAGAAAATTATAGGAAATTACAACATGACCGCCAGCGATTAAGTCATTGCATTCAAGTTCGATTTTAAAGTCTTTAAAAGATGAAATATAATTTTATGTCGGCATCAAAAATACAATGTAAGAATAATTAATAACTTTTATCCTAAATGTTTGTTTTTTACATAACATATTTCTTTGAGAAAATCCAGTTACATAAAATACATATTTAGTAAAGAGAATTTACGTGAATTACATTATTATTAGTTATTAACACATTTAAACAAGAGAAGAATCACATGGGAAAAAGGGAAATAGAGCGTTGACGGCGGGAGGGAAATAATGAGGACCAGGGAAAGAGAGGCGACTAGAGAAAGAAGAAAGATTTAAGTTTTTATATAAAGATGTGACACACACTCTTTAATTTCTACTTCTTTGTTTTTTATCGCCCCGGGCAAAGCCGGGTAACCTTGCTAGTTCAATATAAATCTTAAATATTTTACTTTTCAAATAGGGCGTAGTGTTTATATGATGACCCTTAAACCATTTTAATACAACAAATAAACTGAAATGTGGGGAATATTATTTACTTGGTAACAATACTTATTGTTAAAATTTCTAAATAAACCTAAGCTTATAAAATTTTACGAATGCTTCCACACATATTCCACGCACTTTGTATAAAATAAAATCGGAAAACACATTTCTACACTAATTTATACTGGTCTATAAACTAGTTTTGGAACGAATGATATCCATATAAACATATACTCATACATATGCTTACATTTAGATATATATAGAGATGAGTTTACATTTCAATTGCTATATATATATATATAAAGCTGGAATATATGCATTGCACTATTTTTTCAAAGACGATTTCTTCTATACCTGTGAATCATTATTCATCTATATATTCCTAAATTGTCTTTTCTGGGTGGTTGGTTTTTCATGGATTCCTATTTTTCTGGCGTATATTCTTTTAGTCTTCTTCTGCTCACCAAAAACTGACGGCATTTGCATTTCGCATAATTGTTTTCTAAGTATATATACATATACAACATCTTAGTAATATATGTATATATATATATATATATATATATATATATATATATATATATATATATATATACACATGTATGTATATGTATATAAAATCAGCTGTTTGCTTGCACGGCCGTCATTTTTATACTTACCCAGAAATATACGATATTCAACCAGTTAAATCTGACACACATTATTTAAATAATTTACAATAGTAAAGAGGATGTATGTATAAATGACGCCCATTTATATAGTAACGCAATAAACAAGTCACAATAAGAATATGATAACTGTAGAATAACGAAACGCCTGCCAAGGTCACCACCATTTTGTATTTCTAAAACGGCTTCTCTTTTTCTACTTGAATGTTTGTCAAGGAACCATTAAAATCACCAAAGACAATGGTTTTTCGAGTAGGCATTGTTTGCTTATCACCAAAGGCAGAGTAATGATCGTGTCCACATGATGGAGAAAAATCTAATAGACGTTCTGCTTCAGATTAGAGATAATTATTTAAAAAATCAAGATGCGTTTAAGGTGATCTTTGAACTTATCCGGATTGTTTTGAAATGGTTGATTTTTCCTAATCATCGCTTCGGGATGCATGCAAAATTATAGCGTGAAGCTAATTATAATCTCGGAAATCAGTAATGGCTCGCTTTATAGAAAAAGACTATCTTCTACATAATGCAAGTCAAAAACTATTCAAATGTCATGTGTTGTGTATGCCACTTGTTATAATAGGTGTATGCCACTTGTTATAATAGGTTTAATATATTTACGAAGGTTTGCGTTACTGACGACACTGTTTAAAAACTTTAATGAATATGTATTTCTAAGGTTGCTTACAAATATATTAGAAATATATTTTTAGCAAAATAAAAGCACAGTATATTCTCTAGATATTACACATACTTGAAAGTGATGTATACTAATATATCACCGCTTTTCAATTTTAGGGGCCACTGAAGCATAAGGGTAAAATACATTTTTAGTTGGACGTTGAACGCCACCATTAGACGAATTGTAACTATAAATAGAATGGACAAATGATTACTTAAGAGAAATTGTTTATCAAATAAGACTTCTCACCAAGTATTTGTTTTGATTAGAATTGAAGACAACCATGTTGTCGTCGGTTTAAAAGTTGATTCGTGGTATTTTCTTCCACATATGAGATGTTCTAAGAACAACAAAATGTTTATGGAAGTTCTGATTCATTTCAGGCAAACAGAGAGTGTGAGAAAAGAAATATATTTGCGATGGTTGTAGTTAATTGGGTTCTTGCTGTGAATGTTTTGTTTGTCATGAAATGACACTTTAAATCATTAGCGTATCTGTTAAAATATAAAGCGACGATCTTTACAGCATTTAAAATGTTACGGTAGACCGAAACTGACACATTTACATATTATTTCATGTTAATGTGTATTCCTACTACACTTGTGTAAATTATGCTTTTTTCCAATGCACCATTGAGTGGAAACATTGGCATATATGCAGATTATCTTTACCGTGACCCCTTAAAATCTCCACAAGTTCTTGAACGGATGTCTTGTGTAGCTGATTGAGTTTGCTACTAAATCAGTTTTTATTCATTTTTAACAACATAATGATGGTATATCAATGGGTCGACTTCTTAGGACATGGTTAGCCAACATTTTTCCAAATTGTTTTCCAAAAGACCAAGGCGGCTTTTTACACGCGTTACGTCAATGACATTTTGCTTGCTTACTCTCACAGAATTAGGCTGAACAGTTTCTGTTTCTTTGTGACTTGCTTCTATCGTTGTAATTTACAAACGCGGTCGAATAGTGTAATTCTCTCCCATTCCCCCATGTGTTACTGTCTAAAACTGGTTTAACGTTTGACAGCTGTGTGTGTAAAAACCCAACATGCACAGGGTTTTTTTTATCTAAATTGGTTTTCCTTATGTAAGAAAAATAAATCTTTTTCGTACACTTACTCATCAAGAACTTATGATTTGTTCACCAACTTGACTCGATGCGAACTTGATGAAATTACCAATATCTTTCTTGCCAATGGATACCCTATCAATATTTACAAAGCACCATTGCATGCAAAGTTGCTATATTTTATAGGTATAGATTCATTGGCTGGTCACGATGCCCTATCTATTTGAAACTTTCAGGGGTCGATTCTGACGACCTGGGCATTGTCAAAATGATTCTTCTTCTATTCAATGCTGTTTTCCAGCAACTATGCTGGGAGTAGTTTACACGACTCGAACCTTTTTCTCTTTTTTCCATAAGGATGTTTCGCCAGTCATTCAAAAGAAGTACGCTGTTTATAAATTCCTGTGTTAGTCTGGAGCTGGCTACGTTGGCAATACATACCAAAGATACGAAAACAGAATATCCCAACATATACAACGGGATATTCGTTTACACAAGGTTTCGATCAATCCCGGAACTTTCAAGCACATTAACCTGCCATCGGTAATAACTTAATACGTACAAATAGCTGTCTTGACCAGTATTCCGTTGTGTAGTTTTTTTGTTTTACACTGTGCCAGGTCGAACTATCCTCTTAGTATTAGTGAGGCGTTAGTTATTAACAATTCACGTCCTGAGCTGTGTAGACGGAACTTTTTAAACATCAGTTGGAATCTTCAATGAATAAAATCTACATAAACTTATATATATATAATTATTTATATATATATAATTCACGCACGTGTGTGAATACTATGCTGAAAGTCAAGATTTACCCAATCGTGACCTATGTATGGGCTTGTTATTAATTCAGTTTTCATTGAAGCTCGATGTCGTTATTTTTACTTTCATTGACTAGTCCCCAGCCTTTTTTATAAAATAAATGAATTAACATTTTGTCCAGTTGAGCAAATGTTATTCGCAATATGTGTAGTCATCAGCGTGTCGGATAATAACCCCCATTGACTTTGAATAACCGTAACTTTTATTTTATTTAAAGCAAATATGTATTTAGTCATACCCAAAATGTAGCAAACATCACAAGGACTCAAAAACTATACATCTTGAATAGACTTTGAGACATGAAACTAAATTGACAAAAATGGCAATTGAGTAACGTTCTTCGTGCCCTTTAACTCGACATAACTTTTTAAATTATACATTAAGGATTGACACCTAGAATGTTAGAACTTGATGAGCTGCTGCTAAATATGTTTGTATTCAAAAGAGTTGTGCCATAGAAACAGAGCTATCTGAATTTTAGTATAAAAAAGTGATAATTGACTTTTGCAGCTAAATTAATCGATAAAAATGGACAAAAAGGCAAAACTGAAAACTGAAGTCACACTCTTTACATAAAATAAAGCCCTAAAAATGCCAAATTTAAAATTCTTTTTAGTAATGAAGAAAATGAAGAAGAAATATCTATATTCAAGATATAAACTCTTGGATATGTTGAAGATGTTAACCTCCAAATATTTATATCTTTGTTTCTATTAGTTTTGTATTGGTTTCTTAGCGGTGAAACCAAATATGCAACCTACTAAATTGAAACTGTGGGCTGTTTATAGATGCTTTTTGTGGAAAATTAAAAAAATATATATATATAATCATTGCGCTAAATAAATAATACTTTTCACAGTATACATATTGATGACTTAAAAAGAACATTTGTACATGTTATATGTTAAATAATTGTTGATTAATTTGTAGATGGATAAATTCAGCCCCCTTTCCTGCACAACAATGAGAGTATCCTTTTGTTAGACGAGTGCGTGTTGGGAAGGAAAACAATTATTTCAGAATTTAGAGTTTTGCATAAAAATTTAACGTAAAATTATCTCCCATTTCTGGCCGATCGCTATCGAAATATCGTTTAAAGGGTATATAACCATATTTTTTTGCAAAGCGATATACATTTTGTTGTAGTTTTTCAGATGTAGAATAAAATATCCATTAATCTTACCACTAACTAGTCCATGTGAAAACAGTATCCTTTCCCCCAAAATAACTTTATATAGCAATAACATTAAGCCCCAAAAATAACAAGTACGGTTATATACTTTGTTGGCTTTTTGGCTAGGAGCCAAATTCAGTATCAATTTTGGATAATTTTGTATTTTTGTGCAAATAAGTATTGCAAAATATAGTACCTGTTCTGACACTACACCTCATCTTTTCAGTCCTCGGTCAGTGAAGGAAAACTCTTTCAAAACTAAGACAATTGTTCCTTTTGTTACAATCCAGAGTTCCCCTTTTAAAAAGATTTGGACGGTCCAAACATTAGAAAACGACCTTGTGTTTACATTGGTGCAACGGAAAATTTGGCAAAAGAAAAATCCGACAAAAGAAAATTCGGCAAATCAAAATCTCGCAATGGGAAATCCGTCAATTTTGTCGAATTAGGAAAATTCGGTGATTATTAAATAAATATCGATTGAAAAAAGATTTTAGAAGTTTCCTTGCGGGAGATATAGTTGTAAAAACGGGGCCACCCCAACCTCTCAAACAAAAAAAGAACACTTATTTTATTATCTTTTTGGTACTTGTGCATTTTACGACCGAGTTATTTTTTATAAGATTCTCAAGTTAAAGTACATTTTTATTATATACTTTGTGTATTAAATTGATAGGTGATAGTACAGAATAGTAAGTTAAGCCCCCTTCCCATGTTAAACATAGCTTTTGGAATAAGATTATTATTTAAACTCGGTCCGTAAACTACAAAAGTACCATCATTTCCAATTATTATATTAATAAACAAGAGTAAATAAAATCATATTACGAGATAAAATCCATCATAATGCATTCGGTTTTTTCATAAACACGTCAGCCATTTTTATATTGTGTTAATAGTTGAAATAATAAATTCATTACTTATGGTTTAACCTTTTAAAATAATTAGGAAGTAGTTGAACTATCGAATAGAAAGTCATTAAAACTTGCGATAAAATGCTTTGCAAATCTTCAAATCTTTGTGTGTATCTTTTTTTATCCATTTTTTACTGTTGACGAACCAATGATCTAATATTCTGTTCAAGTGTAAACAGGAACTCGCCGAAACTGCTAACGTTTTCGACTCCCATGAGTCTTCATCATGCACGTGAGGAGTTACGAAAATTACAATCTTAGTCTACCTTATCACCCTCATGTCAAGCTTGGTTGATAGAAAGTTTGTTTGCTCGGATCAGTAAGGCTTTAATGAGAGGGTGAATGGTATACTAAAATGCCTATAATTTATTATAAAATGTTTCAATCGAATGTTTTAATAGATTCACCAATTTTAATTTGCGTAACTCCTCATATGCCTGATGAAGACTCATTGGACTCGAACACGTTAACAGTTTTGTCGAGTACCTGTTTACACTAGAACAGAAGATTAGATTATTGGTTTGTCAACATGAAAAGATGGATCAAAAAAGAAACATACAGAAATTGCCCCTGTTTTATAATCAAACATTGGTCAACGAAGAACTGTTGCTTAAGTATATATATATATATATATATATATATATATATAGTTATCAACTAACACTTTGCTTTATTAAATCATCAGGAACAATATAAATACTCTGTCATTTTGGATTTACATTTAATCGTTGTGGGAAATAGGCTAAAATAAAACCCCTTTAAAGTAATGATTTCCTGAGAATAATCATGTTGAAACATCTGCCCGGTTTTCCTGTTTTAAGGAATTTCATGTAGAATTAAATAAAATCACGTTGAGACTTAAAACATTATAATACTTACATCGTTTCTAGAAGATTAAAACGGATGCATTATTGAGAATCGATTTATTACACAAATCATTAATGTGTGTCAGAAGTAGTGCATGATTTTGATTAAACAATAACAATAATACAGTTTAATCTCCAGAAAACAAGGTTTTAGAAACTTTGCCAACTAAACTTACGGGATACTTCATACACTGCAAAATCATCAATTGCCTATACACAATTTAGCATCTTAATAAAGAACAAACATATTTTCATCAGACTAATACTATGTGGAAAATAGGAAAACACGAGTAAGAATAGTATCGTAAATGTGTATGTAACTGAAAAAATACCCTGATGATGAAGGTTAAAATTAATTTCCCAACCAGAACAATTTTGAACAACTTTCATGTTTCCTTACGAACATTAAAATCATTATAAAATGCTTATAACTCTGATGTCTAGAATCTGTATTCGAATTTTGATCAACATGTATTACATGTTTTTGATCCTAGTAAATGTCTCAAATTTAACGATTTAGCTGAAGGGGTTTTACGAAGAAATTAAAATTCATGGAAACTAAATTAGTGTCTCGTTGTTATGGCTACTCTGGTACCTTACCTATAACGGACTATTTGAATTATTCCACCTACCATAGATACTGGGAGCACCTGCTCCTCAGTGTTAGAAGCAACCCGGCCCGACATGAACTGAATTAGTTCGGTGGTCTTTTATATGTCGGGCTAAGTTATTAGGTCCTGGGTAGTCAAAGGGGATCTACCCTCCCAAGCCTTGCCTTTCCTCTTTGGGGAAGAGTAAGTTTATTGCTTATTGACTAAGGCGCCCTAACCCGGGAATGCTGACAGGGTTGCACACGCTATTTTTGATAGGCCACAGTGTTCGCCCTACAAAGACTCTGGTTGTACCTTTCCCCACCTTCTGACCTTGTTCGAAATATTCCTGCGGTTATAAGAAATTGAATATCTGGAACAACCCCAGCTCAATAGGAACTGGACCATTAAGGTGGCCTTCATTCGTTTGGGTGAAGCATTAGTCATCGGTAGTCCTAGGACGCCCACCCTACCAGGCATGACCTTTCTATTTGCGGCAGAGTACGTGTTTTGTCTTACTTAGTAATGCGCCCCGACCGGGGAATGCTGACGGGGCTACACGGTAATTTTTAAGAGACCAGCGTACTCTTTCTTTATGGGCGCTGGCTTGACTCTCTCAACCTTTCAGGAGTGGGAAAGAAGTAAATACCTAAAGCCACCGCAGTCCGAGAAGAACTGGACCATTTCAGTGGCCTTTTATCTGTCGGGCTGAGACATTAATTCTGGTGAGTTATAGAAAGTCCACCCTCACCTGTCTTGCCTCCCCTTTTTCGGTGGAGTAAGTTTAGTGCTTACTGTCTGAGATACTCCGATTGGCGAATGCCGACAAGGCTTTTCATGCATTTTTTAAAAACCAGAGTTCTTCTTTAGGGGTGCTGGCTTGACTCTCCGCACATTACAGTCTTGCCAACATCTTCCTGCGGTGGGAAGGAAGTAAATACCTGGTGCCACATCAATCTATAGTGGCAGTCAAGACTGACGTACACCCACTCTTGTACTCTGTTGTATTTTTTTCAATATACTTGTTTTATCTAAACTCCCAGTTCGTGGTGTCCTTCCGGCTTCTTCCAAGGATGACAACAAATGGCGACGATGTATTTCGAACTTACACAGGACACAACAACTGCATTAAGAGTACTGTAAAATGACCCTCACAACAACTGACGACGAAGTTACAGTAAGGGATTATTGCGAAACTTAAAATAGGCGCTATTACTGACGACGAAGTATAATTTTTTTGTCGATTCTTATAAAAAGAACAGACGTGACGAAATCCACGGCAACTTTACCCGATAACGTTCTTGTTCTTAACGCTGGCTTTTCCCGCCGACCAACACGAAAAAATACCCGTAAAATACATATTAAAGAAAGGCCATAGATTTGTTATTGCTATCCCGGCTCTGTGTTTATTTTTGTGAAAACGTACTAAAAAAGAATACCTCTATTTTTGGGGGAAGCCGGTCGTATGAAAAAAGTGATTTTACTCGCTTTCACTTTTTACAACCAAGTGTACATTAGAAGCGAAATATAAAAAAATAAACATCTATAACCCGTATTCTCAAAAGAGATATTTTACACAGGGAATATTTTAAAGCTGTGGAGTAATTTTATTTTCTACTGCTTGAAGCGACTTGATCCGGGAATGGCAGCGGGGTTGCACAGTCAGTTTTCAAGAGGGCAGACAGACCCTTCTTTAAGAACGCTGGCTTGACTCTCTCCAGCTTCCGCCCTTGTGCCAGATAATAATGCGGTGGGGCGGAACAAAATACATAAAACCACACCGGCAGTCAAGACTTACGTACATACACGCTTGTTCTCTGTTGTATTATTTTTTTTTCGATATACTTGTTTTCTCCGACTTCGTGTTTTCTCATGGACAGGGGTAAGGTAAAAGTAGAAACATTTTAATTCTAAAATATTAATTAACGCCCGTAGTAGTCCCTCTAAAATAATTTCAAACACTCCGATGAAACTAAAATTTGGAAAATGTTTATTTATTAATATCTAGTCCATATTGTTTAAATTCACTGAAATGAAATGTATCGGAATTTGCACGCAGAGTTGCACTCACTTTTTACCCCCTGAGCATAGAACTACATTCATCTTAATATAGTCCGCATTATAATCCGTTACTTTCAGCAGCTACGTAACAAAATTCATAATTATATGTTAATTAGTCGATAAATGAACTTCTTACACACAAAATAAACACATATACACAGGTGTGATTACATGTTATAACATTTGTGTGTATATATATATATATATATATATATATATATATATATATATATATATATATATATATATATTAGATTTATTGAATGTGAGATGATATATATAATTATTTCCACAATCAGACAACGCTCTACTGATGAGCCCAAAGGAGGGCGAAACTCGAGTCTAGGACTTCCGGTTTGTTTCTTTCATAGGTTGTGGGCTGCGGCGTTGTCTGATTGTGGAAATAATTATATATATATATATATATATATATATATATATATATATATATATATAAGCACTGGCCGGAAAAAAAGGTCGTATTAAATAGGCTTACTTGCCGAAACTTACGTCTTGATGCCACCTCAAAAATAAACCAAAAATAAGTTGATAACCCACGCGTTTCTCATAATCCACGACTTAAACGTCTTATATATATATATATATATATATATATATATATATATATATTTATATATAGGCAGTTAATAGCATGATCGTTCCCATGTCTGATTTTAACAGTGATGTTCATATAATCATCCAATCAAAACCAGGCTTGCGGATGAGGTAATCATTATTACATAACTAATATTATTAGAATTATTAAACTTTATTATTTATGTATCATTCTTACGTTTATTAAAGGTAATTATTTCATTATTAAGATTATACAACGGGTATTAGTT
This sequence comes from Sepiola atlantica, assembly GCA_963556195.1. NCBI lineage: Eukaryota > Metazoa > Mollusca > Cephalopoda > Sepiida > Sepiolidae > Sepiola > Sepiola atlantica. Next base: position 141,547,365 of record OY744521.1, read on the forward strand.
AATTATAATCATAAGGGGTAGATTAATATTTTATGTTAATTAAGCTTAACTATATATCACGAACGCCAGCGTGATACGCTACTTCTCTCATAAAGGTTGATGACATTCGTTATGACGATTTGTTATATATTTCCGTTTCTCATAGAAGATATTAAACAAAACCAAGAATTGATATTATTCAGACACGTTAAGTAAATCTGTGCTTTTCGAAACAACAAAGCCTATTCTGGAGATTCGTGGACACGTCTAAAATGATGTTTCAAATGTAACCGTGACAAAATGATGAATCTACTAATAAATCTAAGAGTTACCGGCTCATACGTTGACACTTATAACATAGATAGATATTGACGAATCAAACACCAGAAACTAAATCTTACTGTTTAATATACCCGAATATGCCCAAGCGTAGGTAGAAAAGTGTTAAAAAATTTGTTTCAGTGTATTATTGAAATAATAGGTTGGTTCTCTTGACTGATCAGAAAAAAATGAAAAGCATAGTTTTATTTAGAAATTCGTTTCATGGAGGCGTGGTCGTATGATGGATATATTCTCTATACTAAGTTTAAATCTTACTTAATTAATTGTGTTAATCTAGGCGCTACAACTGTTTATAAAAGCATAAATACATAATTCCCTACATATGTACTACGAATTTGTGTTTAATTAATTGTATAAAATGCATCACTTTTATAAGCATTATGTTTCTGTAATTAAAACACTAACATATTTCTACATGCTCTAAAACAGGCGAACTAAGCTAAACCGAACATGCATATTCGTTTAAGTTACAGTGGAAGCGATTTGGTTTGAAATTAAAAGCGTATAATTGAAGTTGATCTTACAAATGAAAGATTTTATAGGGATGCTTAAAATTATATATATATATATATGATAGAAGGAGCATTGCACATCTGGGCAGAAGTACAATGCTCCTTCTATCATATATATATAATTTTAAGCATCCCTATAAAATCTTTCATTTGTAAGATCAACTTCAATTATACGCTTTTAATTTCAAACCAAATCGCTTCCACTGTAACTTAAACGAGTATTGCGATCGATATTAGCGGTACGATGGGCTATATTTATGTATTTAGCTTCTATAATAAAATACTCCGATTTCCGGTTGCTTTCTCGTATCCTACACGTTAAGTTTGCTAAGACTTTTTGGGTGTCTCAGAATTTGTATGCGATAATGATGCCTCTTTTCACCGAAAAATGTTAAACCATAGAAATAACAATATCAGAAAAATGAATACACGAGGTATGTTGCTTTACATTTTTCTAATATGTGTGTTTTATTCATTTTATGCTGATATTTTTTGGCAACCAGAAAAAAATAATTTTCAATTACATTCTTAATACATTCAATTACCTGTGAGGATGGATGAGTTATGCTTCAAGCATGACGATGTCATTTTTCCTATTCGTTTTCATCTCTCGCCCGCCGGAAGTAAACGGAGTAAGTTTCAGGCTTCGAAATGTCGATTAATCTTGAGTTAAGAACATCAGCGATGAATAATAAAATGTCTTCCACATAAAAAAAAGTAACAAGAACATGTATTTGAGCTTAGCATATCGGAATATCATCTTTTAAACAAGGTTAGATGCACTTTCCAACGCCGGATTATCACTAGTGGGAGACACATATAGCAGAGTACTGGATGATTAAGAAAAGTAACAAATAAAAGCGTAATCTTTATTAGTATATATATTACAGAAAATCAGCACAACATCGGTACCGTCAGTTTCAAATCTTAAAAGGGGACATATAATAAATCTCTATATCAGACACTCTTCAGCCGGTGTTAATGTATGTCTTCTCGGAATAGGACGACTTGCGTGCTATCTACAGAAAGTCACATAATACGCAAGCCGCCATTTTCCGCGGAGACATACATAAACAGAATCTGAAGAGAGTTGGATGAAGAGGCATATTATATGCCCCCTTCGTTAGCATTTGACACCGACAGTACCGATGTTGTTCTGATTGTCTATGATTATATATATATATATATATATATATATATATATATATATATATATATATATATATTCTATAGGAAGATTATTTATCTAGGATTAGATTTCAAACCAGGATATAACATAATTGAAAAGAATAAGTAAAAACATATATGTATCGATGAAACGTCAATTAGATAATACCAAGAACGTGTAATCGATAAATAATACCATTATTTCTTTTGTTTTTCAATCTCTAACCGAATTTGAATTCATACGTCATTAAGATAACTATAATTACTCGAATTCTAACAAGAACCCTGAAAAGTATTTGAATGAAAATGCACCTTGCTTTGCTTTCAAAAGTTAAACATGTTAGTTGTATCACAGTTTCATAGTAGCAAGCTTTAAATTATTCCATGAATCGAGACAGCTAGTACATTTCGGGTCAGTATTTTTTTCTGTTTATTATTAAGTATTTATGAAAATATTTAAAAACTCTAAATGTTTATGAAACCTCTTGGAATTTCCAAAATGCTTATATAAATATTTTGAATTATCGGCTGTGTTGAAAACAGATACCTATTTTGATCTCATAGTCGACCCCAGTTTTACTTGTGGTACAATTATAGCCCATTTCCTCTTCCTATTTCTCTACATCTTCACTTGTCCTTTCTTCATCGACTTTCTGTTTACCCTTATCCCCATATTCCACTTCTCTATTTCTCTCTCTCTCTCTCTATCTATCTCTCTCTCTCTCTCTCTCTCTCTCTCTCTCTCTCTCTCTCTCTCTTTAACGTTTTGTTGTAAGGATTTTACAAATTTATTCACATTAAAGGAACCCCGCTTAATTTGTGTTTCATTACTATGGGCTAAACGCAATTCTAATGCATAAATATTTGAATTTTAAAAGTAATGTGTGCCCATATTATTCCTACATAAAGACTCTTAAATAATCAAATAAACTTGAAATTTTGAGAATGTTTATCTATTGATCTCTATCATATATTGATGAAATTTCACAAAGGTATATGAAATAGCAGGAAGAACTACCCCTATCTACTGAATTCGCATGAACCTAAATTCACTCTCAGCAGCTATGTTCTAAAATGAATAATAACATGTGTATTAGTCTATCAGTGAATACTATACAGACCTCAATTACATCGCACCAATTAAAATAATGAAAGCGCTGTTATTGTGGATCGATCTTCATTAAACTTTTTTCTTAAAACTTTACTATCAATATGAAAATGTGTATTCCTAATCGATATTGCTCCCACGGAAAGGGAGAAGATGTTGCGGTTTTCTAGGTCAGCATCTATCAATATAACACTTATCTTTAGCTGTTTTTTTACTTTGAAGTATAATTATTGACCTCCTTACTTCAAGTGGCTTCATGCCTTGTCTAGAACGATTTCCATAAAAAACATATTTTGTATAATTAGGAAAACATTCATCTATAACGACCTACCTATATCATATAGGTAGGCTATATGGATGTTAAGCTTTTACACTTTTAACAACCGCGCTATTCAGAGATTTTATTTAGCGATACAAACCATGTAAAGAGTATTTCTATTAAACGCATATTGATTGTAAAACATAGTTTAATCATTATTTAAATGCTTTAATAATTAAGGTTGAATGACCAAATATAATGTTTTTTCCAGTGACACTCGAAAATATCATCATCAAATATCTCTCTCTCTCTCTCTCTCTATATATATATATATATATATATATATATATATATATATTTATATATATATATATATATATATATATATATATATATATATATATATTGTGTGTGTGTATTAAAGCAGCATTTTATCATTCATGCAACTTTTTTAAAATAACATAATTCGTCTGTTTAATTCTAACTTCTTTATTAAAAAAAAACATTCTGATGGTCTTTTTGTAATAAAATAGTAACAAACATAATAAATGTTCTATAGGTTTCACGAACATTTTCGATATTTCGTCGAATTATCCGCAGGTTTCTGGAAGCTATCTATATAAACACACAACAACTTAACAATAATAAAACCACATAAGAAATCAGTGGAAACATTTAAAAATACTTAACATGATGCGATTTTGTTATGGGATGCCATCCAGTGTTGCTGAATTTTTAAATCGTCAACGACTTTCTGGAACAATGCGAAACACGTTCTATGCGCGTTCCTCCGCCGTTTTTTATTCTATTATTTATCCAGTGTTTTTGTTCATTTGCTATTGCTATCTGAGGACGATTCGACGAAGAATCGAACACGTTTCTGAAAACTATGAAACATTAATTAATGTTTTTGATTTTAATAAAAAAAATCCAATCGGAAAAATTTAAAATAAAGTATCATTAAACGGACGAATTCTGTTATTTTAAACAATGTTTATATATATATATATATATATATATATATATATATATATATATATATATTGCCAGTAAGGTATCTGTACATGTAAGTATATTTGTATGTTAAGTATTCACTCCTTAAATATAAAATTAATAATTGTGAACTTTACAGCAAAGCTGATTGGCCTCACGTTGGTAAGGTGGGCTATATTTCGTGTAAACTCTCATGGAAAGGGGCCAACAATTCAGATACCTTCGATATTTGTTATATGCTAACAATATATATTATACTTCAAACATTAAATATACACAGATATTCAGTTTCTCGGAAGTGTTTAAAGGGATATCATTTCATAATATTGACACCGACTCCTATAAGGAAACTGAAATGTATCGGATGTGCATTAAATTTGGCTCATTTAAACATGTTTTCCTGATGAACTTCATTTTGTCAGCAATTTAAACCTTATTATGGGGCGGTGACTCAGTGATTTACGACATAGACTAACGATCTGGATTGTCTCACTTTCAAATTCAGTTCGTGTCGAACACTTTAACTTAGGATGTTAGCAACCTTAACATCTGTATGTACTCGATATCTTTCTAAAATAATGTTAACTCGAAAGATATCGTAACACCTATAGATTAGCTTGATTTATACAAAATTAATGACTAAAATTGTATCTTTAAATGTGAGACATGTTCTAAAATGAACATCATGTAATATATATTCATCAAGATTATAGTTTAATTTCTAGACATAGGATTCAGTAGTATCATATATGGATAGTAGATTTTTTTTATTAGGACATATATATGTGGGTAAATCTATTCTGGGTATTCACCTCACACACACACACACACATATATATATATATATATATATATATATATATATATATATATATATATGTATATATATATATATATATGTATATATATATGTATATATATGTATATATATATATGTATATATATATATATATATATATATATATATATATATATATATATATATATATATATATATAGTAATCCAGGTAGGGTGAAAATCCACAGGGTAGAAATCCAAAGGGAATCAAACCGGGCTTATAGAAGAGTGCTCAAAAAAAATATAGAGCTGTATTTTGAATGCTTTTATTCAAACATGTACAAGGTCCGCTACACTGGCATGTACATGTTATCGATCTACAGCTCTCAAGAGCTGAGGTCTCATCAGGCAGAGAATTGTTTTGATGATCCAACCTGGTCGTTGAATTCCAGGAATAATGAAGTCAAGCAAAGAAGAAGAGGAGAAAAAATTAAAGTCATGTGACCGATTTTAAAAATATATTTGCCGTTAGAAATTCATATTTTCATTTTTTTATCCAACGCTGAGCTGGGGTAGAGGGGGAGCGAGGAAAAGAAAAGAAAAAGAAAAAGAAGGAAAAATATATTTGCCGTTAGAAAAGTTTAATGTACAGCTATTTGTATTTTTTTTTATCCAACGCTGAGCTAGGGAAGGGGGGTTGAATGAAAAGAAAAGGGAAAGGGGAGAGGGGTAGAGAGGGGTTAGGGGTGGGTGTCTATAGCCATTTAGGATTTGTCGCGGGCTGAGAATGGTTAATGTAAGATTCGAGTTAAATTCATATTTTTATTTTTATCCAACGTTGGGCTGGACAAGAGGGGTCCGGGGGAAATGAAACAAGAGAGAAAGAGAAGATAACGCAAGAGAGATAAGAAGGTGTCAAGAGTGTATTTTTGTAGCCATTTAAGAAATTCATCGTGGGTTGATGTGCCTGCTTCCTGTACATGGCATTGTTTTAATCTATTTCAATGCAGACATATAACAGTTACACGACAAAAAGCCTACAGGGATATTTAGTTTAAATTATTATTAGTGATGAATTTATGACCTTAGTATTGATAAATTATGCTGTTATATTTTGATCAATTGGCATTTAATTTTAATTATTTTGATGGATAGGTAAATTATTTTAAATAATATTTAGCAGTTAATTAATAAAACATAGTGGCAATTGCCTTTATTTTTAGTAAGAGTCATATATGGATTAGTGGCAGTAGTATTAGTAGATTTAATTCTAGATAATAATGAGTTAAACTATAGTGGGGGTTATTCTTAGTAAGGATCGTATATAAGTTTATGATATCGGTATTGATGGATTATACTATTATATTTAGTTTTAATTATTTTGGAGTATAAATAAATGTATTTCGATTATAAGTAATAGTTATTAATGAATTAATAAAACATATTGGTAATTGCTTTTATTTTTAATGGAAGTCATATATGGATAAATGTCAGTGGTATAAATACATTTTATTATTCGTTGTAATTGTATTACTGATGGTGGGGTTAACACCTGTTATAAGATTAAAGGTAATATTAGCGGTAAAGTGTTCTAGTTAAAGTTGTTAACGCAAGTTATGGTCTATGAGTGGGGGGATTAGAAATGGTGGGGGCCAGTATTTTGAATAAAGTGAGCTGTATATAATTATTAAAAAGTGATTCTGGTAGTATGTGGTTTACTTTTGTGGGATTTTGTGAGCTGGATGTTGAACGCATACACGTACCTGTGCATACATATAAATACATATATGCACATGTATACATAGACATTCATACATGCACCCATACCCATACACATATACACGAACACACATATACACATAAGGGGGGTTGTTAGGTATTGTTTTTTTTAGTTTTAATTGTATTATTTAGGAGGTGTTGTACACATTACTAAGGAGATGTGATCTGTAATGCATACAGTTGATCGATGTTTCCTGTTTTTTGTTTAAAAGCTTTCCTCTGTCGGTAAATTTAATTATTTCAAGCTTTTCGCCGAGGCATAAAACGCATGGTGAGTTTAAGGAGATACAGGTGCTAGTTTTTCTGATAGTGTTCCAGATTACAGTTGGTGATTTATTTTTATTAGTTAATCTCCAGTGGTAATTTGAGAGTGAGATTCTGTTTTGGTAGCTTGGGTTGTTGAATGAACATTTATGGCCGGTGTATCTTTCTTTGAAAGTATTACCTGCCATACCTATGTAGTATTTTTTATATCTGGAGTTTCCTTAGTCGAGATTGTTGCTGGGTAAATAGTTTTTGTTATTAAACAGTTTTGTTGCAAGGGGCATTTATTTTATAAAAATATGAATTAAATTCGAATCTTACATTAACCATTCTCAGCCCGCGACAAATCCTAAATGGCTATAGATACCCATCCCTAACCCCTCTCTACCCCTCTCCCCTTTCCCTTTCTTTTTCTTTTCCTTCAACCCCCCCCCACTACCCTAGCTCAGCGTTAGATAAAGATAAAAAATAAAAATACAAATAGCTGTAAATTAAACTTTTCTAACGGCAAATATATGTTTTCCTTCTTTGTCTTTTTTCTTTTCTTTTCCTCGCCCCTCTCTACCCCAGCTCAGCGTTGGATAAAAAAATGAAAATATGAATTTCTAATTGCAAATATATTTTTAAAAATCGGTCACATGACTTTTATTTTTTCTCCTCTACTTCTTTGATTGACTTCATTCTTCCTGGAATTCAACCACCAGGTTGGATCATAAAAAAATTCTCTGCCTGATGAGACCTCACCTCTTGAGAGCTGTAGATCGATAACATCGACAAGCCAGTGTAGCAGACCTTGTACATGTTTGAATAAAAGCATTCACTATATACATATATATATATATATATATATATATATATATATATATATATACATGTACATATATATGATCTAATTTGATTGTAATTCTTTTATTAGAATTAGTAGTTATTAATCTGTTAATAATGGAGTTTATGTATATGTCTGTCTTTCTGTCTGAAGCAAACACTATACTATTACGCACATTGTGCACATTACGATATAGTATAGTATATACCTTTTCAACTTAATTTACTATATTTAAATGCTCAATTAAGGGGCAAACTGTAGTGTAGTATTTGATCTTTTGTCATGATAGCATCATCCCATGTATTACCTCTTCCTTATTTGAGAGGTGTGGAGGTAGTGTAGTCTCTGTTCGATTTTCATATCATCCTTTCAGGCATTTCGCCCACATTTTTTTAGAGATGTGGAGGTAGTGAAATATATGTTCTGTTGTGATGATACAATCCTCCCAGGAATTACCTCTTCCTTTTTTTGAGAGGTGTAGAGGTAGTGTAGTATCTTTTCTATTGTCATGATACCATCCTCAAAGGCATTTTCTCCTCCTTTTTGGGGGAGATGATATAGTATTTGTCTGTGGTCATGATACTTCCCTCCCAGTGGTTAACCTTCTCCTTTACTTTTTTGAAGCAGGGGGGTAGGATAGTATTTGGGCTGTTATCATTATACCATACTCCTTGGTAATACCTGCTCCTTTTTTGATGGGGTGATATAGTACATGTCTTATCCGCCCTCTGGTTATTAAGTATAATGTTCTATTTCGAACGCACATATTGTTCTATTTCAAGAAAAAGAGAAAGAGACAGGGGCACAAGACAGAGGTGCGTTATCTAATTAATAACATATAAATAAGAGATTCTCCGAAATTTATCGTACGAGTTGCTCGAAAATGATATATTTACTTTGAGTTTTTTTTATAAAAACGTTTTAGATTTGTATTAAAAATTATGTTTTAAAGACTATATTTATGGAATAAAATTATTTAATTTGAAAAATAATCATTAATAAATTACTATTATTTTGTAAGAAAAAACAAACACATTTTACTGAACAATTAAAGAAATGAATAATATGTTTTTGAATTGTTGATTTTATTTCATGCACATCTTTTCTTCGATTTTAAAAACTTTAAATATTATTACCTTTTTACGACCTTAAGCGAGTCTAATATTTGTAGTTGAACATTTTACGCCATAAAGGGTAAATTTTGTTTCAAAACTGTTTGTATTATTCCGTGTTTTATTTAGAAACATAAAAGATGGAGTTATTTTTTTCTTTGTTTTTGTAAAAAGAAAACACACACACATTTCACTGATCAATTAAATAAAACAACTAGGAACACTATTCGACCGGAGAGAGTATATATTTGTCAGTGATAATAATAATGATAATGATAATAATAATAATAATAATAATAATAATAATAATAATAATAATAATAATAATAATAACAATAATAATAATAATAAAATACTATTTAATGAATAACATTTATAAAAAAAGCATTATAAAAAGTTGTTTAAATTGTTTTGTAATTTTATTTCGACTGTTTACATTTTGATTGATAATAATAATACTCATTATAATACTAACACTAATAAAAATTACAATAATAATAATAATAATAATAAGTAGAGGAAGAAGAAGAAGAAGAAAAAAAAGAAGAAGAAGATGAAAAAGAATAATAATGAGACCAATAATAAAAATAATAAGAATAATATTTAGTAGACGCCCCAAAAAATAACATGCGTTCAGGCAGGGGAATTCTATTTAAAAAAGGCATTGATAATAGAGCTGTAAAGACTTTGAGGAAAAATGATAATAATAATAATAATAATAATAATAATAATAATAATAATAATAATAATAATAATAATAATAATAATAATAATAATAATAATAATAATAATGGAAACTGATACTAGTACTACTTCTACTACTACTACTACTACTACTACTACTAATAATAATAATAATAATAATGATAATAATTATAATACGACACTACATGAAGAGCTAGAAAATCGACTGAGAAGATGTATCCACAAAACTGAAAAGACCACGCTAAACCAAAAATACGTAAAAAAGAGCACGATCCCAAGCAACTATAGATCAATACTGTTTAGCAACAATGTGGAAAATATAAACGTCACAATTGAGAGTACAAATCATCCACTCCCTGAATAATCTAGGACTGTTCTGTTTGTAGCAGAAAATAGAACATATCCAGAGCATAGATTTACTATAAGAAAACCTTCCACAGAACCCTTCAATCATTAATAATGTAACAATTAAACTGTACAATATATTTTACAGGATAATTAATCTCATTAATAAAGCTATTTGAATATGGATACTAGAACTAACAGATAGAGGACAACACTTGACTAATATAAAATACAGAGAGCCATTTTCCCAGGAGACTCCTTATCACCACTACTATTTCTTATAGCCAAGATGCCATATAGCTATATACGAAAGAAATATGATGCCGGATGCAGGTTTAAAAACACAGAACAATAAATAAGCCACCGTATGTGTATGGACGACCAGAATTTATTTGCTAAAAGAAGAAAGGAAATTAAACAGTTAATTAAAACAACGAGCATGAAACTGTCCAAACAAGAGATGACAGCGTGGGAGTTCTAGAAGCAAACAAAATTAAATCCACTAACATCAAAGAGAAGATTAGTAAAGAATACTTGATAATAACAAGGGCCTTCTTAGTAACAGCATTATATAGCAGAAACCTTATAAAAATAATAACCACCTCGGCAGTATCTCTAATATGATATTCTGGATCATTAATCGAGTTGACTGAATAAGAAGTCAGCCACTTTCACCAGCAGACTAGACAATTAATAACCATACGAAACGCCCTACACCCAAAGGACAATACGAGCAGATTCGACATGAAACGAAACAAAAGTGGAAGAGGACTGGTAATATAGAATACTGTGTGGAGGACACATAAAGAGCTGGAGAAATACATAACCCAGCACACAGAAAGACTGATCACAGCAGAAAGAGACACTGCCCCAATGAACAAGTGGGGAAGCACAGTGATCAGAAACAGAAAGACAAGAAAATAAAAGTTTTTTAAAAAAAAAGACAGGTACGTGGACGTTTCATAAGAATGCCGAGAAATAAGACCAACTAAGATTCATGGGCATGGATAAGAAAATAACACATAAACAAAGAAAACAGAATGTCTACTGACAACTCCATAGAATAATGCAATAATGACTAACTAAATTAAAGCAAAAATAAACACAACTCAGCAAAACAGTAAATATAGATTATGTAGACATAGTCACGAAGCCGTAACTCACATAATAGTTAAATGCAGCAAATTAGCCCCTAAAGAACACAAACACAGACATGACTGCGTAAGAAAAGCAATACAGTTGGAACGATGGAAACGATTGTATTTCAAAACCGAACATCACAAAAAACATCTGGGACATGGAAGTGCAAACATATAAACTTATATAAGCAAAGATACCGGATGTCATAATAGTCAACAAGAAGTAATAATCGTGCAAAATCGTAGATTCTTCTGTTCCAACAGACAACCCAGTTAAAATCAAGGAATCTTAGAAAACAAAGCTAAGACACGGAACTTGCCTGCGAATTGAATGGGAAATGGAGCATGAACAATCACTACAATACCAATAATCGTAAGAGCACGAGGAACAACCGGGCAAAACCTAGAAAGAAGACCGTGAGAAATGAAAATCAAAGGGAGCACATAAAACATACAAAGGACGGAATAATGAAAACAACCGCAATGTCAAGGAATTCCACGGAGGCGGAAATTAAACATTATAAGCTACAAACGGTAAGCAGTGAGTGGTATGGGATTTACAATAAGAAGAAAACAAAACCACGGGAATAATACCATCACACGAGCATAAAGTAACAAGACATATGTATCTCTCCTCAACAAAAAATGATGGCAGCTGCCTCAGCTGATACCACACAAACTTGCTCTGAAGGGTCTAGGAGTATTGGAAGACTAAAGAGAGGGATCACTAACCATACTCCTGTTTAAAGAGTGTAGAGAGTACTGAGACCTTGGGAAGAATTATTGCCGCCTAAACTCCAAAGAAGACCAAAGGCTGTTACTAGCGAACAATCAATACTTTGCGATACCGCCAGGTCATTTTCAATGGTTAGCGAAAAAAGGTGTAGCGTACTGGAAATCTGGGAAGGCTTGTTGTCACTCAGACTCTAGGGAACACCACCAGCTTTCATCAGTAAGCAATTACTGACGATAACTTGTGGTAAAACGTCTTGTGAGTACAAATTATAATATTAAAATTACTACTATTACAACTACTACTACTACTACTACTACTACTACTACTAATAATAATAATAATAATAACAACAATAAATAAATAAATATACTGACGAAAATTAAAAAAAATAATAAGTATATCATTTTAATTAAATAAGGCAGTTAATAAATCCGGAAATGAGAAGAGAGAATATATTAAATGCTTATAATACAAAAATAGTGACGCTTGAAAAATACAATCTTATTTTTCACAGAGATAGTAATTTATGAAGAAAAATAACTTAAAATTGAATATTTTACATTGGAACTTAAAGTAAACCCACTACTAGTTCTCCTTAATATCCCCTCCTCATTAGTTCAATCCAAAAGGTAAATTGACCCAGACTGGCAGAAACTCACGAAAAACTACTAAAACTGTTTTGTCAAAAAGTAGTTTTTATTCTTATATTACATTTTAATTAACTTGTTTTGCTTTTTAATTATATGTCTATTGTCGGTTTGTTTAATGTAAAACAACCATTTGTAAGAGGTTGTGTGGCGCTTGACAAATACATACTTTTTAATGGAAATAGTAATTTATGAAAAAAAAAGAACAACATACAATTGGATATTTTACATCGGTACTTGAAAAGTGCTAAATACCATTGACCTATTGCATTTCAACCCCCTCTTATAACTTTAACCAAAAAAGGACCATGCTTCTGAATGAGAGAGACTCGTGACTAAAAGTACGATGGAAGAGCGGAAATATCTTCCACAAAGAAATACTCAAAATGACCAAACATAAAGAACTAAAACAAAAGAGAGACGACTAAAACAATTCATATACAAATCGGAACAGTACACAAAAAGGAGTTTTTAATTCAATGAAATAAACATTTAGAACAATTTAAATGGTAAAAAATGAATGGAACAACCGGACCGACAGAAAAAAAACACACGTATGCAGTAAGGTATGGAAAACGCGATATAACAAAATAGAAATGCCGAATGGCTTAAAAATTTAAAAAAACATCAATAAATTAGCAAATAGGAACTAAAAAGGGAAATTAAGTATAAAACGCTCAAGTTAATCGTAAACAATTACAAATTAGAAGAGCACCAGACCACAGTAGGAATATATGCATACTTGTAGAAAAAAATAACTCTACATGAAAAGAAAATGAAAAAAAATGAAAAGATATAATCACGAAGTAGACCTACTAGAATGGATAAACATAAGAAGAACCACATAAATAAAAAAGTATACCGATAATTGAAGAATTCCAAGCAATAACTGACCAGTACCCTGTTTACAAACTATGTAGAAACTATATACGAGACAACTTAGGGACCATAACCCCCCCCCCTTTAATATACGTGGACGACTTCTTGAGGTACGGAAACGATGCCGGGATGGGAAAGAGGGTGCATGGCTTGTCATAATAGACTAAATGACCCTGACAGAGATAACACCCATTTAAAAATCGACAGGATCCCACAGGCATGGATATCCGAGTGCTACGGATGTACAATATATCAGAAATATTATCAATTTCATTAAAAAAATATAATTATGGTGACTAGAACTGAAAGCTGAATGACAATACTTAACTGAGATGAGAATACAGAGAAACGTCTTTCAAGGAAATTCTTTATTACTGCACTGTTAACAATAGCCATGGTGCCACTCAACAACATACTCAGGAAAAAGTATGCCAGCTACAAGTTAGTTTAGATAGAATAAAGTATACACAACCTCATGTATATAGAGTGACTGGAAATGCTGATAAACATGAACAAATCATTCAGACCGGAAATTCAAATGGAATTCAGAATACGATAAGAAGATTAAAATTGGTGCCAGTGCAGGATATGGAACTGTTAAAACAACGGGAAATGAGGACACTAGACGAACATGATACATACACATATTTTAGAGTTATGAAAGCAGACATCATGAAATCAACAGAAATCATAGAGAAGATCTGACAAGGATACCTGAGAAGAACAAGCACACTCCAAGAAACTAAATAATATAGTAGCTATCTACTAAACATAACTAGGAACTATAACTCGACAAAACATAGGCTATCCTAAAAATAAATTCGGACATATTACCTAAAAAATATGAGAACAATGCACTACACCCGAAGTCTAATACAAGGTTTAAAGCACGGGCAGGGTAAAAGCACTGCCAACTATAGAAGAGTGTGGGAATTGTACAAAATAATTTTAAAAATACATAACCCAGAAAAAAAGAATGAGTTGATAGCGCAGCAATAGACCCAATTAAAATAAACAATATAAGGAACAGAGAAAAAAACCAACAAGGCGAGAAATATGTGGAAAAAGAGAAACACACGAATTATCAATAACAATGATCAGAGAAGAGACTCACGAAAACACCCTGTCATAGCTACAAAAAGGTCACCTAAACAAGAAGCGGAATCACTACTAATTGCTGTACAAAACGTCGCAATTAGAAATAACTTTTTGAAAGTAAAGATTCAAAACACTTAAAAATAGTTTAAATGTGGTCTATGTGGTCAAATAAACGAAAGTGTAAATACATAATCATTGAATGCATCAAATTAAGTAAAAATAACACCAAACCAAACACGAGTGGAATTTCGTTAGTATACACACTTTTATGCTTTATCTGTATGATTTGTGTGTATATTCTTAATCAAAAGACAAATCGAGTACTTAATGGAAGAAGATATCATTATTTTTGTGTAGTTTTATCTGTTAAGATATAAATAGATGTCTTTCATTGGAAACTGTTGGAAGGAATGTAGTAAATAATTCAAGTGAAGAGAACATGCTAATGTAAACGCTTCATTTCTTTTTAGTTTAGTTTGTTATGAAAATGTTTAAACACACATTAGGAACATGTATGAATTATATATATATATATATATATATATATATATATATATATATATATATATATATATATATATATATATGTATACATATGTATATATTGTTGAATATAAGAGACGACTCATGTCTAGATATCATTTGGTAGATATTTCCAATAGTCCGAATTAGGATCTTAGTTTCAGAGGGGAATTGGCTGATGAATTTAGTGTTAGTATTTATAGAAGGGTTTTTGTTTGGGGGGATTATGTGCTAAGTACGAAACTATATTTGTAGCTATAAACATTTAAGAATATTTTTACTGATACTAAAGTTAATTATATTAATTAGGTTTTTTTTATTTTTATATATAGGGCTTCTAATAAATAGAGTTTTTGTTTGTCAGTACTAAACTCTAAGATTTAGGTATTTTCTACTAAGAGTTTTCTTAATTCCAACGGGGGCAGGAGTGGTCCTTAGTTATGTGTAGGACTATGGCGCAATTATCAGACACATGCATCGTCAATCTTCTCGACAAAGTCGTGGTAGTCAAACCTATGTATGAATTTGTTTTCTCGGTTGCTGGAGAGACAGTCTCCCAAAGGACATTTAAACTTATTAACAAGGTTTGTCTCATCCAAAACTCTAACTGAGGGGGGAATAATTATTTGTGATAATAAAGTTAGTGGTGTTTACTTTATTGTAGAAAATGATCAGTTTTACTTTTTTATTTGGTCAGTAGGGAATACGTTGTTAGTAACAATATTTCTTATAACTTGTTCATCTATTTCATAGTTCTAGTGGAATTGGTTACGATGAAATGGTTTAATATTTATGTTAAGGGGAGAATTGGATTTTTTAAATGTTTTTATATTTATTTATTTATTTTGTGTAAACAGTCGAATTTGTTGGTCGAGTTCGTTGTTGGGTAAGTCATTATTAATTAGAGTTTTTTATATTGATAAGTTCATGTTAGAAGATAGTAGGGGGAGGCAATTAGTTTTGCTCAAGTCAGTAAGTTTTTAATAATGGCTATTTTATATCTAAAAGGGCATCCACTAAGAAAGTTAAAAGTAATGATTTTTTGTTAGTGGGTTTTGATAAGTAAATGTAGAGAATTTATTGTGATTAGTGTACATTAATAAAGGGGTTTTCTACATCTAGGGAGGCAGTAACGCCATCTTAAAGTTTTTTTTACTTCCTAGAGGTTGTATTAGTTGATTTTAGCAATTACTACATGTCTAACATAGAAACTAAAGTATTTAACTTTATCAATACGCCAACAATACATTTATGATACGTAGATGACATCTTCATTCTTCCAAATACTATAAATGAAATTAATATATTAAATCCCACATTCCAAAATAACTCCGTCCTTGATTTCACCTACGAATTAAATATTAATAAAAAACATCCTTTTTCTAGACGTTTTAATAGACACTAATCACAATGAATTCTCTTCATCTACCTATCAAAAACCCACTAACAAAAACTCATGTACCCTTAACTTACTTAGTGAATTCCCTTTTAGATATAAAATTGCTATTATTAAAAACTTATTAACTCGAGCAAAACTATTTGCCTCCTCCCCTATTATCTTCCAACATGAACTTATCAATATAAAGAACTCTAGTTTATAAGGGCTTTCCAAACGACTTAATCGACCAACAAATTCGACTGTTTAAAAATAATTCCTCCTCCTCCTCCTCCTCCTCCTCCTCCTCAGATGATGATGATGATGATGAAGAAGAAAAAAATCAAATTCTTCACTTAACACAACTATTAAACTATTTAATCGTAACCAGTTCCATCAGAACTATACATTATCACACATAATTATTCCCCCTCAATTATAGTTGTGGATAAGATAAATCCTGTTTATGAGTTTAAATGTCCTTCGGGAGACTGTGTCTTCGACAACAACAAAAACACACATATACATATGTTTGACTGCCACGACTTTGTCGAGTAAGTCGACGATGCATGTGTCTAGTACTAGCGCCATAGCCGACCACTTCTGCCCCCGATCGGAATTCAGAAAACTCTTAGTAGAAAATACCAAAAGCTTAGAATTTAGTACTAATAAACAGAAACTCCATATATTAGAAGCTCTCTCTATATATATATAACCCTCCCCCAAAAAACTAATTAATAGAATTAACTTTAATATCAGGAATACTATTCCAAAATGTTCATACCTCCAACTATAGTTTTGTACTTAGAACATAATCCCCCCCCAAAAAAAACCTTCTATAAATACTAACATATGGTCTACACCTGATTAACATATTTCCCCCGAAAATTGAACCAGATATATCTGAAAGTACTTGGTAGACAAATCAAAACTATGGGAAATTCATCAGCCAATCGCCTCTGAATCTAAGATCCTAATTCGGATTATTGAAAGGATCTTCCAAAGGATATCTAGACATGAGGTGTCTCTTGTATTCAACAATACTTGCCTACAATGAGAAGATGCTACCTATATATATATATATATATATATATATATATATATATATATATATATATATATATATATATATATATATATATACATGTAGATTATGCTTAAATGAAAAACTGGAAATTATCCGCTTTAAGGACAAAATCAAACTACTAAATAGAAAACAAGAGACATCTATCAACTGTAAACATAGTAGACTCTACCTCCTTAGCAACCCACATACCCCACCTTAACCCCACACCAACCCCACATAATAAAAAAAGAGAAAAAGAAAAAAAAATTATTTATTTATTTTTTTTACAAAAATGAATGATAACATTACCCCCCCCCCTTATACACTACCCCAACACACACTATAACCCCCTACCCACCCACCCAAATTTACCACCCAACCCCACCCCAACAAGTCCCGATGAATCTATAAATATATAACCACTACTCTAAACTACCAATAACATCAAATCTCTACGTACTACCTATAATGCACAGCCTCAATAGCCTCTCAGCCATACTACCAATTCTACCAAAATCATCTCCCACATAAACCCATGACTGGGATAGCTATTAACACTGATATCACTTGGACTAATCTAATCTCAATTACGTAACCCTTCGCTCACTATCTTGAACACTTAATTATTAACTGGTACTTAGTCCTTGTCATTGGTAGTAGAATAAAAAAGCCTACCACCACTTGTCGACTTATTTCGCCCAATGACTTCACAAGTAGCAGAATGGTAATGATGGTGATATTTATCATTATTATTATTATTATTATTATTATTATTATTATTATTATTATTATTATTATTATTATTATTATTATTATTATTTTATTACTATTATTATTATTATTATTATTATTATTACTATTATTATTATTATTATTATTATTATTATCATTAATATTTTTACTAACTTGTTATTTCTATTTTTATTCTAATTTTATTTATCTTTATCTTTATTTTAATTTTATTTTTATTAAGGCTTTTATTAAGGCTATTATCACTGCGACTATCGTAGGTATGATTGGCAGGGTTATCATTGTCATCATGGTCGGTTTTGTTAATGCTAAAACTGGTAACACCATTAAATTTCTCTTATAAAATTATTCCACTAGTATTGATCTTAGTATAATATACTCACAATTTAAATAAAATATAATCACAACAAAATTCACTACAAATAATAAACAAGACATTAAAATAGAATAAATAAAATGCAGAAGTAGCAATTAATACCTAAATTAAAATTATCAAACATTTTTATCCACATGATAATTACCTATTAGAATTAAAATAAAATAAGAATGACGGTTATAATCATAATGTTATTCTAATTTTAAATTTAACTCACTCTGGCCGTCGCCCTCCCCGTCACCCCGGTTGCTATTGAGATCATCACAGCACAAACACGTGAAAACCTCCCACGCAATAATTTGAAATACAGCTTGTTGGGGTCCCCCCTCCCCTCTCATGTCCCATGTCACCGTTATAGACAAAGCCCCAACACTGTCCTCCTCCCCCCTCCAATGTATTTTCAATTTTCAATCTCCCGTTGAGGTAAATTTAACACGTATGCCATTCGGATTCCATCGTTAGCCTGATGAGTTGGACGCTATTTGCGCCAATGAAATAGAACTTGTTTTGCCGCAACTTATAGTATAAAATAAAATATATATATATATATATATATATATATATATATGTATATATATATATATGTGTATATATATATATATATATATATATATATATATATATATATATATATATATAAGTATACATTTTTATTTATACAAACATTATTGGTTACATATGTGCATACATGTTTCGGTTGCACTTTTCCCAGAAAGTCAACCTCATCAGACCAAAAATTTCAGAGAAATGGATGGATTTGAAGAATTTTCTCTCCTAAATAAATCTTTTTGGGGTTTAGTCATTTTCTATTTCTTATGAATTAGTATCGGATTACCTATTCTACTTGCTGACCTTTTTTGTTAGTGGTTGTCCTTTTTATTACTTTTCATGGCGTCTCCATCAACTTTTCCTATCCTTATTTTATTGCCCACTTCTTTCTGGGTTTCTTTAAACTCTTTAACCTACCAAGTATTACAAACTCACTTCAGTATAAATATCGTATTTATATATCAAGAATCAAACAGGCATAAGAGAAAAATGAAATTGTTAAATTTAAAGATAGGGAAACATTACCCAACTTTAGAAACGAAACGAGTGTAACTGCAAACATTTAAAGGAGCACACACTCAGCAGATTTTAGATCATAAAAACACTCTACTGACTGTTACTTCGTTGTTAGCAGAACACATATAAAAATTTTAATTCTAATTTTTTTTTATTTTGCTTTGTTTTTTTTTATTTCTTATTCTGTTTTTTTATTAATTCTGGTTTTGTTTATTTCTTATTCTGTTTTTGTTTGTATTTTATAATTCTGATGATGTCTTTATAATTTTGAACTCATACAATCTAGAATATCCAACAAATGCTACACATCAATCTATAATAATGTTCTCAGCGCACACACATAGTAATCGCATGTGTGTGTATGTGTGTGTATGCATACATGTGTGTATATGTACATGTGTATATGTATGTATGTATGTATGTGCGTAGGCATCTGTAGAATTAACTGTAATTGCATACGCTGTATCTTTATATTAAAACAATAGCAGGTATAAATGTAAGTAATTTGAACTGAGATAGATTGAAGCAATAATAAATGGTTTTGATTACTAAAATATGGATGTTTGTATACATGTTAATCTATTTTGATTGCGTGCATGTGGGTATTTGTATGCACATACACATATGTGTGTACGTGGTCTGTGTACGTATATATAATGAAATTATATATTTATGTTATACGGGTATGACAGTATACTTGTATCTGTAATGGTGTATACATTTGGAATCGTATGGTTTAGGTATGTAGGTATATATATTGGTGAGCATAAGTGTGTGTATGTGTGCATTCGTGGGTGTGTATAATTGGAGTGAAATATATATGTATGTATGGGTATAGGTACTTTGTACTGATATTTTATATTGCAGCAAAAGGTGTATTTTCATGTTATTTTATTTTTATTTCGATTTTGATATTCATTTCTTGTGTACGTATACGTTGATTAATGCACATATTTATATGCCTAGGTGTGTACTTTATATATGTGTATGTATTTGTGTGTGTATGTGTATATATATATATGTATATATACATATATTTCTATATATATGCATGTATGTGGACTTGTGCGTGTGTATGTTTGTGTATGTGTACGTTGTGTATGTGGGGTGTGTATATCTGACTATGGATATACACGTATACATTTGTGGGTAGTTTTTATATTTGCATAGTCTAGTTTATATATATTCTATGTATGTGCTTGTATATATTAATTTGTGTGCACTTTGTATAAGTATAGGTGTGTATTTATGTATTTGTATTCGTATATATGTATAGGTGTGAACTGTCGGCGCCTGTGTATATGTGTGTATGCGTGTGTATGTATGTGTATATATATGTGTATATATATATGTATATGTGTATGTGTATATATATGTCAGTGTCTGTGGATGTGTATATATATATATATATATATATATATATATATATATATATATATATATATATGCATATATGTACGTATTTTTAGGAATATTTATACTAAAAGTGTATGTGTGGGTGTATGCGTGTATATCTATGTTACGAATATGCACATGTATGATTTATGTATGTATATGTATATATATATATATATATATATATTTGTGTGTGTATGTATATATATATGTGCATGTATATGATGGTGTGCGTGTGTATATATATGTATATATATATATGGGTGTGTATAGATATGCGTGTGTAGGTGCATATAGTTGTATATATGTGTGCTTGTGCAGACGTATGAAATTCTGTATTAAATTTGTTTTATACATCTAGAATATATTTATTTGCACGTATGTATTTTGATATATGCTTGATTGATAGTGGATCTGTGTGTGTCCATGTTTAGATGTGTATGTATATCAATGTCTGTTTATTTATTTGTATTAGAGTTTGTTTATATATGTGTGATTCTTGATATATAGATAATATATTTATACTCAAGTGAGTTTATAAAACTTGGTAGGTTAAAGAGTTTAAAGAAACCCAGACAGAAGGGGGCAATAAAATAAGGAAAGGAAAAGGTGATGGAGACGCTATAAAAAGTAATAAAAAGGACAACCACTAACAAAAAAGGTCAGCAAGTGGAATAGGTAATCCGATACTAATTCATAAGAAATAGAAAAGTACTAAACCCCAACAAGATTTATTTAGGAGTGAAAATTCTTCAAATCCATCCATTTCTTTGAAATTCTTGGTCTGATGAGGTTGACTTTCTGGGAAAAGTGCAACCGAAACATGTATGCACATATGTAACAAATAATGTTTGTATAAATAAAAAAATATACTTATAAACAGCTCTACTTGTTATTGAGCACTTTTTATAAACAATTGAATTTCTACGGATTTACATTTACAGAAACTAATACAATACATGTACTATATATATATATATATATATATATATATTTATATATATATATATATATATATATATATATATATATATATATATATATATATGATAATTTTATTTACACAGACATGTGTAAATAAAATTATCATATATAAAGCTCTATTTTGATATTGAGCACTTTTTATAAACCCGGTTAAAATTCTCTGGATTACCACCCTGTGGATATTTTTCACCTGGATTATTACCATTATATATATATATATATATATATATATATATATATATATATATATATATATATATATATATATATATATAATTATTTCCACAATCAGACAACGCCGCAGCCCACAACCTATGAAAGAAACAAACCGGAAGTCCTAGACTCGAGTTTCGCCTTTGGGCTCATCAGTAGAACACATCCAAACTCAGGATTCGTACAGGCGAAACTCGAGTATATATATATATAGCCTATATATATATAGGAGATTAATTATCTTAGAAAACTAATGCGTTAAGGACGTTAAGATACTATTCCTGAACTGTGACTTCTAATAAAATTTGATTGGCACCTTATTTTATTATTTCATTTTATATTATGCTATATATATATATATATATATATATATATATATATATATATATGTTTAAATATACATGTTTATATATACATAGGTTTATATATATATATGTTTATATATATGCTTATATATATATATATGTTTATATATATATGTTTACATATATGTTTATATATATATGTTTATATATATATATATATATATATATATATATATATATATATGTTTATATATATATATGTTTATATATATGTTAATATATATGTTTATATATATATATATATGTTTATATGTGTATGTTTATATATATATATGTTTATATATATATATATATATATATATATATATGTGTGTGTGTGTGTATATATACATAACGATATATGCTGTTTTAATTAAACAAATAATATAATGACATAAGAGACTACAATCTTTCTTACAAATTATGGTGTCAGATTTGAAAAGTAGTGCCGTGAGAAGCTTCTAAAAACAAAATTATAAAGTAGAAATCCACAAACAATAATAAATATGTGGGGACTATCACTATTTTATATTTGGCACTTTCAAAAGCTTGAGCAAACAAGAACTTATATATCTTAACTAGAAGACTAGGAAACAATGCACTACACCAAATTATTATACTGACAGCCTCAACATAAAACGTGAAAGGTCCTGATTCTAAATAAGAACGAATACCTATTATAACTCATTGGATATTTACAGTTACCATTTACGATACTGTAGTACTTATGTACAATAAAACTTGTTAAGTTCTAATAAAAAATGAAAATTCACTATTTACATGAGCTCAACTTGTAAAAGCATTCATATCAGATCCGACAAATTATAGAGATATAAATGAAAAAGAAAGTATAATCGTACAAATAATACTTGTGTTTGTAGTTTAAATACCGGCTTTATTTTTGGAAATATGTTCTAAAAACAATGCTTCTTACTAATCATAAATACATATAAGTAATAATCATGAGAATAGTAAGTAATGTGTGTTAATAGATAAAAACGATACGTAATGCATTATTTAAAGACTTGACAGAAATGCAAAATATATAACAATGGGGTATATTCATTTTTTTTTCAAATTTAACGACATACTATAAAATTAATACTAAGATTGTCTATTGCTTATATTTTTAATCATTTGAAATAAGTAGTCAACGTACGGTTTTCCCTGCTACAGTATTTCGATAAAACAGCTGAAATGTATGTTATTCATGTGAGCTCTTATCTTTGCGTATTGTGTCGTGATTCGCCTACTAGACACACTCCTCGGGTGTCTCCGTTCTATATGGATAACCTATAATAATGATACGTTACCCTCCAAGTAAACCCTGTCCAAATATTAAAAATAACATAGTATTCGAAGCACAAATATGATCTCCTTGGCGCATCTGTACACTTGCTAAAATAAGAAATAGTGCACCTTGTCTTCATGATTTTTTTCTAAGTAGCAACAGTTAGCTGGCTACTCCACCAGACTAAGTAAATTATTGTCTTGGAATACGGTAAGACCAAGTGACCACAATAAATATATAAAATTATGTACTTTATTAGTCAATCATGGAGAGGAACATTTAAGTTCTTTACGTATATACTAACTCAACGTTTGACACATAAATGAGAAGTGTAGTTGAATACTGGAATACATACATACAGATATACATACATATATATATATATATATATATATATATATATATATATATATATATATATATATATATATCATACCTATATTAAATGTTAGCTCTAGGAAGCGGCCTCAGGATTTCTTAGACTTCACACTGAAGTAAAAATAAAAGAAATAGTGTACATATTTTTCTATTAGCTTTTGTGTGAATACGAGACCGAATATTTGTATTCTTCAATCTGTATGCTTTTTTGTTGTTTGTTTAGTATGTTTGAGCGTAAAAACTGACCGTATGTGCACGCATTAATTCAGGAATTCTCAGGCCGTTGTCTTGTTAGGTCCGTGTATTATTTAGACGCCTTCCTTTCTTTGAACTTTTCCAAAAAGCCATCGTTCCATTTCACCTAGTCATGCACCCTTGACGGTCTACTCCGACGTCAATTATATTTAGTTGTACCGCTGGCCTGGCGTGTGGCATTGGATAATTACCAAAATGACGCCAAATCTCAGAGAGGAATCCTTAGCAATATGAAACTAGGAATTTCAATTAAGTCCCCTCAGACTCGAGACAAGCTGATGAACAGTCCATACGTTGAACTGCGGGTCAAGTGCTGGCTGGCCTTGGTTGCTCTTTTATGTGGATTATTTCTAACCCGTTTCCCTCGATATTACGAAGCCTATAACCATTACTACAAAACCGCGACTCTCTAACTTTTTATCTAACCTATATATAACGTTAATTCCTTGCACTTTCTGACTCTATTTTCTACTGTATTGAAATATATGTATATCTTTCTTTTTGTTCTTTTATCTATTTCTCGTTTTAAATTGATGTTTTCTGTTCAAACATGGGTTTTGTGGATTATTCTACTTTGTGATTTTCATTTTATAAAATCGAGCATTACTCTCAAATTAATTTTCGTATTGTATAAATGTAGAGGGTGTTAGAAAAATCAGTGACTTTACTACTATATGTGTAAGGATTCGTTATGTATTGAGTTATAATAGCTCCCCCCTATTTCTAGTCAAATTTCCTTCGCGGATCATTTTATGCCGTGCGTAGTATTTGGTATATTTTGATCACATTTATTTTATTGTATTTGGTTTGTTGTATTCTGTTAACTGGGCCAACATTACCAGAATGCTAAGCTGGTCCCCCACTCTGTTGGCAATAGAAAACTCTTATATTTGGTCGGTGGTACTTTGTCATCGTTAAATAGATGAATGTTTCAATACTAAGCCAAGCTATATATTAACTGTGTTATAGTGTCTTTCTATCCTATATGGCACAATCCTATAGGCACTATCGCACTAATTGTACGTGAATTGCTTACAATAAATACTTTTACTCAGTATTTGATTCGATACCCTATAACTAAAAAAGCCAATATGTATACACATATGTATAACAACCTATCTGGGTTATGCTCGCGATTAACTACACACGATGTATGCTAATGTGCACACACTGCAAATACTGTGTATTTGCTTTTCGATATTCCATAACTGTACACTATGTGTGATTATTTTAATTGATTAACATATATAGTGTACATAATTTTAATGGCGCCGTCTAGCTTCCACAGCCAAACTGGTTAAGAAAACAATGAGCATTATCAAAAGAACGCCTTTTAAAGACTTAATTATTCACATCTTTACTAATTAAATTCACTTGAAAAAAACATTTATTATCTTTTACTGTTTAATCCTCATTGCTAATTCCGTAAGCAGATGTAGTTTAATGAATACAGTTTGATTTAATGATCAGAGAATTTGTACGATCTGATTATTTACCCTCTAATTTTAAAGTTATCCAGAATTAGATAAAGGTCATAGAGACTTTCATTAATCAGTTTATTCCATTTTCTAAACACAGCAACAAGATAACCCATGTGTGTTAAATCCTTATTAACCTCGTGTGTGTATTACGTTAAGTATGTTCGCCCCTTGTTATTATATGAACCATGTCGAATATTTTAGCTGCACATTTTAGTTATACTGGTTATTCTGTTACTCATTGGTAACCGATCCGTATATAAAAACAGTTGTTTCTTATAAAAAACTATTCATTCATTTTCTTATTTATTGATATAATTATTTGGCTACTGTGTTTTTCAGGTTCAGTCGATAAATATACAGTTTAATGTAATTACGCTTTGTCAATTGAACACTGTTAAAATATTGGACCCCTTGCTATTAATATGGCGCATAGCATCGTGTAATGGTGGCGAACGCAACTTCTTAGACAAATATTCCTGAAAATGCTACCAGAGTCTTAAAATACGTGTATATATTTAAATAATCCATTCACTTATGGATTGAATAGTAATGGAGACTTGCCTTCCAAGTATTATGCTGCTGATGCCGGCACTAGACAGTTCTTGGGGATACGAAAAAAATGCTTTAATAGAAACGGCTCACACAGGCACCTTACAAAGGGTAGCGATTTCTTCAAAATAAAAAAAAAGATAAATGCTATGCAAGGAAATTATTTTTTACAATAAACTCTATGGACAGTTTTCAAATATTGATTAAAAAGTGTTGTTACAGGTATCGGTTTCGGAATTTCCTATTTTTGATTATTTAAACATATATCATATGAGGAAATGGGATTCGAATCTGTTATTCTTTTTCATATGCGTATTTGAAAAAAGGCATTTAGGTAAGTTCCACAGTTACATTAGAGAGCGTTAAACAGATTTCATAAAGTATACTACTTAACAATAGACGGTCTGTAGTCTAGCATCTGCGAAGACCATTTCTTTCTATATTAAATATCGTAATTTGTATTCGTGGATTGCATCTCCAATGTGTACGGCCCTTTACTGTAAATGTGGTGAATATTTAATTAATAGATTTAAATGCATGAGTGCCATGGCTGTTAGTATAACTAATGATAATAGTAATGCTATTTATAAACGCATCATTAATACTACTATTGCTTTGTTTTCTATTATATTGTTGGAAAACTTATGAAACATTCCGATAATGCAAAGAGAAATTACCCATGGTAATTGCTAATAAATACCTTGGAATAAATGCTAAAATAATAAACAAAAAATGTATTAAAATAAAAATAATTAGACAATATAATTACTTCGTTTATTAAAGAACTCTCTAACTAATGAATACCACTTTTTGAATGCTCCATGGTAAGATCTCTTCCGGAAATAAAAGTGTGTTCATTAAGGAACTATCTGTGAATGTATTAACCAACTTACAATTTTCAAGTGGGCTTAAACTCTGACCAATAAAGACTGTGTTAACATTTGTATTAATGCTTTTGTTTATTTTAATTATGATAGGTTTTGATTGATTTTATCGATTATCGAGATTTCTTTATGCAGAAAATATGACAGCAGAAAATATACACTTTTTGAAAAATTATAATTATAACATTTAATGAATTTCGGAAGATTTGTACTATATGTTTGTATGGTATTATATTTTCATTAACCAAACACTATATATATATATATATATATATATATATATATATATATATATATATATATATATATATATATATATGTGTGTGTGTGTGTGTGTATGTGTATGTGTGTGTACATTAAACAATAACATATAACATACATGATAACAAATATAAAAAACCAAAGTGTGATGATAAGTACTATAATACACTCGACCTAATTCTATAAACTACAGTAGTTTTGTAAATGTCTAATACACTTTTTAAACAAATACGAATACCAAAGAAAACGAATACATTTATAACAGAATAGGTTAGTAAATAACTAAATCTGATATCTTTACTTTATCTCTATCTTGTTTTCATGCTTGGTGGTGTTTGATAAACACTGCTGGGGGGCCATACTATAAAATACTGTTTTGTTTTAGAAATCTCCGAAACAGTTTTCATGGTCAACAGCTAATGATCCTAAAGTCTATCTTACATTCATGAACGCTAACTAATACAGTTAGTTAAAGAGATGAATTTACTTACAAAAAGGAATTTCTCAACGTAAGACTCAAAGCTAAACGTGCATTATTTTTCACTTATATAATTTTAAAGGTTGGACACCCTATCAGACTATATATATATATATATATATATATATATATATATATATATCTAAATGATAAAAATAACCAACATTGTTTATATATTATTCATCCACGTTTTGTCTTTATTTTAAGACTTTTTAGAGATAAATAATATTGAGAAAATGTGGAAATGAAGACTACACGCTGATGAATACATTAATAATTTAAGTACTTCCGTTTTCATTTTCCATTACGCTGGAATATTATTTAATTAATTTTCAGCACGTATCTATCTTTGTAATTCCACAGGAAAATGCGCATTACTGATGTTACACCCACCCACATATATATATATATATATATATATATATATATATATATATATATATATATATATATATATATATATATATGCACACACACACCCACACATATGAATATCATGCAGATGGGTCAGTATAATCAAACGCGATTGTTAGATTACGTTGCATAAGATATTAATTGAGACTCCTTTAATGAGCACATGTCTGATTTTCAAAAATAAATCATTGTAAGATCTAATTCATGAAAGTGGACAGCTAATTACTCTTCTCTTGAGAATAATAGTTTCTTTTGTTTCTGTTAACTCAATTTGATTAGCCAGTTGCAAAGTGATAAGTCGTACCAGGGGGACACTAGTGTCCAGCATGCCTCGACAATGTCCAGTCAAATGTCCGAGTCGCAGATGGCACTGCAGATAACTAAACCTCCACGTGTCGGTGGAAGAAGATCTATTGGGAAATGGCGTCCAACTACCGATGTCCAGATTGTCGTTAGAACAACAGTTAAGTCCGAAGAAATCATTGTTGAATTAAGATGAATTTAATTTTTATTCAAGGCGTTGAAATGACCAGGGAATTTTACGCTTTAAAGTAGAAAGAAAATGTTTCTTTGTATGAGGAATCGATAATGTCTCCTTCTGTTATTGTATAGCCGGGTGGATGAAAGACGATACACACACGTTCATAGATTTATCATAATGTCTAATTGAGGCTTCATATTAAATAGGATAACTCGTAGACCGCATATGTCATTCTGATATTCTACAAAAGTACACAGATAAACGGGTATTATTTGAATGCGTCTATTTTATATGTGCGTTTTGCAATGAGAACACTCTTTAAAATGTAAGGGTATTAGACCTATGGATCGACTGCCGGACGAATAGACACTGTTTCCCTATTATTATTATTATTATTATTATTATTATTATTATTATTATTATTATTATTATTATTATTATTATTATTATTATTATTATTATTATTATTATTATTATTATTATTATTATTATTATTATTATTATTATTATTATTATTATTATTATTATTATTATTATTATTATTATTATTATTATTATTATTATTATTATTATTATTATTATTATTATTATTATTATTATTATTATTATTATTATTATTATTATTATTATTATTATTATTATTATTATTATTATTATTATTATTATTAT